>OX451741.1:1245416595-1246016595 GCA_948472305.1 Vicia faba
TAGCATTTTCAATAACCATTTCAAGGATCTCGAAGGTCTTTTGATGCAGGGTCACGTTGAACCAGACGTCTACCAAGGGGCAAGAGGTTTTCTCCTCTAAACAAATGCCATCAAAGATCAAGTGCAACAACTTGAATCAGGGGCTATGACCCACTTGACATGGTGAGCTTGATTCTCGTGGAAAGACATCCACCGTTACAAAGCTCTCCAATCAAAGATGCTGACCAAAGTTCAACCTCTAACATTTTTCTTGTGTTTACCCTAAGAGATTCTTGAAAACATGCATCCACATATCATGCATTGCATCATAACAGTTTTTCCTTTTCAGGTTTCCTTATTCTCCTACTGTTTATTTCAGTAGAGATGGCTCTAGAGAGGACTGTCAAGGATATCCAGGATCAAAATTCTCAACTTCAAGAAATGTTCTTGAACTTGTCCCAGGGGCAAGAAGAAGTGAAAGCTCTCCTCACAAGGGGCTTGGTCCAGGGGAATTCAAGCAATGCCAGGAGTGATCAGTTGGAGGAACTGCAGTTTGAGCTGGCAACAATGAGGATCCACATGATGGGACAACTGGTGGGCCAGATGGCCCTCATCCAGAACTTGGCTCAAAGACAAGAGGAGCTCAGGGTTCTCGTCAACCAACTGCTTCGGGACAACCAAGTGGGGCAAACATCTGAGGTTGAAGAGAAAGTCATCATTCAACCCCCTTTGAGACAAGAAGACAAGGGAAAGGCTCCTCTACTTGTTTCAGGGTCATAAGCCCATCAACAACCGCGTCAGCGTCTGCGAGGTAATCGGCGTAAGCAAAATACGTCGGGAAGACAGTTCACTGAGACTGACATATCGTCATCTCTAATACTGGAACGCTTGTTGGAGGTCAATCTGACTGCTTTAAGGGATCCTATTCGGAAGCCCAATACCTCCGCTCCTAGCTATCATCCTGACGCATTTTGTGTATACCACTCCTATAGTCTGGGACATGACACCGACGACTGTTGGGCCTTGAAGAACAAGATTCAAGATCTGATTGACATTGGAGTGCTGAGATTCATGCCAGATGGCGAGATGAAAATCTTCCGTTAAGGGTTTCTCCACCTGAAATGACAAAGCTCGAACTGAGAGACTTTTGTTCCATTTGAATTTTCAAAGTTGTAATTTCTTTTGTGATTCAAACAATTATCTGTTGATGTCAAACTCTATTTCATTAATGCATTGCATATGTTTGTCTTGAATTCATCCATTCGTTTTCACTACTCTTATGCTTTCTTTATGATATCTAACTCTTGATAAAAAGCTGCAAGCCTTTAGAGGGAGGATGACGAAACAATGTCGTAATCTCATACAGTATGCTTTTGAACAGACCTTGCTGATGATGTACATGCATTTCTTTCAAATCCCAAACACTGGAGTTATAAGGAAGATAATCCCTAGTCAACCCCTTCGAGCCAAAGAAGTAGGAGTTTTCTATTCTAAACAAATTGAAACCTTTGATTTAAACCTGGGGCAGGGTAGTCTCTCAGTTAATTCAAAAAAAAAGATGCGCATTGAAGTCGCAAACTCTCAGTTCGTAATACAACGAACGACATCAAAAAAGAAAGACATTCCTTTGGAATCAAAAGACAGTGATGGTTCCTTATCTCATAGGCAGTCATTACCTCTCAAAAGAGAAAAGACCACTAAGCCAAAACCTATAAAGGAGGCTTAAGAAAGCTGGGGCATCCCGCTGACTGTAATCTCGAAAATAGGAACAGTCAAGCAAAAGTTAGGGATAACAAATCAAAAGAACGAGGTCACTACAAATCCTCAACAATATGAAAAATGTTGCAAAAATGACTGCCTTCCAACAAATTCAATTGGTGTGAACCATCACCAAAAAGTCGTTCCAAATTCGAATAGAGTTCGACGCACAATTAACTGAGTTTAGGATTGGAGAACATCACGAAGAGCGGGTGGGTACAAATATACTTTGAGCCTTTATCCTTTGTTTCTTAAACCGTGAACCAAGCCACGTTACAACCCTTCAAAAGTCCTAACTGAAGCATGGGTTAGTTCGAAAGCATACTGTTTCAAAAGGTATCCTGACTCCTGTAAGGCTTTGCCCTGAATCTTGTGTTGAATTTGTCTTACAAAAAGTTTTCTGCTAAAAAACGCACTTTTCAAAACTTCGAGACAGACATAAACTTTGCATTACTTGAATATCACTGTTTGCATTTGGCTATTTGTTTGACAGCAGAGAAATTCACACAATGAATGTCCAGCGAACAAAGGCCCTCTCAGTGAACAAAATCACTTCAAAAAGGATGACACTTCCAACGACAAATATCCTATCAACAAGGGGGCATTGACATGTCACTATCCAGCACACCTGGGGCAGTCCAGTCAAGGTTTCAACTGATCTTTCAAATTTCAATTAACCTGGGGCAGTCCAGTCAAGATTTTAACAAATCTCTCGAAAGTTCAGTGAACTTGGGGCAAGTCTCCTTCATCATCACTTGGGGAATTCGAATGTCACTCTCAAGGTCGTTCAACATTTCCTTCATCACCTGCTGAAAGTTATGATCAACATCAAAAATTACTTCATCACCTGTTAGAAGATACAGTTTTAGATACGCTCCAGACACGGTAGCCATTTTGTCACTCATTCAGATCCCAGTTACAGTTTCAGATACACTCCAGACACGGAAGTCATTCTGCTACTCATACAGATCTCAACTCCAAGATACAGTTTCAGATACGCTCCAGACACGGTAGCCATTCTGTCACTCATTCAGATCCCAGTTACAGTTTCAGATACACTCCAGACACGGAAGTCATTCTGCTACTCATACAGATCTCAAATCCAAGATACAATTTCAGATACGCTCCAAACACGGTAGCCATTCTGTCACTCATTCAGATCCCAGTCACAGTATCAGACTACCGCGAAGCCTGGATTACGACCAGATAGTGGTATCTCCTAAGAGCAATCCATGAAGCCTGGATTCGACTGGATAATAGTTTAATCCCCAACAAGTTTCTGTGAAGCCTAGATTACGACCAGATAGCAACCAAGAGTACTACGAAGCCTGGAGTCGACCAGATAGTGGTATATCTTTAACATAAGCCGTGAAGCCCGGATTCGACCGGATAGCAGCTCAACAAGTTATTGTGAAATCTGGATTACGACCAGATAGCAATACAAGTTTCTGTGAAAGCCTGGAGATCGACCAGATAGCAATTAACGGTTAACAGAATGAAGATTCTCATGCTTAAAAACCTCAGAAGATTGGTATACTCCCAATTTCTGACCGTTAACAGAATGAAGACTCTCATCCTTAAAACCTCAGAAGATTGGTATACTCCCAGTTTCTGACCGTTAACAGAATGAAGATTCTCATCACCTCAGAAGATTGGTATACTCCCAATTTATGACCCTCGAGAATGAAGACTCTCATCCTTAAAACCTCAGAAGATTGGTATACTCCCAATTTCTGACCGTTAACAGAATGAAGATTCTCATCACCTCAGAAGATTGGTATACTCCCAATTTCTGACCCTCAAGAATGAAGACCCTCATCCTTAAAACCTCGGAAGATTGGTATACTCCCGGTTTCTGACCGTTAACAGAATGAAGATTCTCATCACCTCAGAAGATTGGTATACTCCCAATTTCTGACCCCCAACAGAATGAAGATTCTCATTCTCAAAGTGGCGTATAATCCAAGTCCCAGATCAATACCTGCAGCAATCAAAAGAGTCTTGCAATCCCCAGCGGAGCTAAAACTTCCAACTATCAATCCCCAAACAGAATGAAGACTCTCATTCTCAATTCCTCACGGGATATTCAGATATTCCCCAGTAAAGATCTCCTCAAGACAGGAATCCCCAGTAGATTGGCATACAACCCAAGCTCCTGATTCCCCAACAGTAGTCCCAGGACTTCTCATTTTCAACGATCAAAAGATTCTTGCAGTCCCCTGCAGCAGTCAAGGATTTACTTTCCCCGGCAGCAGTCAAGATTCTATTATCTCCAGCCATCCAGGATTCATCTATCCTCAGCAAGACAGCTCATCAGCTTACATGCGCATTCATTACATTCATATCATAAACATTGATATAACATATATTGCATCATACATTTCATGCAACATAACTTTGTGTTTAGCTAACATTTTGTCCTTTTCAGGATAAGAATAAAAGGCTATCATTAACAATTATCCAAGATGTAGTTCTACACGGACTCATCATCAGGAAACCCTACACCGGTTCCTTCTCAATTTCAGATGCAGTTCTACACGGACTCATCATCAGGAAACCCTACACCGGTTCCTTCTCAATTTCAGATGCAGTTTTACACTGACTCATCATCAGGAAACCCTACACCGGTTCCTTCTCAATATCAGATGTAGTTTTACACTGACTCATCATCAAGAAACCCTACACCGGTTCCTTCTCCATTCCAAGACTTCTGAAAACAGTTTACGGGTTCTCCAGACACGGATGTTAACCTATCGCTTATTAAAATTCTTCCACTTTTCAAAACAGTTTACAGACGCTTCCCAACATGGATGTTGATCTATTGCTTATTCAATTTCAAGACTTCTGAAAATAGTTCACGGGTTCTCCAGACACAGATGTTCACCTATCACTTGTTCAGATTCTCCATTTCTGAAAACAGTTTATGGATTCTCCAAACACGGATGTTAATCTATCGCTTGTTCAGACTCAACTTTTGAAAACAGTTTACGGGCGCTTCCCAACATGGATGCTGATCTATTGCTTATTCAATTTCAAGACTTCTGAAAACAGTTCACGGGTTCTCCAGACACGGATGTTAACCTATCACTTGTTCAGATTCTCCATTTCTGAAAACAATTTACGGATTCTCCAAATAAGGATGTTAATCTATCGCTTGTTCAGACTCAACTTTTGAAAACAGTTTACGGACGCTTCCCAACATGGATGCTGATCTATTGCTTATTCAATTTCAAGACTTCTGAAAACAGTTCACGGGTTCTCCAGACACGGATGTTAACCTATCACTTGTTCAGATTCTCCATTTCTGAAAACAGTTTACGAATTCTCCAAACACAGATGTTAATCTATTGCTTGTTCAGACTCAACTTTTGAAAACAGTTTACGGACGCTTCCCAACATGGATGTTGATCTATTGCTTATTCATCTCCAAGACCTCTGAAAACAGTTTACGAGTTCTCCAGATACGGATGTTAACCTATCGCTTGTTCAGATTCAAGACTTCTGAAAATAGTTTACGGATTCTCCAAACACGGATGTTAATCTATCGCTTGTTCAGATGCAACTACTGAAAACAGTTTACGGATGAGTCCAAACATGGATGTCAGTTTATTGCTTATTCAGACCACCAGTTCAAAGATGTTCCAAACAGGGACACCTTTCTGATACTCACCCACTCACCAACGACATACAGTTCGACAAACATTCTTTGATGGCTTCTCTAAGCCCATCCCCCGACAAGATTCTGTCACACCTTCAGATGGCATCTCTAAGCCCATCCTCCTACCAGCAATTTCCAGATGGCATCTCTATGCCCATCCCCCTGTCACATCTCCAGATGGCATCTTTAAGCCCATCACTAAATGGCATCTTTAAGCCCATTCCCTCAAACTACGCTTTGACGAGTGCAAATTTTTTGGGCACTCTAGTGTCCAATCTCCTTTTACCTCCGAGTCGCGAACGGCAAACTTGCCAATCTAACTCTTCAGGTTCAAGAAGATTGAACAGGGGCAACTGTTGTACCCCAAAATTTACCCTCTCTCTTTTTCACAAGAAATTACAGCTTCGGGCTTTTCCTGATTTTTCAGATTGGCTTAAGAATAGGTCAAACAGACTTTTCTTATCAGTCAAACAAAATTAGGGTTTCCATTAACTTTTGAATCAGTCCAAGCAGATTATTGGGGTTTCTATTGATTTGGTTGAGTTTGGCTCAGAGTTTGATCAGGCGGACACTTCTTTGACAATAAATCAAGAATTAGGGTTTGCACGCGCATTCTCAGAAGGAATCAATTCTACCGTTCTTTTCAATTGATTGTCACATGGTTTTGACGCTTGTTCAAAATTCCTGTTTGTTTCTCAAAGTTTAAACATCTGGAATAGAAGCTGAGACTTCTGATTGAGAGTTTGAAGTGTTTGGTTTAATCAGTAAAAGGAAAGGCACATGGACGTTTGTTTGATTAACTGTGCAATGCTTATGGTTAATTGGAACGCCGGGTTTATTATTGATTAATGCGAAGTTGCATGACTACGGTGTTTATTAATTATTTATTTTATCTAAGTTAGAATAATTGGGATTTACTTCCAGTTATTTTAATTTAAGAAAACTTAAATAATTAAATAGACAGTGAAATAAAAGAGATATCTGACAAAAAGACTTTTATTTATTTTTAATTATTGGTACAAGTGTTATTTAAATACAAGTAATTTTATTTACAAGTATTTATAATAATATTTATTACAAATGATTAAAATAAAATAAAATTGTACTCTAAATTGCTTGAAATCTTCATCTTTTACTGTTGCTCCCCATTGCTCAACTGATTTTTATCTGCAAAGACAAAAAAAGAAAAGAAGTCAAACACAGATAAATTAAGAGCATTCTCAGACAGTCAATCAAAAAAACTCATCATTAAAAGTGTTGGCCGGAATCAGTTTGTTCGCCCTCTCTGCAAATCACAAGAAGACTCTTGGTTCACAAAGAGGGAAAGGGAAATATGCTTGCAAATATATGAAATGCACAAAGCTACTGAATATGCCAAAACAAGGCTGCATAATTTCAAACCACATTGCAAACTAAAATGGGCAAACAAGATGCACAGTTCAAAATAGCCAAAGGGACAAGCTACATAAATCCAAACCAAATTGCAAACTGAAAAGGCAACCAAATTGTCAAAATGGCCAACTAAGTCACAATGTCAACCAAACTGTCCAAAAACTGTCAAAGTTGTCATAAGATGTCAAAGCTATAAAAACTGACAAAGAAGATATCAAAGCAATACATGAAATCTGGAAAGATGCAGAAGAAAGTACAAGAGGCAGAGCAAAGCTAACAATGCAAGCAAAACACTTTTAATCATCATTTTCCAGGCCATCACTTTTTCAGAAAAAGGACAGTAAAGCATTAAAATATGCTTTTCTGATAGAGAGAGAAAAGAGAGAGAGAATTAGAGGCTTACAGGCAGGCTTAGAGATAAAGAGAACAAATCAAAACACTGTAAAAAGGAGGCAGAAACACATAGAAAAATATAGGCTACAAACTGTAAACAGAACACAAGCCTTGAAGAAGCAAACACAAGCCAATAAGCTTGTAACTCCCAGGCATGTCCCCTAAAAACACAAGCCTTTCAAACCTGCATAACACAAGCCCTTCAAGCCTGCTTAAGCTTGCCTCCAAACTGTAACATCCTGCCTAGAGCACATAACAGAAACAAGCAAGCAAACTGAAAAACCTCCAGCCTGTTTCAAACTACCAAACCTGTTACAACAAGCTTCAAAATAACTCAAACCTCCACAAACCTGCATAAAACATAAGCAAGCCTGCCTGTTCAGAAAAGCCTGCATAATACAAATGAGCCTCAAAACTTCCTTCAATCCAAGCCTGTTTCAAGCCAGCTTGTAACCTCTAAACAAACCTAAAAACTGGTTCATTTTCAAAGCCTGCTCTAACTACCTAGAAGCATGCCTGTACTGATAAGCCTTTCAAAGCACAACATAGCCAAAGCCTAAACACCAACAAAGCCCTCAGAATATGTTCATCATAGGGTTAGCATATCAACAACTCTGAAGCAAGCAATCAAATTCAAGCAAGTCCAAGCATCTCAAACTCAAAGCAAGCCCAGGAACAAACTCAGATTCAAACATCATCATCATTGTAAAAGAACAACAAAGTACATCAAAGAACATCATCAAATAAACAGACAGAAATCCAAGCATCCTCAGAGCTAAGCTCATCACAGGATCAAACAACAGGCAACTCAGAATCAACATCATCAAAATCAGAGGCAAGCATTTAGAAGAGGAAAAGAAGCAACTATTACAGGGTTTTCAGAAAACTATCATCATAAAACCATAGAGGCAAGCATTCAGATACAAAATACCAGGAAGCAAGCCAGCAAGCCCTCTTCATCATACTCCCTCGCCTTGGCCGCCTGAGGATACCGCCGTCTACTCCTCTGTCTCCAAAACCCTAAAGGTAGTATTCTTCCCTTTCCTTTTTCTGCTTCGCACCTCACACCACACGAACATCAAAGGTCAAAACATGTAAGAAGTAGAACATGCAAGAGATAAGTCTTTGAAACCCTAAAACATGAAAAAAGCAGAAATCAATACCTTCTCTTTTCATCACTTCCTGAACGATCTTAGGGAGGAAACAGTGGAGGTGGTATCCTAGTGGCCGGAGGCGAAGTGGAGAGCATCAATGGCCTTTGTTTGAGAACGAGGCGAAGAAGGAGAAGATGAGAGCGTCGTTCTAAGCCAAACTGTAACCCTAGTTCTGAACGAGACAAACGAAACCCTAAACAAATTATAACACGCCTTGGGCCTTACCCCTGGAACCAAACCCCAAGCCCAATCTCAATTTCTGGCGCACCCCCCTTTTGAATTTGTTTGTTTGGGCCAAACACCTAACACCAGCCCATCCATTTTCTTTATAACAAATCATTTCTTTCTTTTATTTATTTTTATCACATTATATCCTTTTTTTTATATAATTTATTTTGTTAAGAAAAAAACAATACATTTAATTTTTTATACAAAATTTTCTTAAATGTTTCTTTTTATTTTAGAATAATTAAAAATGCATGAATCTTAGGTTTGTTAAGTTTAAACAATTTTTTTCTTTATTAAAACCTTTCTTTTGTTTAATTTAAATCTTGTGCATAAAAACATTAATTAAAATATATAAATATTAGGTTATTAGGTTTAAATAATTTTCTTGTGTTTAAAACCTTTTTTTTGTTTAATAAATCTTTTTACATAAGCTTTTTTAAAACATTAACTAAATACATAAACATTAGTTTTCTTTAATTTAAACAATTTTCTTTTCTTTTTTAAAACCTTTGTTTATATCATTAACGAAAAACACAAAAATAAATAAAATACTTAATATTGCATTAGGTTAACATATTTTTCTCATTTGTAAATAATCACATACATTGCAATACTTTTATTTCTCTTTTATTCTTATACGTTGCTATATTTTACATTGAGAATGCGATTCAATTTGGTTGTAAATATTATTTGGACACTACTATCCTGATAAGACTCATCCCTATTTGTAAATATTTGTACCCCCATCCCCGGATACTTATTTGTAATAGTTTAGAATTTAAATTCCCGCAATTTATCGCTTTCTATATACTGTATAGTAATTAGGGTTTGTATGCGAAGATTCAAAATCAACCGCTAGATAACCTAATACAAAGATAAATGCATGACAATCAATACACAATTCACACTTGCACCCCTAGGGTAATCCCACTTCTTGCCTTCCAAAATGGGCCATGTTGCATGTTGAGTGTCTTTGGCAAAACAAAAACAAATCAAATGATCATAGTCCCTCGATGACGCTTTCGAAAGTTGCCTAAACAAAATGATCATAGTCCCTCAAGAAAATTGCCAAAATACTTGACACTATTGCATTCATGGTCTAAACGATGACCCGCGCCCATCCCGTTAACATCCTAACACAAGGTTGTTCACCAAATACAATGGTGAAACAACATTGTTAAAAGGGTTAAAACATGAGAAAGATCTTTGAGTAAACTTAGGGGTAGACAATTCTTAGTTACTTGATCAAACTTGCAAAACACACTTGCCTACTTTCAAAACACACTTCACAAACACAACTTCCAAAACAAACTTTCAAAAAACATTGAAACATCTTTTCAAAAAGACAAACACCTTTGTAAAACATTCGAGTAAAGAATTGTTACAACGGTTGCCTAGACAAGGCATCTTTTTCAAAACATTTTCAAAACCACACACACAAAGCACCATTTCAAAATAATTGAAAATCAAGGCAAGTGATCTAAAACAAGTAACTAAGAGCCCATGGATAACCATGGATGAAAAGGGTGCTAGCACCTTCCCTTTTCATAATCTACCCCCCGAACCCACGAAAACATCTCAAAGGTTTTTCCTGTGCTTTTTAACCTTTCCTTTAGGATAAAATAAAAAGTCAGTGGCGACTCTTGCTAAACCGAACAAGTGCGAATACAAACGCAAAACCTCAAGTCAGTTCTCCCACCGTATCACAGAACCCATGGTTATATTCTGCAGCTGCACGGGAGTTGGTGGTAGATCAGTGTTGTATTGGTACTGCTTGTAAAAAGCAGCAGCTAGATCCTCCCAGGTGTGGATGCGAGAACCTTCCAATTGATATAATCATTCAAGCTGAGTCCCAGCTAGACTCTCTTGGAAGAAATGGACCCAGAGTTTCTGATCAGTGGTGTGTTGCTGAATCTTGCGGACATAAGATCTCAGATGCATCTTAGGACAAGAGACCCCATCATATGTGGAAAAAGTAGGGATTTTGAACTTTGGTGGGATGACCACTCCAGAAACCAACCCTAACTCTTCAAAGTCCAAGCCAGGTATTTGCTGAATCTCCATAGCATTGAGGAGATCCTCCAACTGTTTTTATTTATCATCAGTGGGAGGATATTGTTCCTCAGAGTAGTCAGATTCATCTTCATCAGTCACCGGGTTGTTATCTCCTTCATGATTATCCACCTCATTTGATGGAGTTGAGAGTTCTAAAGCTCTCTTGGATGGTCCTCTAAGTCTTCTTCCCAAATTCAATACACCAGCCGGTTTATTTGCCTTCTTCTTCTTTTCTTTGATGATGAGAGCTTTCAATTCTTCATGCCCCTTAGCCAGAGCCAGGAACATTTGTTGGAATTGAGTGTTTTAGGCTTGAAGGTCTTTTACTGTCTGTTCAAGAGCCATTTCTTACTAAAATAAACAGTAAGCAGATGAAAAACCCGTGTGGGAAAAACCTGTTATGATAACATGCATGATATGTGGATGCCATGTTTTCAAGGATCTCGCGGGTTAAACACAAGAAGATGTCAGAAGTTGAATTTTGATCAACAACTTTGATTGGAGAACTTTATATCAGTGGATGTCCTTCCACGAGAATCAAGCTCACCATGTCAAGTGGGTCATACCCCTAGACCCAAGTTATCGTACTTCAATATTTGACGGTGTTTTATTAGATAATAAATCCTCTTGCCCCTTGATAGGCGTCTGGTTAAACGTGACCCTGCATCATAGGGCCTTGAGATCCTTGAAATGGTTATTAAAAAATGCTATGGTATGATGTTATGATGTTATGTACGAGTATGCAAAGCAAGCAAGTCATTATGTACAAATAATCATATACACACAAAGCAAACAAGTCCTTAGGTTTAGGCTTGCAATGGGGTTTGTAGGTAAGTACCTTCTTGAAGTTTAGTTGGCTCAACCTGTCCTGGTAATAGTAACCAGGTTCTAGGGGATCTCAATATCACCGACCTTTCTTTTAGGCATTGTCTCAGCTCAATCAATCTTTTCTTGCGGCCGAGATATCCCAAAAGTCCGATCTCAATGAGCGTAGCATCGAGTATCAACCAATCTTCGGTTGGAACCAAAGTCGGCTATCTCACTACTTCCTAATGGCCAAGTTGTTTAACTAAAGGTTCTAAGGTCAGTTAGTGTTTAATGATACTATAAGGAAGCCTAATGTTATCCTTAAATGACTCAAGGAACATTAGTACAAGTCAAAGTATTACGCTAACGTAGCTATCACTTCGTCCATATCGGTCTACGCCATACAGCCTCCATGATTTATTGCTACTTACCTAAAAAGGTGCCCTAGATCCAGGTGTAGGATCTTTATTAATAACCCAAACAAGAACCCAAAAATGTAAAGCAAGCAAATCAAACAAGGAAAGCAAGTAAAGGTGATCTAGCCCTAAGTTAACCCCACTTTTAAGTTTTTAGTCCCCAGCAGAGTCGCCAGTTCTGTAATACGGTGGGAGAACTGACTTGGTTGTTTTTGCATCTGATCGCAATTGTTGCGAATAGCAAGAGTCGCCACCGAATTTTCTTTTATCCAATAAGGAAAGGGTGAAAAGAACAGGAAATACCTTTGAGATTATTTCTTGAGTTCGGGGGGTAGATTATGAAAAGGGAAGGTGTTAGCACCCTTTTCATCCATAGTTATCTATGGGCTCTTAGTTGCTTTCTAGATCACTTGCTTTTGTTTGAAAATGTGCTTTGTGATGTGGGTTTGAAAATATTTCGAAAATGTCTTTGTAATGATTCTTGTCTCTATAAGAATGTGTACAAAGTGTTGGTTTTGAAAATAGTTCAAAGAGGTGTTTGTAGAAGATGTTTTTTGAAAGTGATTTTGAAAAGTGATTTTGTAATGATTCTCGTCTCTATAAGAATACGTACAAAGAGCTTTGTCTTTTGAAAATGTTTCAATGGAAAGTGTTGGTGTGAAAATGATTTTTTTGTTGTGAGCAAGCGAGCAACTATGAGCATCCTACCTACTCAAAAGGTCTAGTGTTCTTTCCCTCCTCCTTTAGATGTTGTTATCTTACAATTGATTTGGTAATAAGCCCCATCGTTAGATGTAAAGGGACGGGCGTGGGTCGTTTGTGTAGTCATAGAAGGCAACCAATGGGACGTTTTAGTACTTTCGTTAGGGACTAGATCATTTACCGAAGGCAACATCGAGGGTCATCGAGGGACTACGATCTTTTATCGAGGGTCTTTGCTAAAACGCCCATATTCGAGGGACATAACTATTTTTGCGAGGCAACAAGTGAGATTATCCTAGAGGTGCATGTGTGTGCATGGTGTGTTTGATTACATGCATTTTTGTCTTTTATTTTTGGTTGTCTACTTGTTGGTTTTATCTTGCCATACATCCTAATTACTAACATTTGTATAAAGCAATAAAAATGCAGAACATAAATATCCTACACTATTACAGCCATATTGAATAGCAAGAAAATATAAAGACAAAAAAAATAAAAGAAAGTAAAAACAAGCTCTTCGATCTAGGCGGGATGCACCCTTCTATTCTGCTCTTCCTGGCTTCTTTCGATTTGGCCTGGAAGTCGGCATGTGCAGGCATCTTTCGATTCACCCTTCCTCTACTTCTTTCGAATAAGCCTGAAAGTCAGCATGTGCATGCATATTTTGATTTAAAATTCTTGTTGTACCCAAAAAATTTCCCTCTCATTTTACTCAACACATGTCAATTGAGGCCCCTAATTTGCTCAAGAAAGCCCAAGAGTTGACCAGACAAACTCTCTCCTAAGGCAGTATACCTCAAATTAGGGTTTCCATTTTCATCAAGATGTGTGAACCACAAAGGACCCAAATTCTTTCCATGGTCCTAATATGTTCCCAAGATTATCCATGTCAAGTTTCATGCCTTGCACAAGAAGTTTGCTCAGTCAACTGCTCAGATGCTTGAGAATCGACTGTATTAGGTCAAAATTCAATTGTGGCCCACATACAGTCAAACCTCAATATTTTTGGTCAACATCAACATTTTGAAGTGAATTTCATAATTTTATCAAGGGTTGATCATGATTCTTCAAGGAATGCCCCAAATTTATCAAAACCCACAAGTTGCTAAAATAGGATTTCTCAGGAAAAGTCAACCAAACTTTGACCAAGCATAACTTCCTCATACTTTATCAAAAATTTTCCATCCAAGGCTCATTTTGAATAGGATGCAATTACATACAATTCATCTTCATCCCACAAGTTCAAAATATGCACTCATCAAAAGATATGAATTTCTACATTATAGGTCCTTTTGAAAAGTCAACAAAAACACCTTTTGGGTCAAAGCTTCTTACATGAACATGGAAGACCCAATTGAAATTAGAACAAAAGGTTTGCTTAGGGGACATCCTAATATTTCTAAAAAGTCCAAGAACACCTCTCTAGGGTTAAAATTGGAGGAGATATGCCTTGTCAAAGTTGACATTTTTTGCAAAATTGCCAAAAGTCAAATATGCTCAAAAGTGCATTTTTTTACCAAATGGGCTTAGCATTTCATGATTGCACCTCACTTGTTGCATGGTCCACGACCCA
The DNA here is from genome assembly GCA_948472305.1 of Vicia faba. NCBI lineage: Eukaryota > Viridiplantae > Streptophyta > Magnoliopsida > Fabales > Fabaceae > Vicia > Vicia faba. Next base: position 1,245,430,711 of record OX451741.1, read on the forward strand.
AATATCCACCCACATGTCATTTGCTTCATTTTCCATTTTGTTTTTACTTTTTATTAATTAAAAATTGAATAAAATCAAATAATTGGTAAATAATATCAAAGATATGTTTTGATATGATTTTTGGACAGGATCTCAATCAAATTATGCTGAGATATCAAGACCAAATCGAATCAAGCATGATTGGTACAAAAATAGGATAATTTGGCTCAATATAGAAGGTTTGCATATGGATGAAAAATCAAATCAAATCTTCCAAAATTCCAAAGATATCATCTGTTTTTGCAACCCTAATTTGCTCTAGCATATATAATGAACAAGAACCAAGGATAAAAGAAAGTTTTCGCAGTCGTGAAAGAGCAAGAACAAACTCAAAAAAGTTGTCAAAAAGTATGGATCGGATTTCACTCCATGGGACCTTTCAAAGCAATTTAAGGCCAACAATCGCATCCTGGGTGTGCACTGAAGCTGTCCAAATCATTTGCAAGGCCTGAAGCATCAAGAATCGCGCGTTGCAACTCATACGGTTTTCCCTTTATTTCAAAATCGATTATAGCTATTCTTGCACCATAAGCATATTTTAATGATGTATTTATGATTATTGACATATTTGTGACATGTTTGGATGATTTAATTGAAGCTTTGAGGCATGTACGCGTATCTGCCTTTGCTAGGGTTCACCTTGCATTTTTAGGGTTTTTGAATATAGGAACAATTAGCCTAAATGAAGGGCACCATGATGATCAGAGGGCCAAATCCTGTTGATCCATGGTCTTTAATCTTATTTATCCTGCATTGTGTTGATTTTTGAAGTACACAGGTTATGGCTACAGTCGTTTGTCTGTAGGTAAAAGATAATGCCTAAGACGACGGTCTCCATGAAGGAGATGATGACTTAGCGTTATAGGACTGGTCCATTCAAATGGTTGGCGCGTGTTTTTGTTCCACTCAACCTATTCTACTTGTTTTACATAATATTGATTATTGGTATTATATTAACAATTGAGACATGTAGCGCAGCTGGCAACATAGCATTGGTGGTGAGTATAAGGACCTGGGTTCGATCCCAGTTCCCAGTAACATTCTCTTCTATTTTTCCTTCTGCATATTATATGTTGTTCTCATCCAAAGGCCTACCGTGTACTTCCAACATCCAACCAATGGATACGCTTCTACCCAGATCCAACGCTCAGTCCAAGGAGACTCATGGTGCACCCTCAGACGCAGCAACACTGGATCCAGGCGCTAGGATTGGGCTCAGCAACCTTTGGGCCTAAGTAATTCCACATACACCCCCTGGGGCATTCAACAAGCAGGCCCAATTTGTTCTCTTTTCTATTTTTTCTATTTTTTCTTTTTTAATTTCTTTATTTATTTTCTTTAATTATTTTATTTTTTTCTTAATTAACACAAAAATTATTTTTTATTTAATAAAAAAATCACAACAACTACAAAAATATTTTTTTAATAAAAATGTTTTTATTTCTTAATTAATTTAGTTTAATTAACTTAGGGAAATTTAATTCTTTTTTTATAAATTAAAAATGATTATAAATTAGGGATAACCTTGTACATAAATTAATTCTTTTCTCAAAAATAACCTAGCTAATTTCTCAATTAGGTTTTTTAGGTCCGTTTTAATCGTCCTCGCATTTAATTCTCCGCGCGTTTGTTAATTATTATTCATTGTTTTGTAACTGCTGATGGTTTGTAATAGCTTTAAATTAGGGTTTTTATTTACTGTTTAATCCCTGGTTTTTGGTTATGTAAATTAATCCCCCTCCCCGAAGCCTTGTAATAGCTAGGTTTTATTTTCTCGCGCTTTAAATTCCCGCAATATTTAACTGTTAGATGCATGGCTAAATAGGATTGTATGGAAAGATGCTTGAAAATTGAAACGGTAAATCACCTAATGTGCAAAGACTAATTAACTGAAAAATTCACATGCACATATTCACTCCTAGGGTTTGCCTCACTTCAGTTGCCTTCGGTAAACAGTCATTAAGTATAGGAGATTTTAGTGGTTTCCCCCCTGTCTAAAAGATCAAATGTCCCATTCGAATGTTTCCTCGGAAAGATCTTTAGGACTCTAGGGTTACTACTAAAGTTTCCAACTCATTACTTAGGTGACTGTACTTGTCCCTTTCGAACGTCCCTTAATAACTCCAACAACGGGGCTACCTACTCTTTAATAGTATGATAACGCTGTCTAAAGGAAACGAGAATGAACAATATTTTTTCGAGTAGGTAAAATCTTAAGTAATTGCTCAACAAAACTTTTTACACCAATACCTTTCAAAATAAATTTTCAAAAAACAACTTCGTCACACCCTTGAGGACTGATACAAGGGTTACCACGGAGTAAAACATTTTCAAAATAAGCATACACACAAGCAATTTTAAAAAGATGAGCAAGTACCTAAGAGCCCATGGAAAACCATGGATAGAAAGGGTGCTAGCACCTTCCCTTTCTATAATATACCCCCCGTACTCAGAATATCTCGAAAAAAAGGTTTTTTTTTTGTTCTTTTTCCTTTTCCATGATTGGATGAAATAAAAGTCGGTGGTGACTCTTGCTTACCGCGAGATTTGCGAACAAAAAACGCAAACCAGTATAACGGTCGGTTCTGCCACCGTATCACAGAATTGGAGACTCTGCTGGGGACTTATTAAAAGTGGGGTTTACCTTAGGATCTAGGTCATTTCAAAATTTTCTTTCTTGTTTGTTTGCTTTATTCTTAAAGGGTTATTGCTTGGGTTACTATAGATCCTACACCCGGATCTGGTGGCACTTATTAGGTAAACAGCAATAGATCGTGGAGACTATACGGTGTAGACCGATATGGTTTAAGCGATGGCTGTGTTGGTGTGGCACTTTGGTTGGTACCGGTATCCTTCGTGGGGAAACGAGGAGAATACGGGGCTTCCGCATGGTGTCGTGAAGCACTAAGGGACCTTAGAACCTTAGTTGAACAAACTTGGCCATTAGAAAGTAGTGAGACAGCCGGCCTCAGTGTAGAGCTGAGGATTGGTTGATACTCGATACTACACTCATTGAGATCATACTTTCGGGATATTTCGGCCGCAAGAAAAGATTACTTGAGCTGAGACTATGCCTGATAAAGGATGGTCAGTGATATTGAGATCCCTTAGAACTCGGTTACCTTTTAAGACAGGTTTGAAACCAACTAAACTTCAAGAGGGTATGACCTTTAACCTCATGCAAGCCTTAAACCTAAGGACTTGGTGTGATTTGTCTATGTTTTCTATACCTGTGGTTTATCATGACATCATGCATCATAACATAGAATTCGTTCTTGTTGCACTAACCATTTCAAAGACCAAGGGAATTTATCTTTGTTCTGTTTTGCAGATCATGGCTTTCGTTCGTAGAAACACTATCCGAATCAGTTTTTTGAAGATACCTTCCCAACTCAAAGAGCTAGTATCAAGGGTTTCCAAAACTTCTGCGTTCACTAAGAGACATGGTCGACTTCTCAACCTGGTTAATTCAAACTTTGATGAAAAGATGTTGAGTGTACTCTTTCAGTTCTTTGATCCCAAGAACCACTGCTTCACCTTTCTAGACTATCAGTTAGTGCCTACCATGGAAGAATTCTCTCAGCTATTGGATATACCCATTCTTGAACAGTTCCCTTTCACAGGTCTGGAAGAAGTTCCTAAGCCAGAAGTCATTGCCTCAGCTTTGCATCTGAAATGGGCCGACGTGGTATCCAATTGGGAAACAAGAAGCGGGTTCAAGGGTTTTCTAGCCAAGTTTCTGATAGACAAGGCCCAGTTGTTTTGGGATGATATGGATTTTCAGGCTTTTGAGGAGGTTTTGGCTCTTCTTATCTATGGGTTAGTTCTATTCCCTAATCCGGACTCATTCATAGATGTGAATGTTATCAAGATCTTCCTCTCCCGCAACCCTGTGCCTACCTTGCTCGGAGATATTTTGCACACTCTCCATACTCGTACCATGAAGATAAGAGGGATTCTTATGTGCTACATGCCATTGCTGTCGAGGTGGTTTATTTCTCACCTCCCTAAGTCCGTACTGAAGAATGAATAAGGTTTGGGTTGGTCACAAAGGATGATGTCACTCGCTCACATGGATATTCTCTGGTGTTCCCGAGCTATGGAAAACACTACTATTATTGACTGCTATGGGGAGTACCCTAATGTCCCATTACTTGGTATCAGAGGGGGTATAACCTACAACCCTTGTTTAGCTCTGCGACAATTTGGTTAAGCTCGAAGAGATGGTCCCCATGAGTTACTTATCGAGGGCATTGTATTCAACTATGAGGATGACGTTCAAGAGTATCGTCGGAGGTTCATATGAGCCTGGGGCATGGTAAATAAATCTGGTGCCAAGGCTTTGGGGCCAAAGGCTTCCATTCCTACGGAACCTTACCTCCAATGGGAACGAGCTCGCTCCCAGAAGCTTATGATGCCCTATGTGGCGGTTTTGCTAGTGATTATGGAACCCACTATGGAAGGGGGTATTCCTTACACGGTTCTCTATCCTTATATGCCCACTGATCTTGGAGAGTTACAGAGGTCTTAGATTCAGTTGAAAGAGGAGCGGGATACTTACACGGATCAGTTCCGTGTTCAGGAGAGAAAGGTTTTAGAGCTCACAAAGCAGCTCCATGAGGAAAAAGGACTCAATGATTATCTCGGCACAAAGAGGAAGCATCCATGGGAATTTTGATTTCTTTTCTAGTTTTAGATTTATTTTTAATTGTAACGCCTAAAAGGCATTTGAACTTTGAATTCAGCTAATAAAATCTTTGTTTTATTTTGGTTTGCAAATTTAAATTTCCCAAAGTCTTTGAAATCATTGCATGCGCATCCCATTCATAACATTGCATGTACAAGTACCATTACAGGTTTCTCATCTTCCTCGTTGTTTATTTTAGCAGAAATGTCTTCCGAACAAAGCATCAAGGACCTTCAGGCACAGAACGCCCAGTTCCAACAAATGTTCATAAGTCTGGCAAAAGGGCAGGAGGATCTGAAATCCCTCATCCTGAAAGAGAAAAAGAAAAAGAAGAAGGTTGCCGGTATTCTGAATATAGGCAGAAGGTTTGGAGAGCGGTTGAAGCGACAAGTCGATCTGGCCTCTTCATCCAAGGAAGGGGAGAATCAAGAAGAAGAGACAGGGGAGAAGGACCCAAGTCCTGCAATTTCTGACAACAATACCGACTACAATGATGAGCAGTATCCTCCTGCTGAGGATAGATACAAGCAGTTGGAAGATCGTTTAAGTGCCATGGAAGTTCAGAGGATACCTGGGCTGGATTTCAAAGAATTGGGACTGGTGTCGGGAGTGGTCATCTCGCAGAAGTTCAAAGCTCCAGTTTTTTCTAAGTATGATGGGGTGTCCTACCCAAAACTCCATCTTCGTTCCTACGTCCGGAAAATTCAGCCTCACACCGCTGATAGAAATTTGTGGGTTAATTTCTTTCAAGACAGTCTGTCAGGGACTCAGCTTGAATGGTTCAACCAACTGGAGAGAGCCAATGTCCGAAATTGAGAAGATTTAGAAGCTGTTTTTTATAAGCAGTATCAATACAACGCCAACCTTGCTCCCACTCTTACTCAACTCCAAAGTATGTCCATGGGTGCAGGAGAAGGATTTAAGGACTACACACAGAAGTGGAGAGACTTGGCTGGGAGAGTCCAACCCCCGTTGTCTGATAGGGAGTTAGTTGATATGTTTCTGGGGATATTGTCTGGTCCATTCTTCAATCATTTGATCGGCAGCTCGTCAGCTGGTTTCACCGAGCTGATCCTAACTGGAGAGAGAGTAGAAGATGGGATTCAGAGCGGTAAAATACAGAAGGATGCCTCTTCGAGTTCGGTAAATAAGCCTTTTGTTGGTAAGAAGGAAGTCAATGCCATCTACAGTCCGAGAGGCCAAAGCAGAGCTGAACACCGTCAGACAGTAAGTGCTGTAATGATACCTAGGCCTGCAGTTGCTCCACAATGCAATAATCAACAAAGGGTGGAAAGACCATAATGACAGTTTACTCGAATCAACATGACGTTGGCTGAAGTATTACCCCATCTGTTGAGATCTAACCTGGCAACTTTGAAAGAGGCTCCTAAGAATCCAAACACCACATCTCCTCGGTATAACCCAAACTCCCGTTATGCCTACCATTCTGAGAGTCCTGGCCATGATACAAATGACTGCTGGGCTCTGAGAAACAAAGTACAAGACTTGATTGAAGCCAAGGAAATAGAGTTTGATGCTCCGGAGAAGCCAAATGTCATAACTGCTCCCATGCCTAAACACGGTCGTGGAATTAATGTTATTGATATTGATTTGTTTGTGACCTCTGTTGATGAAGTTTCTACTCCTCTCATGACTGTCAAGAAGAATTTGTTGTTGGCCGGTTTATTTCCGGGTTATGGTGAAGGTTGCCACATGTGTTCACCTCTTCCTTCTGGTTGCTATTAGCTAAAGTCAGGTATTCAGCGCCTGATGGATAGCAGAGAGATTTTGTTCGAAAAAACTATGATTCTCGTTGTTCCAATTGAAGACGTTGCTATCATAACCATTTCTGCAAATCCTTCCAAGGTTTCCTCGAGAAGACCTATTAGGATTACATCTGTTCCAAGAGTCACTCAGTTGATAATCACATCTCCTGGTCATGTCCCGTATACCTCGGACAAGGCTATCCCCTGGCATTATGGTGCCGATGTGTACTATCATGGCCTCAAACAAGATCTGAAGAATGAAGAGACTGGTCTTGATGTCAGTAACGTTGTCGGGACTAGCAAAGTTACCCGAAGTGGAAGGGTTTTCTCTCCCGAGATCTTCCCGAAGACGGACAATAAGCCTATTGTTATTCCAGTTGTTGTTCCAACCAGCACTCCTGTCATTTCTCTTGTTCCTACTCTAGTTATTACCCCTGCTGATGAGCCATCTGGGACTCGGGGCAAAGAAGTTATAGGTGAGCCTACCCAGACGGAGGCACCTAGAAAAATTATCGTGGAAGCCTCTAAGCAAGAGATAGAGGAAATACTAAAAATAATCAAGAAAAGCGACTATAATGTGGTTGAGCAGCTGGGGAAGACCCCCTCGAAGATATCCATGTTGTCTCTCTTATTATGTTCTGAAGCCCATGCAAAGGATTTGATCGTATTTCTCAAGACTGCACACGTGCCGCAAGAAACCTCAGCTGACCAATTCAAAGACTGTGTATCCAGTTTGACTGCTGACAACGGGCTAGGTTTTTCAGATGCCGATTTAACATCGAAAGGAAGGAAGCATAATGATGCTCTTCATGTCTCAATCGAATGCAGGGGCACCACTATGGCTTATGTGCTGGTAGATATTGGGTCTTCGCTAAACGTTCTGCCTAAGAAGGCGTTGGACCGGTTGGATTGCGAGGGTCTGACCTTAAAGCCTAGTATCATTATGGTGAGGGCTTTTGACAGGTCAAAAAGAATGGTGCACGGGGAGGTGGACATCCCTGTCAAAGTGGGTATTAGACTTTTGGGTCCACCTTCTATGTGATGGACATCAGGCCGCCGTACTCTTGTTTGTTGGGTCGTCCTTGGATCCATGAGGCTGGGGCAGTTACTTCCACACTGCACCAAATGTTGAAGTATCCGGTAAAAGGGAATATCGTCATTGTGCATGGTGAAGAGGAATATATGGTGAGCCACCTCAATTACTTCAGATATATAGAGATGGACGGGGAATTCATAGAGACTCCTTGTCAGAATTTTGAAGAGGTCCCTCAGATCTTGGCATCAACTGAAACTACCACCAACAACAAACCTCCTCTGAAGATGGCTTCTCTCAAGGACGCCAGGGCTGTAGTTGAAGAATGTGGGTGTACCAATTGGGGTCAGCTCCCTGATTTTACTCACAAAACTGACAAATTTGGTTTGGGCTTTACTACAGGGGCTCAAAGGGCTGTTTGACGCGCTCGGGCTAGAAGACCTCCCCTACACATCAGCAATCGTGGGGTCAACGCTATTAAAGACAACGAGGAATACTGTGACATTGACAACTGGATCTACCCGACTACCAACGGTGGACCTTGTAATTGGACGGCCAGAGATTTTATACCAGTTTCTTTCATTCTGCAGTAATTGTCTTATTTGTTTTCTGAATTTGTAATAAACAATTTAAACTTTATGGCCTCGTGTCTTGCCTAGGGCACGATGGTTCTGTTTGCGAGGGCTATTATATGTCATTTTCACATGTCACCAATAAAGCATTGGACATTTCTTGCATACAAATTTTGCACTCTCTGTTTTTCTTTTTTGTTTTCACTTTATCAAAACAACTATTCTCTTACACACACTCACGTATCATAATGCAGATCCATATCCACTATGGATCCCATTGATAACAGCTATGCTATTTCCAGTTATGACTTTAAAAATCCGATCAACCAAGTCGAAGACGAAGGTGAGAATGATTGTGAGGTTCTAGGAGAACTTGCTAGACTATTATAGTAGGAAGAAAGGGCCATACAGCCTCATGAAGAGCCGGTTGAGACAGCGAATTTGGGTACTGAGGAAGATAAAAAAGAGGTTAAAATAGGTGCAAACATGGAGCTTAGAGTCAAATAGAGGTTGATATAGATGTTGCACGACTATGTTGAGATCTTCGCATGGTCCTATGAAGACATGCCTGGTTTGGACACTGATATCATGGTACATCGCCTGCTGACTAAAGAAGATTGTCCTCCGGTTAAACAGAAGGTCCGCCGTATGCATCCCGAAATGTTAGAGAAGATCAAGGCAGAGGTCATGAAACAGTTCGACGCAGGGTTCTTAGCTGTCACTTCGTATCCACAGTGGGTTGCTAACTTCGTTCCGGTACCTAAGAAGGACGGTAAGGTACGGATGTGTGTGGATTATAGAGATATGAACAGGGCAAGCCCCAAGGATTACTTCCCACTTCCTCACATTGACATTCTAGTCAACAACACCGCACAACATAAAATATTCTCCTTCATGGATGGTTTCTCTGGCTACAACCAGATCAAGATGGCTCCTGAAGACATGGAGAAGACAACCTTCATCACGCAGTGGGGCACCTTCTGCTACAAGGTGATTCCTTTTGGGTTTAAGAATGCTGAGGCAACTTATTAGCGTGCCATGGTCGCTTTATTCCACGATATGATTCAACATGAGATCGAAGTTTATGTTGATGACATGATAGCCAGATCTCAGACTAAGGATGAGCACCTTGATCATCTCCAAAAGTTGTTTGACATGTTAAAGATATATAAGCTGAGGTTGAATCCGAACAAGTGCACCTTCGGGGTAAGGTCTGGTAAACTTCTAGGTTTCATTGTCAGTGACAAAGGCATCCAAGTAGATCATGCAAAGGTAAAAGCTATACAAGAAATTCCATCTCCTCGTACGAAAAAGGAAGTTAGAGGTTTCTTGGGATGCCTGAATTATATCGCCAGGTTCATTTCACATCTGACTGCTACTTGTGAGCCAATCTTCAAGCTTCTGAAGAAAGATCAAGTGGTAAAGTGGAATGATGAATTCCAGACCGCTTTCGAAAGAATCAAGGAATACCTTCAAGAACCACCAATTCTGATGCCTCCAGTTGAAGGAAGACCTTTGATATTTTACTTGACAGTGCTATACAATTCAATGGGGTGTGTGCTAGGGCAGCATGACGAGTCTGGTCGAAAAGAGCACGCAATATACTACCTTAGCAAAAAGTTTACCGACTGTGAGACAAGATACTCACTGCTCGAGAAAACTTGTTGCGCTTTGGCATGGGATGCTCGCCGACTAAGACAGTATATGCTAACTCACACTACCTTGTTGATATCGAAGATGGATCCGATCAAGTACATTTTTGAGAAACCTGCACTCTCCGAAAGAATAGCAAGATGGAAGATGATCTTAACCGAATACGACATCCAATACACAACCCAAAAAGAAATCAAGGGAAGTGTATTGGTTGATCATTTAGCTCATCAGGCCGTGGATGACTACTAGTCCATGAACTTTGAGTTCCCGGATGAGAATATTATGTTAGTGACTGACTATGAAGAACCTGGACCGGATGAAGGACCTGAGGAAGGATCCCGATGGTCTATGTATTTTGATGGAGCCTCAAACGCATTGGGTAATGGCATTGGCGCTGTAATCATATCTCCCGAGAGCTGTCATACTCCGTTCACCACTCGTTTATGTTTCAACTGTACCAACAACATGGCAGAGTATGAAGCCTGCATCAGGGTCTTCGAGCTGCTATTGACTTGAGGATCAAGTTCTTGAATGTATTCGGGGATTCCGATTGGGTAATAAGTTAGATCAAAGGCGAGTGGGATACAAAGCATCCGAATCTCATCCCATACAAAGATCATGTACTGACACTGCGGCCACATTTTGAGGAAGTAACCTTTGAACATTTCCCACGAGAGCAGAATCAGTTAGCAGACACACTAGCTACTATGTCTTCCATGTTCAAAGTCAGGTGGGACAATGAAGCTCCCCGAATCACCATCGAGAGGTTGGACGAACCAGCACATTGCTCTGAGATTGAGACGGAAGAGGTAGCGAATAAACCCTGGTTTCACGAGGTGAAGAGGTATCTCGAGGCTCAGGAATATCCCGAAGGGGCATATGTCAACAATAAGAATTTTCTGAGAAGGTTTGTTGCGAAGTTCTTCCTCAGTAATGGCATCCTTTAATGGTGCAACCATGACTCTACTTTACTGCAGTGTGTAGACAAAAGCGAAGCAGAGATGATCATGGCAGATCTACATGAAGGCACCATCAGAACCCATTCAAGTGGACATACCATGGCAAAAAAGATCCTACGGGAAGGATATTACTGGTCTACTAGGGAGGCAGATTGTTATCAGCACTCTCGAACTTGTCACAAGTGTCAAGTCTATGTTGATAAAGTGCATGTACCTCCAGTTCCTATGAACGTCTTGACGGCTCTTTGGCCCTTTGCAATGTGGGGCATTGACATGATCGGCGAGATCAGACCTACTGCGTCAAACAGGCATCGCTTCATTCTGGTGGCTATTGATTACTTTATGAAATGGGTTAAGGCTTCCTCTTTTGCTACTGTGACCAAGAACGTCGTTGCGCGGTTTATCAGGAATAACTTAATATGTTGGTATGGTGTGCCAGAGAGAATTATTACTAACAATGGTACAAATCTCAATAACACGATGATCACCAATCTCTGTAAACAGTTCAAGATTCAGCATCATAACTCTTCCCCTTACCGGCCGAAGATGAATGGGGCTGTTGAAGTGGCTAATAAGAATATCGAGAAAATAATACAGAAGATGACTGTAACATACAAAGATTGGCATGAGATGCTACCATTTGCTCTCCATGGGTACCGTACCTCAGCACGGATGTCGACAGGGGCAACACCCTACTCTCTGGTATATGGCATGGAGGCAGTCCTACCCATCGAGGTCCAGATCCCTTATTTAAAGATTATAAAGGATGCGGTTTTAAACAAAGACGACTGGATCCAGACCTGACTTGATCAACTGAATCTGATCGATGAAAAGAGACTTACTGCTGTCTGCCATGGTTAAATGTATCAGAAGCGAATGATCAAGGCTTTCAACAAGAAAGTCAGACGTCAAGAATATTAAGTCGAGGATCTAGTAATCAAGCGCGTCATACTGCCTCAAGGTGATCCCAATGGACCCCCACATATGAAGGGCCATTTGTGGTTAAGAACATTTTCTCAGGTGGAGCCATGGTCCTGACCACCATGGACGGTGACGACCTTCCTCACCCTGTTAATGCGGACATAGTGAAAAGATACTACGCATAGAACAAAGACCCGCTAGGTTGACATACCTAGGCAAAAATAAGGGCTTCCCGGCGAACCAAAAGGGTTCGAGCAAAAATAAGGGATGAAAATGAAAAAAAATTGTACACCCGGCAAGTCGAAAACCCGAAAGGGCGGCTTGGGCAAAAAGGGTATCACGGTGGATTAAAAACCCGAAAGGGCAGTCCAGGAAAAAGTTAGGGATTAAAGTGTATCACTATGTTCCATTGGATTACCTTGCAATCAGGACTTCAGTAATCAACTATCAAGCTCAAACGGTACCGATCAATCCAGTCAACTTCGGACAAGCGGCAAAGTGATGAGATGCTCGAAAACATAGGGGAAATAGCAGAATTGGAACTCAATGGGATTGTTGCACATAGTTGTTTTTGTTTCATTGTACACACTATTGTATAGTTTCTATTTTTACGACGGCATTCTCTTACTAGAGCGTCGGCCTCCTTGTACAAAAACGCCTATTATAGGCAAAACTTCAAATCAATACAAATCATTTTTGAATGTACAAAACTGTGTGCCTATTTTTCTTTTTTCTGTTTTGTTTTGCGAGAACGTCCAATGAATTATTCTTGACATGTGCATTTGAATATAATTGCTATTCATAAATATTTGCATAAGAAACAGAAGGACAATTGCTCGTAACTTAAGAAACAAGAGTAAAAATGTCAAACCCGACAGTTACTCAGTCTAACAGGTACCAAGGCAGAGATAGCTTTTGAAATGCAGTCATCACTATATACGACCTCGTGACATCCTCACTCCCCACAGAGTAGAGGTAATCACAATCTTGATATCAGCCTCCCCAACAAATTCCTACAGAGAGCTGACATCTATGTTCCCCAGACGATTTTTTGCAAGCAGTTCATAGTTCTTCGTTTTCCCTGAGCAGAGTTTATTTCTCTCACAATGAAAGCTCAATCTCCAACAAGAGCTCATTATCTCCAGCAACGGAAATTCATCCCCAGCTGAATTTATTTCTCCAGATCAACATATCTACCAACAGAGTATCTCTTCTCCAACAGAGTTATTCCCCACAGAGTTATCCTCATACAGGGTCTCCTCCGGCAGAATATTCACAAGCCGAATGGACGTAAATCCCCAGTTAGTCATCTCTGTTCACCATCCCCAGTGGAAGTATAAGAACCACGGCTTTCTACAGTCAAGAATACCATTTCCAATACTCTCCAACATCATTCAGGGATTTATTTTCCCAGACTCAGATTATCACAATAGCATTTCATGTTCATACATCATGACATGCACATACACATTACATAACAGCATAACCTCATTTATTTTGAGAACATCATCACACAATGCATTTGATGCATCGCACATAATTAACCATGTACTTTTTAAGGAAGGATGGTTATCATCAATAATCTCCAGCAGGTCCAAGATTAGCTCCTGAAACTAAACAGAGTAATTATCTGCGTGGCCCAATGCAGTCCCACACCGACTCATCACAAGATAACCTTACCCAGGTTCCCTATGAAGTCCTACACCGAATCATCACAAGGCAACCTAACCCAGGTTCCCTCTGAAGTTTTACCCAAACTCATTTCGAAGTTACCCTACGACCCAGGTTTCTTCTCACAAGCCCTACTATCCAGGCTTTCATTTCGAGGCAACCCTACTATCCAGGTTCCTTCTCACAACCCTACTATCCATACTTTCATTTCAAGGCAACCCTACTATCCAGGTTCCTTCTCATAGCCCTACTATCCAGGATTTCATTTCGAGGCAACCCTATGACCCAGGTTCCTTCTCAAGCCCTGCTATCCAGGCTTTTATTTCGAAGTAACCCTACGATCCAGGTTCCTTCTCATAGCCCTACTATCCAGGCTTTCATCTCGAAGTTGCCCTACTATCCAGGCTTTCATTTCGAAGTAACCCTACGATCCAGGTTCCTTCTTACAGCCCTACTATCCAGGCTTTCATCTCGAAGTAACCCTACTATCCAGGTTCCTTCTCACAGCCCTACTATCCAGGCTTTTATTTCGAAGTAACCCTATGATCCAGGTTCCTTCTTACATCCCTACTATACAGGCTTTCATCTCGAAGTAACCCTACTATCCAGGTTCCTTCTCACAGCCCTATTATCCAGTCTTTCATTTCGAGGCAACCCTACTATCCAGGTTCCTTCTCACAGCCCTACTATCCAGGCTTTCATCTCGAAATAACCCTACTATCCAGGTTCCTTCTCACAACCCTACTATCCAGGCTTTCACTTCGAGGAAACCCTACTATCCAGGTTCCTTCTCACAACCCTACTATCCAGGCTTTCATTTCGTGGCAACCCGACTATCCAGGTTCCTTCTCACAGCCCTACTATCCAAGCTTTCATTTTGAGGCAACCCTACGACCCAGGTTCCTTCTCAAGCCCTACTATCCAGGCTTTCATTTCGAAGTAACCCTACTATCTAGGTTCCTTCTCTCTTATCTCCAGACAACACTTTATAACATTGTAAGACTTGGACCTGATCAGATACAATAGATTTTACATTCCCTCAGTAAGTCGTTGTGCAACCTGGACACTGACCAGATACACCACTCACTTCCACCTCCTCAATCATTCCACATTAGAGTAACGGACAACTGAAGCTCCTAAACTCTATCAGCATTCCCCGGAGAAGTTCTCCTCAACAACAGGTACATGGATCCTCGCAAAGGAATCTCTTATGCGATCGATATCTTTTTCGGATGGCATCTTTAAGCCCATCTCTGACGAGTCTACATCAACATCCAAATGGAATCTGTAAGCCCATACCTGATATCTCCGATCAGTTTTACTTCATGCGAGTGCAAATTTCTGGGCACTCTAGTGTTCAATCATCTTCCACCTTCAGATCACGAAAGGCAGAACAACCAATCTAAATATTCAGGTTTAAGAAGATTGAACAGGGGCAACTGTTGTACCCCAAAATTTTCCCTCTCATTTTACTCAACACATGTCAATTGAGGCCCCCAATTTTCTCAAGGAAGCCCAAGAGTTGACCAGACAAACTCTCTCCTAAGGCAATATACCTCAAATTAGGGTTTCCATTTTCATCAAGATGTGTGAACCACAAAGGACCCAAATGCTTTCCATGGTCCTAATATGTTCCTAAGATCATCCGTGTCAAGTTTCATGCCTTGCATAAGAAGTTTGCTCAATCAACTACTCAGATGCTTAAGAATCAACTGTATTAGGTCAAAAGTCAATTGTGGCCCACATATAGTCAAACCTCAAGATTTTTGGTCAACATCAACATTTTGAAGTGACTTTAATCATTTGATCAAGGGTTGATCATGATTATTTAAGTAATGCCCCAAATTTATCAAAACCCACAAGTTGCTAAATTAGGGTTTCTCAGGAAAAGTCAACCAAACTTTGAACAAGCATAACTTCCTCATACTTTATCAAAGATTTTCCATCCAAGTCTCATTTTGAATAGGATCCAATTACCTACAATTCATCTTCATCCCATAAGTTCAAAATATGCACTCATCAAAAGATATGAATTTCTACATTATAGGTCCTTTTGAAAAGTCAACAAAAACACCTTTTGGGTCAAAGCATCTTACATGAACATGGAAGACCCAATTGAAATGAGACCAAAAGGGTTGCTTAGGGTACATACTAAGCTTTCTAAAAAGTCCAAGAACACCTCTCTAGGGTTAAAAGTGGAGGATATATGCCTTGTCAAAGTTGACATTTTTTGCAAAATTGCCAAAAGTCAAATATGCTCAAAAGTGCATTTTTTTACCAAATGGGCTTAGCATTTCATGATTGCACCTCACTTGTAGCATGGTCCACGACCCAAATATCCACCCACATGTCATTTGATTCATTTTCCATTTTGTTTTGACTTTTTATTAATTAAAAATTGAATAAAATCAAATAATTGGTAAATAATATCAAAGATATGTTTTGATATGATTTTTGGACAGGATCTCAATCAAATTATGTTGAGATATCAAGACCAAATTGAATCAAGCATGGTTGGTACAAAAATGGGATAATTTGGCTCAATATAGAAGGTTTGCATATGGATGAAAAATCAAATCAAATCTTCCAAAATTCCAAAGATATCATCTGTTTTTGCAACCCTAATTCGCTCTAGCATATATAATGAACAAGAACCAAGGATAAAAGAAAGTTTTTGCAGTCGTGAAAGAGCAAGAACAAACTCAAAAAAGCTGTAAAAAAGTAGGGATCAGATTTCACTCCACAGGACCTTTCAAAGCAATTTAAGGCCAACAATCGCATCCTGGGCGTGCACTGAAGCTGTCCCAATCATTTGCAAGGCCTGAAGCATCAAGAATCGCATGTTGCAACTCATACGATTTTCCCTTTATTTCAAAATCGATTATAGCGATTCTTGCACCATAAGCATATATTGATGATGTATTTATGATTTTTGACATATTTGTGACATGTTTGGATGGTTTAATTGAAGCTTTGAGGCTTGCACGCGTATCTGCCATTGCTAGGGTTCACCTTGCATTTTTAGGGTTTTTGAATACAGGAACAATTAGCTTAAATGAAGGGCACCATGATGATCAGAGGGCTAAATCCTGTTGATCCATGGTCTTTAATTTTATTTATCCTGCATTGTGTTGATTTTTGAAGTACACAGGTTATGGCTACAGGAGTTTGTCTGTAGGTAAATGGTAATGCCTAAGACGACGGTCTCCATGAAGGAGATGATGACTTGGCGTTATAGGACTGGTCCACTCAAATGGTTGGGGCGCGTTTTTGTTCCACTCAGCCTATTCCACTTGTTTTACATAATATTGATTATTGGTATTATATTAATAATTGAGACGTGTAGTGCAGCTGGCAACATAGCATTGGTGGTGAGTATAAGGACCTGGGTTCGATCCCAGGTCCCAGCAACATTGTCTTCTATTTTTCCTTCTGCATATTATATGTTGTTCTCATCCAAAGGCCTACCGTGTACTTCCAACATCCAACCAATGGATACGCTTCTACCCAGATCCAACGCTCAGTCCAAGGAGACTCATGATGCACCCTCAGAGGCAGCAACACTGGATCCAGGCGCTAGGATTGGGCTCAACAATCTTTGGGCCTAAGTAATTCCACATACACCCCCTGGGGCATTCAGCAAGCAGGCCCAATTTTTTCTCTTTTATATTTTTTTCTATTTTTTCTTTTTTAATTTCTTTATTTATTTTCTTTAATTATTTTCTTTTTTTCTTAATTAACACAAAAATTATTTTTTTATTTAATCAAAAAATCACAACAACTACAAAAATCTTTTTTTAATAAAAATATTTTTATTTCTTAATTAATTTAGTTTAATTAACTTAGGGAAATTTAATTCTTTTTTAATAAATTAAAATTGATTAGAAATTAGGGTTAACCTTGTACATAAATTAATTCTTTTCTCAAAAATAACCTAGCTAATTTCTCAATTAGGTTTTTATGTCAGTTTTAATCGTCCTCGCATTTAATTCGCCGCACGTTTGTTAATTATTTTTTCATTATTTTGTAACTGCTGATGGTTTGTAATAGCTTTAAATTAGGGTTTTTATTTACTATTTAATCCCCGGTTTTTGGTTACGTAAATTAATCCCCCTCCCCGAAGCCTTGTAATAGCTAGGTTTTATTTTCTCGCGCTTTAAATTCCCGCAATCTTTAACTATTAGATGCATGGCTAAATAGGATTGTATGGAAAGATGCTTGAAAATTAAAACGGTAGATCACCTAATGTGCAAAGACTAATTAACTGAAAAATTCACATGCACATATTCACTCCTAGGGTTTGCCTCACTTCGGTTGCCTTCGGTAAACAGTCATTAAGTATAGGAGATTTTAGTGGTTGCCCCCCTGTCTAAAAGATCAAATGTCCCATTCGAATGTTGCCTCAGAAATGTTGCCTCAGAAATGTTGCCTCGAAAATGTTGCCTCGAAAATGTTGCCTCAGAAAGATCTTTAGGATTCTAGGGTTACTACTAAAGTTTCCAACCCATTGCTTAGGTGATTGTACTTGTCCCTTTCGAACGTCCCTTAATAACTCCAACGACGGGGCTACCTACTCTTTAATAGTAGGATAGCGTTGTCTAAAGGAAACGAGAATGAGCAATCTTTTTTCGAGTAGGTAGAATCTTAAGTACTTGCTCAACAAAACTTTTTACACCAATATCTTTCAAAATAAAATTTCAAAAAACAACTTCGTTACACCCTTGAGGACTGATACAAGGGTTATCACGGAGTAAAACATTTTCAAAACAAGCACACACACAAGCAATTTTAAAAAGATGAGCAAGTACCTAAGAGACCATGGAAAACCATGGATAGAAAGGGTGCTAGCACCTTCCATTTCTATAATATACCCCCCGTACTCAGAATATCTCGAAAAAAAGGTTTTTTCTGTTCTTTTTCCTTTTCCATGATTGGATGAAATAAAAGCCGATGGCGACTCTTGCTTACCGCGACATTTGCGAACAAAAAACGCAAACCAGTATAACAGTCGGTTATGCCACTGTATCACACTTCTCCTGCTTCTTTTGAATGGGCCTGGAAGTCAGTGTGGATCGAAGTTTATAACCTTCTATTCACACCACCTGTGTTTTTGTTTCTTTACAGTTGGGATCAGATAACAGCATGGGGAGAAGCCTAAGGCTTTGATTCACGCATCCTTCTTCCTGTTCTCTTTCATTTGGGTTTAAATAGAAGCATGGATTATGGCCATGCTAATATTGTTTCATGGCCAGGGTAGTTATTAAAACATGTTTGATAAACAAAGAAAACAAGCCATATGATTAACAATGAAAACAAACAGAGAAGGTGGAAGCGAAACAAACGAAAGGGTAATGATGACGTTTGAAACGAAAGGAAATGATTATCTACATGTTATGTTTGAAATGAAAGGAAATGATTATTTACATGTTACGCTTGAAACGAAAAGCTTAAGGTTAAGAGGACTTACCTTGCTTGAAGCTAGAACGTGTGTGCTGGACCTTGAGTGGCTGCCCTGAGTGTTCTTGATTCGAATGAAAGAAACAAGGGTAGTATTTCTAACGCTGGATTCGAAAGAAAGGAAACAAGCGTTGAGTTGCTTCTGCATTTGAAAGAGAAAAGAAACAAGCGTTGAGTTGCTTCTGGATTCGAAAGAGAAAAGAAATAAGTGTTGTGTTTCTAGTGATTCTGGGTTTGAGAGTTTGTTTAGTGTTTGAGAATCTTGAGAGTTTAAGAGTTTTTGAGAGTTTGATAATTTTTTCCATGCCACCCAAAAAAGTCCCCTTCAGCTTGCAAATTGTTTCTCTATTTATAGAGAAAAGGTTAAAGGTGTTGAAGTGGTTAGCTTTGCAAAATAATAAAATATGAAAACAAAAAAGAACAAGTTAAATCAATTTTCAAGTACAAGTAGGGGTCTGCTGTCTGTTGGGAGTAGGAGATTGGACTTATACTTTTGGCACTGCTTGCATTCAGACAAGAATCAGATTGGGAGCTGATTTTGTGATTAAAGTACTCTTTATGAAAAAATGGTACATAGCATTTTTCTACCTTATCCAAGAATAGTATTATCCAGTAGACAAAGCTTGGAACCTTTATGTAATGTATCACAAACTTATGTAAGCCCCTGATTATGTAAAGATTTGGAAGCAAAATAGCCTGACAAGTGGGATTTGGAGGTTAAGGCTATGAGATTTGTTCTTCAACCAATCTTGCTCGAAGGGTTCAGAATTAGATTCGAAGTATGTGGCTTCGAAGGAAACCAATACTCCAATCGAAGCTTTGCGTGAAGTTAACCCCTACCCAATCGAAACTTGTGTATAAAGTGTTTTTGAATTTGTGAATCAAGGTAAACCAGTAGGAGGCCAATGGCTTTTGAATCGAAGGAAATCTTTCAAAAGTCCATTGCCTTCTGAATCGAATGAGAGTTGTATGAGGCCATTGCCTTGTGCCTGCTGGCGTGAAGGAAATCCTGGCTTTGTGGTGTCAAAGTCAAACATGCAAGGGGTTAAATGGTGCAATCGAAGGATACCTTCAGAAGGCCATTGCCTTCTGAATCGAAGGACACTTTTTCAGAAGGTTATTTCCTTCTGAATCAAAGGAAGCTTTCAGAAGATTATTGACTTTCTGAATCGAAGAAAAGCCAACATGAGGCCTTTACTTCCTGAATTGAAGGACGCTGCTTCAAAGGGAAAGAAAACTCAGTCGAAGCTTGTGTGCAGGAGGCCACTTGCTTTGTGGGTGCTAGCATGAAGGGAAGTCATTGCCTTATGCAGGAAGGCATGCAGGAGGCACAAAGGATGTTATTGTCTTATGAATCGAATGAGGCATAAAGGAAGTCCTAATCCAATCGAAACAATCTTGAAAGAGACTAAAGTCCAAACAAAGCAAGGGAAATCGAAGAAGGCTTGAAGGAGACCCTAGTCCAATCGAAGCCTTGTGAATCGAAGTAAACTTGTTTTTTTTCAATTTTGTCATAAAGATTATTTTTATCTGCTTTTCCCTTTTTTAACAGTTTCCTCTTTAACTTGATGCTGGAAAATCCAATTGTAATTGTGTAAGATTTAATTTTTAAGAATCCTTGTGAGAAGTGCCTTGAGAAATGAGAGGGCAAATTTTGGGGTACAACACTGGTGGTGATGAAAATCATACAAAATCTTGTTTCCTCAATGTGGTGTATACATGGGAGTTCCGGTCAGAACTCTTTTTATCCCCAGTGATAAAAGATTGTTGAGATATTCCCCAACAGAGTTTTGTAACCTCAAGTTTTTGGTTCAAAGATTCTTTCCTCTTCCCCAAGTGAAGATTTATATCCCAGCAGTAAAGTCCCCAGTGTGATCTGATATTGGTTTTCTTTTGATTCAAGAATTCCCATTATCCATGGTAGAAGTTATCTTCATCAAGAAACTCTACGAGAGAAAGTTTCCATTCCCAATGAAGTTCTCCTCATCTTGACAGGAGACAAAGGATCTGTTCCCTGGGAAGTTAAGATTTTGATCAGAGTTCAAGATTATCTCTAGACTGCAATTTATTTTTTCAGTATTCCTCCCAAGAGTTTACTTCCCCAATGATTTTGATCCTTGGAAGTTGATGTTTCAAATTTGCAATCTCCTAATGAAGTTCATATTGATTATTCTCTACAGAAGATCATACGTGTAAGGATAATTGTTCAAAATTTCTTTGTCTTCTCGGTAGTCGATTAATGTTGTGTTTTCCCTGGTGAATCACTAAACATACATCACTGAACATGAATCATTATATTACATCTACCAAAATGTGTAGCATTTCCATTGTATGGAGCATTACACTTGTTAAATTTCAAACATGCATGGAAGTATAATCCGATTATGCTATACACCTAACATAACCAGACATTATGTGCGTTAAGCTGAATAATCCTCATGATTTTATTCCCCATGATTTTTCTCCAACTGATGTGTTCTTAGATATTCACTTCATATTAAGTGTCTTGTCTTGTGGGAGTCTTGGCCAGTTTCCCCAATGAAATATGTTTTGGTTTTCCACCAGTCGGGTCTTTGGTATTTCCCTTTTCCTCAGTGAAGCGTGAATTTCCCTTTTCCCATGCAAGTCCTCGGTTATTCTACCCATGTTTGCTTTATCGTTAGAGTGCGAGTAAGATTCGGTGTATAACATTTTCTTGTTTCACAAGTATTTGAGTATCCATACTTGGTGTGTGGTAATTCATATAATTGCCACTTTTGAAGAATTAGACCTCACCTTTTGCCTGATGGATACTATAGTTCTTGCGCATTTTCAGCCTCTTAAAAGTCCAACGTATTTTGGGAATCCTTGTCTAGAGTCCTCTCAGTTGGTCTCTTTTTCATTTGTAAGTTCGCCTTCAATCGACAGTCTATTCAGGTTCAATATATTTGTGAATCCCTAGTAAGTTCACTTTTGATCAGCATTCTTCCTCAAGAGTCTATCTTCGACTAGTCTCTTTGTCATTTTAAGTTCGTCTTTGTTCAGGCGCCCTTTGTTAGAGTCTTCTTTGATTGATCTCTTTCTTATATGTGTCTAACTCTGATCAGACATGTATATCTTATCCCCAGTAAGTTCGCCTTTGATCAGTGTTCTTTCTCTAGGAGTCTATCTTCGGTTTGCATTCCTCGTTAGAGCCTTCTTCGGTAGGTCTCTTCCTCGTTGGTATATGTTTAATTTTACCTGGCATATACCCAATATCTTTCTTATATATGTCTGCTACCAACTCTAGACATGTATTGTTGATATCCTTGTTAAAGCTTTCTTCGGTCAGTCTCTTTCTTATATGTTCTCTACCAACTCCAAACATATATTTGTGATATTTTTGATAATATTCCTTTCTTCCAGTCTCTTTCTTGTATGTTTTCTACCAACTCCGAACATATATTTGTGATATCTTTGATAGAGTCCTTTCTTCCGGCCTCTTTCCTATATGTCCTTTCCTCCGAACATATATTATCGATATCTTTGATAAGGCTTTCTTAGGTTAGTCTCTTTCTTATATGTCCGCTACCAACTCTGGATATATATTCTTGATATCTTTGATAAAGCCCTTTCTTCCGGTCTCTTTCTCATATGTTCGCTACCAACTCCGAACATATATTTGTGATATCTTCGATAGAGTCCTTTCTTCTGGCCTCTTTCATATATGTCCTTTCCCCCGGACTGATATCTTTGATAGTGCTTTATTCGGTTAGTCTCTTTCTTATATGTCCGCTACCAACTCTGGATATATATTCTTGATATCTTCGATAGAACCCTTTCTTTCGGTCTCTTTCTAATGTCTGCTACCAACTTCAGAAATGTATATTCGATATCTTCGATAAAGTCCTTTCTTCCGGTCTCTTTAGTATATGTCCTTTCCTCTGTACATGTATATTCAATATCTTTGATAAGAGTCCTTTCTTCCGGTCTCTTTCCTATATCCGCTAACAACTCCGGACATGTATATTTGATATTTTCGATAGAGTCCTTTCTCCCGGTCTCTTTAGTATATGTCCTTTTCTTCGGACATGTATTCTTGATATATTTTTTAGAGTCCTCTTCCGGTCTCTTTCTCGTATGTGTCCAATATCCTTACCAGACATGTATATCTGATCCATTTTCCTTTGTGTGTCTAGTCTTGACCTGACATACATTTCTCAAAGAATTCTACCCCCTGATAACCCCTATTCACAAAAAGCAAAGCCAAAAAATAGAAAGTACAGAAAACCAAAAATAAATAATATCCCACTGTCTTCAGAGTGCAAATTGTATGGTTCTTTTAAGTATTCAATCCTCTTTTACTTGATTGTTCGAATGGCTACAACCAATCTCACCCTCGGGTTAAAGAAGATTGAATAGGGGAAACGGTTGCATCTCAAAATTTTACCTCTTCATTTTAACCCTAATTGGATTATAATTCATCATCATATGCATACATACATGTCATTAGATCTATACTCATAGAATCAAGGTTTTTTCCCTGTGAAAAAAACTGCGAAAGACGTCTGTTCTGTTATGTAGCACTATGAAGCAAAACTTGGGGTTTTAAGATTTTAAATGCATGCCACATGTGTTCCAAGATATTCAATCAAGGATTATTCAAGTCATCATCATATCAATCTCTTACGTGTCTTGGCACACTTTGAACTGTAAAGAAAGTCAAGCGTTTCAATCAATTTGAGACTGTGCAGACAGAAATTCAGTATTGTGTGTTTCAAGCTCAGCAATTCATAACTTGAGACTAAAAAATGGTTTGTGGATGGTTCTTCATTATTTATAACCTTCTTGAGATCTTCTCCAGTTCATCTGTTCAGGTCGCACACTAATTTTATGAGGAAGATTTTCAAAAGCGTAAAATACCTGAAATATGTTATACAGTCGATTTGTTGATTCACTAGTTTTCAGATGCTTAAAAATTCCTAACTTCTGACCGAAAAGTCATCTTTGAGTGACTCTTAGAGAATTTGAACCATCTTCTTATTTCTTTCAAATTTCATGTTCGTCTCAGAAGCCAATTCATTGAGGAGGATCTTTGTTGTGTGAATACTCTAAAGATATACGATGAAAATACAGTGAAAATAGTGTGTTGAATCGTTGTTTTTCAGATATTCAAAAATTCATAAATTTCGGCCGGTTCAACATTTTTGAATGGTTCTTTGGGAATAAAATTCATCTTGATTTTATATTCTATTTGTATGTTCGGGTCAGAAGTTAATCCTTTGAAGAAGATCTCTGAAAGTGCGAATTACCTGAGGAAATTGTACCCCAAAATGGTTTTCTTCCAGACTATTTCCCGATATTAAAAAATTCATAACTTTCTCAATTTTTATCGGTTCAGGACGATTCTCAAAGTGTGAGATCACAAATTTTGTTAGCTACAACTTTGCTTCAGGTCCCGAGTTTGGATTGTGCCCCGAATGCTTCGGCTCAGGGCTTGCTTCCTAAAGAGTGCATGAAAATAAGCTGAAATTTTCAATGCAGCAAAATTAGTCCACTGTTTCTCGCCATTCGAAAAATCATAAATCTCTCGATTTTTATCATAACAAGATGATGCTTTCGACAATGCGTCACAAATTTCATCACCGACGATTTTGTTCCAGGTTGCGTGTCAGGATTCCGCACTGAGTCATGAGCTTGTGGTTTATTTTCGAACAATACACAAAATAAGCTGGAAAATCTGCATTGTGAATTTTAACACCGAGTTCTCGCCATTCAGAGTATTGTAACTCACTCGATTTTTATCGTAATGGGATTATTAGTTTAGCACTGCGTCACAAATTTTGATGCCGACAATTTTGTTTCAGGTTTCGCATCAGGATTCTACACCTAATGTCATGAGTTTAGGGGTTTGATCTCGACTGGTACATGAAATAAGTATATAAAAAAAATCAGAATTAAACAAGCCAAACAAGACTTGGAGTCACTTCTACATATTTTCAAATTTAAAATTTCACCTAACTTTTCACCATTATTCAAAACCTCACACAAAAAACTCTCTATTCCCTCTCAAATCAAACTCAAATTCTATCTCAATTTTCTCAACATAAAGAGGAAAAAACAAGAAAAGTTGCAAGATCATCTTCCTCTTCCCTCAAATTATCCGTGCACCACCGCACACCTTCGGTCACCCTCCCTCTTACCGTTGCATGAGCTTCGGCTGCCCCCTCCGTCGTCCGTGTGATTGAGCCAGTTTGCTTCTCTGCCTTCGTGCGATCTTTGCGCCACCTTCTCTCGTCCATCTTTAAGCTTCCGGCGAGATATTCCTCCCTCTTTTCCATTGCTTCCTTGCTTCAGTCTCTTCTTCGATTCTGATTGGTAACTTTTCTCAACCTTGCTTAAATTAAGCAATTCTTGTGATAATTGATTTTGTGAGATAAGTGCTTATTTGATTTAAATATTAATTGAACCTTGATTTTGAGAAATTAAGTTGATTCTTGAATTTTTGATGATGAATAAAAATGGAATTGGTTGAGTTTGTGTTTAATTGTTTGGATCTAGCAGAGTTTACACGTTGAAATAACGTGTTGTTCATGTTTACTTGAATTCGCGTGTCGATTTTGTCTCTGAATACTTGATTAATGAATTTCATGTGGAGTTAAGGTTAAATTCATGAGTTGATACAATTTTGAGTAGAATTAAATAGTGATTCAATTTTTTTGACGTTAAAATCTCTCAATTCGATTAATTTCATAGACACTTGATTTAATTGATTTAAGGCTTGGAATCATTACTTGCATGTGGAATTAATTGTTACAGAGTATTTGTAATTTCTAAGTGGCATTACATGAATCAGTGAATATTTTTATGTATCCGCTTATGAGTTTAAAACTCGTTTTTATCCGATTCCAATACATGTATGTGTTGTTGCCCAGATATTACAAATGCCTCGCAAATTGATTTTCAAAAGTTGTTTGATGCTTACTTGAGCATGATTGTGCGTTTATGGACCGTTGATGTTGAGATTTACCGTTTCCGACACAATTTTTTGAGTAATGTTGTGATATGGTGCAATGCTGCCCGATTTTGATAAGTTGAGCTTAAGGCATGACTTAATTAATGGTTAATACTCAAGGGGTTTTGTTTTGACACTTGGACGACATCTATGTCAAGTTTTGAAGATTTCGGATCGACATTTTGTGCGGTTCATGAGATAACGGCAATGCTGCCCAATTTTTGATGTTGATGTTCCAATGTCTGTTTGGATTGCTTTTCTTCACATTTTAATCTTGATTTAATTTTTGATGCAGATAATTGATTCCGATTATGCATCCTTGTTATTACTAACGTGTTTGTTGACTTGTGAAAAACATTTACAGAGAGATTTCAATCGTTTAATTAATCTTTGATTATTCGATTGAAATGTATTTGTATTCCACTCTCTTTGTGGATTCAAGTTCGCTTCTGACGCACTTGATTTTGATTCCCATTCAATGGGATATATACATTGCTTGTGTTTTTGTCTAGATGTGAATTTTCGTGCATGTGTATTGTTTGTTATGCGGACGTGTCCTATGCATTTCACATGTCATTTATTTTCACATTGTCGATACTTTGGCACCGATTCCGAGTTCGAATCTCTGACTGTTTTGTTTGTTGATGCTAGCTTGCACGAAGTTTTCTGGGTTTCTATGCTTTGCTTTCTTTCTATGAACTCTTGTTCGTTTGGTATTATTCCGATTCTGGTTTAATTTTTCGCTTGTCTTTTCTCTTCCTTGCCATGAGAAGTAGGAATATAGATGCATGACTAGGACTCCCTACTTTAGGTGGGAAAATCTGTTTAAAGTCCTCAAAAACTGTGGTGTTTGTTTTGTTCAAAAACCTCAAAATGAGACAATGTTTGTGTTTACTTGTGTGCAAAAGACCTAAAAAAGGGGGTAAGTTGTTTGTTTAAAGACCTCAACAAAGGCATTGAGTAAATTCCTCAAAGAAGGCAATCCACCCCCTTTTTACTTTGTGCTTGTTATCGAGTCAAATAAGTGGAACAGAGGGCCTGAAATCGGTCCTCACACTTTCTAATTTGTGTCATTCTTAGCTCACGTTATACGTTGATGCTTTAAACCATGCTTACTCTTGTCCATTGTGTCAAATAAGTGGAAGAAAGGGTATGTAACCAACCCCCATAATTTGTCATTTATTTCGACAATGTTAGCTAACATTTTTTCAAACATTGACGCTCCGAGTTGTTACTCGATGTTGGTGCTCGAGCAAATCAAGTGGAAAGAGTTTATTACTCCCACTTTGAGATCTATTGGACTCTTTGTTTATTGTTAGCTCGCGCTCGATTTTATTTTGATTTTGATTCGACTTTGTTTGATTCCACTTGTGCTCGTGCTTTTCTTTACACCTTTGTATGTTCCCTTAGGATTCACTTGTTTCGTTTCCGATGCAAGTTAGACATTAGGATTGTAATCCATGCATTCTAACTTAGGTAGTGTTTCTCTTTCAAACTCAACTATAGGATCAATTATTATATGATAATATTAGGGATAAAGATAGATAGTTTCCATTAGATGTTTTTCCTTTCCTTTTGCATGATTAAGACTAAAACCTTTTTCTTTAGCAAATTCATAAAACACTTTAACATCTCTTAAAATCTTTATCAAGGTAAAAAACATCAACCAATTTGAACTCTTTCGACTTTGGGCCTTTCTTTGAAACTCTCAAAAGAATGTGTTAATTCTACTTTACACTATACAACACCTAAATCCCCAAGCGTCGGGAGGCACCATGTCTACTTGCTAGAGCACGAATGTAGCATCATCCGTCTTAGGGCATTTTTCTCTTGAAAATATCTTTTTAGGTAAGAACATGTTAATTCCTTTCTATGCCAATGTGTGAGCCTCCAAAGATCAAGTTGTGGTAGAAAGTGAAATTAATATTGTTCATAAAAAATACAAAACAAACGGGAACTTTTGAGTCGAACTACGACGCTCTGATTCCTTAAAAGGGATACTTAGGCATTTGGTCGCGGGGCCCAGGCGAGCGAAACTTTGTAAATATTCCTTCTTTTCCCCGTGTTTTCTTTTGCATGTATTCCCTCTTTACATTTTTTTCCCTTAGCTTTTAAGCTTTAGACTTGAACACATCCTTTGATTAGAACAACAAGAGTGGATCCCGTAGAATACCACGGACGTGAGGGGTGCTAATACCTTCCCCTCGCGTAATCGACTCCCTTACCCGTATCTCTCGATCGCAGGACCTTGATTTCACTCTTCTCAGATTTACTCGATATTTACCTTTTTCTTCCTGTGGGATAAAAAATGTTCGATGGCGACTTCATTAATTTTTAGTCTATTGTTTCAGGCGTCACTGCTCTGATACGCAACACTGGAGGGATGAACGTTTGGTTATTTTTTTGGTTTAATGATTTGTTGGAGTCTTTCGAACTCCCTATTAATTGAATAATTGTTTATTTATTTTTGGGATATTATTGATTTAATTTTAAGTATGATTTTTTTTCTATTGCTTAATTAAAAATTAAAGTTAAATACCATGATTTTTTATTTTTGGTTCATCCATAGTTGTGTTATATATCTTATACATGTTATGAGAAGGTTTCGAATGTTTTGAAGAATGTAGCATCTTAATCGTATGCTGAATGTTTAAAAAATTACTCTGATTTTAATTATTATTCTTCGGGGGGAAATTTTGGGTGTTACATTATATACATTTTATGTTCGTTTCATTTTCGATCATTTGTAGTCATTCAGAGGCCATTTGGAAGGGCTTTGTATTTGGACTATTTATTGAAAGTGTAATTCTTTGTGTCGAAGCAGTATGTTATTTGACACAAGGTGTGTCGAATTAATCTAAAAAATATGTCGAAGCAGTTGCTACACACAAATTTGATTTAGATCTAAAATAGATAAGATTTAATTTAGGTATAAAATAGATATTTTGGGCTTATATAGTTTTGGACTTTTTGACTTAAGGAGAAAGCAAACTCAATTATAAATAGAAGGAGTAACCCCTATTTTTGTAATCAATTCATTCGTTAACATTATTTGCAATTGCAAGTGAAAAAGAAATTTTTCCATAATTTGTGGACAGAGAGTTACTCTGCAGAAATCTTTGTTGGTGTAAGCCTTAGAGGCCAATACTTTTGGTACTTGTATCGAATTATTTATTAATAATAAAAGGCATTTCTTTATTATGTTTGCTTTCCAAAATAATAAAGTCCCTAGAATGGTTTATTTGTTTAATGAAATGTTAAGTGTGACTTAATCATGAGATCTCATTAAACATAAGACACTATTCTTAAAGTATCCGTAGTCAAGCTTTAATGTGAAGTGGGATAACATTAAAGTATTAAGATTATTATGAAGATAGATTGATGATCACATCTCATGGATCATAAATAAGGAGTTATCAAGTCTTGACATAGGTATGAATATTATGAGTAATATTTATACTGGATTGACCCGCTATGAGAATACTACATAGAATGTTATGCAAAGTGTCATAAGTTATTCTCATGATGATAATGGTGTATACCACCCTTCGACCTGAAACCACTATGGACCTTAGATGTAGAGTCAAGTACTTTATTGTTGATCAAACGTCATCCGTAAATGGACGACTATAAAGACGGTTGATGGGTACTTCACAAAGCATGCTAAGGGACGTGAGTGACCTAGATGAAATTTGCTCATCCTGTATAACAGGATAAATTTCTAAGGGCCCAATATTGAACTGGACAAGGGTGACACAGTGTATGCCTTGTTTTCAATATAGACATAAGGGCAAAAGGGTAATTGTACAACACAAATATTATCACGGAAAAGGTTTGGTCAGATCACATGACATTTTCGTGACTTGGGTAACAGTGATGTGTTGCTAGATACCGCTCACTGTTTATTATATTAAATGTGTGATTTAATATAATTGCCAACGTCACGAAAACCTACAGGGTCACACACATAAGGACAGGTTGATGAGAGATAGAATAAATAAGGAACACCGTAAGGTACGGTGCACTTAAGTGTAATACGGAAAGTGGTAAGGTACCACGTGGATAAGTGATATATGGTACATCATAAGGTATGATGTCCATAAGCTTAATTGGGTTTTTAGCTTATAGCCTTAATTGGGCTTTTAGTTTGTAGCCCACACGAGTGATTCTATAAATAGATCCCTTGTGATGAAGCAATTTCACTTGATGCAATTTCGTTTTTGATTCTCTCTCTCACTCAAAGTTTCCGTTCGTGATCAGCTAGCACTGTGACCGGAAGCGATCTGTTCGTGTGGACTGAGTAGAGGCGTTGTTCTTCATCAACGCTCGTGATCACAACATCAAAGGTCTGAATTGCCACAAGAGGTAAATATTTCTATCACTGACCATGCTCATTCGTAAGGATCGCTAAAGGAAAATTTTAAATTCCGCTGCGCTTTTGATCGCAATTTTCCTTCAATCCTAATATCTTTTCTTCTTTAATTTTCTTTTCTTTTCATTGTCATTGTGTGGTGATAACAATCTTGTTCATCAAGATTGATAGAAATTATCTATAGGTTTTGGTGGATTTCTAACGTCTGATATCAAGAGCTACGGTTGAGTGATCAAGGAAAGAAGAAGAAAATCAATGGCGATGAATTATGCGAATGGAAAACTTCCATAAAATCTTTCAATTCTGAAAGGTGGTAAATATGACAATTGGTGCAAACAGATGAATGTTATATTCTATTTTTAATGTCTTTGGGATCATGTGAAATATAGATTAGAACCACTTGATGAAGAAGATTCAGAAAAAGAAGAGGCGGCATACAAAGAATTAAAGAAGAAGAATTATAAAGCTCTCTTTATAATTCACCAATGTGTCAGCCTAGACAATTTCGAAAAGGTTAGTGATGTTGAAGCTGGAAAATAAACTTGGGAAATACTGAAGAAATCGTTTGGAGGCGCTGAGAAGATGAAAGAGGTGAGATTAGAAACTCACAAAAAAAATGTATGAATTGTTTCAGATGGAAGATAGCGAGAGTATATCTGATTTCTTCACTAGGGTTATGGAACTAGTAAATCAAATCAAAGTTTGTGGAGAGACGTTAACAACAAGAATTGTTGTTTCGAAGATCTTGAGATCTTTGGCTCCAAAGTTCGACCATGTGATAGTTTTCATAGAAGAGTCAAAGGATATGTCAACTTTGTCAAAGGAAGAGCTTCAAGGGACGCTTGAATCTCATGAACAAAGAATGACTGAAAGAGCTGCAGGCAAATCAAAGAGTGATGTGACTTTGTAGACAGACTTAATAAAAGAAAGTAAAAGCAAAGGAAAGTGATTCCACAACAAAGATAGAGGTGGCTACAACAATTCGACTGATAGAGAAAACCAACACGAAGAAAAAATCTCGAATCAGAGAAAATCATACCAAGACAACCAATATCAGATAAACTTATGGAGCATGGAGAATGAGAAGATCACGTCGTCGAGACCGATATCAATAGCTATCCTTTCACTTGTTATATTTAATATCCTACGAGGCTGCATGCGTATGTCGATCATATAGCACTGATTATATCACATTGTTAATAATAAATTACAAACAATTAGGGGCAGATTATGTCTCATGCAGGGTAACATCTCATATGTTATATTCAGGGTAATATCTGATCATATAGCACTGATTATATCACATTGTTAATAATAAATTATAAACAATTAGGTGTAGATTATGTCTCATGCAGGGTAACATCTCATATGTTATATTCAGGGTAATATCTCATATGTTATGTCTCTCATTTATCATTGAACTAATTCATTCATGCTGATAAGACAACTTGTGTTGTTTACGGTTATAATCCTGGAACCTTTGCTCATTACGAAAGAATAAGTGGTAGAATTCTACATAGTAATCCCATGAGCCTATGCTTGCATTTGTTTTTGCCTTGTGATCCACCTTAATTCGATGTTGGCTCTACTTATTTAAATAACTCATGTGTGAGCATGCTGAATAATGGTATTTGGTTGAATTACCCTGCTAAAATTCCATATTGCCTTTTGTTGAATTGGTCTTTGGATATCTTATTCAGGTCTTCATGAGAAAAATGGTAACTAACGTTGCCTGGCCATATATGTGATGTAGGCTAATTCAATACGTTTAATTAGAATGTGTCATATTGTATTGTTTCTATTTACCAAAAAGGCATCACACAGTATCTGAATGTCGCTTCGTATATAGGGACAATAGTATGTTGTTAACATGTTTATGCGTATCACCAAACATGTATGAAGAAATGGTATTGAGATGAGACTCTATTTTATACCTTATTAAAATTATTATAATATGTCGGTTGCAGTTGCAAAATGCTATCACTAGCTAGTAACCGATTACCGACAAGTGGAGACGACGGATTATCACATGATTTACTCACAAAAAAAGTGACGTGTGTCAAATGGATCATGAACGTACCCACTTGTAGAGCTAATATAGAAAATGTTGATTTATTAAAGCCATACCGCCGGTAAAATCAAATAGGCCGGACAGACAAATTTATGCTTAAATTAATTAGGGTTGAATAAGGCGAGTAAAGATGTCTGGCATTTGTATTCATTTTAAGAATTTTTTAGAACTCGCCTTAGGGAATGGATATTGCTCTTTTTCCTTGTGTGGATAGGAGGCATTCCATTTTTTTCTTCTAAATTTAGAGAGAGTATATTAGAGAATGATCAGAAGAGTCGGTGTCTTGAAAAAAAAGTTAGTTTATATTATGAACAATAGAAATTGATAAAAAAGTTGATCCGACAAAAAATCGAAGCGCACACAAAGTTTCTCGCAACTCGGTCAACTTCGTCTTTGGGTAGAGAGACTCTGATCTAAAAAAAAGTCAAAGTGCATTAGAAGTCTCTCGCAACTCGATCAACCTCGTCTTCGGGCAAAGGGGTTCTGGTCCAACAAAAAGTCAAAGCGCACTAGAAGCCTCTCGCAAATGGGTCAACCTCGTCTTCGGACAAAGGGGCTCTGGTCCAACAAAAAGTCGAAGTGCACTCAAAGCCTCTCGCGACTCGTTCAACCTCACCTTTGGGTAGAGAGACTCTGATCCAGCAAAAATTCTAAGCGCACTCAAAACCTCTTGCAATTCGGTCAACCTCGCCTTCGGGTAGAGAGGCTCTGATCCAGCAAAAAATTGAAGTGCACTCAAAGCCTCTCGCAACTCGGTCAACCTCGCCTTCGGGTAGAGAGACTCTGATCCGACAAAAAGTCGAAGCACACTCAAAGCCTCTTGTAACTCGGTTAACCTTGCCTTTGGGTAGAGAGGCTTTGGTCCGACAAAAAGTCGAAGCGCTCTCAAAGCCTCTCGCAACTCAGCCAACCTCGCCTTTGGGCAGAGAGGCTCTGATCTGAAAAAAAAGTCTAAGTGCACTAAAAGCCTCTCACAACTCGGTCAACCTCGCCTTCGAGCAAAAGGACTCTGGTCCAGGAAAAAGTCGAAGCGCACTCAAAGCCTCTTGCAACTCGGTCAACCTCGCCTTCGGGCAAAGGGGCTATGGTCCGTCAAAAAGCCGAAGCACACTCAAAGCCTCTCGCAACTCGGTCAACCTCGCCTTCAGGCAAAAAGGGATCTAATCCGAAAAAAAGCCCAAGCACACTTAAAGCCTCTGGCATAAGCTGATTAAGCCTTCAGGCCTCTATCTGCCACTGAAACCGGTCAAGCCTTAGAGCTTTTGCCCACACCCAATAACACTCCCCACATAAGGGTCAAGTTCCACCATTAAACATTCCCCACATAAGGGTCGAGTTCCATCATTAAACACTCTCCACATAAGGGTCGAGTTCCATCATTAAACACTCCTCACATAAGGGTCGAGCATTATTAAACGTTCCCCACATAAGGGCCGAGTTCCATCGTTAAACGTTCCCCACATAAGGGTCTAGTTTGATCATTAAACACCCTCACATAAGGGTCGAGTATTATTAAACACTTCCCACATAAGGGTCGAGTATTATGAAAACACTCCTCACATAAGGGTCGAGTATTATTAAGCACTCCCCACATAAGGATCGAGTTCCATCATTAAACACTTCCCGCATAAGGGTCGAGTTCCATCATTAAACACTCCCCAATAAGGGTCGAGTTCCATCATTAAACACTCCCCACACAAGGGTCGAGTATTATTAAAACACTCCTCACATAAGGGTCGATCATTTTTTGGCACTCCCCGTATGAGGGTCAAGTATTCCAAAAATAAGGAGCTTTAAAACGGATAGAACCCAGTGAGGTGATTCCGAGGATGCAATAAGTTCGATTGGGGCTCATCAGCCCAAAAAATGAACAAGTGGCTTCATAATCGAACACCGTAACCTGGCTTCAATAAGCCGGTTGGAGGTGATATAAAGCCGGATGGTTAGCTCATAAAGTAAACTCCGGTAGATTCCGTATCCTTGTATCCTCTATGACAAAAACCGAGAAGTATATCAAGGATAAACCCAATCCTATCGGTCGTTAGGACGATGATTCGCTCGCAAAAATCCAAACTAAAAAGACATGAAAGTCGTTGGGGATTTTAAAGCTTAAAATAAAACTCTACGCTACATAATCAGACACATACAACCCGATGGACTTTATATCCGAGGGGCTTATATATATGCAATGGATTATCTTAAAACCAAAAAAAAAAACAAGCAGAAAACTAAATGATTACAAAGCCACAGAGGGTATGTCAAAATACAAAGCTCGGAGGCAGAAGTCATGATTGTAAACAAAAACACTCCTCATCAAAAGAGTTAAATGCATCACCAAAGTGGAATCAAGGCCCACCCGGTCAACCCACCTCTGAGTAATGAAAATCCACAAAGCGGTCAAATACCACAACTCCTCGGCTATGTTGGTATACCTTGAGCCCAGTCAGGATAATAAAACTTTGACCATTATCTAATGAAACCTGAGGCTTTTACTTGATCACACTACGCCAAAAACTGCTTTTTGCAGCGCCTCTACTAAAGCGCTTATTGAAAAAGCGCTGCCATAGCCTTCACAAAAAACAAAATTAAAAAAAAGGGAAACCTACGAATGCGCTTTTTTAAAAGCGCTGGCATAGGTGGGGGATACGAAAGCGCTTTTTAAAAAGCGCTGTGGAAGATTGGCCTTTGAAAGCGCTTTCAAAAGCGCTGGCATAGCTGGACCTATGAAAGCGCTTTTACCCTAAAAAGCGTTGGTAAAAGCCCCCCTATGAAAGCGCTTTCAAAAGCGCTGTTATAGCTTATATTATTTTTAATTTAATAAATTAAAACATCAAAATAACATTATTCATTCTTTTCTCTTCTTCAAACGCACAGTACAATAGCTCTTCTTCTCTTCCACAAACCCCAACCTTCTTCCTCCGTCTTCGTCCGTCCTCCGGCCGTCGTCGCAAGTCTTCGTCTTCCTCCGTGAAACTGTCTCTGTCTTTGTCCGTCCTCACTGTCGTCGCAAGTCTTCGTCTTCCTCCGTGAAACTGTCTTCGTCTTCGTCTACTTCCTCAAAGAATACAGAGTAAGTTCATTTACTGTCTACTGAAAGATCTCTTGAATATGTGACTAGAAAATCATTCAAAGATAAACCAACTGCTACTGCTATTTTAGCTGCGACTAGATAATGAAAGAGTGAGGTTATAATAATTCGTGTAAAGTGTGAGAGAGTATTATTGGTTTAAATTGTTTGAAATAGTTTACATGATTTGGTTTGAAAAATAGTTTGGATATTGTTTATTGATGATGGAAAGTTTATTGTTTTTAGTATATGATTTTAGCATAATTAAGCACCTGTTAGTTGGAACTTGTTGAAACTCGAAAACCTCTTGTTCCTAGCCCTTCAAATGTAGTAGAGGTAGGTTAGAACTTTCCCAATTATTTCCTAGTCTGTTTTGATTTTTATGTGCCACATCTGGTCAATTATAGTCTTGTTGCCTTTGTTGTGAAAATTAATGTTACAGTTAGAACCAAACCATATCCTTTTAGAATTTTGACAGTTAATAAACAAATGATCTTGAGTTTCCTTCTGGTGATGACACATAAGACAGTAAACAGGACATTATTCTCTCTTCTCACTCAGGGAACTATGATTAGGTGTGGTGTTATTGAGAATAGTCCACCCAAACACCTTAATCTTAGGTTGCACTTTGACCTTCCAGTATATCTGCCACATATTCTTCATCTTATCTCTGTCAGAGCCACTAGGCTGATCACTAGAGTACTGATTAAGAATACAGTGATAGCCAGACTTAACAGTATAATTGCCATCTTTGGTGGCCATCCACAAGATGGAGTCCTGATCATCGTTAGTTCCTATTGGAATCTGAAGGATTCTTTCCTTGCCATAAGGAAGAAAATTTTGGTCTATAACCTGAGTATTCCAGTTACAGCCATCCGCATCCATTAGGTATCTCACCTAGTACACTTGAGTATTCATAGGTTTACTTATGACAATTTTGTAACTGTCTTGATAAGGCAACGATTGATCCTCCCAGACTTTAGTATTTAACCTATTACCAATTTTCCAGCAGCAGCGTTCCTTCATAATATCCTTAGACTTTATGATGCTTTTCCATAAATAGCTATTTGTAGGTTTATAATTTGCTGCAAGAGTGTCTTGGTTGGAAAAATACTTTGCCTTTAAACATTAGTGAATAAGAGTGTTAGGATTGATACTAAGTCTCCAGGCTTGTTTGGCTAGAATTGCATCATTGAAAGCACTCATATTTCTGTATCCCATACCACCTTTGTCTTTAGCCTAACACATCTTATCCTAGCTGATCAAACAAATTTTCATATCATTGTCCTTAGAACCCCATCAGTAGTTGCACATGATTCTTTCTATGTCCTCACACATATTCTCCAGGAATTTGAACACACTCATGGGGTAAGTAGGCATAGCCTGAGCCATAACTTGTATTAAAATAGCCTTTCCCGCATAGGATAGCTTTCTCCGATTGAAGAAATTCGAACTGTCCTTGATCGTAGTGTACGCGGGACGCTCTCAATATTTTCAAAGGTTTCTATCCTATTCTTGAACTGACTTGAATAACTGATTGTTTTTACTTTTATTTTCCGGCTCAGTGTGAATTTCTAATGATTATAGTTGAGTAGAATTCATGAGCTGCGGTTGTGTTTTTGTTTATATTTAGACTGTTATGGCAGTATAGGGCTGTATATGGCAGTATGGCAGTATTGATAGCATTGAAACGAGCACGTTTCAGGGATTCATCAAACATCAATGAAAATCTTAAACACAATGAACCATGCAACACATTAGTTAGCGTGTAGATGTTAGAATTTAGGACTATAGGACTATACCAAAAATATCTGACGGGATTTTTCCGTTGCTAAATCTTCCGGTTGCTTCTCCTCCGATGAAATCTTTACCGTAAGGTTTGAAATCCGACTTCACTATTGTTTGAATATAATTGTTATTACCTGTATCCAAGACTGAATCACTAGTATCCGACTTCACTAGTTAGTAATTAGTTATGAGTTGTTTAGCACATGCTTAAGGTGAGGCAAGAATAACTATGAATTTGATTACCTGATATGTTGAATTTCTTTACAGGTAATTAATTATTATTTTGCTATAGTTGCGTGACTAATTAGTTGCTATAGTCAAACCATGGATAAAAAATGGATGACTGCCAATCGATTGTCGAAAGAGTATGAGGATGGGGTATCAGAATTCGTTAAGTTTGCCGTTGCGTACGCCAGAGAACCCAATGGAATGATATGTCCTTGCTTGAGATGCTGTTATGGGAGACGGGTTGACGCGGTTCAGTTGGAATCGCATTTACTGATGCATGGAATTGATAGAAGTTATGCATGTTGGAATTTGCATGGTGAGAAAAGTAGCGGGAATGTTGAATCGAGTTATAATACGACGTATGCTTCAAATGAGGATTTCGCAGACGCATACGATTATGATCGAGTCGAAGAGATTGCATAAGCGCTTGAAGAAGATCTTGAGGATTGTCCCAAAATGTTCGAGAGGTTGGTAAGCGATGCAGAGAAACCGTTGTATGATGGTTGTACAAAATTCACAAGATTGTCTGCGGTGTTAAAGTTGTACAACTTAAAGGCGGACAACGGATGGTCGGATAAAAGTTTCACACAGTTATTAGCCCTCGTGAAAGAAATGCTACCAGAGGATAATGTTCTTCCCAATCGAACGTATGAGGCCAAAAAGATGTTG
Source organism: Vicia faba (assembly GCA_948472305.1). Taxonomy (NCBI): domain Eukaryota; kingdom Viridiplantae; phylum Streptophyta; class Magnoliopsida; order Fabales; family Fabaceae; genus Vicia; species Vicia faba. The sequence goes on from OX451741.1 coordinate 1,245,468,637, forward strand.
TCCTCTATTGGCATGAGCTATGAAAAGATACATGCATGTCCAAAAGATTGCGTTTTATTTCGAAACGAGTACGCAGTGTTAAATGAGTGTCCTAAATGCGGTGCCCCTCGATATAAGGAAAAGTTGTCTCCGGAAAAGGTGTTATGGTATTTTCCTATAATTCCGAGATTTAGGCACATGTATCGTAGTGAGACCGATTCAAGACACTTGACTTGGCATGCAGATGAAAGAATTATTGATGGGAAGTTGCGACATCCGGCAGACTCACCACAGTGGACGAAAGTTGATATTGATTATCCTGAATTTGGAAAAGAAGCAAGAAATCTTCGCTTGTCGTTGTCTACTGATGGAATGAACCCGCATGGTATTCAAAGTATCTCGCATAGCACCTGGCCTGTGATTCTTATGATATATAACCTACCTCCGTGGCTATGTATGAAGCGTAAGTACATGATGCTATCTATGTTAATTTCTGGGTCCAAACAACCAGGGAATGACATAGACGTGTACTTGGCACCCTTAGTCGAAGATTTGAAGTTTTTGTGGGAGACCGGTGTGGAGGTTTACGATGGGTATAGGAAAGAAAGTTTCAACTTGAGGGCGATGTTGTTTGGAACAATTAATGATTTTCCGGCGTACGGAAATCTATCAGGGTACAGCATTAAGGGTCAAAAAGCGTGTCCTGTTTGTGAAGATGAAACCGATACGATGCGATTGAACTTTTGTCAGAAGAATGTTTTTCTCGGTCATCGTAGATTCTTAAATTCTAATCATCACTATCGTGGGTGGAGAAAGGCATTCAATGGAGAGGCAGAACACGGTAGAGCTCCACATATGTTGACAGGTGATCAGATTTTTGAAAAGGTGAAAGATGTGAGTACTGAGTTTGGCAAGCCTTTTGCACATAGACTTGTCACGAGTGGGTGGAAGAAGAGGTCGATTTTTTTTGAACTTCCATATTGGAAGTCGTTGTACGTAAGACATTTCCTCGATGTTATGCATATTGAAAAAAATGTATTTGATAGTGTTATTGGTACGTTACTCAATATACAAGGAAAGTCTAAGGATGGCATTAACATAAGGAAGGACATGTTAAACATGGGAATTAGAACTGAATTGGCACCCGTGACGAAAGGAAGACGCACATATCTATCACCTGCTGTTTACACTCTATCTAGAAAGGAGAAGAAAATATTGTGTAAGTTCCTCAGTGAAGTTAAAGTTCCAGAAGGCTACTCATCAGATATTAGAAGACTTGTGTCAATGAAAGACCTAAAGTTAAAGAGTTTAAAGACTCATGATTGCCATGTTATAATGGAACATTTTCTACCAATAGGTATACGTTCTATTCTGCCAGAAAAAGTAAGGAGCGCAATAACTAAGTTGTGTTTTTTCTTCAAGTCAATTTGCAGCAAGGTGATCGATCCTGCGATCTTACCAACATTGCAAAAAGAGGTGGTTGTTACTTTATGTGAGCTTGAAATGTATTTTCCTCCCTCGTTTTTTGACATAATGGTTCATCTAGTCGTTCATCTTGTCAAAGAGACACAGTTGTGCGGACCAGCTTATATGAGATGGATGTACCCTGCTGAACGTTATATGAAAATTTTAAAAGGGTACGTGAAAAACCGAAGTCGACCGGAGGGTTGTATTGCGGAACGATACATTGTTGAAGAAGCGGTTGAGTTTTGCACTGAATATCTGTCAAATGTTCAATCAATTGGACTCCCCAAATCTCATATTGTCGAGAAAAAAGAAGGAAAAAGACTAATTGGAAATAAAGTTGTGACAGTGTCAATGGTCGAACGGGATCAAGTGCATTTGTATGTTCTGCACAATGAGATTGAGGTTGAGCCGTATGCTGAAATGCACAAGGGTGTTCTTCGAGGTTTAAATCTGAATAGAAATGAGAATTGGATAGTACGAGAGCACAATCGAAGTTTCATACCGTGGTTTAAGGAACAAATTTATTCAAAGTATCGTTCGGATCCTGCTTCAGTAACAGAAAGGTTGAGATGTTTAGCATATGGTCCAAGTATGATTGTGTTTTCTTATAGCGCATACGCAATTAATGGATACACATTTTATACCAAAGAACAGGATGATAAAAGTACTATGCAGAATAGTGGTGTTACCTTGGTAGCTGAAGCGATGCACATATCAAGTGCGAATGACTTAAACCCGAAATTTGCAAATCTGTCATATTTTGGGGTTATCGAGCGCATTTTGTTGTTTGATTACGGGAAGTTTCAGATTCCTGTATTTGATTGCAAGTGGGTTGAAAATAATAATGGCGTACGAATGGATAAGTCAGGATTTTTGCAAGTGGATCTCAATAGGGTGGGGTACAAAGATGAACCTTTTATTCTAGCCTCTCAGGCTAAACAAGTGTTCTATGTCAATGATCCGACAAGTACGAAATGGTCTATAGTGCTTTTGTCTAACAAAGTAATTGATGAAAACATTGGAGATCAAGGTGATATTGGCGTTGGCATTGAATCTTGTACAAGAAACGATCAAAATGAGAATGAACCTTGTACTAGAGATGATCATAATGAGGGTATTTGGATCAATCCAACCATCCGAGTTCTTAACAGAAGCGTAAAATATATTGCTACCAAGAAAAGAAAGAGACGTTAGTGAAAAAGGTATTATTATAATTATAGCCTAATATTGTAAGTAATATGTGAATAATGTTTTGAATTTTTGGCATATCTTTTGAACCGTTTTGAATTTTTGCGAATGTGACTAGTGTTTATTTAGTAGAACAATGTTTCCGGAGCTGATGGTGAGGTTTATTTCTTGCAAGTTTGGTTTTTTAGCATTTTATTCAATTTTGAGTTCCTTTAGTGCTATTCATATCTTTTTCGACTATCCATTTTCATGTAGTGTACTAATGTGCTTGTTTGACTTTTGTTACAGGTCTAATGGCTAGCAATGAAGAAAACCCGCAAGGAAACCAACAAGAAAACCCACCAGGAAACCAACAACATCATGAAAACTCACAAGAATCAAATCATGCAGCGGATGATACTTCAGCAAATGATGTTGCACGAGGCATCACCATAATGCGCGAAATCATTCGTGCTAGAGATAAGGGAGTGATATATAATGTAGATTGGAATCATTCAAATCAAGTAGTTGGGGTTAATGCTTCAAAATTCACAAGCTACGTTGGTACACTTGTTCGTATGCATGTGCCAATCTCCATATCTAGATGGAATGCGAAACAATGTGAAGCATTGAAGCAAGGAAAAGAAATGTTTTGGGAAGATGTTAAGGTATGTATGTTATATGGTTTATATGGTTATATGTTTATAAGTTTATAAGTTTATATGGTGTATATGGTTTTTAAACTACTTATATGTTTATATGGTTTATATGGTTTTTAAATTACTTATATGTTTATATGGTTTATACGCAGCGGTCTTTTAACATTCCAGATGAGCGTAAAGGCTTCGTACTTGGGTTGGCCGGGAAAAGATTTAGAGGGTGGAAAAATCTGTTGACGAACACCTATCTTAAGGATGACAAAGGAAAGTGGCTGGAAGAGTTCCCGGCCGGAAGGCCAGAAAAGTATAATCTTTTCATTAAACAAGAAGATTGGACTGAGTTTATTAGACAAAGAGATGACGAATTCCGGCAAAAGAGTGCCAAAAATAGTGAGAGAGCATCAAAGCCCGCGTATCCATACAAAAAAGGGCGTTTGGGATATGCACGCTTAGAGGAAAAAATTGTAAGTAATAAATAGAAATGATATGTTCTTATTAATTGTCTAAATGTGTTGTATTTGACGATCTAACCGTTTGTTTCTATGCATAGTTAGAGGAGACGAAAAGTGATGAAACCTCACTTCCAGCACATTTGCTGTGGAAGGAAGCTCGTGTGGGCAAGAATCAAGCTGTTGATCCAAGTGTTCTAAGAATTTATGATGAATGCGTAAGTATAACATTGTGTCTTTAATTAAATCAAATTTTTATGACTATTTAATTGATTTTTTTATCTCCATTATTTTCAGGAGACATTGTCACAAACAGAGTCCACCGGTGACGACCAGGATACGAGGAGCGTACTTAGTAAAGCACTGAATGTTCCTGAGTATTCCGGTCGGGTGAGGGGTAAAGGTCATGGTGTGACTCCAACCTCTTTCTACCAGCATCATCGGAAAAGAAATCCTACCAATGCAGAAGTGATGAATGTACTTATGGAATTACAAGCAAAAGTCAATGCATTGGAAAGAGATAAAGAGGTATTAATGAGGGAAAAGGGCAATGCGGCAATGGCGAAAGAAACTAGTGACAACGCTAGTATCAACCGTCAGAATAAATTTCCTGAGGTAATTATAAATATATTGATAAATCTCTATTGTTCAAGTTTCTCATTTTTATTCCACCTCTTTCTATTATTGAATTAAAAGTAATATGTATGCATATTGGTTTAGGGCATTTCATCTTGCCAACTATACGTAATGGCATCAGATTATCACCTTGTTGGCAAGGGAAAAGTGTACAACACTTTGGGAGATTTAATTCATAATACACCGATCCCGGCTGGACACCTGAGAGTATCAGTAGATTATCCTATTGATCCCGATGCGTTGGTACCGGTACCTGACGTGGCCTTGGATATAAGATCGGTGCGAGACGCAGTAGGGTCGTTTGTTGCATGGCCCTTGGACCTCATTTTCATTGATGATGAGGTATGTTTAAAACCGTTAATATGAATCATTTAGATTTCAAATGTCAATTCTGAACCGTTAAGTTAATTATTTTTTAATATTAGCCTCCTACAAAACCCGCTAATAAGGGTAAGGAGATTTTGCAGCAAGGCGGCGAGTCTATGGCATCAATTCCAGAGGTACACTTAAATTGTTTATTATATGATATGAATTTAAAACTGAACGATTTTATAATTTACCTAAGTTATATGATTGTTAGGTATCTACGAAAGTGTCACAACAAGTGACCCAGCCTGTTCGTAGCAGACCACCCCCGAAAAAGTCAATGCATAAGGGGGGAAGAGGCGGGGGAAGAGGCGTTTTTGTACCTCGATATCGGAATACACTTGGAGTACTTTTGGAAACCTCAGATTTGAAGTCAGGTGGTATTCGTACAATCCTTATGGATGCAGATATCTTTGGTCTTGACTGCCAAGAAACGATAGGAATGGACGAAATGACTGAGATTATGACGCATGGTGAATTAGGCATCGGCAATGTTCACGCATACATCCGGTATTCTGATAAATATATCATTTAATTAGTTGAACAATTTATTTACACATTTCAATGAAAATAGTCTAATGTTTATATGTTTTTATTTAAGGTTGTTGTACGATAAAAAAATGCGCGAGACTGTATTGGCAAGACGCTTCCATTTCTTGTCTGCCCATATTGTCAGCGGAGCGACAATTGTCAGGGAATCGGGTTCAGTTAGGGAGTACTTAGTGAATCGATACACGGCCTACGTCGGCAACCCAGATAGCTTGTTTATTTTGCCGTATAACACTGTTCCAGTGGGGTGAGTTTTTCATTTATTCTAATATATCTTTGTTTATTTTGCGTAGAAACTTTTCTTCTAAACTGTTGCTTAAATTTTTAGAAAACACTGGTTGTTGTTGGCTATCGATCCGATTAAAGAAGTTGTGTACTTTCTGAATTCGGTAGACGGGGAATGGACTAACTATCCCGCTATGAAGGAAACTGTTGATCAGTAAGTGAGATCGTTCTAACTATTCGTGTATATTTATATATTTAATTATTTCTGTGAGATTGATCTAAATATATGTTTTTATTTTCTTAGATCAATACAAATATTTCGTAGTCAAAGGGACGCACAGGTACCCCGGAGTAAATCATCAAATATTACTTGGATCAAAGTGCAGGTACAAAATTAGTTGCTTATAATAATAGTTATGTTACTTGATAAAATTACACGACAACTATAAAATATATTCTGTTTTTCTATGCAGTGTCCGTTACAGAATAACGATGTAGATTGCGGATACTTTTGCTTGAGGTTTATGAAAGAAATCCTTCATAAAAATCAAGTAGAGATTCCAAGCACGGTATGGATTTATAACTTAGAATAATTTTGTATGATTTCTACATTTAATAACATCATGCATATACTGAAGTAATAATTTCTTATGTAGTACTTTGATGACCTCTATACTATGTCGTACACGAAAGTTCAAGTGGAAGAAGTCAAAGAGGAAATATGTCAATTTTATGTTGAAAACAGATTATTCTGATGGGTATGAATAAAATATTATTGTACGTGTTAGTTTGATTGTGTTGGAGCCTTTAATATTGTTTGTTTAATTTACCGTGTTGTTCATATTCATACTTTGCAGGATGACGACCGTGTCGGTGGAGCATTATTTTCGATGTAATTATATATGATTTAGTTACATATGTATATATATATGGTTACAAATTAACACGATACTTTGTATGTGATTTAGTTATGGTTACAAATGTATATATGGTTACAAATTTAGTTATATATGATTTAGTTACATATATATAGATAAGGATTGAATATTATATGGTATACCGGTTTCTGTTAATATAATACCGATTTCTTAAAATATATGTATAGATAAGGATTGAATTACAGGTTAAATTATTGGACCAAAAAAAATTACAGGCCGCACAGGGAACCTCAAATTATAGGTTTCACTTTAAAAAATTTGTATGAGCTACGAAAGCGCTTTTGGCTAAAAAGCGCTTTCGTAGGCAGGATAAATAAATAAAAAATTAAATAGAAACCCCCTATCAAAGCGCTTTTTATGGAAAAAGCGCTGTGAAAGACCCCCCTATCAAAGCGCTTTTTCCATAAAAAGCGCTGTAAAAGCCATGATAAATAAAAAAACAAAAATTAAATAGAACCCCTATCAAAGCGCTTTTTATGGAAAAAGCGCTGGGAAAGACCCCCCTATCAAAGCGCTTTTTCCATAAAAAGCGCTGTAAAAGGCCTGATAAATAAAAAAAAAATTTAAATAGCACACCTATCAAAGCGCTTTTAAAAAAGCGCTGGGAAAGACCCCCCTATCAAAGCGCTTTTTAAGGAAAAAGCGCTGGGATAGGTCCACCTACGACAGCGCTTTTGGCCAGAAAAAAGCGCTTTCGTAGCCTACGCCAGCGCTGGCTACGGCAGCGCTTTTAAGCGCTTTTAAAGGGCAAAAAAAAGCGCTGTGAAAGCCCATTTTCGTAGTAGTGTCACCAGCAAAATAATACCTACCTTAGCGGCAAAGAGTATTCTAAAATCTGACAGATAAAATCCATTGTGGTAACCTCCAAACAATGTTCTCTTGGACTCATTAGCTTGAAGATATGAACAAATGGATGATCGTCCAACCTCTGACAGGCTTGTAGAACATAAAAGAAGCACCATTGTTGATTTCATAAAGTAGCCAAAAGGTGACGTAAGTCGGGTATCTCATATCCGAATACTCACTCTTGTGGGCCTTGTATCTGGGAGATCTAGCTTAGGAATAGATCACGTCGTAAGTATTTGGGCGCTTATAACAAATGAAAAATAAGCAAAGCTTAGAATTTGTAGACGAACTCTCACAGTTACGTCGCAACCCAGCAAAGTACTTCACTTCAGTGAACCTTGTAGCCAGAAAGCTCCACTTATATCCTAATATAAACATCCATGGATAAAGATAATGGAACCGAGTCTATAAGCCGCTTATGGCTCTAAAATGTTCGAGAAAAAATCCCCAACAAAAGATATTAAACTCAATAAAGGCTTCTATGTGAACAGCCAAAAATATTGACGTGCCAGTCGTATCCGAACACTTCTTTACTGCGGAAATTCGTGCCCAGAGAGGCTTAACGTATACACCATAAGATATTTTATCTAAATCGGGATATGAACTTGGTTAATCCCCAAGGGGCTCTAGATGCCTATTGAAAAAATTCCTGAAGTGTGGTAGATTTTGAGGTTAAAACGAAGACCTCTGTCTAAATCGACTCAAAAGTCAGGGATAAAACGAATATTAATTTCACTACTTTGTGATACTACTAGTTTAACCGGTGACTGACCAAAAGTATGAAACATCCAGTGAAAATATTAGATGTAGACCCCAATAAGCATAAGTGTAAACGGGGTAATCGGGCCCTTTACATATACTAAAATTGGGTGGTCTATATCTCCAATATGGACATAATGCATACCTACAAGGTACTAAACTCGACTAAATATACGCACGGGGCTATAAGTGAATTTCTATGGAATATAAAAAACATTCAACGCAATAGGCTTCAAATAAACATAAGCGCAAGTGCAATAGAAATAAATTATCCAATCATTGTATAATGCATCAGACTTCTAAACTTATAAAAGTTCCATTATTTGGATGCTCTCAACTATATGAGAATTAACTTAGGCTCTCCAATTTATATATGTCAGAAAGCGCTAGGAATTAGTCCATTATCGAGACCATGAACTCATGGAAAGTTTAATAGGCCGAGATAAATTAAAAAACACTTCGCCCTTTCAAACCCAATGCCCTAACAGGCCTCGTACTTTTGGGGCTTATGTACATCCCAAAATATTAGTACCAAGGCCAAGGTATGAACTCGGATAAATAGTGAGGTACGAGGCCGTCCCTAAGATACCGAAGTTGACTACTTAGTTAGGCCCAAGTCGGGTATAAGCTAGACATAACACCACTGATTTACAAGAAGCCGGACCCGAGGAGGGAAAGAGGTGTAAATATAACCTAATGATAATACAAGCATTATAAAGTCATTAAGGGGCGGTTACAAGCATTATAAAATCATTAAGGGGCGGTTACTGACGTTGTAAAATGGCTTAATGGCCATTAGACCAAGGATTTTCCTATATAAAGGGTCTTTGGTGAATGGAAAAAGGATCTCTCTCTACGACATCTAAGAGATATACACAATAAACCATACATGAGGGGATCCCGCAAGAGGGATAAGCTAGACACCATTCTTGGGTCAATACATATCACTATGGTAGCACCCAAATCCCCAATCATTCTATAAACCTACTTTCGTGGCTTTCCCTATTCTCAGGGGAAGTTGGCCGGATATTTGTTCTATGCAAGAACACTTTATAAAAATTCCCTTGTGTTCTTACCAAACTGATCTCCTAGATACGACCAGGCGAGCTTTCACACTTTCTCTTTTTCACACTTTTGATTCAAGATTTTGCCAAATCCAGCAATCATATAAGCACTTGCTTGATTCTTGTTAAAGCTGAAGATATATTCAAGTTAAATGCCATCATCAAAGGATTTAAAAGGTGATCATCAATACCCTAGTTCATTAGCTTGATTTGGAAGAAAAGCTTTGAACAGACTATCTAGTGCATCTTTGGCTTCTTGACATACTTGTTTTGCTTTATGCTTTAGGGTTAGATTAAGCCTTCATAAGTTGTCATCAAAGGTTGCATCTTCACAAGTTTTCATCAGTAAAACCATGTTACCATCTTTCAAATGTCTTTCTTTAGCTTTTCTCACTTCTTAAATGACCCGCAAACACATGATTCACAACTATCTGAACCCAATGAAAGGTCCCGATAAACATCACACCCTATTGGTTTCTTCCTTTTCCTCTTCACTCATCCTTTTTTTTTTTTTTGAGGTGGTGGGCACATTGAAGTCATAGTGGGGTAAGCAATTCCACACACTCTACTTTTTAATTCTTTTTCCCTACAACATCCAATAACTTGAACCATCTCTACAATGCTTCTATTGCACTTGTAATGCCCACCTTTGATCCATCGTCTGTGTCAACCTCTTGTTGACCTTCCATGCTTAATTTCCTCCAATGTATATGAACTACATCTATAAGTATATGATCATCAACCAATATATATATATATATATATATATATATATATATATATATATATATATATATATATATATATATATATATATATATATATATATATATATATATATATATATATATATATATATATATATATATATATATATATATATATATATATATATATATATAACTTACAATAACTAGGTAACCCACATGATGTTCTAAGAGTACAACCCTCCAAATTTGAGTGTTGGTTTCCATATAATATACTTTCAATAACTCTTCAACAATGTGTCTCAAAGCAGCTTTTATGTGCGTTCTCAACTAGTGTGTGCATGCCCGGCTCATAAAAACTCTTCTGAAAAAAAGCTCAAATGCTTCTCAATTATAACTTCAAGTTTTTATTCATAGCCTTCTAACATTTGTATATGTCACCTATAATGTTCTCCAACATCTGCTTCAATTTCCAATGAGCAGGCTCAATCCTAAAATTAAAGAAAACATCAAGTAAGGTAGACCAAAAAACAAACTAAAAATACTAAAAATATGAATATGTTAGTCGTGGTGTTGTCCAATGTAGCATTGATTGATCCATGCTCTCACATATTTATGCCTATGAAAAATCAACCATGTATTTTAACATAATCAATGAATCCAACATAATCAACACATACTTGATCAAGTTATTACAACCGCTATAATACTCCACCTCATCACTAGCCCATTCAAGTTTCATCTATAGCGTGTCTATCACCTATTGCATATCATTCACAACATATTTCTCACATATTTCTTGAACATTTTTGTTGATGTGATATTTGCAAAGCAAATTAATCTTACTTGGTAACACAACTTCAATTGTTTTAATTAAAACAAGATCTCTATCAGTCAGAATCACTCGTGGTCTAGTCCCTTCCTTTCTAAACAATTATTTTAGCTATTCAATACCCAACAAAAGTTATTCGTCTACTTTGATTTCATATAGGAAAATGCAACATCAAATGTCAACTCAGCCGAAGACATACCAACAATTTCGAATAAAGGTTATGCGTACTTGTTTGTCTTGTATGTATTGTCCATAATCAACACAATATGAAAAATATTCAATAACTTCATTGAATCTAGGTGTGCCAAAAGAATATCCCGCATAACATATGTTTCATCTATTCTTATACTCCAGTAAACATAATTTGCATCATCCACCATCTTAAATCGAAATTACATCTCAATTCTAAGACATCTAATCTCTTTTTGTAATTTACTATTATTTTTATATATTTGTGTGATCCGAGTAACATTTGATCATGATCTTGCAATGAAAGTAATACGTGTCTGGATGGAATATGATGTTTTATCAAATCAACAACAAGTTGTCTTTCTTCTGAACTCAGGCGACCAATAAATGAATGACCTTCTAATCTGTCAGGTAAATTATGGTTGTGAAGTTTACATTTTACATTAATCTACCATCTTGAACCATCTTTAGACGGTGTTGATCTAATTTTAAATGGGCACCAACATTATTTAGTTGTGCTTTGTGTTGTACTATCAATTTTCTTGTACTTTCCACTTTTATCACAACTAAATATTAATTCATTGCTTCTTCCATTTTTTTTCCGTTTTAGTATTTGAATGAGTAATGATAACAATTACTTTATGTCTATTTTCAATCTCTTTAATCAACTTTATCACTTCTTTTTGTGTAGTAAATTTTTCTACAATTGAAAATGCTTTTGTAGTATCAACTCATATCTAGTTTATATCACATATGTGTGAAGGATTCTCCATAATCGTCAAATATAAAAAAAAAAGAGTAATTTTTTTAAATACCTGCATACTGGATAACTTCTAGGTAAATTATCCGATGAACTAAATGAAGACTATCAAAATACTTATAACCAAGTTACCTGGTGAAGATTACAATATCTGGTAACTTTTTTGTAAGTAACTCGATGCACATATAATATAACATTATAGGAATACTTATTGCAAGTTATCCGGTAAAAGGAAATTATGTATTAGAATATCTTGGACAAAATTATCCAATACGCAATGGTAAGGGTGTGAAATGCTTCAATTTCGAAAAACTTAAGAGTGTGTTTGGATGAGACATTTTAATGAGTAAATGTAATATTTTGAGAGAATTTAAAATGATTTGGACAAGATTTATTGTTTGAATAAAAAAATAAAAAGAATTTTTAAAATGACGGAAATGACACCTAAAATCAAAGAATTTGAAATTTCTCTCATACTCCATAGAACGTGAATGTCAAGTGGAATATTATTATGATTTTAAATTTTGTAAATTGGTTCACATATTTTAAATTTTTTACAAATTGATCCATAAAATTTTCTAAAAATTGCAAATTGATTCTTAATAATTTTTAAATTTGGTAAATTGGTCCATGTATCTTCAAACTTTTACAAATTGATCCTTAAAATTTTCTAAAAATTGCAAATTTGTTCTAAATTTTTATAAATTGGTCCACATATTTTCAAATCTTTACAAATTGATCCATAAATTTTTCAAAAAATGCAAATTGGTTCTTAATAATTTTTAAATTTTACAAATTGATCTCTTTCAATTTTTAAAATTGCAACTTGGTTCATATTTTTCAAATTTTAAATTTAGCCTCAAAATATTAGATTTTATAAAAATAACTTTAAAATTATCAATGAATGATTTTAATACTCTATCTAAATAAAAAAAATTAAATAAATAAATTTCAATTGAATCATTTAAATGATTTAGAATGTTAAAAAAATTCCATTGCGTCGTTCATACACACTCTAATTATGAGGATAAAATTGAAAAATAAAATTATTTAATAAATAAAAAAAGATAGAATTAGAATATTTTGAAAAATATAAGGGTGAGGCATAATAATATAGGGAAATGGGGTAAAATTTCCGATCCAATGAAAACCCCCTTCCCGTTTGTGGTTCTAAATTCCGAATTCTCATTTCCGTATCACTTGTAATTCTAATCACAGCATTCTGGTTTCAGTAATTCTCTGCTACCCCGAAATCGCATTATTCTTAAAAAGGTAGGTTTCAATCACTATTTCTTCTACTTAGTTTATCAATGTTGAATCAGATTCTGCAAATTAACTCAAATAGGGTTTGAATGATTCTTTAATCGTTGAGCTTTTTATCTATGTATTCAGATTCTAAATGACAACTATGCAGTTTGTTCAACTTTGCATCTATTTATTAGCTGGAAGTTCATTTATATGGTCACCTGGAAACTGTTCGCTTGGTTCTCCAAACTCTAAATTTTTTATGCAGTCTTATTATGACCGACATACAAGCTTGCATGATTCAGATTATGAAAATTTCATGTCTCAAGAAATTGAATCTGGTCTGTGCCAAGTGCTTCCGGAAAACCATAATTCCTCGTTAAGATGGTCAGTTATAAGACGCCATCTTGTTGGTGAAGGTTCTCACCGCCGCGTGTCTACATTAATCAAATTACAAACCCAACAACTTTTAAGTTGCTCATGTGAATTAATACTTATTGAAAGACTTCCTTCTGGAGTTTTTGCCGATCCGTTTGAATTACAAAGTCTTGCTCAACGCGGTGGTAAAATCTCCTCATCTTGCTCAAAACTACATCTTTACTTTTTTTAACTTATCTTCATATTTCTTCCAATCAACAACACCTTTTATTGCAGTGTACGATGATATAGCTGTCTTTGGTGACACAAATCTCGAGTTGCCTTCGTTCTTGTCCAATCGTTCTGCCGTTGAAATCCACCTACAAGTTGATCTAAATACATTGCTACAGCCAACTGATATCAGCATAGAGCTTCCTTTGCACGCACGATATCAAGTACGCCTTATAACTCAATTTATATCTTAATGCCACTTTACATTTGTGAATCTAATGTCTTGTAGGCAGTATTACACAAAGAATGAATCACACCATTTTAGCCCTTAAAGTTGTTTAAGGGTTAGACATTTTGGTCTATGAAATTGAAAATCTCTCGTAACATCAGTGCTTCTAGATCGGTTAATTTAACCCCTGAAATCGTCTTGAATAGACTTATATGATTAATGATTTTTCATTTTAGAGACCATTTTTTATAAACAAATTGCTTTCAAAGCCCAAAGTGTGCACCACTTATAATTTCACAGACATGGTTGTTGCCAATTGAACTAAGCACCTTATGATAATTGCTTCATCTATAGAGAGAGATCATGATATGATTCTCTGCAACTTTGTCCATATTAAATCACTTCTATAATCCATTATCTACTAATAGTACTAAAGTTTGTCCTTCTGAAAGAATTAAAAAGTTGTCATAAACAAAGTACTATACTGGTATTGTATTGCTAAAGGTTGTTCCTTACCAAGTACTGTACTGCACTATTTGCCTCATTTCCCCCTTTTTTTTCTTCTTTTGCAGCCTCTGAATGAAAGTGGCTATTCAATAGTCGAATTTAGTGCACCGGATACGTTACTGCGCTGCCGCATGAAGGAAGAACTGGAAAATAGCAATTGCTTGTTCAAATTGATAAATGATGATGCCAATCTGTATGATGCTGCTCTTGTTTGGAGAATACCATCTGGAAAAATGGCGCACTCTCATCTTGTCTCCATTGTTACATTTCTTACAGCCTTCTTATCAACTCTTGTAGTTATGGTAACATCGTTGCATTATTTTAATAGTAGAGTTAGTAAAGATTTGAAACAGTCGTAAAGGTTTTTTTTTACAAATGCAGCTTTATTCAGTGATTCTATACATTCATTATTGAGTTAATATCTATTTTTTCCCTGGACGATACTTGAAAAACCATCAAACCAATATGATGTACCTCTAAATTAAGTATAGTGTTGCACCATATGAACCCCACCGAAGAGCAGTTGCTGGAGTTTGCGTTACACTAAGCAAGTGGAAAATAACCTCCATTGCAAAAATTCATTTGTAACTAACATGAACTCATCCTTGTACTGTCAATTTACAATCAATGTATCTTGTACTAACATTTGACCCATCTTTCTAATTTTTTTTTTTCTTTTCGTTTTGAGTTTAATTAGGTAGTGAAAGCAGGGCCTTCTTTGAGGGAGTGTAAGACGCGCTATCGTACAGGGTCTCAAAATTTTAACGGTTAAATCATAACTAAATAAGGCTTCATAAATATTTGTCATTGTTAAAATATGATTAAATAAGACATCTAATTCTTTTGTTATGATTGAGCAATTATGAAATTACACAGGTCCTTTAAAAATTTGAGACGTCTCTGAGTAAATAATTACATTACATATGTGAAATCATATTAAAACAATTTATATTTTTTTTTATGTATAGAAAAATAAAATAATATTTTTTTTAGTTAATAATTCAACATCTGACCTCCTAGGTGCTCTAATGGTTTTTAGTGCAATTCTAGAAATCAAGCTTTAAATATTTTTTTTAAGGGAAATGGTGTTATCAACTCTTCTAACACTATTGATAAAACAAAATAATATTTAATTGATTAAAAAATAATCATAAATATATGTTAGAATACCGAGTTATAATAAAAAAGAAGAGAGAATAGAAATTGAAGCAATCAATTGCATTATTGAGTTTAGCTTAGAATTGTACATGCATCAGTGTTGTACTCCAAAATTTGCCCTCTCATGTTTTCTAAGGTTTTCTCTTATATGGGTGGTCACAAACTTATATAAAGAAAATGAATTTTTTTGAATGATGTTTAAGTATCCTTCAATTGACATGTCAGCAATATCCTTCGACTGACAGATGAACAAAAGAGTCTTCGATTGACATGTCAGCAATATCCTTCGACTGACAGGTGAACAAAAGAGTTTTCGATTGGCATGTCAGCAATATCCTTCGATTGACACCTGGACAAGGAGTTTCGACATCAGATTTAGAGCGAAGAAAATAGATCCATGTAAACGGGCTATAATCATCAATAAAAGTTACAAAGTATTTATACTTTGCATGAGACAAGACTGGTGACATACCCCAAACATCACTATGAATAAGATCAAAAAAAATTTTGGCACGATGAACTATAGAGGGAAAGAGAAGAGTCTTGCTTTTAGCAAGTTTGCACACAGAACAATCAAATACAGAATTAGGAATAACAATTTTATTACTCAACAATCCACTTTTCAATAAATGAGCCAAAACAATTGAGTTTGGGTGACCCAATTTTTATGCCTGTCCTCATACTTATTCGGGACACCATTACAAGCAAAATAAAAAATATTAGACAAAGAAAACTGGAGAGGAAATAGTCTGGACATTTTATGCCCCATCGCGATCACTTTCCACGACGCTTGATCCTGCACAGAACAACCATCACGAGAGAAATTAACATTACAATTGTTATCGACCAATTGTCCAACTGAAATCAAATTTGAAACAAGCCCAGGGGAAACAAACACATCTCGAAAGGAGGAATTAATGTCTCCAACAGCAGAAATAGAAAGAGTATTACCATCAGCAATTTGGATATTTTGGGTGTCACGATAAGTTTGAACATTGTGTAATTTTTCAGGGGAACCAGTCATGTGGTTAGAGGCCCCATAATCAACAAGCCAAGGTTGAGATGCAGTTTTAAACTTACCATGAAGACCCAAGGCAAAAAGGGCTGCAAGTACCATTTGTTGTACGGCCTCTGGAGTCAAGGGAGCACCACTAGAAGTTGTAGGACCAAAAGTCTGGTCCATAGAAGTTGTAGTTGCATGTAAGGCATGCAATGGCTTCCGTGGTGGTCTAGTTGGGCAATCTGCGATGATGTGACCATGTTGCTTACAATAGTTGCAAAATTTCTTACTATAATTCCGAGTGACATGACCAAATTGCTTGCAAGAAAAGCATTGAACTTGTCGCATATCACGACCTGTGCCTTTACTTTGGGTAGTGTAGACAACAGAGACATGATCAGCAACAAAGTCATCACGGGATAAGGTCAGAAGATGCTGCTCTTCTCGAAGTAATTCTACAAGAAAAACATCCAAGGAAAGGGCTAGATTCCTATTCAGCAAAGCTGCACGCACAACATCAAATTCAGGTCGAAGCTTCATGAGAAATTGGTCCCATTGGCTAATCTGATAAACTTTTTGGACAGCAGTGAGTGAATCTTTAGAAACATCAGTGTGTACGATAGCTGAATGATCCGCCCAAAGAGTAAGGAACCCGGAGTAATAGTCCTGGATATAGATATTTCCCTGACGATAGTTAGCAATGTCGAGCTCCGATTGGAACCGTTTGGCAACGTTGTCCTGATTGTAAATATGCTTTAGATAATCCCACATATCTTTTGTAGTAGAGAAAGCACGTAGGTTGTTGATCATGTGAGGTTCAACAGAAGCCAGAATCCAAGTTATAACTTTGGTGTCCTTTGTTTGCCACCCCGCCAATTCCGTTTTGGCTGTCGGAGCAGTGGACTTATCTACATGGTCATCCCAAAGGCCTTTCCCTTTCACAAACATTTGGAACTGAAACTCCCAAGCTCCATAATTTTTTCCCGTAAAGCGGAAGCCATGAGGAGCAAAGAAATATGACCAAAAAATAAGATAGCACAGAAAAAAACAGCAACGTTGCAAAGATAGAACAATAAAAAATAACAACATTGCATACACATAACAAAAAAAAAAGCGCTACAATAAGAAACAGGACCCAAATGCACTACATCAGTACAACACGAACCAGAAAATCAAGATTACCAATCTATAAAACCAGAATCAGACTTGTGATACCATGTCAAATGTAATTGGCTTGATGCCTTCTCTGTTTCTATTCTCTTTTATATATAACACAATTACATTTATAAGTAATAGTGACTAATTAACTCTATTTCCTAAGTTATACAACCTAAATTAGGAAGTTTAATCCTATACATTCAAATAAGTATATTCTTGATTCTATTTTCTGATTTCTCAAAACATAAAATAAGAAACAACCATAAATGACAGATATCCTCATTGACAAGTTTAAGTTGCAAGTCACTTACATGAAATAGAAGTAAATTGCCACTAAAAGTGAATTACATACTGAATATTCATCCTAATTCACATAAGTTAACTTTTTGTGTCTATAAACACTTTTAAGCAATCAAATCTTGTTCTCTTCAATGGACTGGCCAAAAGATCTACAAGTTACAACTCTAACTTACAATATTCAATTTCCAACCCGTTCTTGCTCACTTGATCTCTTAGGAAATTATACTTACTTCCAGTATGATTGTTTCTTCCATTACTCATTGGATGATTAGCCAAGTCAATTGTTGACTTATTGCCAACTGAAACAACCGACTGAAAATCATCAAAATAATGAAGTCGCCATCGAACGTCTTTTATCCCACGTGTAGGGAAAGGTAAAAATCGAGAAAACCTGAGAAGGGAGAAGTCACGGTCTTGCAACCGAGAGATCGGGTAAGGGAGTCTGTTACGCGAGGGGAAGGTATTAGCACCCTACACGCCCGTAGTACTCTACGATATCCACTCTTGTTATCTATCTTATGGGTGTATTTAATCTATGCTTACTGTTTACTATATTATTGAAAGGAAGAATGCATGCAAAAGAAAGGGGAAAAGAATGTAGGAAAAATAAAATTTTGCTCGCTTGGGCCCTACCCCAATGCCTACGTATCCGTTTTGAGGAATCAGAGCTACCGTAGTTCGGCTTATATGTTTTGTTTGTTTGTGTTTTTTATGGACGAAGTTAATTCCGCCTTCTGCCGCAGCTCGACCTTTGGAGACTTATGCGTTGGCACAGAAGTAAATTAATCATGTCCTTACCTGAAAAGGGTTTTAAAGAAAAGTGCTCGAGCACACAAATGGTTTGAGTTGGTTTGTGTTTTTGTTGCAGATAATGACTAGTCGACCTCAAGAGAGAGATATTAGCCACTTTTCTACTTAGCTATGAAAGGAGTCTTTGAGAATTGAACCACACATAGGCTTGAGATGAATAACAATAAGATCGAGAAGAGACCCGCTTATCATTTTCCATACTAAGCAAAGGCATGATTCTCATCAGTAGTTTTTTTTAAAGTGTTTTGAATTTTGAAAAGAAAAAGAAGTTTTAGTTTTAGATGCGTATGCAAAAGGGAAAGAAAAGTCACAGGGGGACTAGCCTATTTCTAAATCTAATGTTATCATACATTAATAGACCTTAAAGTTAGAATTTTGAGGGAATTCTACCTAATGTTAGCATGCATATGGTTTGTGATAAAGTCCTACTTCTCATGATTTTTAGAGAGCGGTAAAGTGCGAGAATAAGGAATAAAATAAAGTCACGATGATACCGAATGGAGGAAGTCCGTTTCCTCCTTAAAGCCACGCAAGCGATAAGAAAAATCTACAGATACTGCTCCACGCAAGTGATCAAAGAATTTGTCTCCAAGCATTCCATATTGCAAAAATTGCGTCATCACCATCACGAAATCTTGACTAAAAAAGGCAATGAAAATGGTTACTAAACATAAACACTAATAGAAAATTCTAATTAAAATTCTAAAAAGAAATTCTAGAAAAATTCTATTATATACTACCACTTTTTATTATTATTATTTTTTATAGAGAAAATTCTAACAAACTAACAAGAATTAATTCCTAAATCAAAAAAACTAACAAGTTTTTATGGATTTTAGAATTTTATCGTAAAAAGAAATAGACAAAATTATATGCAAAAATAAAATCTTAAAGATTATGAGGACAAGGGGTGTAGTATTGACATCAGGGTGCTAGGCCCATAGGAAATAGCCCAATAAGTCATTTTTATTGAACCAGCTTCAGTTTCCAAAAAAAATGGTGATGGACCTAGTGGGATTCGGTTTAGCCCATACCTTATTCTTTATTCTTCTTCATTTTAGAAATAAATGAAAATAAAAAAAAACAAAAGAAACAGAAAATCGGAAAGAGGCGCGAAATTTAGGGTTAGAACGAGTTATCTTCTTCTCCTTTGCGATTCAGCGGCGGCGGTTCTCTTCTTCCCGACTGAACTTCTTCATCGCCGATTCAATCCCAACCGTCGTTACCTGACCGACATGCTCGTCGTCTTGGGATTCACCGTCTCAATTCGTCTCTTCCATCATCTTCTTTCCTAATTTATTCACCGCCGCAGAAATGCTCTGGCCACCACACGTTTGTGAACGACTGTGCTCATTCTCATCACTTCATATTCTTACTGCCAACCTCCTCTTTGATCTCCTTCCATTCATGATTCAATCTTCTTTTCTCTGCTCGATTTTACTTCGTCTGCTGCGTTGCAGAAGCTTATTCTCCATCGCTCAACCTCACCAATTCGCCTTTGACATCGTGCATTCGTCTGCTTCAGTTTTCGTAGTTCAAGCAAACCAACGAACAATAACACTAATAAAATGATAAAGGAAGAGGCTGAAGACTGTTGCCTACCGGAGATAGTCTGGTGCCTCTTCCATGGCGATAACGATGAGAAATCCACAAGATAAACCCAGGTACATGTTTGCTTTCGATATTGCTTCTTCTCTTTTCTTCTGCGTTTTCTTTGTATAACTTGTGTAGAATTGTAACTGAACCGTGTGTGAATTATTGATTATTGAATAAGGAAGTAGAACATAGGTTGAGATATGGAAGATGGTGATGCATGGAAGTTGAAGAAAATGGATGCAGATGGATGAAATTCAAGATGCAAAGATGAAGGTTGTTGAAGTTTTCAGGGAGAAACTCAAGAGAGTCTTGAGAGAATTTTTTGAGGTGAGGTTTTTGTTTTCTCCCTACTGTTATCAATCCCTCCTGTTGTGAATCTTTTGTTATGTATTGTTGTTGATATTTGCGGTAACGGGTTTTTGTGAAATGGTCGTTCTTACGATGTTAAATGCTGCAGATTGATGTAACTGTTAAGAGCAGAAGAGGATTATGATGGGGAGAGAACTCGAGAGACGACTGAATCAAGTTGAGCCATTCTTTTTTGTTAGTTATATCCTGTTAGTTATGTGGAGGTTGGTTGCAAATATGCTATGGGTTAGTTATATGCAAACTGAACTTTAGAGTTTTTTTATAGAATTGGTTTAGGTGGTTAGGAGAGGTTTGTTATGAATCTGTTAGGAATTGGTTTTGACAGTTGGAAGTTGGTTATTCTGTTTGGTTTTCTATTTGAAATGTTAGTTGGAATTGGTTAGGAGGCTGTAGGTTTGTTAGAAATTCTGTTATGAACTTTCTTATGTGCAGGGCTGTTTAGAAAATGGTTAGGGAATGCAATTTTGTTTTTTTTTTCTCTCGTGCGGGGTAGCAAATATGATTTTCTGATTAATTTTGGAATCATAAATTGAATCGTTTTTTGTTGATTTTTCGGTGCAGGTTCATGTTTGGATATCAGGGCTATTGGGAAGCAAAGGCAAAAGGAAAACACCAAGTGAGGATTTGAATGAGTTTGGAGATGATATGGAGTTGGAACAAAGACGCACAACACGAAGTTTTGGAAGCTTGAAGTTTGGGTTAAAGGTTGAAGCATGAAGAATGATTGAAAATTAGGATAGGTTTTGGTAAAAATGTATAGATGTTGTGTATAATTGTAATGGAATTTGGACTTGTATGTATTTGAATACATATTGGAATGTATGTTGACTTCATTTCCACATAATGAAATGACTTTTGTATGAATTCAAATAATCATGGTATGAATCCAAAATATTTGCAAGGTAATCAAAAGAGACTTGAATCTTCTTATCAAGATATATCCCCCTTGAATGATATCAAGATATATCCCCCTTGAATGATATTTGAATGAATGAATCTTCCTAGAAACCATATGAACGAATCTCTCACCCTTATCTTGAATCAAAATCAAATCCGAGCATGATTAAAAGTTTTAACGAATCCAATTCAATAATCATCAGTAAGCCAAGTTACTTGCGATGTGAGGTAACAAGTATTCGAAAGAACGATGAAGTTTTGAACTCAATGGACTTACAACTTCATGCTATATTCCACAGCTTGCATTTTACAATCCAATCCACACTATATCTTGACTTCATGGACAACAACAATGTCTTGAGGGCGCCTCGAAGTATAGAAAGAAACATAATATGAAGCCCAATGAACCTCAGTCAATAGATACTACAAATTCGAATATAGAGGACATGACACCCTAATCAACTTGTGTTTGATGAATTCTTAATGGAGGATGACCTTGTAGCCTGATGAAGGAAAGATCCACAACATCCACGAACAAAAACCCTAATTCCACAATTTCACTGCCTTGAAAAAAACCCAGAAGAATCAGGCTTTATTGAACATATACACCTTAGCCAGTTGATAAAACCCTAATCTTGAAGGTTCTCGACCCCTTGCGAAGTTATGTTGTTAGCGAATGTATGCAATGTTAAATGACCTAATGGAGATATGTACATGAGAAAAGCGTGACAATGCCTAAACCAGATAAAAGTAAAAGGGTAGGACAAATTTGGGGTATTACACCAACCAACAGTTTGATCTTCAAAATTTCACCAGTCTCCAACTCTTCTAACAACATTTTCATCCAAAGTGCTTGATAAGTTGCATAAGAAGCTACTACATGCCCTACTTCAAAAGATGATAGAGCCGTTATACCTTATTTCTTCGAGCTTCATGATATTGGATCAACACCAATCATGAATAAGAACACAATTGTACTTTTTTAGTCATCTTGTTCTCCTTTCCAATCTGAATCAGAATACACATATTACTTCTCCTTCTTAGTTGTATTCTTCTAATTTGGCATGAGTACATCATGGTGTACATTGTACTCGATGTACCTTAGAATTCTCTTGGCTGTTAGTAGATGGTATGATCTAAGTTTCTCCATAAACCTACTTACGAAGCTAACACTATGGCATATATCATGTATAGTGTTGCATAAGTACCTTAGTGAGCCAATTCTTTGTACAAGGTTTCATCTACACATTCATCATTTGTATCTTTCTTCAGCTTTATACATGTTTCCATGGGAGTAGTTACATGATTGCAATTTCCAATTTTGAACTTTTTCAAGATGTCTAATTCATATTTCTTTTGATGTGAGAAAACTCTACCTAATGTATTCGCAAACTCCATTCTTAGAAAATAAGCCAAGTTTTCTAGGTTAGTAATTTCAAACTCATTCTTCGTGTTGGCCTTGAATCTTGTCAATTCAGCCTCATTTGATCATGTTATCAATATATCATCTACCAATAGTATAAAATGATTTGTTCATGCTCACATGAACCTTTCACATACACTCCATGATTTGATGCGCATTTGTTAAATCCTAGCTAGCAGAGAAAATTGTAATTTTTTTGTTCCATGCTTCAGGTGTTTGTTTCAATTAATACAATGATTTTGTCAGCCTATACACATTCTCTTATGAAGTTGCTCTGCCTCCTAAAATTTTCTCTAGTTTTATGTTTTGTTGCTTGTCAATTTAGTATTTTGGTTTATTTGTCGTAATCGTGTGTTCTCACATAATTGTGTATTCTAGATTGAGTGCTAAATCATTTTTATGCATGCATAAATTAAACTATTTGTTTAAAGTTAATGTAATATATTTATAATCAATTAATTAGAGATTTGGATCAAGAAACACATGAGAAGGTGATTCAAATAAAACCAAGTATCGATTCAAAATAGTACTTTGTTTATGTTAAAATTTAATTATTTTTTTTGAAGTGTGATTCGAATAAGGAAATTGGTTGTCTCGAATCAAATTTAATGGGGAAAATCAATAATATATTCTATATACTTGATTCAAAACATGAAAAGGGTGACACGATGGATTCTGAAAAACAGGATTTTGCTTCTATGCATTTGATTCAAATCACTGAAAAGTCTGACTCGAATCGTGGAGGTTTGGATTCGAATCAAAAAAGGCTTGACTTGAGTTAAATCTTGGTTGCAAATTTTGGATTTTGATTATGTATCTTGATTCGCATCATCGATTTGTATGACTCGAATCATGAAAAACTTTATTCGAATCATAGATTTTGGTTATGTAGCTTGATTTGAGTCTCGTGACACTTGTAACATTGAATTTGATTTCTATTGAGTCTTGCTCTACCACGACCATGAAATCCACCATGTCCTCGACCTCAATTGTTGTTACCACCACAGCGATAACTTGCAATCTTTAACACTTGTTTGTCTTCCTTTTCTCATTTAATCTTCATTCTTTGCTCATGCACAAGAAGACTACTTTGTAACTCATCAATGGATAGTGTTGTAACATCGTTTGATTCTTCTATGGAGCAAACCACATAGTTGAATTTCATGGTGATAGACCTCAACACCTTCTCAACAATGCTAGTTTGTGCCATTCTTTCACCTTGAGCAATCATCTTGTTTGCAATTGCCAAGGATCTTGTGAAGTATTCATCCACTGATTCATTATCCTATATGCAAAGTACTTCAAATTCACGACGCAAGGCCTGCAACTGTGCCCTCTTCACTTTTATAAAACGTTGATACACAAACGGAAAAAAAAAGAAAGAAGAAACTACTACTTTTTCCCGTCTTGAATGAGAAAACTGCGTTTCGTGATTGAAGAAAGAACACCTGGATCAACAACCGGTGCCTGATACCACTTGTAAGAGTATGGGAAAATATCATATTATTGTCTCAACTATAGATTTTTTATACTACAAAAATAACAAAACCTATCTAATCTATCAGTGTACTAAAATATATCATCCACATTCTCAAAAGAGACCCAAATCCCAATCACTTTAACTTGAGCTTTTCACCTGGATAAACCTCTTTTATTGTACTTATCATATTCACTTTCTTGGTTGAATTTTTCTGAATATTCTCTTTGTTTTTATGACTAGATGTCTTACTTGGTTGTGCAGCTTTTTCTCCACCATTCTTCCTGCAAAACAAGAGATAAAGTCAAGTCAATGGTGTAAGGACTAACAGAATCAGCATTATGTAATGAGCACAAACCTTCTGTTGAGAAACATGAATAACAAACCAACAGCAGTGGCACCACCCAAGACTGATCTTAACAGTAGCTTCTTTTGGGATTCTGATTTTGGTATTTCTATTTCACCTTCTTCTGTCTCATCTTCTGGTTTTACTTCTTCCTGCTTAACAAAATTGCATGACTGACTCGATTTGGTATACGGAAATGAATTAACATAAGCATAAGCATGTCTAATAAAAGATCAAAAGTCTACACTTACTTTAATATGCACCAGAGAATGTTCTGGATGGTAAATATGATCCTTGTCGTATTGAGATGCTTGTTGAGCCTCGTTGTGTTCGAGTTTTGAGCTTTGATCTGTTGCGCCACATCCAATGTGAGATACATCTACTTCAGAGTTTGTAGGAGCTACAACATCATTGGTTATGATATCTAGTATTCTCGGACCTCCATCTCCAATGTCTCGAGCTGTTGCGACATCTTTGCCACTGGAATCTTTAGTCTCATCATCTTGAGATGGATCTTTTTCATATTTATCTACTAAACTTTGAGATTTAGATACAAGATCCGAAAAACCATTGTTTAGTTTACCGTCACTGTCCAACTTAATAGCGGCTGCACTAACTATACCTTCTTTGCTTGGTACGCAAGACAACAGAATATTGGACATCATAACTTCAGAACCCTTTTGTTTACTAGGTGGCACAGATTCCTTATGAGAGACATCTTCCAAAACATATGAGGAACTTTGGCTATCTTTCACTCTATTTGAGGCTGTAGCACTTTTTCCTTTCTGATCCCATTTGCAAAACTCAGGCAAATGATAAGAGTGACAGGACAGAAGCTCCTCGGATTGGTTGCAATTAGCGTTATCCGAGCATCTTGACTCAACTTGTGACTCCATGACTTCATCTGCTAGATAATTTTTCAGTAGGGTTGAGCTAATGTCATTGCTATGAGGTTCAAGTATATCTGAAATATTAGTATTGCAGGAGTGACAATCAGGAGAATATAATGAATGCTCAATTTCCTCAAATTTATTTACAGAATATGAATTTCTTGCACTAGAAGCAATCCCGTATGCCAATTCCTTGCGTTTCATTATGTCTTGAGCTTCATATTCTTCTATCTTGTCCCAATGATCATTCTTGTCATTGTATAATTCAAAGCACTCAATTTTCTGATCATTAGTCTCTGCATCAAATAAATCTCCCAAATTCATTGGCACCCTTGATACACAGCTTACGCCAGCTACGTGCAGAACCTCCATATTATCAGAAATATCGAAACATCTACCTATTTCAACAGTCTGTGGAGTTGTGTTTAAACCGTAAGAGCTAACACTTTGATGTACATTTGGTATACTATTTACTTCACCAATCATTTCAGAGTCTTCTTTATTTTTTGCAAATGGTGTAGCATCCATAACTGATGTTCTGTCATTTATAGGAGTCCCGGTGACAGAAGTGCTATTTCTAAGCAAAGCATGCTCAAAGTCATCGTAGTCTATGATCCTACTCTCTTGAACTCGCTCTACTCTGGTATCAAAATGAGATTTCGTACCAATTACATCGACGTTTTGATCTCCACAAGAAGAAGATGACACCCAGATCAGATTGCAATCGTATTCTTGTCCTATATTGTCAGAGCAATGATGTTCTAATGATTCCAATGAAGATAACAATTCAAATTCATCATTAAAAATCTCATTTCTCGGTTGATTTTGAGTATCCAATTGATCTAAATCTTTGGACACAAAATCACTTTCACCCATTAAAGATGGTATATTGTAGCTTATCTCTGACTTGTACTCATACAAGTCATCATCATCATCATCATCATCATCATCATGTAATTCAGGAAACGGATGCATGATTTCTGTGTCATTAGCAGAGTCTGAATATGTCACATAATCCCTATTGGAGCTTGTAACTGAGTAACCCTACAGAAGCATAATGCTTTAGATATAAAAGTGGAAAAATGATTCGGTAGAAACACGGGCACATATCACATATGACATTTACAAAGAAGCCTACAAACCTGACTAGATTTTCGTGTTGCAGGGTTCAGTAACTGTTGGCTAGAAGAATCCACATTGATGCTTTGAGACAACTCTATGCTTCTGCGAATGCATCCAACCATATCTTTGGGCATGGCTACCATACATGTCACAATATCAAAATCAGGAACCTGTCACCACATTTTTACATTAGCAGAAACTAAGGAACAAAATATAAATACCCCACATTAAGAGTATCGCGAAACTTACTTACATTTATACTTATAGACCTTGCTTTTTTCGAGAATGAACGTATACACATACAAACTCTTCGAGTATTTTTTCTCTCAACTACATCTGACGGAGTGAAGAGATCAATCCCAATCAATCCCAAAATTTTACAGATCTATACAGCAAAAGATACTAAAATTATTCAGACATGCAAATTAACATGTGATAAAACAATTCCAAATATGTGTTATGAAATAAAATAATTTACCTTGAGAAAAGAATCAACATTTGAATAAGGCCTATATATGCCACTGTTTCTCTTAGAAGAAAATGGATGATTTTTGTATGCTTTTATGTGCCTAAGCTCCATATGCTTTTCCAACAGCAATTTCCAGATTACTTTTGATACTTGAAACCTAAACAAACACCAATTACTTGAAAATCATTTGTAAACACAAATAATGAAATAAATGATTTGTTCTAAAACAAATACTGGTCCATATATGGAAAGTAAAAATGAAGATACTGACAGCAATTCTCCATCAGCAAGTAATTCAGATGTAATGAAATTCTCATCCAATCTTATCTGCAAAACTTCTCCTAGCCATATTCTGGTTTGAGTCTGTAAGTTTGGAAAACATAATTGGCATATTAATGAACAAACAAACAAACAAACAGTGATGAGTGATGATGATGATGATTAAACCTGCAAGAATGCGTCGTCGAGTTCACGGAAGCTGGACTCAACAAAGGAGGATGAATGAGCAGGAAGGTCAACCGTGGATGAAGATTCTTGACAAACCATTGCTATGTTTTACCCGAAAAAAGAGTAACAACCTTAAAGCATATAGGAGTACTAGTACATTTAGTTGGGTGGACAAAAAGTGTTGTGGAGTGAGTTACATAAGACACCGCGGAGATTCTTGGTCTCTTTTTGTTTGTGTTGTATTTTGGTAATATAGAAAAAGTAAGAAAGAAAGTGAGTGGGTGTGATTTGATGATGTTGGAATTATTAACTCGTTCATTCCTATGGATGGATGGGTCAGCGTCACCGATATCGTGTGTTAAGACTTGTCTAACAAATTACCCATCTATGTGTTTATTCACTTCCTTTTTACTACTACAACAAAGAATGCTACCACCTCTCTCCTCTAGTTATTATAACAAATTAATTTTTATTTATTTAATAATTAATATACTATTTCATGACAAAATGGATCATTCAATCAATCATAAATATGAATTTCGATAAATTAAATTATAATTTTAAAAAAAACTATATGACATGTAAGGTGAACTTTAATATAGCTTGTTTTTAAAAAATGGATTGATTTTTTTTTGGAATTTATAAAAGTCAATCCAAACACACATTTATATTTATTTGATTTAAAAACTATTAAAATAGATGTATGAGTGATAATACGCATTTGTAATAAAGTACTTTTTAAAATATATATTGTTTATAATTATTAAAATAAAATTATAATTTAATTTTAATAATAGAGAATAATAAAAGTTATTAAAATTGTATGGCTTTTATTTATTTATACTAAAGAAAAACAATTTTCATTTATTTCTATAAAATATTATTAATTAATTTATAAGCAAGAAACATTTTTCCCATAAACTCAGTTATGTAATAATTATTTTAATTTTATAAATTTTAATTAGAACAAACATTTTAAGTAAATTACATTTTCTCATTTTTGGATTAGTAACATTTTTTTTTCCATTTTTCTTTACATGTACCTATAAAAAAATAATAATATAATTTTGAGTCTGTTTATTTTGTCTTTTTAAAAAAAAAATATTTTTATTGTATTATATAATTTTATGTAAAAATAATTTATAAAATTTTTTTTCATAAAAGCTTCAAATTAAAATTTGATTTGAATAGTTATTCTTAAAGGTTATTTCAGGTATTTTATTATTTTATTGAATTTTTTTAAATCAAAAATTCAAAAAATCATTTAATTTTGAAGCTATTTCAATAGATTTTTATAAAAGTCATTTTTGAAATATAATTTTTCAAAAAAAATTACAATTTTTACTATATTAGTGTTTCAATTTAGAAAAAATAAATAAATTTTTTTTATAATATTTTAAAAAACGATTTTATAAAATTTATTTAAAAAAATATAAAAATAAAATCTATTTTTTAAAACTGAAACAAACAGTTGAAATGAAACATCGTAGACCGTACAAATTGCTTTATCTTTCATTCACTATAACTAATTTTATTCATTTAATTAATAAATTATTTATGATATATAAAAAAATATTAATTAATAAAATAAAAAATATATAATCATAAAGTAATAGCTTTATTTTTGTAATCATAAAATAATTATGAGTTATTCATAGTAACATACAATTTAATTTACACAAATATATTTAGCAATCATATAATTTACATTTTATTTAATATCATTTATTTTAGATTTTAATGTTTATTATTTTGTAAAGGAAATAATAAGATACATATTTATTTCGTGTATTTCTTTAAATTATTATTAAAGAATATTTGTTATATGTGTTAATATCTATTTTTCCTTTTATTGTATTAGTGATTTTTGAAAAATTCATTTTTTTTTGTGTTGATTTTCTATTTATCTTTTCTTGAATCTCCTTTAAAGTATGAAATAGAAGCTCGAGAAGGAATAGTAAAATCTAATTTATTTTTCAAAAAGGAGAATCAATGAGAAGGAGTTTATAACCCTCCAACTAGAACTAATCAACCTGCCTCTTCAACATCTTCATTTCCTATTTCATCTATGGGATCTAATGCTTCTTCATCATACATGCTCAATTTCATTCTAATGTCTAACCTAAAAGCTGAATAATTAATTTCATAAGAAATTCAGTCATTAGAATCATGACATGAAACACTTTTTTTGGTTTTTTATTTCATTTTAATGGCGTGAATTGTGAAATTGACATTTTTTTTCTAATTCTTCATTTTTTTTTAAATTCATGTGACATTTATTTTTATTTTTATTTTAAATTTAAAGATTTTAAAAATTAAAAATCTAAAATTTTATCGCAAGCACGCATATATATATATGTTACCTTCCTATGAGTCTAACTATCCAACGCCCTTTCCATAGGGTTATATAGCTTGTTTCACGAAAGGTATGTATATAAGATAATTTATTTTTCCTATTTTATTTTTCCTCTTTTACTTTTTTTTTTAATTTTTCTTGTTTTTCCTATTTTATTTTTCCTGTTTTACTTTTTTTGTTTGTTTTATTTTTCTTGTTTTTTCTATTTTATTTTTTCTATTTATTTTTCTTGTTTTTCCTATTTTTTTTATTTATTATTTCTCTTGTTTTATTAGATAATTATTTTTCTATTTTATTTTTTATATGTATTTTTTTCTTTTTTTTCTTGTTTTAATATTTAATTATTATTTATTTCATAATATGAAAGTTAAAGATATTTTAATGATTTATTTCAATTATTATTTTATCTCACAATATATAAACAAGTAAATATTTATATATGTCTTATTTACTTATGTCTTTTAAATAACTAAATTTTATTTATGTATTATTTAAAATAAGTATATAATTATTTATTACTTATTTTATAAAATAAATACATATTTATTTATATATCATCTTGAAAAAATAAATATTTATTTATATCATATATTAAATAAATAATACTTACTTGTATCTTATCTTAAATAAATAAATATTTATTTAATAAATTATTTAAAATATTTACTTATTCAAGATAATATACAAATAATTATTTTTTTGGGAATTAAATACTTTCACTTTCAAAATCAATGAAGACATCTGATCCACATTGGATTTAGGTAGACTTACCGTTTCAAACTCTACCACATTTACATGTATATTAATAGTCCTATGCATATTACATCTCATAGCTATATTATATATTACGGTGTCTTTTGTTGAAATATTAAATTAGATTTAATTAGATTTAATATTTAAATATAATTCAAGTTGTTTTAGCTTAAGTCCAATTAGAGTTGTATATAAATAGTTATAGTGTGTATCATTATTTGTACAATTCAATAATACAAATTTCTATTTCCTTTATTATTCTCTCTTTCTCTCTTCATTAAAAGTGCCTCACGCACTAACAAATTGGTATCCAGAGCTTCCGGTTATTGTTTTTGATCAAGTTTTCAAGAATTTCACATCAGACATTGTTTTTTCTAGGACAAGTGAATCAACCGCTGCGAAGATGGCTAGTGATAAAGGTATTCTGAATTCTCTTCCAATGCTTGACGGCAAAAATTGGATCCGATGGAAAAAACAGATGCAATCCTTGTTTGGCTTCCATGAAACCCTTGAAGTGGTTACCAACGGCGTTCATGCGTTGACTGCAAATGCAACTGACGAACAAAAAAAAAGCCCACAACAAAGTCAAGAAGAAAGATTGCAAGGTTGCTTATTACATTCAAACGGTTGTCGACGCTGCTAACTTCGACAGAATCTCTCATGTTGAAACGGAGAAGGAGGCATGGGATATTCTGGTAAAGTATTTCGAAGGAGGTGAGAAAGTCAAGGTTGTCAAATTACAAACCTTGCGTCGACAATATGAGTTGTTGTCGATGGGAGAAGATGAAAAAGTTGCAGAATATGTGTCGAAGGTTCAGAAACTCGTCCATCTCATGAAGGGTTGTGGTGAAATCATTACTGATAAGATGATAGTTGAGAAGGTAATGAGAACGTTGACCTCTCACTTTGATCATGTTATCGTAGCTATTCAAGAATCCAACAATCTTGAAACCACTAAAGTGGAAGATTTGGTTGGTTTGTTGGAGGCGCATCAGATGAGGATTGTCGAAAGGAAATGAGTTCAGGACACGATACAGGCACTACAAGCTCAGTCATGGAAAAAGGATGGTGGTTCCAACAAATTCAAAGGCAAGTTCGAGAAGACTTATGGCAAGAAGTCTTGGTCGAATCCCTATAAGAATAAAGTCGAAGATAGATCTTCTGAATCCTCGAAAGGGGGAGGAGGAAACTATCGAAAGGACAAAGAAGATAAGAAAGGTATGCAGTGTTATAACTGTGAAAAGTGGGGACACTTGGCGAATAATTGTTGGTACAGAAAAGACAAGGGATCGAAAGGAAAGGATGAAGGAGCGAATCTTGCACGCCAAGATTCAGATGATTCTGAAGGTGGTATGGTGGTTATGGTTGCAGTTGCAGATAACCATGTCGAATTTAATATCTGGTTTCTCGACTCAGGCTGCTCGAACCACATGATTGTTCGAAAGAAGTGGTTGGCAGATTTTGACGAGTTGAAGAAAAGCATGGTAAAACTTGCTGATAATAGTTCGTTGCAAGCAGAAGGTACTGGAAACATAGTCTTTCAAATGAGTAATGAAGGGAAATCTATGATCAAAGATGTGCTATATGTACCTGGAATGAAATGCAACTTGCTAAGTGTTGGACAACTAGTCGAAAAAGGTTTCTCAGTTGTCATGAAAGATGGAATTTTGAAATTGTTCGACACCAAGACCAATTTAGTCTTAAAATCTCCATTGTAGAAGAACATGACATTTAATACTATGATCAGTTTGACAGAAGTTCAATATTTAAAAACTGTTGTGGACCACAAGGAAAGTTGGTTGTGGCATTTTAGGTTTGGACATTTGAATTTTTGATCACTTAATCAACTGATTACTCAAGATATGGTTACTGGTATTCCAAGTCTTGAGATGCCTAAAAACTTTGTGAAGGTTGTTTAGTGGGAAAGCAATCCAGAAATTCTTTCGTTTCGACTATGTCAATGAGATCATCCTGCATTCTCGAAGTGGTGCATTCAGATGTATGTGGTCCATTCGAAGAACATGAAATTGGTGGAAACAGATATTTTGTTTCGTTTGTAGATAAGAAGAAGATCAAAGTTCTGCAAACAGATGGAGGTGGAGAATACACATCCAAGATGTTTGAAGATTTATGTGCAGAACATGGTGTTGATCATGAGGTAACTGCTCCTTATACACCTCAACATAATGGAATTGCTGAAAGAAGAAACATAATCATATTAGATATGGCAAGATGCATGCTGAAGCAAAAGAATTTTCCAAAGTCTTTATGGGGAGAAGTTGTTTCGACTGCAGTTTATACTTTGAATAGGTGTCCTACTAAGATATTTAAGAACAAGGTTCCTGAAGAAGTGTGGAGTGGCAAACGACCATCAGTAAGTCATTTTAAGGTGTTTGGCTCTATGTGTTACACGCATGTTCCTGGTGCAAGGAGAAGGAAGCTTGATAACAAAAGTGAACCTATGATTCTGATAGGATATCATAAAACTGGTGCATACAGATTATTCAATTTAGTTAATGAGAAGATTGTGTTGAGTCGAGATATTGTGATTAATGAAAATTTTGTCTAGAATTGGAATTCTAGCAACAAGCCATTAATGAACTTTGATTTCTATGAAGAAACTAATGAATTAGAGGTTGGAGGAATTGTTGAGAATCTAGTCGAAGGAATTGTTGAGAATCCAGTCGAAGGAATTGTTGAGAATCCAGTCGAAGTCGAAGAAGAAGAAGTTGCTGACACTCCCGTCACAGTCGAAGTCGAAGAGGCTGTGGCTGAAACAAGCCAAAGACCTCAAAGAAATAGAGTTCTTCCAACAAGACTTCATGATTATGAAGTGGTGGGTGATAATGAAATCACACCAGATGGAGAATTAGTTCATTTTGCTTTACTTGCATGTGCTGAACCAATAAACTATAGCAAAGCTTTGGAGAATACAAGTGGAAGTTAGCTATGGTCGAAGAGTTACAGGCAATCGAAAGAAACAACACATGGGAGTTAGTCGAATTGCCAACACATACAAAAGCTATCGAAATAAAGTGGGCATTCAAGTTGAAACACAATGCAGATGAGTCAATAGCAAGACATAAAGCAAGATTAGTAGCTCGAGATTTTCTTCAAAGAGCAGGACTTGACTACTCTAAAGTATTTGCTCCAGTAGCAATATTAGAGACTGTTCGACTAGTGGTAGCATTGGCATGCAACCAAGGCTGGTCAACATTCTATCTAGATGTAAAATCAGCATTTTTGAATGGTCCTTTAGACGAAGAAGTTTATGTCACACAACCTCCTGGGTTTGTGATTCAGAAGGAAGCGAGTAAAGTATATAGATTGCACAAAGCGCTCTATGGCCTCAAGCAGGCACCTAGGGCATGGAACAAGAAGATCGACTCATACTTAGTCGAATTGGAATTTGTCAAATGCAAATTAGAGTATGGTGTCTATGTTCAGGTTGTAGCATAAGATATAACAATCATTTGCTTATATGTTGATGACTTGCTTGTAACTGGAAATAGTTTGGAGAACTTGTCGAAGTTCAAAGAGCTGATGGCGAAGGAATTTGAAATGTCAGATCTAGGAAAATTGTCTTATTTTCTAGGCATGGAATTTCAAATGTCGAAGCAAGGTATGGTGCTACATCAAAGAAAATATGTCAAAGAGATACTCAAGAGATTTAGAATGGATGATTTGAATCTTGCATCCTCACCTATCGAACCAAATGTGAAGTTGGAGAAAAATGGAGAGGAAGACAAAGTCGATGCAACTTTGTTCAATCAAATTGTGGGATATCTGAGGTATGTGTGCAACAGTCAACCTGATATATGTTTCGCAGTCAGATTAGTAAGCAGATATATGTGTGAACCAAGAGTGTCATGTAACACCCCATTTCTATCCGGCGGATAATAAGAAAATCAGAGTTCAACATAAATAGGATGTTACATTTTCAACTAAAAATCAATCTTCATTTAATCGCATACAAACAGATACATAACACTTAACTCGGATGAACCAATAACAATCTGATTTATTCTTCAAAATCAAACAACTTTTTATTGATAAGCAATACATACTCAACTTCAATTCACTTAACATCTTTTATTCAACTAAAACAACCTTGAGACAACAATTATTTCATGTAATCAACTTAAAAATTCAGCAACTGAAATAATAATCAACAACTAAACATCAAGCGTTCACCCCCCCCCCCCCCCCGAGTGCTACGTATCAGAGCGACAACACCGACTCGAACTAACGAGGTAATAACTATCCTTCTTGATTACCTGCACGTTACTAAGAGAGGGCAACATTCAAACAGAAGGGGTGAGATATCAAACTATATAATTAGTCATATGATAACTAATATATTAAATTAGATCATATAAAATCACCACTTCACAACTTACAAACAACTTTAATCACAATAAAACATCAACACAACATAACTACTAAATTCACAGCTTTTAGATAATACTTGTCACAACAAGTCAACAACATAAAGAAACAATGAATCTATCTTCACCATAACTAAAGACGCAACATCAAATGCGACTCAATCACAATGCACATGCATGTGGTACCATCGGAGCAGAACTCCCAACTTAAAAATTGCCAATTAATAGAGGCATCAATAAGGCATAAGCCTTCTTCGCAGTTTGCCAATACATGCCTTCATAAAATCCGCCAATACAGGCCATCACAGAGTACGCAAATGTATGTGACTCAATGAATGCACCATCATATACTAACAACATTCATCATTCATCGCAAGGCATAAGCCCACATCACCATTATTACCAATAAATAGAGGTAATTCACCATCATCTAAAATCTCTGCAACTTCACATTATCAACAAGAATTCACAGAGACAATCACAATAACACAACATCTCAACATTGGCCATAGGCCTACAATATAATATTACCCATAAATAGAGGCAATTCAACCAAATTCATCATCACCTGCAATTTCATGTTTTTCAGCAAGGTATACAACACAATTCTATAAACCGGAACCATTCAACTTAATTCGACTTCACCTGAAAATCAACTTTATTCTACATAATTCTAACAAAACAAACCAACTAAAAATACCCATATGTATATACGACTCACTTCGACAATTTCAACTAATTCCGGTTAACTACTTTTACCGCCTAAATCTATAAATTCGGCTAATCGGTACTATTTTATATACTGTTATTACTACTATTTATTTATACTGCTACTAATCAATTTATTCTACTAAATTATGCTACCTCTGTTATTTAGCTTACTGCTATTATTGGTCTCCGCCAAAACTACTTGTTTGCTATCTACAACTTCTATTACTACAACTTCCTTCCAGTGACAAATAGTAGTTATAAACCAAAACCAATTTCAACTTATTCCTCCTGTTACTGAAATTCTCTGTTATACTTTCTGTATGATAATTGGTAATTTCTACATCTACTGATACTTCCTAACAATGCTCAGCTAAATTAGTCCATAAACTACTATTTTTGCTACTCTTACATATACATCCTGCTATTCATTTGACTAAAGCATTGCAATTTATTCCCGCAACTTCTTTAATCCAATCTGATACTAAATTATTTTACTAATTATATTAACTTATTAATAATATAAGATATGACATAGTCTTTCCACCACGCCTATATGTTCTTTCGAGTCTCATCTCAGGACAACAACTCAATAATAGCCATAACAACATCATAACAGAAATACGATTTAAATAAATTGCAAAACAACTTCATCAACACATTATGAACATTCACTGACAATTAAAATTACAGGAATGATAATCTTCACAAAATCAAAATATAACTGAATCGATAACAATTTACGGCACAAATTTATACAACGCAACCCCATATACGGTTTATCATATACCTGGTTATAGAGATTGAACCCCACACTTACCTGGTTTGGATTGAAGGTAACTCTAAGAGTCTCCGATTGAATCTCCTCTTGGCCGCTTGGTGTAAATTCCATGCATCCCTCTCCTTCTCCTCAAAACCCTTATTTTTCTATTCTCTGCAACTTCTCTTGTACCAAAACCTTCCAAGATTTTTTTCTCTCTAGATCAGAATCAAAGGTGAAAAATTTCCCAAATATGCAGCTACAGTGCAATGATGATATCTCCCAACTCATACCTTATTTTGAAGATCCCAACAGTCAAAAATTAGATGTAGGTGTTGCGAACCTACCCTCAAAATTTGAGCATGATCCAACGGTTAACGAATCAGGGATTGGCGATTTAGTGAGACTTCTGCAATAAAACGGGAATGAATTTCTCCCATCTATTCTCTCACTTTTTCTCAATTAACCTAATTCCTTTTATATCCACTTAACCTTGTAATTCTAGTAATTCTTATTGGGCCAATATCCACACTCTCATATTTACTACATGAAATCACTTAAATAAGTCCAACAATTAATCTTATAATGCTCCAATTTATTTAATATTATTAAACCACCATTTAATCAAATAACGTCACAGAGCAACTTAACAATAATTCATAATATTGCTCAACTCCAACTAATAATTTTAATTAAATGATTAATTAAATTATCAGGGTGTTACATGTCACATATGAAGGCTGCAAGAAGAATCCTGAAATATTTGAAGAGTTCAATAAATTGTGGAATACTATTTCGACGAGATTCTGTAGGCAAAGAAGCAAGAGTTAATTGTTTTTCAGATGCTGATTAGTGTGGAGATAAGGAAGATCGAAGAAGCACAACTGAATATTTTTTTCAAGTATTTGATGCCTCAATCTCACGGTGTTCGAAGAAGCAATCTGTGGTGGCATTGTCATAGTGTGAAGCTGAATATATAGCAGGATCCTATTTTGCATGTCAAGCAATTCAGATCAGATCTGTACTTGAAGAAATGACCGTCGAAGTGAAGAAACCTCTAGTATTGCAAATCGACAACAAGTCAGCCATAAATCTGGCGAAGAATCCAGTTCTGCATGGAAGAAGTAAACATATTGCAGTAAGGTTTCACTTCTTGAGGGAAAAAGTAAATTAAGGTGAATTTGAAGTTAGGCATTGCTCAAGTGAAACACAATTGACTGACATTTTCACCAAAGGATTGAAGATCGACAAATTCTTGAATTTGAGAAAGAAATTAGGAATAGTTCTGATTGACTATTTTTGAGGATGTTCGACAACTTGGATTATGGGAGTGCGTTGAAATATTTAATTAGATTTGATTAAATTTAATATTTAAATATAATCCAAGTTGTGTTAGCTCAAGCCCAATTAAGATTGTATATAAATAGTGATAGTATGTATCATTATTTATACAATTTAATAATACAAATCCTTATTTCCTTTATTATTCTCATTTTCTCTCCTCACTAAAAATGTCTCACGCACTAACATCTTTTAGACTAGGATCTTAACAAAGCTGAGAAAACACCATTGTATTTTTTGACCTCCAATTTTCATATGTGGTTTCTAGTATAACAATTTTTAGAATTTTTCTTTTCCAACCTTTCCTCCTTGTTTCTTGTATAAGGCTATAAGCCATTTCTTTTTGTTGCTTCAACATGTAGGGTTCAAGTCATATACAAACCATGTCAGAACATATATGCATATGCTCCTTGTTCTATTACATTCAAAAAATAAATGCTCTAGAGATTCTAGGCAATCATAGAGCGCATAAGTACCATCAATTATGTTCCCAAACTCTCCGATCTATCTTTTATGACAGGTTTATCCATGAGTATGAGCCAAAGTGTAAATGCCTCTATTGGTTAAGCATAGTTGCTGAAGAACATCTTCTTGATCTCAGTAAAATATTTTGCGGGAGTTTTAAAAACTGCTGCTTATACGAATCCCATAATTTATCAGCAGGGTTTTTAATAATCGGTGGTATTTTGGTTAATAAAATGAAGACGTTCTAAATCCCCACAAAATATTTAAGAAATGTAAAAAAATACTAGCAATCAAACTTTTATTCTATTAATATTTAGAAAGGTAGAATAATTATATTCTTAAAAAGATAGAATTATTATATTAATAATAAAAATTAAAAAAGATAAAATACAATTTTTTCTTACACAAATAGTCCACAATTTTGATAAAACTAGCCAAATACACTAAAACAATAAAGATAAAAATTGCCCAACTTTTTATTCAACATCTAGCTAGCTACTCAACTATTGAAGATGCCACTTGTAGCAAAGAAGCCTCCCTATCTTCTCTGAGAAAATAGCTCCAATTTATCAAATGTTATTTCATCGAAAATCACCAATAAATTAAGAGTATCGATTTGCAAAAAGCATTTAAACTCATTTCTACCTTTCTAACAGCTTCCCAATTCACATATTCTGTAACATTGTGCATCTATAAGTGATCCATCAAATCTAAGGAACCCAAGCATTCAAAAGAATGCATACATCACATTTATATCATAATGCATGAACTCATCATTGAGAATAAACCTTCCAACTCGCAAAACAACACATCTTGTTTGGACAAGAAGCGCGAGAGTTAACACTCTTAGTAATAGATGATATTCGAAGATTCTATACAAGTCAATCTTGGCCATCTCCAACTTAATCAAATAAGTACGCATGCCTCAAATGCCAAGCCACATCTCCCGTAACACTTTTATGTACCTAAGACCATCTCCAGTGGTGGTTGTTTCACATAGTTCTTCAGCATGGACTTTGGATTTAGCATGGGAAAGCGGAAAAAATTTAGCCAACTGGTCAACCGTTGCTTGATCAAGCAACGTTGCATTGTGGGACCCAA
This sequence comes from Vicia faba, assembly GCA_948472305.1. Classification (NCBI taxonomy): domain Eukaryota; kingdom Viridiplantae; phylum Streptophyta; class Magnoliopsida; order Fabales; family Fabaceae; genus Vicia; species Vicia faba. Next base: position 1,245,508,132 of record OX451741.1, read on the forward strand.
TATATAACAAAAATTGAATATGAGTGCAATATTACAATGAAATATGATAAAAAAATTATTATATAAGGTAAAATTGTGAGACCCAATATAAGTTCTTTAAAATTGCACCATTGGAGTGAAAAATGGAGTGAGTTGCTTCAAGATGATGTGGCTTAATGGGTCCCACAAAGAACCTAAATATGAGTAGCACCATTGGAGATGCTCTAACAAACAATCACACAATATCCAAAAGTCCAAAAAGTGTTAGAGAGTAGAAAAGGTTACAAACTTCAATGCAAAAATAAACTACAGTCAAATTGGACACAAACTTCAATGCATAAACAAACTACACAGACAAGCTGGATACAAAAGACATATAGAACAAGCAAGTCAAAATTTCTGAACTTCATCATATAAGATAAAATAAATAACTCTAAAAAAGAACATAGAGAATATCAAAATAAATTTGTAGGACATCAAAACTGTTATTTAATTAATTCTTGTTAGTTGCTATTTGGGCTTTAGCTTGTATTTGGGCATGGACTTGTTACCTATATAAAGGGTCATTACTTTGTAATCCACATATACTGCAGCATCAAAATAACAGTTTCAGTTTTAAAGAGTCAGTTACACTAACTAACTCAATAATCTTTCTCTTCTTCTTCTTCTTCTTCTTCTTCTTCTTCTTCTTATTTTTCATTATATTCATCTTTCTTGAATCTTTTGTTCCAACAAATTGGTATCAAGAGTTTGTTTGTGATTCAGAGAGAATCTAATGGCAAACGGATCAACAACCTCAACACAATTTCCAGCAAATCTTCCGGTTTTCAAAGGTGAAAACTATCAAAGATGGGTGGCACAAATGAAGGTTATTTTCAGATTTCAAGATGTTGTAGAAATCGTGAATGATGGAATGTCATAACTGGAGGAAGATGCTACAGAAGCTCAGAAAGCTGCGCACAAAGATCAAAGGAAGAAAGATGGCAAGACGTTGTTCTTGATTCACCAGTGTGTGGATTGTGATGTGTTTGAGAAGATAATCGAAGAAGAAACAACAAAAGAAACTTGGGAAAAGCTGAAGTCTTTGTATGGTGGAGATGAGAAACTAAAGAAAGTAAAGTTGCAGACTCTGAGAAAGCGGTATGAGATGCTGCAGATGAAAGAGGATGAATTCATTTCAGCATATTTCTCAAGAGTGGTGATGCTAACAAACTAGATGAAGGCGTATGGTGAAGTATTAACAGATCTGTAGAAGATAAAAAAGGTATTAAGATCTCTAATTGCAGATTTTGATTACTTTGTTGTAACAATCGAAGAGGCCAAGAATCTATCTGAGATGAAGTTGGAAGAACTTCAAGCTTCTTTGGAGGCTCATGAAATGAGACTGCAGCAAAGAAACTCAGAAAGGGAGAAGACAACTGAACAAGCATTGCAATCAAGATTCAGCAAGAAAGTTGGAAAAGAGAAATCGAAGCAGCGTAAGAATCTTGCTGGTGATGAGAAGTCAAGCAAGAATACCGATTCGAAAGGAGTGTGCAACAAGTATTCTGGGAAGAAAGTTGACACGAAAGGGGTGCAATGTTACAATTGTCAAGGTTTTAGCCACTATGCTAGAGATTGTCTAAGCAAGAAAGCTGCAAGATCGAAATATAGTGATGAAGCTCAATATGCAAGAGCTGGAAGTAGTGATTCTGATGATGTGTTGTTGCTGGTGAACACTCAATCGAACACTGAGAAAAACAACATGTGGTATCTGGATTCAGGATGTAGCAACCACATGACTGGCAATAAAAACTGGTTCACCAAGTTAGATGAGTCAGTCGAAAAGGTGATAAAGTTTGCAGATGGCAGGCAGATCAAATCAAGTGGTAGAGGAGACATTTGGATTATCAGGAAGGATGGTCGAAAGGCTACTATCACCGAAGTTCTGTATGTACCTTCGATGACAAGTAACTTGATAAGTGTAGGTCAATTACTTGCAAAAGGCTTCAATATGAAGTTGGAGAATAATCAGATGAAGGTATATAAGGATGATGGGAGGCTAATCATGAAAACACCATTAGCTGAGAACAAAACCTTCAAATTCAAACTCAACACATCAGATGACAAATGTCTTGCTTCAAATATAGAAGAAGACAAGAACTGGCTATGGCATTACAGGTATGTACATCTAAACTTCAAAAGCTTATGTATGATCAATCAGAAGAAAATGGTGCTTGGGTTGCCGTATGTGAAGGAACCAAAGCAGATATGTGAAGAATATTGCAAAGCTAAGCAGGCAAGGAAGGAATTTAAACGTGATTTGCCTATAAGGTCAAGGCAAAAAATAGAGCTGATTCATTCAGATGTGTGTGGACCTTTCGAAGTAAAACCCAATGGAGGTAACAGGTATTTCCTTGCTTTCATTGATGAATTCACCAGACATATGTGGATTTACCTCATTGAAAGGAAGAGTGAGGTATTCACACAGTTCAAGAAGTTCAAGTTGCATGTTGAGAAACAAAGTGGCTGCAAATAAAAAAAGTTAAGAACTGATGATGGTGGTGAATATACTTCAGCAAAATTTGCCAGATTTTGCAGTGAGGAAGGTATGGAGCATGAGGTTGTTGCACCCTATACGCCTCAGCATAATAACATCGCTGAGAGAAAGAATAGAAATGTACTGAACATGACCAGATGTATGTTGAAAGCTAAGAATATGCCTAAGAGTTTTTGGGTTGAAGCAGCTTCGACAACAGTATACATTCTAAACATATGCCCAACGAAGAAGATGGTCGAAAAGGCACCACATGAGGCTTAGACTGGGTCGAAGCCAAATGTAAGTCATCTTAGAATTTTTGGATCAATGTGTTTCAGGCATGTACCTGAATAATTGAGAAAGAAGTTGGATGATCGAAGTGAAGTCATGGTGCTCATAGGTTATCATTCGACTGGTGCATACAAATTATATTCACCAATCAAAGATAAACTAGCGATCAATAGAGATGTTCTTGTAGACGAAAGCAAAGGATGGGATTTGAGTCGAAGTGCAGTTCGACAAGAATCAGACACAGTCACAACTGTGTTCGAAAAAGATGAAGCTTCGACAAGTCAAATGAACAAGGTGATACTTCGACTGGTCGAAATAAAGAACCACCTGTGTAGAACGAAATAAGATCCACAAGAACAAGAACTGAGTCAACTAGGCTGACTGGATATGAGAGGTTTCCAGATCAAGTAATAAATGTTGATGGTGACTTAATTGAAGAAGCCATAATAATGGCTGAAGCAGAACCAATTGACTTGGGTGAAACCTTGAACAATTTGAATTGGTGTGAAGCCATGAAAGAAGAACTTAGAGCCATTAAGAAGAACAACACTTGGGAACTTGTCGAAAGAACCAACAAGAAACCAATTGATGTGAAATGGATCTACAAGGTGAAACAAAGGCCAGATGGTGAGATTGCAAAGTGCAAGGCAAGACTGGTGGCCAGAGGTTTTCTACAACAACCAAGTATTGACTTTGATGAAGTATATGCGCCTGTTTCTAGGATCTAAACAATCAGAATTGTTATTTCGATAACTGCATATAGAGGATGGAAAATGCACCAACTTGATGTGAAGTCAGCATTCTTGAATGGGCCTCTGGAAGAAGAAGTCTATGTGACTCAACCACCAGGCTTTGACGTCAAAGGGCAGGATTCTAAGGTTTACAAATTGAGGAAGGCTCTCTATGGCTTGAAGCAAGCTCCTAGAGCTTGGAATAAAAGGGTAGATAGCTTCCTATTCGAAGCTGGGTTCACAAAGTGTGTCTCTGAACATGAAGTGTATGTAAATGATGTCGAAAGTTCCAATCGAATCATTTTATGCCTCTATGTTGATGACTTACTCATTACAGGAGCAGATGAAGCTGAGATAATGAAGGTAAAGTCAAAATTAATGTAGGAATTTGAAATGTCTGAATTAGAGAATCTTTCCTACTTCCTGGGAATGGAATTCAAAGGCATTGAATGAGGAGTTTTCTTGCATCAAACGAAGTATGCTCAAGATATATTGAAGAGGTTCAATATGAGCAACTGTAAGGCAGCTATTACTCCATTAGAGACTGGAGCAAAGCTGAAGAAGGAATCAAATGATGAGTTTGTAAGTTCGACCCTTTACAAATAAATCATTGGAGCATTGAGGTATCTTTGCAACACTAGACCAGATATCTACCAAAGTGTAGGATTGTTGAGCCGATTCATGGAGAAGCCTCGGGAATGTCATCTCATTGCAGTAAAGAGGGTGTTGAGATACATCAAGGGAACTGTTGATCATGGCGTGTTGTTGCCAAAAGGATCAAAGAACAACACATAGGTCGAAGTGCATGGATACACTGACTCAGATTTCAGTGGAGATCAAGATGAAAAGATGAGTATTGCAGGGTACATCTTCATGATCGAAGGAGCTCCAATCTCCTGGAGTTCGAGGAAGCAAAGAATTGTGACTTTGTCTTCATGCGAAACATAATATGTGGCTACATCATATGCTGCATGCCAAGCATCATAGATCAAAATGCTACTTGAAGAGCTCAGAATAATGGAGTCAAAGATGGAGTTGTTTGTTGATAACAAGTCAGCAATAAATCTTGCGAATCATCCAATGTGTCATGGTCGAAGTAAGCACATTGAACGAAGGTATCATTTTCTGAGAGACCAAGTAAATAAAGGGAAGCTTTAAATAGAATATTGCAAGACAGAAGTGCAACTAGCTGACATATTCACCAAACCTCTGAAGAAAGTGAGATTCAAAGAGTTGAGGAAAGGCATTGGGATGAGAAGTCTTGATAACATGAATTAAGGGGGTGTGTTAGTTGGTTAATTCTTGTTAGTTGCTATTTGGGCTTTAGTTTGTATTTGGATCTGAGCTTGTTGCCTATATAAAAGGTCATTACTTTGTAATCCACATATACTGCAGCATCAAAATAACAGTTTCAGTTTTAAAGAGTTAGTTACACTAACTAATTCAAGAATCTCTCTCTTCTTCTTCTTCTTCTTATTTTTCACTATATTCATCTTTCTTGAATCTTTTGTTCAAACAAAAACTGCAAACCTCTTTGTCAAATATTACAAATGAAGGCTTTAAGCCTTCAATAAAATTCATCTACAACCAGAATCTCAAAGTAATATATAAATGGCATTATTAATTTCTTTTAACATAACTGACTTTCTCATTTGGTTATAACACTTTTCATTTGATTATAATACTTTATTGTCATTATTCATTGAAAACTAAATACATAATAAAATAATAAATATATTATTTATAGAAAAATTTCCAAACAAATTCATTTAGTAATAGATAATCATGGTTACATTAGAACTATATTGATAAAAAAAAATAGTTATTGGGATTTATAATAATATATTATTATAGGAAAAAATCCAAACAAATTGAATAATGTCAACTCTACTTGAATCAGATATGAACCATCTCAAAGAGAGTTGACGAACCAATCAGAGATTGAAGAAGAATAGGTGAGAAATTAAGAAAACCTAACTTTCAATTGAAAAATAGATGGAAGGGCTTATCTTTCAATTAAGGGAGCGGTGGAAAATGATATTGACGGCAGAAGACAAACAATGGATATTAGAGAGAGTGAGCAAAACACTGAAGCAAGTAATAGGGCTATATGCGATGGAGAGTAGCGGAAGAAAATGTAATATGATATATTTATTATATTATATATAGTGTATTATTATAAAAATACTCAAAAAAATGTGGCTCATACATCACATAACATGTCTTTTCTTCATAAGGAAGGAAGGAAAACCAGTTATGTCGTTTCTTTTTCTCACACTTTCTTATTTTCATTTTAATTTTTTTCTATTTATTTATTATCACTAAAAATATCAATAATTTATTTTTAATATTAATAAAATAAAAATTTTATTTATGTTACGGGTGACTATCAACACAATACATATTTTATTTTAATTAACCATATCTTAATTTGAGAGACAAAATCATTATTTTTAAATATTATTTTTTTCTTTCTCTATCTCACAATTCCTTTTTCTTCTTTTGTATAATTATTTAATATAATTAAATTTATATGTTTATTGTTCATTTTATAATTAAATAAATCATTTCAAATTTTATATTTATATCTAAATACATTTTATATCGTTTCAAATAATTTTTTTATCTGACGGTTCATTATTAGCACAATATTTATTTTATTTTAATAAATAATGACATTTATTTGAGAGACAATTTTTATTTTTAAATGTGAATATTTCATTTTTTTTGCTCCATCTCATGAGTCATTTTTTATACTGTTATTTAGTATAATTAAATTTATATAATCATTGTTCATTTATAATTAAGTCACTCATTTTAAATTTATTTGTGTATAAATACATGTTATACAATATGAGATAAATTTACCGGTATAAAAGCACAATTTTGTATATATATATATATATATATATATATATATATATATATATATATATATATATATATATATATATATATATATATATATATATATATATATATATATATATATATATATAATTTTTCTTATGTTTATTCCTTAAATTATATTTAAATATATTTGTTATATTTTTATTAGAAAATAATAAAAAATACTAAAAAATTATATCTAAGTTTTCTTTTTTTAAATTAAATTATGGCAAATATATACATAATGTCTGAAACTTTAAGACGATTTTGCTTTTATTTTCCTAAGCTTTCACATTATTTTTTATGGGAATAACTTTTCTATCTATCACAAAAAATTGAATAATGTACCTTTTATCGATCACTTAGTAATATTTAATTTATTTTCTATTTAATTATTTAGTAAATAATTTTTTTTTTGGTTATTTTCAATAAATTTTACTTTTAGGATAACTTCACCCAACTTTTGTGTTATTCGCCATTTTTTATACTTGAAACCTAAACACCAATTTATTATAATTAGATTTTAAGCCATGTATATATCAATGCATAAGTTTTCTGTATGCGTGTTATAATTTAGTGGTGAAATTTTGGATTTGAAGGTATGCTCCCCTCAATTTTTAGGAGGTTAAACTCTAGTTTTTTAAGAGTAATAAGTGATTTTTTGTAATAAGAATTTAAAAACGAAGATTTCATTATAGTAATAAAACATGGTTGATTTTTCTTTATTTTGATTAACACTATTTTCATCATGTAGTGAATTTTTTCCATTTCATTAACACTATTTTCCATCATGTAGTGTAGTGATAACGAAACGTGTTGCTTATCAAATTATAATGTCTAACTCTATCATATGGTTGCTATTAACTTTTAATGGAATAAATATATGCATAATAATGATAATACATATGGTTTCTTATAGAACAAGTTTAATGCTTGCTTATATCAATTTATTTGTGTGGACATGCGTGCTATAAGTATCAATTTAATGTTTTGTTTGGCTTGCAATTCAAAACTAGTGAGATACTTGGGCATAATATTGATATAATAAGCATGTTTCATTTTTAAAATATAATTAAAATGTTAATAAGAAAAATAAAATTATTTTATTAAAATGGATAATTAATTTTTAAAGAAAAATATATGTGAAAAAAAAACATAATTGTTTTATCAAAATGGTTTAATATCAATAATATATATATTTCAATTTTATATATTAATTTTAAAAGAGAAATACATTGATTTTAGTAACCTGTGATTTCATACTGATTTTGAAATGATTACTCGTGCATTCATACGATACTGGTGTGTTATCCATGCGTTCACACGGATGTTGATTTAGTTACCCGTGCACTCACATGGTATTGTTGTATTTACGAGTACTGGTATAGTACGCACGATTTTATTTTCAAAATGTAACAAATTAATAAGAAAAATGAAATGGAAAAAACACAAAATTAACTAACCAAAATAGTTTATTATTTTTAAGGGAAATAATAAATTATTTTCAATATTTTCTTCCGTATGTAAAAATATTTTAATCAACAATATAATCATTTTAAAAACTAAAAAAAAAATGTAAATTTGAAAAACAAAATTGTTATACCAAAAAATTTATTATTTTTAAAAGAAAAAAAAATTATTTTATCAAAATTATTTTACATCAATGATATATAAATTTTAACTTTCTATATATTAAACTCTTGCGTTCGTACAAATTCTAATATAGTTATCCGTGCGTTCACATGGTACTAGTGTGTTACTCGTGCATTCACACGGGTACTGGTGTGGTACACATGTTTTTGTTTTCCAAATTTAATAAAAAATAAGAAAAGAAAAATTAAAAAAAAAGAAGCAAAATTGCCTAACAAAAATAATTTATTATTTTAAAAGAGATATAAAATTAGTTTCAATATTTTCTTCCGTATATAAATATATTTTAATCAATAATATAATTATTTTAAAATATAATAAAAATATAAGTAAAAAAAAATACAATTGTTTTATCTAAAAAATTTATTATTTTCTTAAAAAAAATATATATTTTAAAAAGAAAAATAAAACAGTATTTAGCAAAATATACATATATTTTTTGTTTTGTAAAAAAATATGATATTTACACTTTTGTCTCAAAATAAATGTTATTTTAATGACCAATACAATATATATTTTATGAAATATTATTTATTGAATTTTTATTCACTAAATTATTCCAATAATTATAACAAAAAAATATTTTAATAAATAATATTAATCACATCATTAAAATTGACTCCATTAATTATAGATAGTTTAAAAAATAATTTGAATATATAATTAATTAATAAAATATTTAATTAAACAATTTAAATAATTATAAATAAATAATTAAAATGTTAAAAATAGAATATAAATATATAATTAAATAATAATTATTATACATGACTTAATGTTGATGACTCGGACCTAAATGAGTATCGATCAAACAATAACGCAATTGAGAATTTGTTGCCGAAGGATTTTCCTGTGTTGGAGCTATAGGCTGCGGAGGAGACCAAATGATTTCTATTAAATCATAATTATTAACGTTAATATCCCCGCCAAAATTGTATTGAGTTTGTTGTGGTTGACACATGGTAGGAACATAAGGCGTTATGGGTGGTTGTATGTTAGATGTTGTAGGGTTATGTTGGGAAGAGGAGGAATCAAAGTTTGGTTGCGGAATAGGTGTGAATTGCATAGTTGGCCGGTTGTATATTTGTGGTTGTTGGGTTTCATAGATATAATTTGATTGAGAGTCAGATTGTGGGTATTGGGTATTAAAGGTCTGTTGTTGATAAGAATAAGGGGGTAAGAGTTTGTAGTTGAGAAAAAGTGGGGGTTAGAAGTTTGTTGTTCAGAATAATAGGGATGGGATTTTATTGTTGGGAATAGTGGAGGATATGTGTTTGTTGTTGGAAGGGTTGTGGATGAGTAATTTGGGAATGATGTGAGTGATGAGGTTGTTGTTGGAAGGGTTGTGGAATTTGTGGAGAGCCACTTTCCTGAGTCGGGGCATACTGATTTTGACGAGGGTCAGTGAGAAATTGTTCGTACGATGCATATCTATATGGAAATGAGTGATACCATTGCATGTACCCATAGGACGGTTTCTCCTCCATTTGTAATTGATCTCCATCCAACGTAAACATTTCCCGATGCAACCAACAATTTTGCTCATCGGAGTATAGTATGGTATATGGTTGTTGGCGCGATTTATTCGTTGTCATTTTATGGTGTTCTTCGAGGCATCAAGGTTCTTCAGGTATCCCTTGTAAATGGCCAAATTGTAATTTGACTCTATCAGCTTGATGCATTTCTACAATATAAAAACATATTATATATGTTGTTAAGCTCCATATCAAGTTGTCCCCGTGCCTTTGTGAAGCTAATCTAAGATACGACATCCAAATAAACTGAAAAGTTATAGATAAAACTTGTTAGTGTAACCAAAATAAAATTTATAAATATATATGAAGTAATAAAGTGAAGACTAAAAACCTGATCTGGAAGCATGTGATCAATCATGAATCGGTATCCTTGTAGATGGTGGCGCGGGTTATTTTGATAGTCAAGTTTCTTGATGCACCACCTAAAAGGAATTAAAAAATAAACTTTATTTTAAAGTATCTTAACAATTTGAATTATAAATTAAAATTAAAATATTACATTCTTGCGTAAGGATATGGTGCTTGAAGCGGAGCTACTGGAGATATAATAGGCATGCGTGTAAAAGCTCAAGTTTAAAGAAGTAAAATGCACCCTGACATCTCTGTAACTTTGACGTCTATAGATTTGCACATTTCCCTATATAAATTAGCTAAAATAGCAGAACCCCAACTAAATTTTCCACAATCTTCCAAATCCACAACGAATTGTGTCCATTTAGGGTGGATAGTATTACCGTTTTTGTTAGGGAACAAAACTTGCCCAATCATTAGTAGGATATAAATACGAGCATACTTAATTTTATACTCTTCGGGTGACTCCTCGGTTGGTGGTTCATGTTGGTACATATCTTTAAGCCATGTCAACCTCACAGTTATTCCATTATCAGTTTGTGGTGGTTCATCCTCTAAAATAGAACTCCATGCACCAACACCTAACTCTGTTGGACCATTTACAACTTTACCGTCTACAGGAAGCCCCAATAACATAGTCACATCTTTCAACGTAATTGTGCATTCATCGTTTGGAAGATGAAATATATGAGTTTTGGATCTCCACCATTCTAGTAATGCTATAATTAATCTTGAATCGATGTGCGTGGAACCTATTATAGATACATGGTAGAAACCAGAAAGGTGTAGATAAGGGATTATGACTGCATGTGGCTTAAGAGGTTTGTGAGCTCGAGTTCTACATTTTGAAACATAAGTATCATCAATCTATAATAAAAATAAATAATATTAAAACATATTCAACATTAATATGCAAGAATATTCAAAATTAATGTTAATAATATTGAAAGAACAAAAATAATTAATATTAATAATATTGAAAGAACAAAAAAAACTTACATCACTGATATTTTCTATTGTTCCCCTATGTTTTGTACCATACCAAAACATATTGACCATAATGTGAAAATGAAGAATAAACTGAACTAATTATTAGAAGACAGTAGAGAGTGTAGAGTGAATAGAATGAAGTGTGTTTGTGAAAAAATGAGGTGAGAGTGACTAAGTATTTATAGGAAAAAATTGAGAGCGATGAGAGTTGGTTGGTTGTTGAATAATTTAATTAGATATAGTAAAGATATATTACATGGTTGAATAATTGTGTTGGTACACTACAACATTAAATTACATGGTTGCATATTTATTGCGAATATTGTAAATTACACGGTTTTGTACACAACAATAAATCTTCATCGACTTATCTACAGAATCTAACATACAACCCAAACAGTTTCTTATTAACACCAATACGAAAATCCTCAAAAACTTTAAATACATCTGGATTTGTAACTAACTTTGTAATATGTTGCATCAACACTCCATTTTTGTTGATTATAGTGCGGTTGAAAGATATCTCCGTAATGCTCCTATTAATATTTGTGACTTGGCGTAATTGATTTTTCAAGTGAATGAGTTTAGGCCTTACCATAAGCCGTGCAACTAAAGGATTAGAAAATTCATTTCTATAATCAAACATTACAACTTGTGAATTATACGGAATAATGTATACTGAGCAAAGTATCAGATCCATTTTGATGTATAATTAGAACCATTGTCTGTTGCATTTATATAGATGGAATGCATGCCCTCCACGCTATTTGAGATGGAGAGACTATACTGTTAGACGATATGACGTACCTAGAAGGGGTGTTGAATAGATACCTTGATTTTTAAAATCAATTTTTAAGAAAAACTTGAAGCGCAGTGAAAGCTACCCGGATACACTCGTCTAAAACGATCCTCTATTGAAAAGATCGTGTTATACGGTGGAAGAACCGACTGTTTTGAAATGCTGGTTTTCATTTTACGTTTTCTGTTTGCAAAATGTCGCGGTAAGTAAGAGTCTCCACCGACTTTTATTTTATCCAACCGGAAGGGAAAAAAGTACAGAAAAATCCTTTTTTTTGAGATATTCTGAGTACGGGGGGTAGATTATAGAAAGGGAAGGTATTAAAACCCTTTCTATCCATGTTTTTCCATGGGCTCTTAGGTACTTGCTCATATTTTAAAATTTGCTTGTGTATGTGCTTTGTTTTGAAATAGTTTGACTTCGTGATAACCCTTGTATCAGTCCTCAAAGGTGTGACGAAGTTGTTTTGAAAATTTGTTTGAAAAGTGTAAGTGTGAAAAGTTTTGATTTAAGCAAGTACCTATTAGCATCTACCTACTCGAAAAAAGATTGTTTCTATTCTCGTTTCCTTTAGACAATGCTATCCTACTATTTGAGAAATAGGTAGCACCGTCGTTGGAGTTATAAAGGTCAATTTGTAAGGGACGTACGATCACTAAAGCAATGCTAGGACGTCTTAGTAATGACCCTAGAGTCTTAAGATCATATTCGAGGTAACATTTTCGAGGCAACATTTCTGAGGCGACATTTTCGAACGGGACATTTGGTCTTTGTTAGACAGGAGGGCAACCACTAAGACAACCTATGCTTAGTGATCATTTACCGAAGGCAACCGAAGTGAGAGTATACCCTAAGAGTGATATGTGCGAGTGATTAATTTCACTTATTTATCTCTGCACATTAGGGTTTTTCTAACTGTATTAAATTTCATGCAATCTTGTCATACAATCTGTTGTACCCCAAAATTTGCCCTCCCATATTCCTCAAGACATGTCAAGAATAATCTTCAGGTTGTTCAAGTTGGCTCAAGGATTGGACAGTCAAATCACCTCCTAAGGCAGTCAAGTCAAAATTAGGGTTTTGTGTTGCATCAAGGTCCTTGCATCCAAATGACCTCAAGTTCTATCCAATGTCCTAATATGCTCTCAAGTTCATCCATGTCAAATTTCAAGCCATGCAGAGAAAGTTTGGTCAGTCAATTGCTCAAGAGGTCCAAAAATCGATTGTGCTAGGGCAAAAGTCAACTGTGTCCCAAATACAGTCAAACCTTAATATTTTTTGCCAACATTCTCATTTTGAAGGATAATTCATCATTTGATAAAGGGTTTATCATGATTCATCAAGGATTGCTCAAGATTCATCAAGATTTAAAAGTTGCTAAATTAGGGTTTTGCAGGAAAAGTCAACTCAACTTTGACCAAGCATAACTTTCTCATACTTTATGAGAAATGACCCACCCAAAGATCATTTTGAAGATGATGCAATTTCCTACAATCCATATTCACACCCCAAGATCAAGAAATGCTCTCACAAGAAGTTACAAATTTGGACATTATAGGTCATTTTTGAAAGTCAACAAAAACACCTTTTTTTTCCAAAGCTTATAACTTAAGCATGGAATATCAAAATGATGTGAGACCAAAAGGGTTGATTAGAGGACATCTCAAGGTTTCCAAAAAGTCCAAGAACACCTACAAAAGTTCAAAATTGAAGAAGTTATGCATTGTCGAAGTTGGGCATTTTTCCAAAATTGCCAAAAGTCAACTATCCTCAAAACTCCAATTTTTGATAAAAGGGCCCACTTTTTTCCACTTGATATAGTCTTTTCATGCCACACACGTGCCCCATCTTTAATTTCATGACCAAACATTTATTTTTCTATTTTATTTAATTTTTATTGATTTAATTCATTTTAAATCTATATTAATTCACATAAAATCCAAAAATTAATGAAATGGTATCTTTGTGATTTGTACAGCTTGCATATATCATATAACACCTAGTCAATTCGTATCAAGGCTCATTCAAGCATAAAAATCAGATTTGGCCTATTTTTGGAAGTTTGGTTATGGTGATCAAAATCCAATCTTGAATCTTCAATGCATTTGATTTGAGACCAAAAGGCCAACCCTAATTCACTCTATAACACCCACAAAAGCTAGCCAAACCGAGAGGACGCACAAAAATCTGTGGAAACGGCCAGAACAAGTTGGTAAAAAACCTTGAAAAGTGGAGATCGAATTTTGGTTTAGAGGCATTTCTAGACCAAAAGATCAACACTAATCCTTTGCCTGATATCCTGTGAAGCTGTAGCGATTGAAACCAGCCCTTGAGACCCCCTATAACGCACTGTAAGTCTCCCTGAACCTTGCTCTGAACATGAAATCGAAAACGTCCATTCTTGCATCTTTTCTTTAAAATATTGGCATATTTGTGATTGTTATTTGATTTAGAATGTTTTGGCATTATCCAATTTAATTTTCATGGCCTCTAACCCTATATCCAGAACCTAGGGTTCTTGTTCTTGTTTTTAGGCGTTTATGTCACAGGGAAAATCAATGCAAACCATGGTTACAGGGATGACCGGGATGAAGAGACGAGTACGTTGGTACTCTTGGATTTCATTTTCATGGCCTAGGAGAGATGTTTGAACGACCCTATGAATCTTCCTGCGGATAAAAATCCGCAGGTAAACAAACCAGGCTTTTGTGAGGAAGATGATAACGTGGCTGGGCGTGATTGGTTCATTTGAATCAATTGCACGTTTTTTTTATTTTTTGGCCAGGCATAATTATTGTTTGTATATAATATTTGTTTTCTATTTAACTAACGAATGAAGCAGATTGGTTGAGTGGTAAGCGCGTTGGCATATGAGTATTGGGACCTGGGTTCGAATCCCAGGTCCCCCAAAACTTTATTAATTTTGTTCTTCAGGTATTCCCATGTGACATTCAAAGAGTGGACCATCATGCTCTGCCAAATATCAAACGCCAGATGGCTTGCCAATCAAGATCCAAAGGCCAAGTTTGAAGGACTACCATAAATCAGAGTCAACAAGCATGCGTTGGATGTCAAAAGTCCAACAGGCTGAAGCGAATATGGGCCTGAAAATTGCAATTCATACACCTTCCTCATGCCCATACCCCCTGAGTTTGTCCTTATTTTTATTTTCTTTTCATTATTTTTCCTATTTTGTTTTATTATTATTATTATTAATTAATTAACCAACTAACCCTTTTTTCATAAAATCAGAAAATAACCAAAAAAATAATATTTATTAATTTCACTATTTTATTTTTGTAAATAAACCATTAATTAATTTATTTAGTTTAAATAGGTTTAATAACAATATATTTTGCAATAAATTAAAATTGATTTAGAATTAGGTTTTTAATATTTTTACCATTCTCATTTTATTTCCTTAATTAAAATGAAAACCCAAAAATATTTTCTTTTTATTAATTAATTCAATTATTAATTTAGATTAGCCTTTTTTAATTCAAAAAGAACAAAAATATGCTTTATTCAATAAAAAGGGTCAAAACCCTAAAAACAATTCGATTTAATTTTCTTGCGCGCGATTAATTTTTGATCCATATGTTAATATTGTAGCTGCTTCGAGGATGTAATAGTTTTAACTTAGGACTTTATTTATTTATTTATCGCTTTTATTTATTTATTTTTCGCAATTTAATTTTAAAGGGTTTGTCTTTGGCGATGTAAATACCCGACGCCTTGTAATAGCTTAGATTTATTTTTTTCGCAATTTAATTTCTGCAACTATTAACTGTTAGATGTTTGAATAATAGGCCATGCATGACAAGATCTATCTTAATTTAAAACCAACAGTAGCTCACCATGACATGTACAAAGATAATATAACTGAAAAACAATACACTCGCACATGCCACTCTTAGGGTACACCTCACTTGGTTGCCTCGAACGTGGTCATTAAGTATAGGAAGTTTTAGAGGTCGCCCTCTTGTCCAAAGATCATAAGTTGCCTCGAAACGGTTGCCTCGGAAAAATGATCTAAGACATTAGGGTTACCGCTAAGGCGTCCTAACATTGCTTTAGTGACCACACGCCCCTTAATCGAATTGACCCTTAAACTCCAACGACGGTGCTACCTACTCCTCCATAGTGGGATAGCATTGTCTAAAAAAACATTAGCACAGATTAATTCCTTTTTCGAGTAGGTAGATGGTTCTTAAGTACTTGCTCATTCTAAAACAAAACAAAACTTTTCGCACTTACACTCCTTTCAAACAAAAACTTCTTTCAAACCCACAAACACAAAGAAAAGCAAATTTTGAAAACACTTTGAGCAAGTACCTAAGAGACTGTGGATAACCACGGATAGAAAGGGTGCTAACACCTTCCCTTTCTATAATCTACCCCCCGGACCCGAGAAACATCTCGAAAAAAGGAATTTTTCTGTGCTTTTTTCCTTTCCTTGTTGGATAAAATAAAAGACGGTGGCGACTCTTGCTTAATGCGACATTTTGCGAATACAAATGCAAAACGCAAACCAGCATTCCAAAACAGCCTGTTCTATTCCCATCGATCACAGAACTGGCGACTCTGCTGGGGAGTATTATATAAGTGAGGTGTACCTTAGGATTAGATCACTATGTTTTCAATTGTATGCTTTAATTTTGTGGGCTTGTATCGGAGTTCTATAGATCCTAACCCGGATCTGGGGATACCCTTTAGGTAAGTAGCAATAAACTGTGAGGGATCTGTACGGCGTAGACCGATACGGATGAAGCAGTAGCTACGTTGGTGTGGCACCTTGGTCTGTACCGATATCCCTTGTGTTGGAACGAGGAGAATATGGGTCTTCTAAGGAGTCATTAAGCACCAACTGACCTTAGAACCTTAAATTGACCAACTTGGCCATAGAACAGTAGCAGTATGCTACACTCATTGAGACTAAACTCCCGCGATGATTCCGGATGCAAGAAAAGGTTGCTAAACTGGAATTATGACCGATTGAGGGTAGTCAGTGATATTGAGATCCTCTAGAACCCGATTACTATTTTTAGGACAGGTCTTAACCAACTGAACTGAAAGAGGGTAGTACCTAAGCTCCATGCCAGCCTGAAATCTAAGGGCTCTTTTGTGTGACTTGTGTGCCTTTACTATGTTTGCCTTTTGTGAATACTTGTGGTGTGCCTTTATCATGACATCATGACATCATAACATTGCATACATATTGCATAAGGACTAACCTATTTCAAAGACAAGAGGGTTTCATCTTTGCTCTGTTTTGTAGGTCATCATGATGCCCATGCGTAGGAATACTATCCGGATCAACTTTGTCCAAGTACCTACGCTGCTTAAAGATTTGGTTGTCAGGATTCCAGACACTACTTCCTTCATCAGAAAGCATGGTTCTCTTCTCAGTTTGGTTACTTCAAAGTTGGACGAACAAATGATGAGTGTCCTGGTCCAGTTTTATGATCCGCTATACCATTGCTTCACCTTTCAAGACTTCCAGCTGGTTCCTACCCTGGAAGAGTTCCCTGAGCTGCTTGGTATCTCTGTTTTGGAGCAGACTCCATTTACTGGTTGGGAAAAGACTCTTAGGCCTGAAGAGATTGCTGCACCCCTTCACTTGACCAAAGAGGAGGTAATGGCTAACTGGGAGACTAGAAGTGGAGCTAAGGGTTTTCTGACTAAGTTTTTGGTTGACAAAGCTAATTACTTCTAGGATAGCTTAGACTTCAAGGCGTACGAGGATATTCTGGCCCTCTTGATTTATGGTCTGGTGTTGTTTCCGAATCCTGACACTTTTGTTGGTATTAATGCCATAAAGATCTTCATCTCTCAGAATCCGGTACCCACTCTCTTGGGTGATATGCTTCATCAGCTCTATGCTCGTACTGCCCGAAAGCGGGGAACTTTGATGTGCTGTGTTCCTTTATTGTCGAGGTGGTTTATTTCGCACCTCCCTAAGTCCGTGCTGAAAAACAAAGAAGGAATGGGCTGGGCTTATAGGGTGATGTCTCTTTCTAGTGATGACATTATCTGGACTCTCAAAGGTATGGATGAGGTGACTGTCATTGATCGCTGTGGAGAGTATCCTAATGTTCCATTGATCAGAATCCATGGAGGGATTTCTTACAACCCATGCTTAGCTCTCCGTCAGTTTGGAAGAGCCAGAAGAGAGGGGCCTCATGAGATGTTGATGCCTCATATCATTTTTGATTTTCAGGGAGATAGCGACGAGCTGCGTCGTAAATTCATAAGGGCTTAGGACAGAGTTCACCGATCTGACCCACATGAGTTAGGACCAAAGACTTCTCTACCAATGAAGCCATATCTCAGATGGGTCCGCATCCGTGCCCAAAATCTAGGTATGCCATATGAAGCTGTCAGGCCTGTTACTCTTAAAGTTGCTAATGAGGAGGGGGTTCCTCCAACTATCCTCCAACCTTATATGCCCACTGATATTGGGGCACTGAAGAGGTCTTGGATGCAATTGAGGAATGAACTGGATTCCTACCGAGAGAGGTTCAATGAACAAGAGCAGAAGATCCAGAAGCTGACCAGACAGTTGGAGAACGAACGGATCCTGAATGATTATGTCCGCACTGAGAAGAAGAGACCATGGGAGCGTTGATGGACCTTTGATGATTGCTTTAAAGTTTTTGTTTACTTTTTAATATTTCCATTCTTGTAATGCCTAAGGGAAATTTATTGAACAATTTAAATTCCGAAGTTTCAATCTAATAAAGTGTGTTTCCTTTTTTGTTTACAAATTTGAATCTTGATTGTCTTTGAAATCATAAATCATATGCATTTCATCTCATGCACTTCATAAACAGGTACCCCATTACAGGTCTCTTATCTTCTTCGCTGTTTATTTCAGCAATCATCATGTCTACTGAACCTTCAACTGAGCAAGCTATGAAGGCCCTCCAAGCCCAGAATGCCCAGTTTCAAGAGTTGTTTATGAATCTAGCTAAGGGCCAGCAGGACTTGAAGACTTTGATTCTGAAGGAGAAAAATAATAAGAAGAAGAAGAGGACCATCCTGTTCAATACTGGGCGCAGGTTTGGAAACGGGCTGCAGAATGAAGTTGATCTGACCACCTCATCTGGAGGGAAAGATAGTCCACAAGAAAGGAGGGATCCTAGCCCTATGGTCTCCGACAACGAGACAGACTATGATGAAGAACAGTATCCTCCTGCTGAGGATAAGTACAAACAGCTGGAAGACCATTTAAGCGCTATGGAAATTCAGAAGGTGCCCGGTCTGGACTTTGGATATCTAGGTCTCTCATCTGGGGTGGTGATTCCCCATAAATTCAAGGCACCTGCCTTTGCCAAGTATGACAGAGTTTCCTGTCCAAAGCTGCACCTCCGGTCATATGTGAGGTAGATCCAACCTTACACTGCTGATAAGAACTTGTGGATCCATTTCTTTCAAGACAGTCTCTCAGGGACTCAGCTTGAGTGGTTCTATCAGTTGGACGGAGCCAGTATCCGTAGCTGGGAGGATTTGGCTACTGCATTTTACAGGCAGTATCAGTACAACTCCGACCACGCTCCTACGCGTACCCAACTCCAGGGTATGTCAATAGGAACGAGTGAAGGATTCAAAGAGTATGCTCAAAAATGGAGAGACCTTGCCGGAAGGGTGCAACCACCTTTGGCTGATCGTGAGCTGGTTGACATGTTTCTGGGGACCTTGTCTGGTCCGTTCTTTAATCATCTAATTGGAAGCTCTTCAGCTGGGTTTACAGACCTTATTTTGACTGGTGAGAGGATTGAAGCTGGTATTAAGGCTGGGAAGATATAGAAGGGTGCCTCATCGAGCACCGAGAAGAAACCGTTTAAGAAAGAGTCCAGCGCTGTCTACAGTTCGAGAAGACAGAATAGACCTGAACACCGCCAAGCCATCAATGCGGTTGTTATTTCAAAACCTGCTGGTGCTCCTCAGCATCACAATCAACAAAAGGACGAGAGACCTCGAAGGCAATTCACTCGTCTCAGCATGACTTTGTCTCAGATTCTGCCACAGTTGCTGAAGACCAATTTGGTGACTCTAAAAGAAGCTCCGAAGAATCCAAGTACCACATCACCAAAGTACAACCCTAATGCCCGCTGCGCTTTTCACTCTGATAGCCCGGGGCATAATACAGATGATTGTTGGGTTTTGAGGAACAGGGTGCAAGACCTAATTGATGCAAAGGAGATTGAGTTTGAGGCGCCCGAGAGGCCTAATGTCGTGACTGCTCCCATGCCCAAACATGGAGTAAATGCTGTAGAGGAAGACTTGTTTGTAGTTTCTGTGGATGATATTGTTACCCCTCTGATGACTGTCAAGAAGAACCTGTTGCTAGCCGGTTTATTTCCGGGCTGTGGCGAAGGTTGCCATATGTGTTCTGTTTTACCTACTGGTTGTCCATTTCTGAAGTCAGGTATCCAAAACCTGATGGATAATAAGGAGATCCTATTTGAGAAGATTGCTGTTCCTTCCGTTCATTCTGAAGAAGTCGCCGTTATTACCATTTTCAACAATTCTTCCAAGGCTCCCTCGAGGAAGCCTGTTAGAATTACAGCTGTTCCAAAGATCGCGCCTGTAATCATCAGTGTTCTGGGGCCCATCCCCTACACCTCTGACAAAGCTGTCCCTTGGCACTATGGGGCAGATGTTTATGTTCTTGGAGTTAAGCAAGAGTTGGATGCTGATACCGGCGTCAACAACATTACTGGGCCTGCTAAAGTCACCTGCAGCGGTAGACTTTTCTCACCTGATATTGCTCCACCAACTGTCCGAAGACCTGTTGTCATTACACCTGTAAGTGTACCTACTGCCATTCCTGATCAAGTTCTTAGTCCTACCCCTGTCACCGAGTCATCTAACGCTCGGGGCAAAGGGATCACCACTGATGTGCCTGCCCAGACGGAGGCACCAAAGACTATTACTGTTGAAGCTTCCAAACAAGAGATGGAAGAGATTTTAAAGATTATTAAGAAGAGTGATTATAACGTAGTTGAGCAGCTGGGGCAAACCCCATCCAAGATTTCTATGTTGTCACTGTTGTTGTGTTCAGAGGCCCATGCTAAGGCTCTGATTACCTTCCTGAAGACTGCCCACGTGCCACAAGAGACATCAGCTGATCAGTTTACCGATTGTGTGGCCAATTTAACTGATGATAACGGTCTGGGTTTCTCCGACACTGATTTGACTGCTAAAGGGAAGAACCATAAAGATGCCCTGCATGTCTCCATTGAATGCAGGGGCACTACTCTTGTACATGTATTGGTTGACACTGGTTCCTCATTGAACGTCTTGCCCAAGAAAGCTCTAGATCAGTTGGATTGCGAAGGGTTGGAGTTAAAGCCAAGTAACATCGTTGTCAGGGCCTTTGATGGGTCTAAAAGGATGGTGCATGGTGAAGTTGATATTCCAATTAAAGTTGGTTCTCAGGTCTTCAATTCTACATTCTACATAATGGACATTCGGCCATCCTATTCCTGTTTGCTGGGTCGTCCATGGATCCACAAAGCTGGAGCTGTAACCTCAACGCTTCACCAGAAGCTAAAGTACCCTGTCAGAGGGAAGATTGTGACAGTTCAAGGGGAGGAGGAGTACATGGTCAGCCACCTCAACTCATTCAGATACGTAGAGATGGATGGGGAATTCATTGAGACCCCATTTCAGCACTTTGAAGAGGTTCCTCAGACACTGGCATCAGCTGAGACTGTGGTTGGAGATTCTCCTATGAAGATGGCTTCCTTAAAGGACACCCGGGCTGCTATTGAGAAGGGTGAGTGTGCAAATTGGGGCCGACTTCCTGATTTCACTCAGAAGACTAACAAGTTTGGTTTGGGTTTCACTGCAGAAGCTCAAAGGGCTGTTCGAAGTGCAAGGATTGGAAGACCTCCTGTGTTCATCAGTAACTCGGGAGTAAATGCCATTGAAGATGATGTGGAGGAGTCTGAATTCGACAGCTGGATCTATCTTATGACCAACGGTGGACCAAGCAACTGGACAGCAAAGGACTTCATCCCTATTACTTTTGTTACCGAGTAATGAACTCTTTGTTTTGAATTTGTAATAGACAATGTTTTGAAACTTTATGGCCCGATGTCTTACCCGGGGCACCGTGGCTTCATTTGTGAGGGCTTTTGTGTGCCATTTTCATATATCATTAATAAAAGCATTGGACGTTTCTTGCATTTCAAATTTTGCGCTCCTTGTTTTTCTTTATTATATATTGCAAAACAGCTATTTTACACACACTCACGTATACAGGTCCGCATCCACTCTGGATCTCACTGGTAACGACTCTGCTACTGCTAGTTATGACTTCAAAAATACGATAAACTTAGCCGAAGACGAAGGTGAAGATGATTGCGAAGTGCCTGGTGAACTTGCAAGACTGCTACTCTAGGAAGAAAGGGCCATTCAACCACATGAAGAGCCGGTGGAAACAGTGAATCTGGGTACTGAGACAGACAAGAAGGAAGTCAAGATCGGTGCAAATCTGGAGCCTAGTGTGAAACAACGTTTGATTCAGATGCTGCATGACTATGTTGAGATCTTTGCCTGGTCTTACGAAGATATTCCTAGGTTGGATACTGATATTGTGGTTCATCGCCTGTCTACCAAGGAAGACTGCCCTCCGGTAAAACAGAAGGTTCGCCGTATGCGCCCAAAGATGTCTGAGAAAATCAAGGCCGAAGTTATGAAACAGTTTGACGCCGGTTTTCTAGCAGTGACTTCTTACCCTCAGTGGGTGGCCAATGTGGTTCCAGTACCAAAGAAGGATGGTAAGGTTCGAATGTGTGTTGACTACATGGATTTGAATAGGGCAAGCCCCAAGGACGACTTCCCTCTACCTCACATCGACGTTCTGGTTGACAATACTGCTCAGCACAAGGTTTTCTCCTTTATGGATGGTTTCTCCGGTTATAATCAGATAAAGATGGCTCCCGAAGACATGGAGAAGACGACCTTTGTTACTCAGTGGGGCACCTTTTGCTACAAGGTCATGCCTTTTGGATTGAAGAATGTTGGGGAAACATATCAGCGTGCCATTGTTGCTTTGTTTCATGACATGATCCATCATGAGATTGAAGTATACGTCAACGATATGATTGCAAGGTCCCAGACTGAGGAAGAACACCTTGACCATCTACAGAAGCTGTTTGACAGGTTGAAGTTATACAAGTTAAAGTTGAACCCTAACAAGTGCACCTTCGGGGTGAGGTCTGGTAAGCTACTGGGTTTCATTGTAAGCGACAAAGGTATTCAAGTGGATCCTGCCAAAGTGAAAGCCATACAGGAAATGCCAGCTCCCAGAACAGAGAAAGAAGTCAGAGGCTTTCTGGGACGACTGAACTACATTGCCCGATTCATCTCACACCTGACTGCTACCTGTGAACCAATCTTCAAGCTGCTGAAGAAAGATCAGGTAGTACGTTGGAACGATGAATGCCAGGCTGCTTTCGAAAGAATCAAAGAGTATCTCTAAGAGCCACCCATTCTGATGCCACCAGTTGAAGGGATACCTCTGATCTTATACTTGACAGTACTTGACAACTCAATGGGGTGTATGTTGGGTCAGTATGACGTGTCTGGCCGAAAAGAGCATGTTATTTATTACCTTAGCAAAAAGTTTACCGACTGTGAAACCCGATACTCACTGCTCGAGAAAACTTGCTGCGCTTTGGCATGGGATGCTCGCCGGCTGAGACAGTATATGCTGACTCACACTACTTTGTTGATTTCAAAAATGGATCCAATCAAGTATATCTTCAAAAAGCCTGCCTTGTCCGGAAGAATAGCAAGATGACAGATGATTTTGACTGAGTATGACATCCAGTACACAACTCAAAAAGAAATTAAGGGAAGTGTATTGGCAGACCATTTGGCACATCAGGAAGTGGATGATTACCAGTCTATGAACTTTGAATTCCCGGACGATAATATCATGTTAATAACTGACTGTGAGACACCTGGACCGGATGAAAGACCTGAGGAAGGATCCCGATGGTCTATGTACTTTGATGGAGCTTCGAACGCTTTGGGTAATGGCATTGGTGTTGTGATCATATCTCCTAAAGGCTCTCATACTCCGTTCACCGCCCGACTATGTTTCAACTGCACCAACAACATGGCGTAGTATGAAGCGTGCATCATGGGTCTTCGAGCTGCAATTGACCTAAGGATTAAGTTTCTAAGTGTCTTCGGAGATTCCGCTCTCGTGATCAGTCAGATCAAAGGCGAGTGGGATACGAAACACCCAAATCTTATTCCTTACAAGGAGTATGTATTGACGTTGCTTCCCCATTTCGAGGAGATAACCTTTGAACACTTTCCTAGAAAGGAGAATCAGTTGGCGGACGCGCTGGCTACAATGTCTTCTATGTTCAAAGTCAATTGGGACAACGAGGCTCCCTGAATCATTATTGAAAGATTGGACGAACCTGCACATTGTTGTGATCTTGAGACTGAAGAGGTAACAGAAAAGCCCTGGTATCATGAGGTGAAGAGGTACCTTAAAGCTCAGGAATACCCCGAGGGTGCATCTGTTAATGACAAGAAGTTTCTGAGGAGGTTCGCGGCAAATTTCTTCATCAGCAATGACATCCTTTACAAGCGCAACCATGATTCGACCTTACTACGTTGTGTGGATAAGATTGAAGCAGAAAGAATCATGACAGAGCTGCATGAAGGTACCTTCGGAACTCATTCCAGTGGACATACCATGGCAAAGAAAATCCTCCGGGCAGGATATTACTGGTCCACAATGGAAGCTGACTGTTATCAGCATTCTCGGACATGTCACAAGTTCCAAGTCTATGCTGATAAGGTGCATATTCCTCCAGTTCCTCTGAATGTTTTGACAGCACCTTGGCCTTTTGCAATGTGGGGCATTGATACGATCGGCGAGATCAGACCTACAGCATCCAACGAGCATCGTTTCATCCTGGTAGCGATTGATTACTTTACAAAGTGGGTGGAAGCAGCTTCCTTTGCTACGGTAACCAAGAACGTCGTGGCACGGTTCACTCGGCATAATCTGATCTGTCGATACGGTGTACCAGAGAGGATCATTACGGACAATGGTACCAATCTCAAAAATAAAATGATCACTGAGCTCTGCGAGCAATTCAAGATACAACATCATAACTCATCTCCTTACCGGTCGAAGATGAATGGGGCTGTCGAAGCGGCAAATAAGAACATTAAGAAGATTGTGCAGAAGATGACAGTGACATACAAAGACTGGCACAAGATGTTACCATTTGCTCTCCATGGGTACCGTACCTCAGCACAGACGTCAACAGGGGCAACACCCTATTCCTTGGTTTATGGCATGGAGGCAGTCTTGCCCATCGAAGTTCAGATACCCTCTCTCCGGATCATGAAGGATGCAGGTTTGAGCGAAGATGACTGGATCCAGACCCGGCTTGATCAACTGAATCTAATCGACAAAAAGAGACTTGCTGCTATTTGTCATGGTTAGACGTACCAGAAACGGATGATCAAAGCATTTAACAAGAAAGTCAGACGACAAGAGTATCAAGTTGGAGACCTGGTAATCAAGCACATTATTCTACCTCAAGGTGATCCCAGGGGAAAATGGACCCCTACTTACGAAGGGCCATTTGTGGTTAAGAACATCTTCTCAGGAGGAGCTATGATTCTAACCACCATGGATGGTGACGACCTTCCTCACCCCGTCAATGCAGACATAGTGAAAAGATACTACGCATAATCAAAGACCCGCTAGGTTGACTGGCCTAGGCAAAAATAAGGGCTTCCCGGCGAACCAAAAGGGTTCGGGCAACAATAAGGGATGAAAATAAAAAATCTGTACATCCGGCAAGTCGAAAACCTGAAAAGGCGGCTTGGGCAAAAATGGGTATCCCGGTGGACTGAAAACCCGAAAGGTCGGTCCAGGCAAAAGTTAGGGATAAGTGTAACACTATGTCTCATTGGATCACCCTGCATCCAGACTTTGGTATTGACTATCAAGCTCAGACAGCACTAATCAATCTGATTCATCTTCAACCAGTAGCAAAGTGATGAGATGCTCGAGGATATAAAGGCAATAGCAGAGTTGGAACCCAGTGGGGTTATTCACATAGCTGTTTTGCTTTTCTTTTTAATAAACTGTATAAATTCTATTTGTTCGGCGGCGTTCTCTTACTAGGACGTCATCCTCTTGTACAAAAGTGCCTATTTACAGGCCAAACTTCAAAATCAATACAAATTCATGTTCAGACAAGTTTCAAATTGTTTTTCCTTTATCTGTTTTGTTTTGCAAAGAATGTCCAATGTTCATTTTTGATATATGCATTTGACATTAATTGTTGCTCATAAATATTTACATGTGAAACAAAGGACGAATTACGGGTAATATCAGAAACAGGGACATAAGAAATGTCCAAACTGTGTAGTTACTTTGTCCACCAAGGTACCAAGGTAGATTCAGCTGAAGAATATGGCTAAGATACCTTCACTCCCCGCAGATTAAGACAATAATGATAGCTCTCCCCCAGTTGAGACTATGAACGAATCAACAATGTTCTCCCCAAGCAGAGTTAATCTACCATCAGCCCTAAAAAGGTTGGGTATCCCCAGAAGGTCTTAATCTTCCCTAGCGGAGTATAAAGATATCCTCCAGCAAGCATAAGAGCATCCCCGGCAGTCTTAATATTCCTCAACAGAATATAAGAATGTTCCCCGGCGGAATACAAGATACCCCTAGTGGAGCCATTTCCCCAACGTAGTCTAAAAAAGGCTTCCCCACCAGAGTTGAATCATCTTCCCCAGTAGAGTCTGGAAGTTTATCCCCTGCAGAGCACAAATAAATCTCCCCAGCCAAATTCAGAAGGTTATCCTCATAAGAGTCTAACTGGGTTATCCTCAGCAAGTTGCAACTGAAAGATCATCCCCAGCGAAGTTCTTTCTATCCCCAGCGGAGTTCGTCATTAAAATCCCCAACAGAGCTTATCAACAGAATCCCCAGCGGAGTTGTCGTTAAAATCTTCAGCAGAACGTCTCTTCCCCACAGAGTATTCCCCTCGGAGTAATCTCTTCATCAGTTTATTACCCAACGGAGTTCTTCCCTCCTACAGGTTTAGCATCTTCGTTCATCATCCCCAGCGGAAACGAAGAACTCAACTCTATTCTCCAGTAACTGTCCGGGATTTATTTTCCCCAGCTAAAACATCACATTTCCATACATCATGATACATGCATATACGCATCATGAATACAATCTCATTTATTTTGAGAACATCATTGCCTGATCCATATCATGCATCGCATATGACTGACTTTTACCTTTCAGGAAAGATGCAGTTAAGTCCCCAGCTACGTCGAAGACCTGACCGGTTCTTAAATCTCAATTGAATTATCCTCGGTTGAATTTCTGAAAAGGTTCTCAAATATCGACAGTTTCCCCATATCATAGTGTGGACAAGTTCTATAACCTCAACGGTATACTCCATTGAGCACGAGACAGTTCCTAGATCTTGATGAAGATGTTTCCCTACGTCATAGTGTGGACGAGTACTATAACCTCAACGGTATACTCCATTAAGCACGAGTCGGTTCCTAGATCTTGATGTTTTCCTCCGTCATAGTGTGGACGAGTACTATAACCTCAACGGTATACTCCATTGAGCACGAGACAGTTCCTAGATCTTGATGAAGATGTTTCCCTACGTCATAGTGTGGACGAGTACTATAACCTCAACGGTATACTCCATTGAGCACGAGTCGGTTCCTAGATCTTGATTTTTTCCTCCGTCATAGTATGTACGAGTACTATAACCTCAACGGTATACTCCATTGAGCACGAGTCAGTTCCTAGATCTTGATGTTTTCCTTCGTCATAGTGTGGACAAGTTCTATAACCTCAAAGGTATACTCCATTGAGCATGAGACAGTTCCTAGATCTTGATGAAGATGTTTCCCTACTTCATAGTGTGGACGAGTACTATAACCTCAACGGTATACTCCATTGAGCCCGAGTCAGTTCCTAGATCTTGATGTTTTCCTCCGTCATAGTGTGGACAAGTTCTATAACCTCAACAGTATACTCCATTGAGCACGAGACAGTTCCTAGATCTTGATGAAGATGTTTCCCTACGTCATAGTGTGGACGAGTACTATAACCTCAACGATATACTCCATTGAGCATGAGTCGGTTCCTAGATCTTGATGTTTTCCTCCGTCATAGTGTGGACAAGTTCTATAACCTCAACGGTATACTCCATTGAGCACGAGACAGTTCCTAGATCTTGATGAAGATGTTTCCCTATGTCATAGTGTGGACGAGTACTATAACCTCAACGGTATACTCTGTTGAGCACGAGTCGGTTCCTAGATCTTGATGTTTTCCTCCGTCATAGTGTGGACAAATTCTATAACCTCAACGGTATACTCCATTGAGCACGAGACAATTCCTAGATCTTGATGAAGATGTTTCCCCCCCAGTTGAATTATGGACAGGTTCTTAAGACTCATCCGAGGCATTCTCTCCGTTGAAGTACAGGCAAGTTCCTAAATCTCAAGCAAAGGTTAGACTTCCCCAGCGGAATTTTTTACAACCACAGGTATGCAAGTTCTCACTAAGGAATCTCTTATGCGATCGACACCCATGCAGATGGCATCTATAAGCCCATCCCCCTACCAGCAGTCTCCAAATGGCATCTGTAAGCCTATTCCCGACATCACAATGCTGATACTACACCATGCGAGTGCAAATTTCTGGGCACTCTAGTGTTCAATTATCTTCCACCTTTGGATCACGAAAGACTCGAAAGCCAATCTATATCCTCAGGCTTAAGAAAATTGAACAGGTTCAACTTTTGTACCCCAAAATTTTCCCTCCCATATTCCTCAAGACATGTCAAGAATAATCTTCAGGTTGTTCAAGTTGGCTCAAGGATTGGACAGTCAAATCACCTCCTAAGGCAGTCAAGTCAAAATTAGGGTTTTGTGTTGCATCAAGGTCCTTGCATCTAAATGACCTCAAGTGCTCTCCAATGTCCTAATATTCTCTCAAGTTCATCCATGTCAAATTTCAAGCCTTGCAGAGAAAGTTTGGTCAGTCAATTGCTCAAGAGGTCCAAAAATCGACTGTGCTAGGGCAAAAGTCAACTGTGTCCCAAATACAGTCAAACCTCAAGATTTTTTGTCAACATTCTCATTTTGAAGGATAATTCATCACTTGATCAAGCGTTGATCATGATTCATCAAGGATTGCTCAAGATTCATCAAGATTCAAAAGTTGCTAAATTAGGGTTTTGTAGGAAAAGTCAACTCAACTTTGACCAAGCATACCTTTCTCATACTTTATGATAAATGACCCACCCAAAGCTCATTTTTAAGAGGATGCAATCTCCTACAATCCATATTCACACCCCAAGATCAAGAAATGCTCTCACAAGAAGTTACAAATTTGGACATTATAGGTCATTTTTGAAAGTCAACAAAAACACCTTTTTTGCCAAAGCTTATAACTTGAGCACGGAATATCAAAATGAGATGAGACCAAAAGGGTTGATTATAGGACATCTCAAGGTTTCTAAAAAGTCCAAGAACACATCCAAAAGTTCAAAATTGAAGAAGTTATGCTTTGTTGAAGTTGGGCATTTTTCCAAAATTGCCAAAAGTCAACTATCCTCAAAACTCCAATTTTTGACAAAAGGGCCCACTTTTTTCCACTTGATATAGTCTTGTCATGCCGCACACGTGCCCCATCTTTAATTTCATGACCAAACATTTATTTTTCTATTTTATTTAATTTTTATTGATTTAATTCATTTTAAATCTATATTAATTCACATAAAATCCAAAAATTAATGAAATGGTATCTTTGTGATTTGTACAGCTTGTATGTATCATATAACACCTAGTCAATTCGTATCAAGGCTCATTCAAGCATAAAAATCAGATTTGACCTATTTTTGGAAGTTTGGTTATGGTGATCAAAATCCAATCTTGAATCTTCAATGCATTTGATTTGAGACCAAAAGACCAACCCTAATTCACTCTATAACACCCACACAAGCTATCCAAACCAAGAGGACGCACAAAACTCTGTGGAAACGGCCAGAACAAGTTGGTAAAAAACCTTGAAAAGTGGAGATCGAATTTTGGTTTAGAGGCATTTCCAGACCAAAAGATCAACACTAATCCTTTGCCTGATATCCTGTGAAGCTGTAGCGATTGAAACCAGCCCTTGAGACCCCCTATAACGCACTGTAAGTCTCCCTGAACCTTGCTCTGAACATGAAATCGAAAACGTCCATTCTTGCATCTTTTCTTTAAAATATTGGCATATTTGTGATTGTTATTTGATTTAGAATGTTTTGGCATTATCCAATTTAATTTTCATGGCCTCTAACCCCATATCCAGAACCTAGGGTTCTTGTTCTTGTTTTTAGGCGTTTATGTCACAGGGAAAATCAATGCAAACCATGGTTACAGGGATGACCGAGATGAAGAGACGAGTACGTTGGTACTCTTGGATTTCATTTTCATTGCCTAGGAGAGATGTTTGAACGACCCTATGAATCTTCCTGCGGATAAAAATCCGTAGGTAAACGAACCAGGCTTTTGTGAGGAAGATGATAACGTGGCTGGGCGTGATTGGTTCATTTGAATCAATTGCGCGTTTTTTTTTATTTTTTGGCCAGGCATAATTATTGTTTGTATATAATATTTCTTTTCTATTTAACTAACGAATGAAGCAGATTGGTTGAGTGGTAAGCGCGTTGGCATATGAGTATTGGGACCTGGGTTCGAATCCCAGGTCCCCCAAAACTTTATTAATTTTGTTCTTCAAGTATTCCCATGTGACATTCAAAGAGTGGACCATCATGCTCTGCCAAATATCAAACACCAGATGGCTTGCCAATCAAGATCCAAAGGCCAAGGTTGAAGGACTACCATAGATCAGAGTCAACAAGCATGCGTTGGATGTCAAAAGTCCAACAAGCTGAAGCGAATATGGGCCTGAAAATTGAATTCATACACCTTCCTCAGGCCCATACCCCCTGAGTTTGTCCTTATTTTTATTTTCTTTTCATTATTTTTCCTATTTTGTTTTATTATTATTATTATTATTATTAATTAATTAACCAACTAACCCTTTTTTCATAAAATCAGAAAATAACCAAAAAAATAATATTTATTAATTTCACTATTTTATTTTTGTAAATAAACTATTAATTAATTTATTTAGTTTAAATAGGTTTAATAACAATATATTTTGCAATAAATTAAAATTGATTTAGAATTAGGTTTTTAATATTTTTACCATTCTCATTTTATTTCCTTTGTAGGTGTTTAGGTATTGGCTTGCATTTTTGGTAAATCCCAAGTGTATGTGTGAATGTCATGACTGATGTCATAACATTCTAGTTCAGTTTGTACTGACTCATTAGGTACCTTTGCAGAAAAATATTATAATTCAAGTACTGATGTTTATAAGTGTGTATCTGAGCATTTTGCAAAATGATCACATTTTGCTAAATCAGTAGACAAGTTTTCTCAGATGTCATAACAGATGTTATGACATTCTGTTCTGAACTAACAAGTTTGCAGGTTGGATAAGTCTGAGTTTTTTCAGGAAATAACTCAGTCTTTCCTGAACAGAATCCTGCGTTTTCTGAGGGGTAACCTAGCTCAACCCTAACCTGGTTAATAAAGTCCTGTGACATGGTCTTTAGGTCAAACGGAATTAACCCTAGGTTTTTGTGGAAACCCTAACTGAAGTTGCAGCTGCTATATATTCAACAGAGCTGCTGTTTTTCAAGTAATCCCTTTTATTGATCAGAAGATCATTTGTAATTTGTATAGATTTGATTATTGTACTCCAAGCAATTATCATTGTGATAAGTGACTTGGAATAGGTTTCGAATTGTAAGGGCTGTGTAGCACTCAAAGCTTTGAAGCAAGAGTGTTTGAATGTTCCTTGACTAAAGCTGTGAAGCAGAGTCAAGTTAGTTGTGTGCATCACTCAAAGCTGTAAAGCACGAGTGATTGTGTTGCTTGATTAAAAAGCTGTGAAGCTTAATCAAGTGTGTGTTTTTTTTGAAGAGTGTCTTCATCAATTTTTAAGTCAAATTGGTTTATGTATCACTGCTGTGATTGAGGGGGAGTGAGTAGGAACTCAGGTTTAAGTTGTACTTAGATTGGAATTGCATTGGGTAGGTCTTAAGTGAAGGAGATAAACTGGTTGGTTTATTCCTGAATTAACATCTCTTATAGTGGATTTCCTCCCTGGCTTGGTAGCCCCCAGAGTAGGTGTTGTTGCACACTGAACTGGGTAAACAATTGACTGTGTTCTTTATTGCTTTTGTATTTACTGTCATATAGTAAGTCAGATACGGTGTCATAACATTGAACGTGACATTGAGTATCTGCAGCCAGAATTTCAATTGGCATCAGAGCAGGCACCCTGCCTGTATTACTGGGTGAGATCTAGGGATATCACTTTCTGGCACTATGGACAAAGAAGGAGTTTTTGGAAATAGACCACCCATTCTGGATGGAACTAATTATGACTACTGGAAACCTCGTATGATTTCCTTCTTAAAATCTCTGGACAAAAAGGCTTGGAGAGCTGCTGACAAAGGATGGATTCATCCCACCATAACTGAGAAAGATGGGACAATCAGTCTGAAGCCTGAAGAAGATTGGAGTAAAGAAGAAGATGAGTTAGCTCTGGGAAATTCAAAAGCTTTAAATGCCTTGTTCAATGGAATTGATAGAAACATTTTCAGACTAGTACATCAATACGAACTGGCCAAGGAAGTTTGGGACACTCTCAAAACTACTCATCAGGGCACTTCCAAAGTAAAAATGTCAAGGCTTCAGATGTTGACCACCAAGTTTGAGAATCTAAAAATGATGGAAGATGAAACCATTCATGAGTTTCACATGAACATCTTGGAGATTGCCAACACCTCAGGAGCACTGGGAGAAAAGATGTCAGAAGAAAAACTGGTAAGGAAGATTCTCAGATCCTTGCCTAAAAGATTTGCAATGAAGGTAACTGCCATAGAGGAAGCCTAGGACATCAGCAAGTTGAAAGTGGATGAACTTATTGGGTCTCTTCAGACTTTTGAGATGGGAATCACTGATAATGGTGTCAAGAAGAACAAGAGCATAACACTTATGTCCAACACTGATGTTGAAGAAAACATTTCAGAAGCTGTAGCCATGCTTGGAAGACAGTTCAACAAACTCATCAAAAGAATAGATCCAAAGTCAAGGTCTAATGTTCATAACATTCCCTCTAACATTGACAGTTCCAGCAGAAGACCAAGGTCAGAAGAGAAGGGAATTCAAGGCAGAGGAATTCAATGCCATGGTTGTGAAGGATATGGGCATATTCGAGCTGAATGTCCTACCTTTCTTAAGAAACAAAAAGGAATGACAATTACTTGGTCTGACTGTGATTCAGAAAGTAATTCTGAAGAAGAGACTGCCAAACGAGTTATTGCTTTAACTGGTGTTTGTACCTCTGAAAGTGACATCAGTGATGAAGAGGTGACTTTTGAAGAACTGGCTGATACTTACAAGGAATTGTGTATCAGAAGTACTGAAGTCTGTGTGCAGAATGAGAAACAATCAAAACTCATCATAAAGCTGGAGGCTGAAAAAAGGGCAAACCTTGAAACTATAAGTCATCTAGAAGGAGAAGTTCAATTGCTGAACTCACAACTGAATCAAATGACCAAATCTGTCAAGATGTTGACAAATGGAACAGACAAATTGGAAGAGATCCTTCAGGTTGGACAAAATGTGGGAAATAAATCTGGACTAGGATTTATGGAAGCAACAAAATCTGGTTCTGGTAAGCAAATGTCAAAACAGATGTCTCAACACAACTCTCGACATCAGGAACAGAGACATATGAAGAAAAGGTACCAAAGATGGAAATGTCATCATTGTGGGAGATATGGCCACATAAAGCCCTTCTGCTTCAGATTACATGGATACCCTAATCAGAACTCAGGTGTCAAACCTAAGTCTAAAAAGGTACCACATGCTCCTCAATGGAAGAAAAAGGCTACTGCACTGATAGCTCACACTTCCCTGAGGGTCTCTGCAAAGGAAGACTGGTACTTTGACAGTGGATGTTCCAGACACATGACTGGAATCAAGAACCTCCTCAATAATGTTAAGCCTCACACCACCAGTTTTGTGACCTTTGGAGATGGGGCTAAAGGTGAAATCAAAGGAGTTGGTGATTTGGACTGCCCTGGAGTTCCAAGTCTGAATGAAGTACTGCTGGTGAAAGGGCTGACCGCTAATCTCATTAGTATCAGTCAACTGTGTGATCTAGGATTCAAGGTCAATTTCTCAAAATCTGAATGCCTTGTAATCAATGACAAACAAGAGATAGTAATGAAAGGAGTCAGATCCAAAGACAACTGTTACTTGTGGGAGCCTGAGAACACTAATTTCTCATCTGTGTGTTCCATTGCAAAAGAAGAAAAAGAGGTGAAACTGTGGCACCAAAAACTTGGCCATCTTCATCTAAGGGGTATGAAGAGGATTATCTCCTTGGAGGCAGTCAGAGGGATTCCAAAACTGCAAATTGATGAAGGAAGAGTTTGTGGTGAATGTCAGGTTGGTAAGCAGACTAGGATGTCACATCCAAAGTCAAGACATCTGACCACCTCTAAGGTTCTAGAACTCCTCCATATGGATCTGATGGGACCAATGCAAGTAGAGAGTCTTGGTGGTAAAAGATATGCCTATGTGGTTGTGGATGATTTTTCCAAATTCACCTGGATTAATTTCATTAGGGAAAAATCAGATGCATTTGAAGTTTTTAGAGAACTGTGCAAGAGAATTCAAAGAGAGAAGGAATGATGTATTGTCAGAATCAGAAGTGATCATGGCAAGGAATTTGAAAACAGCAAGTTTGATGACTTCTGTTCTTCAGAAGGAATCAGTCATGAGTTTTCTTCACCTATAACACCTCAGCAAAATGGAGTTGTGGAAAGAAAAAACAGGACCATACAAGAATCTGCCAGAGCAATGTTACATGCCAAAAGACTTCCTATGTATTTTTGGGCTGAAGCTATGAATACAGCTTGCTATGTTCATAACAGGGTCACCTTGAGAAAGGGAACCTAATCCACCATATATGAACTCTGGAAAGGAAGAAAACCAACTGTGAAGTACTTCCATGTGTTTGGCAGCAAATGCTATATTCTGTCTGATCGTGAACAAAGAAGAAAACTGGACCCCAAAAGTGATGAAGGCATATTTCTAGGATACTCCTCAAACAGCAGAGCTTATAGAGTATTCAACTCCAGAACCAAAACCATGATGGAATCAATAAATGTCATAATTGATGACTATCATGAAGAAATAGATGTTCCTTGTACTGTTGAGACATTCTTTGAGACTTCAACCCAACAGAATGACCTACCCAACTCCACCACAACAGAATCTGAATCAAAGGAAGCTAGCAAGATCCCTTCCATCAGAATTCAGAAGGATCATCCAAAAGAGCTCATCATAGGAGATCCCAATAGTGGAGTCATCACAAGATCTAGAGAAATCATCTCAAACTCTTGTTTTGTGTCCAAAATGGAACCAAGAAATGTCAAGGAAGCCTTAACTGATGAATATTGGATTGGTGCAATGCAAGATGAACTGAACCAATTCAAGCAACATGAAGTTTGGGAACTGGTTCCTAGACCTGAAGGAACTAACATCATTGGGACAAAATGGATATTCAAGAACAAGTCAGATGCTGAAGGAGTTGTCACCAGAAATAAGGCAAGACTTGTTGCTCAAGGATACACCCAGGTTGAAGGGGTTGATTTTGATGAAACCTTTGCACCTGTAGCCAGGCTGGAATCAATCAGACTCTTGTTGTCAATTGCTTGTCTTCTGAAATTCAAGTTATTTCAGATGGATGTGAAAAGTGCCTTTCTAAATGGGTACTTAAATGAGGAAGCTTATGTGGAACAACCTAAAGGTTTTGTGGATCCAACCCACCCTGAT
Organism: Vicia faba; assembly: GCA_948472305.1. Classification (NCBI taxonomy): domain Eukaryota; kingdom Viridiplantae; phylum Streptophyta; class Magnoliopsida; order Fabales; family Fabaceae; genus Vicia; species Vicia faba. The sequence goes on from OX451741.1 coordinate 1,245,543,886, forward strand.
CATGTCTACAAATTGAGAAAAGCTCTATATGGCCTGAAACAAGCTCCTAGAGCATGGTATGACAGGTTAACAAAATTTCTCTCAGACAAAGGCTACAGAAAAGGAGGTTTGGACAAAACTCTCTTTGTCAAAACTGAAGGAGGGAAGTTGATGGTTGCCCAAATATATGTTGATGACATAGTGTTTGGAGGAATGTCAGAACATATGGTTAAACACTTTGCTGATCAGATGCAGGCTGAATTTGAAATGAGTCTCATGGGAGAACTAACTTATTTTCTTGGAATACAAGTCTCACAGATGGAGGACTCAATCTTCTTATCTCAAAGCAAGTATGCTAAGAATATTGTAAAGAAGTTTGGTATGGAGAATGCAAGTCACAAAAGGACTCCTGCTCCTACTCATCTAAAGCTTTCCAAAGATTCAAGTGGGGTTAAGGTGGATCAAAGTCTGTACAGAAGCATGATAGGAAGCTTGTTGTACTTAACTGCCAGCAGACCTGATATTGCCTTTGCAGTTGGAGTTTGTGCTAGATACCAAGATGATCCCAAAGTCAGTCATATCAATCAAGTGAAGAGAATTTTGAAGTATGTAAGTGGTACCTACAACTATGGATTGATGTATACTCATGGCTGTGAACCAGCTCTGACTGGCTACTGTGATGCTGATTGGGCTGGTAGTGCTGATGATAGAAAAAGCACCTCTGGAGGATGTTTCTTCTTGGGAAGTAATCTGGTTTCCTGGTTCAGCAAGAAACAGAATTGTGTGTCTCTTTCCACTGCTGAAGCTGAATACATTGCAGCTGGTAGTAGCTGCTCTCAAATGATATGGATGAAACAGATGCTCACTGAGTATAATGTCACACAAGATGTTATGACATTGTACTGTGACAATCTGAGTACAATCAACATATCCAAGAATCCCATTCAGCATAGCAGGACCAAACATATTGACATACGACATCACTTTATCAGAGACCTTGTAGAAGAGAAGACAATCAAATTGGAACATGTTGCCACTGAGCTACAGCTGGCTGATATTTTTACCAAGGCTCTGGATGCAAATCAATTTGAAAACTTAAGGGGTAAGCTGGGTATTTGCCAACATGAGGAATTGTAGCAATTAATTTTGCTTAAAACAAGGATCAAAGGAGTTATGCCTGTTCTGATTGGTTTAAAATTGTATTTTCTCATTTCCTACAATTCTTTTAAGAAGTTGAATAGACACTCCCTTGCTTCCTTCCCCTCTCGTCTCCTCATCAAAACCCAGTCTCTCAATCAGAAATTTCTCCTCAGTTGCTGTTGGTCCTCTAAGACTGTCAAAATGTCTCAAACACCATCATCATCCAATACGACTATTTCAACCTCTTCCTCTGATCAAGATTCTAGGACAATCTCTTCTTGTCTGGACTCTGACGTTCTGGAGATCTCTTCTCGTAGAAAAGTGGGAACTAACCCCACCAAGGTCAAAGAGTTGAGAACAAGACATGCAGGAAAGCCCCAAGCTTCTGCCTCTGGTAATCCATCTCATCCTTCTTCTTCAGTTCCCCCTGAAATTGAAAATAGGGAAGGGACAGCCTATGTTAATCAAGCAATAGCAAAAATTGTTTCAAGAATTCTGAACGAGAACCACTCAGTTCCTGGCATTTCTGTCCCTCTGAACCAAGAAAGCTCAAATGCTGAAACAAATCCAGATGTCTCTAAGAATGTTGAGACATCAAACAAAGAGAAGAATGCTGACATTGCTCACAAGAAAAGAAAGAAGCCCGAATCCTCTGGATCTGATGACAGTGCTTGAAGGTTGGTTGTTGTTTGATGGTGTTGCTGGTTGGTGCTGATATCTGGTGGAGTTTGGAAGTGTGTTCAGTTTTTTTTCTGCTGCTGCTCTTATTAATTGTTCTTGGATATTTGTATAATTTTATGAACATGTATCTTTGGCCCATTTGTGGCTAAAGAGGGGGGGAATATTTTGGTACTTACTTAATTAGTACTTGACATTCTATTTTTCTGCTGTCACTTATTGCTGCTGCTATCTATCTCTGATTGCTTAGGGTCTTTAGCCAAAAATCTGCCAAATGGGGAGTTTGTAGGTGTTTAGGTATTGGCTTGCATTTTTGGTAAATCCCAAGTGTATGTGTGAATGTCATGACTGATGTCATAACATTCTAGTTCAGTTTGTACTGACTCATTAGGTACCTTTGCAAAAAAATATTGTAATTCAAGTACTGATGTTTATAAGTGTGTATCTGAGCATTTTGCAAAATGATCACATTTTGCTAAATCAGTAGACAGGTTTTCTCAGATGTCATAACAGATGTTATGACATCCTGTTCTGAACTAACAGGTTTGCAGGTTGGATAAGTCTGAGTTTTTTCAGGAAATAACTCAGTCTTTCCTGAACAGAATCCTGCGTTTTCTGAGGGGTAACCTAGCTCAACCCTAACCTGGTTAATAAAGTCCTGTGACCTGGTCTTTAGGTCAAACGGAATTAACCCTAGGTTTTTGTGGAAACCCTAACTGAAGTTGCAGCTGCTATATATTCAACAGAGCTGCTGTTTTTCAAGTAATCCCTTTTATTGATCAGAAGATCATTTGTAATCTGTATAGATTTGATTATTGTACTCCAAGCAATTATCATTGTGATAAGTGACTTGGAATAGGTTTCGAATTGTAAGGGCTGTGTAGCACTCAAAGCTTTGAAGCAAGAGTGTTTGAATGTTCCTTGACTAAAGCTGTGAAGCAGAGTCAAGTTAGTTGTGTGCATCACTCAAAGCTGTGAAGCACGAGTGATTGTGTTGCTTGATTAAAAAGATGTGAAGCTTAATCAAGTGTGTGTTTTTTTTGAAGAGTGTCTTCATCAATTTTTAAGTCAAATTGGTTTATGTATCACTGCTGTGATTGAGGGGGAGTGAGTAGGAACTCAGGTTTAAGTTGTACTTAGATTGGAATTGCATTGGGTAGGTCTTAAGTGAAGGAGATAAACTGGTTGGTTTATTCCTGAATTAACATCTCTTATAGTGGATTTCCTCCCTGGCTTGGTAGCCCCCAGAGTAGGTGTTGTTGCACACTGAACTGGGTAAACAATTGACTGTGTTCTTTATTGCTTTTGTATTTACTGTCATATAGTAAGTCAGATACGGTGTCATAACATTGAACGTGACATTGAGTATCTGCAGCCAGAATTTCATCCTTAATTAAAATAAAAACCCAAAAATATTTTCTTTTTATTAATTAATTCAATTATTAATTTAGATTAGCCTTTTTTAATTCAAAAAGAACAAAAATATGCTTTATTCAATAAAAAGGGTCAAAACCCTAAAAACACTTCGATTTAATTTTCTTGCGCGCGATTAATTTTTGATCCATATGTTAATATTGTAGCTGCTTCGAGGATGTAATAGTTTTAACTTAGGACTTTATTTATTTATTTATCGCTTTTATTTATTTATTTTCCGCAATTTAATTTTAAAGGGTTTGTCTTTGGCGATGTAAATACCCGACGCCTTGTAATAGCTTAGATTTATTTTTTTCGCAATTTAATTTTCACAACTATTAATTGTTAGATGTTTGAATAATAGGCTATGCATGACAAGATCTATCTTAATTTAAAATCAACAGTAGCTCACCATGACATGTACAAAGATAACATAACTGAAAAACAATACACTCGCACATGCCGCTCTTAGGGTACACCTCACTTGGTTGCCTCGAACGTGGTCATTAAGTATAGGAAGTTTTAGAGGTCGCCCTCTTGTCCAAAGATCATAAGTTGCCTCGAAACGGTTGCCTAGGAAAAATGATCTAAGACGTTAGGGTTACCGCTAAGGCGTCCTAACATTGCTTTAGTGACCACACCTCCCTTAATCGAATTGACCCTTAAACTCCAACGACGGTGCTACCTACTCCTTAATAGTGGGATAGCATTGTCTAAAGGACATTAGCACAGATTAATTCCTTTTTCGAGTAGGTAGATGGTTCTTAAGTACTTGCTCATTCTAAAACAAAACAAAATTTTTCGCACTTACACTCCTTTCAAACAAAAACTTCTTTCAAACCCACAAACACAAAGATAATAAAATTTTGAAAACACTTTGAGCAAGTACCTAAGAGCCCATGGATAACCACGGATAGAAAGGGTGCTAACACCTTCCCTTTCTATAATCTACCCCCCCCGGACCCGAGAAACATCTCGAAAAAAGGAATTTTTCTGTGCTTTTTTCCTTTCCTTGTTGGATAAAATAAAAGACAGTGGCGACTCTTGCTTACGGTAACATTTTGCAAAAACAAACGCAAAACGCGAACCGACATTCCAAAAACAGTCAGTTCTCTTCCCACCGTATCACACAATCCTATTAACATACATCTAGACAATTAAATATTTGCGAGAATTAAAACACGAGAAAGTAAACCTATGTTATTACAAGGCTTCGGGGAGGGGATTAATTACATAGCCAAAAACCCGCAAAAGACGATAAATAAAAGAAAGTCCTAGATTAAGCTATTACATACCGTGGACAGTTACATCAATATTGCAAAAATAATAAACACGCGCAATGAATCGAATACAAGATAATTAGGGTTTTGACCCTAACTTAAACCTAATTGCGATTAGTTTAAAAAAAGGTTTTTGTTTTGTTTTGTTAATTTAAGAAAATAGAGAAATTGATATATTAAATTAAAAAGAAAAGCCTAATTCTAATTAATTTTAATTTTAAGAAAAAAATTGAATTAATTTATTCTAAAACCTATTTTTTGTATTTTTATTTATTTGAGAAAGAAAGAAACATTAAATCAAGAGTTTGAACCTAATTTGCTAATTAGTTTTAATTAAAAACAAGTTAAAATTTCCCTAAATTAAATTAAACTAAATTAAATTAAATTTGATAAAAAAACCTAATTCTAATTTTTGTGAACTCTTGATTTTATGATTTTGTGAAAAAACGATTAATTTTATTAATTAAAATAATTAAGCAAAATAATTAAAATAATTAAAAAAACAAAGAAATAAAAACAAAAGTGAAGAGATGGGCCTGTGGTAAATAACACACTGGGGGGGTGCAAATATGTTTTTTCTGGCCCAACAAGCATTAGGCCTGGTCAATGCGCAGGATCTGGTATGGGCGGTTACTGGAGTGTATGGTAGACCTTCAATGCTGGCACGTTGGATCTGGCTTGCTGATGATCTGATGGTTGGATGCTGATGATGCATGGTGGACACATGGGATACTAGCGCACCTGATCATGTAAAGAAAAATAATATGAAGCAAACGTTGGGACCTGGGGATCAAACCCATGTCCTTATGCATTCTTCCCTTGCACACTTGCCAATTGAGCTGGCTGATTTAGTTGTATATACAATCAAAACCAATTATAATATAATAAAAACAAAACATTGAAACTCAAAACGCGCGAATATTCAAATCACCCAACCAGGGGGTGCCACGCATCCATATCCTTCCTCCCAATCGTCGTGTTAGCCCTGGAGGTTTTTACCTACAGACATGGTGCTGTTGCTATAACTTGCGTGCTTCAAACATCAAAAATATGCATGATAAATAGATTTAAAGACCAGGGATCGATTCGTCTTGATGCCACGATCGTCCCAGTATCCAATTCTTGGCCCGATTTTGCCTGTATCAAGAAACACTAAAATACAATCTCAAACCCTAACAATGGCAACTGTTAATATATGCACCCAAACATCAATTAAACCAGATCAATATGTTGCAAACATGATAACAAACACATACATACCATTCAAACATGTTTATAATGCAAGAATCGTGATAGTCGAATTTTGAAAGAGAAGCAAACTGTGACGGTTGTGCAGCGTGTTTCTGGACTCGTGGGGGCTTGGTGATGCTTGCAATCGCTTCAGAGGATGTCCAGGATTTGATTGGTGGCATTGAATCTCCTTGAATCGTCCTCTAACTTGAAAACCGATCCATAATATTTCTTCAAAAATGTGAGTTTGCTTGGTGACTTTCACGACCTCCAATCCTCTTTTTTTTGGTCTGCCTTTGTTCACTATCTATAATAGAGTGCATTAGGGTAAAAGTTTGCATCAAATCTTTGTCATTTATGAAGATTGACCAATGATTTATTCCTTGCACCAAATCTTTCCAAAACAAGCATTTTCAATCTTTTTCTGTCCATATGAAGCCTTGCACGATTTGATCTTGTCACCAGCTGTATAATGACTCTAATCATGCACAAAATCTCAAGGTTTAATTGATTTTTGATATTTTCATTATTTTATATTGATTTTATTTGATTTAAATGAAATAAAATCAAAATAAATAATAAAAATAAAATAATGATAAGTGGAAGGGCTCATGGGTGGTGGATCACATTACAAACTCAATGCAAGCATAAAAAGTTAGGCCCATTTAGCAAAAAAAAATGCAATTTTGGACACATTTAACTTTTGGCAATTTTGCAAAACGGGTCAACTTGGCCAATGCATAACTCTCTCAATTTTGACTCTAGAGAGGTGTTCTTGGACTTTTTAGAAATCTTAGGATGTCCTTTAAGTAACTCCTTTGGTCTCATCTCAATTGAGTCTTCCATATTCATGTATGAAGCTTTGACCCAAAAGGTGTTTTTGTTGACTTTTCAAAATGACCTATAATGTCCAAATTCATATCTTCTTGTGAGTGCATATTTTGAACTTGGGATATGAAGATGAATTGTAGGGGATTGCATCCTCTTCAAAATGAGCTTTGGATGGGTTATTTTTGATAAAGTATGAGAAAGTTATGCTTGGTCAAAGTTGAGTTGACTTTTCCTACAAAACCCTAATTTAGCAACTTTTGGGTTTTGATGAATTGTGAGCAATCCTTGAGGAATCATGATCAACCCTTAATCAAATGATGACTGATACTTCAAAATGAGGATGTTAACCAAAAATCTTGAAGTTTGACTGTATGTGGGTCACAGTTGACTTTTGACCTAACATAGTCGATTTTCAGGCATTTGAGCAGTTGACTGAGCAAACTTCCTATGCAAGGCTTGAAACTTGACATGGATGATCTTAAGAACATATTAGGACAATGGTGAGCATTTGGGGTCCTTTGGACTTAAGCATCTTGATGCAAAATGAAACCCTAATTTGAGGTAGACTGTCTTAGGAGAGAGTTTGTCTGGTCAACCCTTGGACTTCCTTGAGCAATTTGAGGACCTCACTTGCCATGTAATGTGAAATATGGGAGGGAAAATTTTGGGGTACAACATCTTCCCCAGTTCAATCTTCTTAAACCTGAGGATGTAGATTGGCTCGCTTGCCTTTCGTTATCTGAAGGTGGAAGATGATTGAACACTAGAGTGCCCAAAAATTTGCACTCGCATGAAGTGACATTTGATTTGTGATATAGGGAATGGGCTTATAGATTACATTTGGTAGTTTCTAGATAATTGTCGGAGATGGGATTAAGATGCCATCCGAAAGAGGTATCGATCGCATAAGAGATTCCTTTGCAAGATCATGTATACCTGTTGTTGAGGACGACTTTGCTGGGGAATGATGGTCTCTGTCTTTGAGAGAAATAGAGTTTTAGGAGCTTCAGTTGTCCGTTACTCTACTGGGGAATAATTCCGGTTTGGGAAGCAGAAGTGAACTGTGTGTTCGGTCGGGGTATATGCTGCACCGCGACTTTCTGGGGAAATGTGAAACCAATTGTGTTTGATCAGGTACAGGTCTTACAGTGTTGTGGACTGCTGTATGGGGATAAGAGAGGAGGAACCTGGATAGTAAGGTTATGAGAAGGAACCTGGATAGTAGGGTTACTTCGATATGAAAGCCTGGATAGTAGGGCTATGAGAAAGAACCTGGATAGTAGGGTTACTTCGATATGAAAAAGCCTGGATAGTAGGGTTGTGAGAAGGAACCTGGATAGTAGGGTTACTTCGACATGAAAAAGCCTGGATAGTAGGGCTGTGAGAAGGAACCTGGATAGTAGGGTTACTTTGACATAAAAGAGCCTGGATAGTAGGGCTGTGAGAAGGAACCTGGATAGTGGGGTTACTTCAATATGAAAGCCTGGATAGTAGGGCTGTGAGAAGGAACCTGGATAGTAGGGTTACTTCGACATGAAAGATCCTGGATAGTAGGGCTGTGAGAAGGAACCTGGATAGTGGGGTTACTTCGATATGAAAGCCTGGATAGTAGGGCTGTGAGAAGGAACCTGAATAGTAGGGTTACTTCGACATGAAAGAGCATGGGTAGTAGGGCTGCTTCGGAATGAGTTTGGGTAAAACTGCAAAGGTAACCTGGGTAAGGTTGTTCTTGTCGCACCGATGATTACTCTATTTAGCTTCGAGTGTTAATCATGGACCTACTGGAAGTTGCTGATAATAACTGTCTTTTCTGAAAGAAATACAGGGTTAGTTATGTGCGATGCATGAGATGCATTGTATAATAACGTTCTCAAAATAAATGAGACTATGTTATATGTGATGTATGCACATGTCATGATGTATGAACATGAAATGCTGACATAATAAGCTGAGTCCGGGAAAATAAATCCATGACTGTTGTTTGGAGAGTGTGAGAAATGGTATTCTTGACTGCTGTAACAACCATAGTTCCTCTGCTTCTGTTAGGGATGGTGAACAACGATGACTATGCCGGGGGTTTTCCCGTTGGCTGGTAAATATTCTGCCGGACGAGACTCTGTCTGAGGATAACTCTGCGGGGAATAACTCTGTTGGAGAGGAGATACTTTGTTGATAGATCTTCTGATTTGGAGAAATAAAATCAGCTAGGGATGAATTTCCATTGCGGGTGATAATGAATTTTGTTAGAGATTGCATTCCTGCTTGTGAGAGAAATAAACTCTTGGGGAAAAATTTAACTGACTCGCTCGCAATTATGAACCTTAACTAGGGAGAGTTATGTCCTGCTCGGGGAAGCTGACATCTGTCTTTAGATACTTTTTACTCTGTGGGGAGTGTATGTACCACTTCTCATGTTCTCCAACTGGCTCTATCCCTGTACCTGATGGGCAAAGCAAGTGTAAGGTTTTGGACACTTCTTGTTTGTCCCTGTTCCTGGAATTACGAGTAATCGTCTTTTGTTTCTTATGTAAATATTTGTGAGCATCAATCATTTTCAAATGCATATATCAGAGATAAATCATTGGACGTTCTTGCAAAACAAAATAGAAAAAGAAAAACAAAGTGAAACTTCTTGTGAAAATGAATTGTATTAATTTTTGAAGTTGGCCTTTAATAGGCGTTTTGTACAAAGAGGATGACGTCCCAGTAAGAGAATGCCGTTGAAAGATAGAAATTATACAATTTGTGTAAAAGAAATAAAAACAGCTATGTGAAACTATCCCATTGGGTTCCAACTCTGCTATTGCCTTTATATCTTCAAGCGTCTCATCACTTCGCTACTTGGCCAAAGGTTGATCAGATTGATTGGCGCTGTCCGAGCTTGATAGTTGATACCGAAGTCTGGTTGCAAGATGACCCAATGAGATATAGTGTTACGCTTCGATCCCTAATTTTTTCCTGGACTGCCCTTTCGGGCTTTCAGTCCACCGGGATACCCTTTTTTGCCCAAGTCGCCTTTTCAGGTTTTTGACTTGCCGGGTGTACAGTTTTTTCATTTTCATCCCTTACTTTTGCTCGAACCCTTTTGGTTCGCCGAGAAGCCCTTATTTTTGCCTAGGCCAATCAACCTAGCGCATCCTTGATTATGCGCAGTATCTTTTTACTATGTCTGCATTGACGGGGTGAGGAAGGTCGTCACCATCCATGGTGGTTAGAATCATAGCTCCTCCCGAGAAAATGTTCTTAACCACAAATGGCCCTTCGTATGTGGGGGTCCATTTTCCCTTGGGATCACCTTGTGGTAGTATGATGCGTTTGATCACTAGATCCCCGACTTGATATTCTTGACGTTTGACTTTCTTGTTAAAAGCCTTGATCATTCGCTTTTGATACGTCTGACCATGACAAATAGCAGTAAGTCTATTTTCATCGATTATATTTAGCTGATCAAGCCGAGTTTGGATCCAGTCGTCTTCGTTCAAACCCGCATCCTTCATAATCCTGAGAGAGGGTATCTGAACTTTGATGGGCAGGACTGCCTCCATGCCATATACCAAAGAGTAGGGTGTTTCCCCTGTCTATGTCCTTGCTGAGGTATGGTACCCATGAAGAGCGAATGGTAACATCTCGTGCCAGTCTTTGTATGTCACCGTCATCTTCTGTACAATCTTCTTGATGTTCTTGTTAGCTGCTTTAACAATGCCATTCATCTTCGGCCTATAGGGAGAAGAGTTATGATGATGTATCTTGAACTATTTGCAGAGCTCGGTGATCATTGTATTGTTGAGATTTGTACCATTATCAGTAATAATTCTCTCTGGGACACCATATCGACAAATCAGATTGTGTCGGATAAACTACACCACGAAGTTCTTGGTTACTGTAGCAAAGGAAGCTGCCTCAACCCACTTTGTAAAGTAATCAATAGCCACCAGAATGAAACAACGCTCGTTAGACGCAGTAGGTCTGATCTCGCCAATCATGTTGATGCCCCACATTGCAAAAGGACATGGAGCTGTCAAAACATTCAGGGGGACCGGAGGTACATGCACCTTATCAGCATAGACTTGGCACTTATGACAGGTTCGTGAGTGCTGATAACAATCAGCTTCCATAGTGGACCAGTAATATCCTGCCCGTAGGATTTTCTTCGCCATGGTATGTCCATTGGAATGAATTCCGAAGGTACCTTCATGTAACTATGTCATGATCCTTTCTGCCTCGCTCTTGTCTATGCACCGCAGTAAGGTCGAATCATGGTTACGCTTATAAAGGATTCCATTACTGATGAAGAACTTCGCAGGGAACCTTCTCAGAAACTTCTTATTATTAACGGATGCCCCCTCAGGGTATTCTTGAGCCTCAAGATACCTCTTTACCTCGTGAAACCAGGGTTTATCTGCTACTTCTTCAGTCTCAATGTCACAGCAGTGTGCAGGTTCGTCAAACCTCTCAATGGTAATCTGGGGAGCTTCATTGTTCCACCTGACTTTGAACATAGAAGACATGGTAGCTAGCGCGTCCGCTAACTGGTTTTCTTCCCTGGGAAAATGTTCAAAGGTTATCTCCTCAAAGTGTAGGAGCAACGTTAGTACATACTCTTTGTAAGGAATAAGATTTGGGTGCTTCATATCCCATTCGCCTTTGATCTGACTGATCACCAGAGCAGAATCTCCGAATACAGTCAAGAACTTAATCCTCAGGTCAATAGAAGCTCGAAGACCCATGATACAAGCTTCATACTCCGCCATATTGTTGGTGCAGTTAAAGCATAATCGGGCGGTGAACGGAGTATGACAATCCTCAGGAGATATAATTACAGCGCCAATTCCGTTACCCAAGGCGTTCGATGCTCCATCAAAATACACAGACCATCGGGATCCCTCCTCGGGTCCTTCATTCGGTCCAGGTTCTTCACAGTCAGTTACCAACATGATGTTTTCATCTGGGAACTCGAAATTCATGGACTGGTAGTCATCCACGGCCTGATGCACCAAATGATCCTCCAATACACTCCCCTTGATTGCTTTCTGGGTTGTGTATCGGATGTCATACTCGGTTAGGATCATCTACCATCTTACTATCCTTCCGGAGAGAGCGGGCTTCTCGAAAATATACTTGATTGGATCCATCTTTGATATCAATAGGGTAGTGTGAGTCAGCATATACTGTCTCAGCCGGCGAGCCGCCCATGCCAAAGCGCAGCAATTTTTCTCAAGCAATGAGTATCGAGTCTCACAGTCGGTAAACTTTTTTCTAAGGTAGTAAATAGCGTGCTCTTTTCGGCCAGACTCGTCATACTGCCCCAACACACACCCTATTGAATTGTCTAGCACTGTCAAGTATAAGATCAAAGGTCTTCCTTCAACTGGAGGCATCAAAATTGGTGGTTCTTGAAGGTATTCTTTGATTCTTTCTAAGGCGGTCTGGCATTCGTCATTCCACTTTACCACTTGATCTTTCTTCAGAAGCTTGAAGATTGGCTCACAAGTAGCAGTCAGATGTGAAATGAACCGAGCGATGTAATTTAGACGTCCCAAAAAGCCTTTAACTTCCTTTTCCGTGTAGGGATCCGACATCTCTTGTATGGCTTTTACCTTTGCAGGGTCCACCTGAATACCTTTATCACTAACGACGAAACCTAGAAGCTTACCAGACCTCACCCCGAAGGTACACTTGTTTGGATTCAACCTCAGCTTATACGTTTTCAACCTGTCAAACAGTTTCTGAAGATGATCAAGGTGCTCTCCCTCAGTCTTGGACCTAGCTATCATGTCGTCAACATAAACCTCAATCTCATGGTGAATCATGTCGTGGAACAAAGCGACCATGGCGCACTGATAAGTTTCCCCAGCATTCTTCAATTCGAACGGCATGACCTTGTAGAAAAAGGTGCCCCACTATGTAATGAAGGTTGTCTTCTCCATGTCTTCAGGAGCCATCTTGATCTGGTTGTAGCCATAAAAACCATCCATGAAGGATAAGATCTTATGCTGCGCGGTGTTGTCGACCAGAACATCGATATGAGGAAGTGGGAAATCATCCTTGGGGCTTGCCCTGTTTAGATATCTATAATCAACACACATCCGTACCTTACCGTCCTTCTTAGGTACCGAGACGACGTTGGCAACCTACTGTGGATAAGAAGTAGCAGCTAAGAACCCTGGGTCGAACTGTTTCATGACTTCCACCTTAATTTTCTCTGACATTTCAGGGCGCATACAGTGAATCTTCTGCTTTGTCGGAGGACAGTCTTCTTTGGTCGACAGACGATGTACCACAATATCAGTGTCCAAACCAGGCAAATCTTCATAGGACCAGGCAAAGATCTCAACATGGTCACATAGCATTTGTATCAACCGTTGCTTGACACTAGGCTCCAGATTCGCACCTATTTTGACCTCTTTCATGTCTTCCTCTGTACCCAAATTCACTGACTCAACCGGCTCTTCATGAGGCTGTATGGCCCTCTCTTCCTGCTGTAATAGTCTAGAAATTTCTCCAGGCACCTCACAATCATCCTCACCTTCGTCCTCAACTTGGTTGATCGGATTTTCGAAGTCATAACTGGCAGTAGCAGAGTTGTTATGAATGGGATCCAGAGTGGATATGGATCTGCATTATGATACATGAGTGTGTGTAAGATAATAGCTGTTTTGATAAAGTGCGAGACAAAAAAGAAAAACAAGGAGCACAAAATTTGTAATGCAAGAAACGTCCAATGTTTTATTGATGATATATGAAAATGACAAATAATAAGCCCTCACAAGCAAAGCCAAGGTGCCTCGGGCAAGGCACCGGGCTATAAAGTTTCAAATTGTCTATTACAACTCTAAAAACAAAAGTCAATTACTGTGGAATAAAATAAATAGGTATGAAGTCCTTCGCCGTCCAATTGTTCAATCCACCATTGGTTGTTGGGTAGATCCAGCTGTCGATATCTGAATCTTCTTCACCATCTTCAATTGCATTAACTCCCTGATTGCTGATGTGCAGAGGAGGCCTTCCAATCCGTGCGCGCCTAACAGCCCTTTGAGCCCCTGTAGTAAATTCCAAACCAAATTTGTCAGTTTTGTGCGTGAAATCAGGGAGCTGACCCCAATTGGTACACCCACCTTCTTCAATTACAGCCCTGACATCCTTGAGAGAAGCCATCTTTAGCGGAGGTTTGTTGGTAGCAACTTCAGTGGACGCCAAAGTCTGAGGGACCTCTTCAAAGTTCTGACAAGGGGTTTCGATGAATTCCCCATCCATCTCCACGTAGCGGAAGGAATTGAGATGACTCACCATATACTCCTCTTCACCTCGTACCGTGACAATCTTCCCCTTTATCGGATATTTCAACATTTGATGGAGTGTGGAAGTCACTGCCCCAGCCTTATGAATCCAAGGGCGACCCAGCAAGCAAGAATATGATGGTCTGATATCCATCACATAGAAGGTGGATGCAAAAGTCTTAGGGCCAACTTTAACAGGGATGTCCATCTCCCCGTGCACCATTCTCTTTGACCCGACGAAAGCCCTTACCACAATATTACTCGACTTTAGAATCAAACCTTCACAATCCAGATGGTCTAGCGCTTTCTTTGGCAGAACATTCAGTGATGACACAGTGTCTACTAGAACATGGGCCATAGTGGTGCCCCTGCACTCGATCGAGACGTGCAGAGCATCATTATGATTTCTCCCCTTAGCAGTCAGATCTGCATCTGAGAAACCCAGCCCATCGTCGACAGTCAGGATAGCTACGCAATCTTTGAATTGATCGGCTGAAGTTTCCTGCGGCACATGTGCAGTTTTGAGGAATGCAATTAAAGCCTTTGCATGGGCTTTAGAACACAACAACAAGGACAACATGGAGATTTTTGACGGGGTCTACCCCAGCTGCTCGACTACGTTGTAGTCGCTCTTCTTGATAATCTTTAAAATTTCCTCTATTTCTTGTTTAGAGGTTTCTACAATGATCTTCTTAGGTGCCTCCGTCCGGGCAGGCTCACCTATGATTTCTTTGCCCCGAGTCCCAGATGGCTCGGCGACAGGGGTGATGACTGGAATAGGAACTGGGATAGTAGTTGATGTACTAGCAGATGGAATAACAATAGGTTTGTGGACAGTTGGAGGGGAAATCTCGGGAGAAAAGAGTCTTCCACTTCTGGTGACCTTGCTTGTCCCAACAATATTACTGATATCAATATCAGCTTCTTCATTTTTTAAGTCTTGTTTAACACCATGGTAATACACATCAGCACCATAGTTCCAAGGGACAACCTTAACCGAAGTGTATGGGATGGGACCAGGAACATTGATTATTAACGGAGCCATTCTTGGAACAGGTGTAATCCTAACAGGTTTTCTCGAGGAAACTTTGGAAGGATTGGCGGAAATGGTTATGATGGAAACGTCTTCATTTGGAACCAATGGAATCATAGTCTTCTCGAACAGGATCTCTTTATTATCCATCAAGCGCTGAACACCTGATTTTAATAAGCGGCAACCAGCAGGTAGAATTGAGCACATGTGGCAACCTTCACCACAACCCGGAAATAAACCGGCCAACAACAAATTCTTCTTAACCGTCATCAAAGGAGTAGAAATTTCTTCCAGAGGTCACAAATAAATCATTGTCCACAAAATTCACTCCATGACCATGTTTGGGCATGGGAGCAATTATGACGTTGGGCTTCTCCGGAGCGTCAAACTCAATCTCCTTGGCTTCGATCAAGTCTTGCACCTTATTTTCAGGGCCCAAAAATCGTTTGTATCATGACCTGAACTTTCGGAGTGATAGGCGTAGCGGGCATTCAGGTTATAACGGGGATATGTGGTGTTGGGATTCTTCGGGGCTTCTCTCAGAGTTACCAGATTGGTCTTCAATAATTATGGTAAAATTTGAGACAGAGTCATATTAATCCGGGTGAACTACCTCTGTGGTCTTTCCATTCTTTGTTGATTGTTGCGTTGTGGAGAAACTGTTGGTCTTGATATCACTATAACATTTACCGTTTAACGCTGTTCAGATCTGTTTTGGCCCCTTGGGCCGTAGACTGCACTACCTTCTTTCTTACCGGTGAAAGGCTTCTTTACTACACTTGATGAAGTATCCTTATGTATTTTACCACTTCGGATACTAGCTTCTACTCTCGCTCCAGTCAGAATCAACTCAATAAATCCAGATGATGAACTACCGATCAAGTGATTGAAAAATGGACCAGATAGCGTCCCTAGAAACATGTCAACCAACTCCCTATAAGACAAAGGGGGTTGGACTCTTCCAGCCAAGTCTCTCCATTTTTGAGCATAGTCCTTAAAACCTTCACCTGCACCCATAGACTACCCTGGAGCTGAGTACGAGTGGGAGCAAGGTCGGTGTTATACTAATACTGCTTGTAAAAAGCAGCAGCAAGGTCTTCCCAGTTTCGGACACTGGCTCCTTCCAACTGATAAAACCATTCAAGCTGAGTCCCTGACAAACTATATTGAAAGAAATGCACCCATAAATTTCTATCAGCAGTGTGAGGTTGGATTTTTCTGACATAAGAGTGGAGATGGAGTTTTGGACAGGATACTCCATCGTACTTGGCAAAAATCGGAGCTTTGAACTTATGAGGGATCACCACTCCCGATACCAGTCCCAGTTCTCCGAAATCCAAACCAGGGATCTTCTGAATCTCCATAGCACTCAGACGGTCTTCTAGCTGCTTGTACCTATCCTCAGCAGGAGGATATTGTTCATCATCGTAATAAGTACCGTCTTCAGAAACTGCAGGACTAGGGTCCTTTACCCTTTCTTGGTTCTCTCCATCCTTGGATGAGGAGGTCAGATCAGCTGATTGTCTTATCCTTTCTCCGAATCTTCTACCCATGTTCAGAATACTAACCTTCTTCTTCTTCTTCTTCTTCTTCTTCTCTTTCAGAATAAGGGTCTTCAGGTCCTCTTGCCCTTTAGCCAGACTTAGGAACATCTGTTGGAATTGGGCGTTCTGTGCCTGAAGATCTTTGATGGCTTGATCAGAAGACATTTCTGCTGAAATAAACAGCGAAGAAGATGAGAAACCTGTAATGGTGTGCATGATAATGGGATGTGCATGTAATGATTTCAAAGACTTTGGGATATTTAAATTTGCAAACCAAAAATAAAAAAAACTTTATTAGATTAACTTGTAAGAGGTTCAACAATGCCTTTAAGGCGTTACAAAGAAGTAAAATAGAAAACAAATCTAAAACTAGAAAAGAAAATTCAAAAGTCCCATGGACGCTTCCTCTTTGTGCCGATGTAGTCATTGATCACTCTTTCTTCCTCGAACTGCCTGGTGAGCTTCAAAATCTTCCTTTCTTGCTCATGGTACTTTTCCCGATAAGTATCCCGCTCATTTTTTAGCTGAATCCAAGACCTCTGCAACTCCCCAGGATCGGTGGGCATGTAAGGATAAAGAACCGTGTAAGGAACGCCCTCTTCATTAGTGGGCTCCACAATCACTGGCAATACGGATTCATAGGGCATCCCAAGCTTCCGGGCACGAGCTCGGACCCATTGGAGGTAAGGCTGCATCGGAAGGGAAGTCTTTGGTCCCAACTCTTGGGGGTCAGATCTGTTCACCATGCCCCAAGCTCGTATAAACCTCCGGAGGTGCTCCTTAACATCTTCCTTGTAGTCAAATACAATGTCCTCAAGAAGTAGCTCATGGGGACCATCTCTCCGAGCACGACCAAACTGTCACAAAGCTAGACAAGGATTGTAAGTTATACCCCCTCTGATTCCAAGCAATGGGACATTAGGGTATCCCCCACAACGGTCAATAACGACAGTGTCTTCCATAGCCCGGGAACTCCAAATAATATCTGTATGGGCAAGTGACATTATCCTGTAGGACCAACCCAGACCTTTTTTGTTCTTTAGCACAGACTTAGGGAGGTGCGAAATAAACCATGTCGACAGCAACAACACGCAACACATAAGAGTCCCTCTTCTTCTCACTGTACGAGTATAGAGGGCATGCAAGATATCACCCAACAGGGTAGGCACGGGATTGCGAGAAAGGAAAATCTTGACAGCATTCACATCTACAAAGGAATCCGGATTTGGGAAGAGAACCAACCCATAGATAAGGAGAGCCAAGATATCTTCGAAAGCCTGAAAATCCAAATTATCCCAGAATAGCTGAGCCTGGTCTATCAGAAATTTGGCTAAGAAACCTTCGACCCCGCTTCGTGTTTCCCAATTGGATACTACATCAGCCCGTTTCAAATGCATAGCTGAGGCAATGTCTTCTGGTCTAGGAACTTCTTCCGTACCTGTGAAGGGTACTTGTTCAAGAATGGATATGCCCAATAGGTGAGAGAACTCTTCCAAGGTGGGAACCAACTGGTAATCTTGAAAGGTGAAGCAATGATGCACAGGATCAAAGAACTGAAATAGTATGCTCATCATCTGCTCATCAAGATTTGAAGTAACCAGGCTGAGAAGTTGACCGTGTCTTTTAATGAACATAGAAGTCTCAGAAACTCTTGAGGCTAGCTCTTTAAGTTGGGAAGATATCCGCACAAAGTTGACTCGGATGGTATTTCTGCGCATGGAAGCCATAATCTGCAAAACAAAACAAAGATAAATTCCCCTGGTCTTTGAAATGGTTAGTGTAATGAAGCATGAATGCCATGTTATGGTGTATGATGTCATGGTAAACCACAGGTATAGCAAACAACAGGTATTGCAAACATAATCAAATCACACAAATCCCATAGGTTTAAGGCTTGCATGAGGTCAAAGGTAGTACCCTCTTGAAGTTAAGTTGGTTTTAACCTGTCCTAGAAAAAGTAACCGGGTTCTAAAGGATCTCAATATCACTGAGCATCCTCCATTGGTCATGGTTTCAGCTCACACAATCTTTTCTTGCAGCTGAAACTATCTCGAGAGATTGGTCTCAATGAGTGTAGCATCGAGTATCAACCAGTTCTCAGCTTTACACCGAGGCCGGCTATCTCACTACTTTCTAATGGCCAAGTTGGTCGATTAAAGGTTCTAAGGTCAGTTGATGCTTAACGACACCATGCAGCGGCCCCGTATTCTCCTCATTTCTCCACAAGGGATACCGGTACCAACCAAGGTGCCACATCAATGTAGCTACTGCTTCAACTGTATCGGTCTACGCCGTACAGTTCCCTCACAGTCTATTGTTACTTACCTAAAAGGTATTCCCCAGATCCGGGTGTAGGATCTATAGTAACTTCCAAACAAAACCCTTGAAAGTAAAGCAATCAAAGAAATCAAGAGAAGCAATTAAGATAAACTAGATCCTAAGGTATACCCCACTTATTATTCCCCAGCAGAGTCTCCAGTTCTGTTATACGGTGGCAGAACCGACTGTTTTGAAATGCTGGTTTGCGTTTTGCATTTTCTGTTTGCAAAATGTCGCGGTAAGCAAGAGTCACCACCGAATTTTATTTTATCCAACCGGAAGGGAAAAAAGTACAGAAAAAATCCTTTTTTTTGAGATATTCTTAGTACGGGGGGTAGACTATAGAAAGGGAAGGTATTAGCACCCTTTCTATCCATGGTTTTCCATGGGCTCTTAGGTACTTGCTCATCTTTTAAAAATTTCTTGTGTATGTGCTTTGTTTTGAAATAGTTTGACTTCGTGATAACCCTTGTATCAGTCCTCAAAGGTGTGACGAAGTTGTTTTGAAATTTTGTTTGAAAAGTGTAAGTGTGAAAAGTTTTGATTTGAGCAAGTACCTACTAGCATCTACCTACTCGAAAAAAGATTGTTTCTATTCTCCTTTCCTTTAGACAGCGCTATCCTACTATTTGAGAAATAGGTAGCACCGTTGTTGGAGTTGTAAGGGTCAATTCGTAAGGGACGTACGATCACTAAAGCAATGCTAGGACGTCTTAGTAATAACCCTAAAGTATTAAGATCATATTTGAGGCAACGTTTTTGAGGCAACATTTCCGAGGCGACATTTCCGAACGGGACATTTGATCTTTGTTAGACAGGAGGGAAACCACTAAGACAACCTATGCTTAGTGATCGTTTACCGAGGGCAACCGAAGTGAGAGTATACTCTAAGAGTGATATGTGCGAGTGATTAGTTTCAGTTATTTATCTCTGCACATTAGGGTTTTTCTAACTGTATTAAATTTCATGCAATCTTGTCATACAATCCTATTAACATACATCTAGACAATTAAATATTTGCGAGAATTAAAACGCAAGAAAGTAAACCTATGCTATTACAAGGCTTCGGGGAGGGGATTAATTACATAGCCAAAAACCCGCAAAAGATGATAAATAAAAGAAAGTCCTAGATTAAGCTATTACATACCGTGGACAGTTACATCAATATTGCAAAAATAATAAACACGCGCGATGAATTGAATACAAGATAATTAGGGTTTTGACCCTAACTTAAACCTAATTGCGATTAGTTCAAAAAAAAGGTTTTTGTTTTGTTTTGTTAATTTAAGAAAATAGAGAAATTGATATATTAAATTAAAAAGAAAAGCCTAATTCTAATTAATTTTAATTTTAAGAAAAAAATTGAATTAATTTATTCTAAAACCTATTTTTTTGTATTTTTATTTATTTGAGAAAGAAAGAAACATTAAATCAAGAGTTTGAACCTAATTTGCTAATTAGTTTTAATTAAAAACAAGTTAAAATTTCCCTAAATTAAATTAAACTAAATTAAATTAAATTTGATAAAAAAACCTAATTCTAATTTTTGTGAACTCTTGATTTTATGATTTTGTGAAAAAAAGATTAATTTTATTAATTAAAATAATTAAGCAAAATAATTAAAAGAATTAAAAAAAACAGAGAAATAAAAACAAAAGTGAAGAGATGGGCCTGTGGTAAATAGCACACTGGGGGGTGCAAATATGTTTTTCTGGCCCAACAAGCATTAGGCCTGGTTGTTGTACCCCAAAATTTGCCCTCCTCTTTTTTACAAGAAATCACAGCTTCGGGCTTTTCCTGATTTTTCAGATTGGTTTAAGAATCGGTCAAACAGACTTTTCTTAACAGTCAAACAAAATTAGGGTTTCCATTAACTTTTGAATCAGTTCAAGCAGATTGCTAGGGTTTGGTTGAGTTTGGCTCAGGGTTTGATTAAGCAGACGCTTTTTTGACAATAAATCAAGAATTAGGGTTTGCGCGCGCATTCTCAGAAGGAATTAATTCTACAGTTCTTTTCATTTGACTGTCACATGGTTTGGACGCTTGTTCAAGATTTCTGTTTGTTCTTCAAAATCTAAACATCTAGGATAAAAGCTGAGACATTTGAATTGAAAGTTTGAAGTTTAAGTTTGATCAGTGAGATAAAGGACATATGGACGTTTGTTTGTTTAACTGACAATGCTTTTGGTTATTCGGAACGTCGGACGTTTATTGGTTATTTATAATTTCTAAGTTAAAATTATTGGATAATTTCCAATTATTGTAATTCAAGAAATTTAAGTAATTAAATAAATAAATGCAGAAGAATTGAAGAATTAACTGACAAAGGATTTTTTATTCATTTTCAATTGTTGTTACAAATGTTTATTTGATACAGTAAATTTATTTACAGTGTTACAATGACATTTATTACAATGATTAAAAATAAATTAAATCTACATTCTAAATTGCTTGAAATCTTCATCTTCTACTGCTGCTCCCCTTTGCTCAACTGATATTTATCTGCAAAGACAAAAAAGAAAGAAGTCAAACACAGATGAATTTGGAAAAGCAT
The DNA here is from genome assembly GCA_948472305.1 of Vicia faba. Lineage (NCBI taxonomy): Eukaryota > Viridiplantae > Streptophyta > Magnoliopsida > Fabales > Fabaceae > Vicia > Vicia faba. Next base: position 1,245,565,164 of record OX451741.1, read on the forward strand.
TCTCAGACAGTTAATAAAAAACTCATCATTAAAAGTGTTGGCCGGAATCAGTTTGTTCGTCCTCTCTGCAAATCGCAAGAAGATGTCTCTTCTTGGTTCACAAAGAGGGAAAGAAAATTATCTTGCAAGCTAAATCAATTAAAAAAAAGGAACAAGGCAGCATATTAAACAAAATGCATAAAGTTGCATAAATTGCATTGTCAAAATGGGCAAGCAAGCTGCACAGTTCAAAATGCCAAACCAAGTCACAAGTGACAAACTAAGCTGAACAAGTTTCAAGCTAAGCAAACTAAATCACAAAGAAGCTGTCAAACTGTCCGAGAGCTGTCAACAGAGCTGCCTACAAGCTAGCAAAAGCAATGCAGAAAATCTGGAAAAGAAGAAAGTACAAGAGGCAGAGCAAAACTAACATTGCAAGCATATATTTCAAATTATCATCATTTCCCAGCCAAACACCTTTTCAGAAAAGGACAGTTCGAGTAATTAAATATACTTTTCCGTGGAGAGAGAAAGGGAGAGAGAAGTGGAGGCTTACAGTTTGCAGGCTTAGGAGATAGAGATATAAAACAAAGAGTATCAGAACAATTGAAGAGGGGGCAGAACACCACATAGAAAAAATAACACAAAACTGTAAACAGAACACAAGCCTTGAAGAAGCAAGCACAACCTTAACCTGCATCAAGCCTGTCAAACACAACTCAAACATATCAACCTGCATAAGTTACAAACTGCACCCTAAACTCAGCCTTCAAGCCTGTTTTTTTCTCCAAGCCTGTAAACTCAATAACCTGCTTCAAGCATCAAGCCTTAAGCCTGTATCAGTAAACACAAACAAAGCTGCAAGCCTTCAAGCTGGAACCAGAAAAAAACTGTCCTAAACAAACTCAATAACCTGCTTCAAGCATCAAGCCTATACCAGGAACAAATTTTCAAACTTACATACAACAACAAGCTTGCATCAAAATATAAACACAAACCTGTGTTCAAACTCAATAGCCTGCATAAACTTGCCTGCTAAAAGCCTGTAACCTCAAGCCTTTATTCAAACAAACTCCAACCAGCAAGTCCAAATATCAAACTCAGAAACAATAACAACCCTCAGAAATAACCATCATTGGAAGTCAACAAGCACTAAGAGAAGAGAAAGTCAGAATCAAACATATCAAAACATACTCTCAGAGCAAAAGCTCATCATCGAGAAGCAAGCCAAAGAGAGGGAAACTCATAAGCAAAGTTCATCAAAGAACATCATCAAATAAACATACAGAGGCAAGCAATCAGAAGAGGAAAAGAAGCTATCCTAGGGTTTTCAGACTGCAACACTTATCACTAAACCAAACAAAGTTAAAGATACGAGTACCAGGAAAGCTAGCAAGCTCTCAGCGTCACATACTCCCTCGCCTTGGCCACCGGAGACGCCTCCTGTCCACTTCTCCGCCTCTTCTCCAAAAGCCAACAAAGGTATTGTCCCTCTTTCCTTTTTTTCTAACACCTCACACCAACATAAATAATAATGCAAAGATCAGAATATGTAAAAGTTTAAATCATGCAAATCCGAAAACCCCAAAAAAGGGTTAGAAGAAGAAAATGCTACCTTTTCTTTATCACTGCTTGTATGAACGCGGGAAGGGAAGATAGACAGTGGCGTCTGGCAGCTGAGGCGAAGAGAGGCGTCAGAAGCTCGTGTTCAAGAGCGAGGAAGAGATGAAGAAGAAAGGGAACGACGCCGCTCATAAAAACTGTGTAAATTCTGAAACAAACAAAACGAACCCTAAAACAAATTGTCAAACGCATGCATTTGGGCCTGCTCCCTCACAAAAACCCCTAAGCCCAAACTTTCTGGCGTTGCACCCCCCCTCTGATTCTCCTTCAATTTTGTTTTGGGCCAACCCTTTTCCTTACAGCCCATTTATTTTCTTTATACAAACTAATATCCCTTTTTTATTTTATCACTTTATTTCTTTTCCTTCATAACCTATTATATTAACTTTTTTATACAAAATTTTCTTAGATGCTTCTTTTTATTTTATTATACTTAAAAATACATAAATCTTAGGATTATTAAGTTTAAGCAATTTTTTTATTAAAACCTTTTTTTTTGTTTAAACCATGTATATAAAACATTAGTAAAAAATACATCAAAAAATAGAATCTTTAAGGTTAAATATTTCTTTTCTTTAAAACTTTTTTTGTTTATATAATTAACAAAAACAAAAAAATAAATAATAATACTTAACTTGCATCATTTGTAAATAATTATATGCATGACACAATATTTTTGTTTATCTTTGATTCTTATACTTTGATTATATTTTACATTGAGAATGTGATTCGATTTGGTTGTAAATAACATTTGGACACTACTATCCTGATAAGACTCATCCCCATTTGTAAACATTTGTACCCCCAACCCCGGATACTTATTTGTAATAGTTTAGACTTTAAATTCCCGCAATTTATCGCTTTCTATATACTGTATAGTAATTAGGGTTTGTATGCGAAGATTCAAAATCAACCGCTAGATAACCTAATACAAAGATAAATGCATGACAATCAATACACAATTCACACTTGCACCCCTAGGGTAATCCCGCTTGTTGCCTTCCAAAATGGGCCATGTTTGCATGTCAAGTACTTTGGCAAAACAAAAACAAATCAAATGATCATAGTCCCTCGATGACGCTTTCGAAGTTGCCTAAAATGATCATAGTCCCTCAAGAAAAAATGCCAAAGACACTTGACACTATTGCATTCATGGTCTAAACGATGACCCGCGCCCGTCCCGTTAACATCCTAACGCAAGGTTGTTCATCAAATATAATGGTGAAACAACACTGTTAAAAGGGTTAAAACATGAGAAAGATCTTTGAGTAAATTAGGGTAGACAAACTCTTAGTTACTTGATCAAACTTGCAAAACACACTTGCCTACTTTCAAACACACTTCACAAACACAACTTCCAAAACAACTTTCAAAAACATTGAAACATCTTTTCAAAAAGACAAACACCTTTGTAAAACATTCGAGTAAAGGATTGTTACAATGGTTGCCTAGACAAGGCATCTTTTTCAAAACATTTTCAAAACCACACACACAAAGCACCAATTCAAACAATTGAAAAGCAAAGGCAAGTGATCTAAAACAAGTAACTAAGAGCCCATGGATAACCATGGATGAAAAGGGTGATAGCACCTTCCCTTTTCATAATCTACCCCCCGAACCCACGAAAACATCTCAAAGGTTTTTCCTGTGCTTTTTAACCTTTTCTTTAGGATAAAATAAAAAGTCGGTGGCGACTCTTGCTAAACCGAACAAGTGCGAACACAAACGCAAAACACAAGTCAGTTCTCCCACCGTATCACACTGGTCAATGCGCAAGATCTGGTATGGGCGTTGACTGGAGTGTATGGTAGACCTTCAATGTTGGCACGTTGGATCTGGATTGCTGATGATCTGATGGTTGGATGCTGATGATGCATGGTGGACACATGGGATACTAGCGCACCTGATCATGTAAAGAAATCTAATATGAAGCAAACGTTGGGACCTGGGGATCGAACCCAGGTCCTTATGCATTCTTCCCTTGCACGCTTGCCAATTGAGCTGGCTGATTTAGTTGTATATACAATCAAAACCAATTATAATATAATAAAAACAAAACATTGAAACTCAAAATGCGCGAATATTCAAATCACCCAACCAGGGGGTGCCACGCATCCATCTCCTTCCTCCCAACCGTCGTGTTAGCCCTGGAGATTTTTACCTACAAACATGGTGCTGTTGCTATTACCCGCGTGCTTCAAACATAAAAAATATGCATGATAAATAGATTTAAAGACCAGGGATCGATTTGTCTTGATGCCACGATCGTCCCAGTATCCAATTCTTGGCTTGATTTTTCCTGTATCAAGAAACCCTAAAATACAATCTCAAACCCTAACAATGGAAACTGTCAATATATGCACTCAAACATCAATTAAACCAAATCAATATGTTGCAAACATGATAACAAACACATAATGTGATACGGTGGGGGAACTGACTTGAGGGTTTTGCGTTTTATCGCATATGTTGCGGTTAGCAAGAGTCACCATCGACTTTTCTTTTATCCAAAAGGAAAGGTGAAAAAGCTCAAGAAAAACCTTTGAGATTGTTTCTTGAGTTGGGGGGGGGGGGGGTAGATTATGAAAAGGGAAGGTATTAGCACCCTTTTCATCCATGGTTTTCCATGGGCTCTTAGTTACTTGCTAGATCACTTGCTTTTGTTTGAAAATGTGTTTGGTGTGGTTTTGAAAGTATTTTGTAAAAGAGGCCATTCGTTTAGGCAATCTTTGTAATGATTCTCGTTCGTAAGAATATATACAAAGATGTTTGTCTTTTGAAAATGTTTTCAATGTTTGTAAGATGTTTTTTTTATAAATATGTGTGTTTGTTTTGGAAAATAGCAAGGATAATTGTTTGAAAATAGAGCAAGTAACTAGAAGTAATCTACCTACCCAAAATGTCTTTCTTATGCATTTTCTATTCCTTTGACATTGTTGTCTTACCATTGATTTGGTAAGCAACCCTATTTTTGGATATAAACGGGACGGGCGTGGGTCATCGTATAACCATGATTAGCAATGTTGCAAAGTATCTTAGCATTTTTTTGAGGGACTAAGATCATTTTTGTAAGGTAATTTTGAATAGCGTCATCGAGGGACTATGATCTTACATTTGTTTATTTTGCCAAGATACTTCGCATGCGTAATATGGCTATTTTTATATAAGGCAACCAAGTGGAGAAACCCTAAGGATGCTTGTGTGCAAGTGTGTTATTTTCATGCTTTGATTTGCATTAGGGTTTTCTATTTGCTTTATTTTGATCTTACCATACAAACCCTAATTACTAACATGGCATGTAAAGCGGTAAATTGCGTAATGTAAAGATTACTAAGCTATTACAACAATTTATGGGAGGGGGAATACAAATTTGAATGGGGATTTGCAAGAATGTAAATCTACATAAATTATTACAACCAAATCGAATTTGTACGAATATTAGAATAAACAAATACCATATTCAAATATGCAATATTATGTACATGCAAGAAAAGATTTTGTTTTATTTTTTTATGTGAAAAGAAATTTTAACCTAATCCTAAAAATATAAGGAAAAGAAATTAATTCTTAAAAAAAAAGTTTAACCCTAATTTCTAGTTTGAAAAAACATAAGGTTCTTATATATTATTTTTTGTGCATTCTTTGTATTAAAAATAATAAATAATATGGTATGAAAATATTTAGTTTTTATATGCTAAAATAAATATTTACAAATATGAAATGAAAAGAAAATAAAACAAATTAAACTAAACCTATTTTATTTATGTTTACAAGTTTATTCAAGAAAAATAATTAATATATAGTTTAATAAAAATATATTTTTTAATGTGAAAATAAAAATAAAATAAACAAAATGCAAAATTATCATATTTCATATTTTTTATGATTTTTATGTATTTAAGAAATATTTAATAAAATAAAAATGAAAATAAAAACAAATAAATAAATATATGAAAATTGTTGGGCCAAGGGGTATTCTGAGCAATCAAGGAGTGGATGTTAGGAAAAAAAACAATAGGCCCAGCGTGGAGGCCCAATCCTGCAAAACAAGCCAAAAACTGAAAATGGAAAAATGTGAAAAAACAAAAGGTAGCGCAAAGGTTCGAACACAGGACATGGGTCTCACCAGCGCGCTACCTTGCCACTGGGGTGGCTATACATCCGTTGATTAATGTGAAACAAAAATAACATAACACAAACAAAGCCCTTGCCCTGTACTTCATCTTCTTCCTCTAGCCAGCCAGATGCTCTGTAACTTTCTAATTTCTCCTTGAAAATGAAAACTCATAACATGAATGTTGTAGCATTTTGTCTCACGATTCTAACCATATAAATCATGTAAGCTAACAATCAAAGATCAAGATGAATTTTAAAAGCCCTAAATCTAAACCTAATTTTTACAGGAATTTGAACTTCAAAATTCTCTCAACTTAGGCCAAATAAATGCAAGATATATACATATACAGCTTCGTAGCAATGAGGTCTACATTGTTTATTGACAAATCGTGGCCAATGGATGCCTGTATGAAGAGATAGAAGTTGAGATTTTTACCTCTTTTAATTGAAATCATGGATGGAGTTGGAGTGAGTTTTATGAAGGCCTAATGATTGTTTGAGCTTGCTTGAACCTCCCTGAGTGTATTCCAATCCTTGCCTTGCTTTGGAAGTGTCTGGAACTCTCTATCCAAGTCAACCTACAAGCTTTGAAAACAAAAATGGCAGATGATGGAGAAGGAGTTACAGTACATGGATGAGGGTCTGGATCAGTTAGATATCAAGTAGGTAAAGTGTTTTGATGATTGAAACTTGAAACGCACGAGCCAAATGATGGATTGCTATGCTTATGCAAAAACTGTAAGTTTTGACAATTGTTTGGTGAAAGGGAGTTTGGGAGTGTTTCAGGCCTCTAGAAATCATGTTTTCTGTTGTAATGTCTTTGTATATTAGTGTGGAGAAGGTTTTAAGTCAGCTCTTCCACATGTTTCTCAAATCCTAGCCTTTTTGCACACTTTCTTGCTTTTGAAGCAAACTGAAGGGACAAGGCTTTACCTGCTTGTAATGGCTTGTTTAGGGTTGGTATCTGCTTTGTACAATTTTCTTTAGGCCTGTAAGACTTGTATGTGCAAGGGAGATAGGTTCAATGCTCAATAATTAGAAAATTGCAAAAGTGAACCTTTTTCAAAATGGCAATGGTCACTTTATGCCATTTATGGAATTACAACTTGGACAATGGCTCTAGGGCTTGGATTAAAGCTATGTCAACTGAGTAAGCATTAAATTATGGAGAAAGAAACAAGTTTGGGACCTGTAAAGCATGGATTAGGCAGCATAGGCGCTGATTTGAAATTTGTTCTTCATGAAATGGCTTGAATCAAACGTGAGAAATTGCCAACTTCATCTCTTCGATTCTCCTCACTAAAAAATTATCTTGAGGAGTTATTGGATATTTTGGAAATCTTGAAATGTGATTTATAACTCATCTTTGAAATGCATTTCAAGATACCTCTTGGAACTAGGTGAAAAATTGTCATGAAGATAGGTCAAAATCCTGCCTAAATTAGGGCAAAATTTCACTAAGTTATTTGGTTCATGAGCATGTATTCATAAAATTATATCTTGAGATCCAAGCATCTTTAGGGAAAAGTGTGTGAAGCAAAGTTGTAGATTTCATGGAGGTCTACAACTTTCATGTTGGGAACCTCCTTTGAATCATCTTGTATCATGGTGAAAAAATGGCCTAAAGTTGAGAAAAAATAAGAAATTTTCTATACTTAGAAAAATTTCTAAGAAAATTTCCAATTTTAAACCCTAATCTTCAATCCTTTTATTTCTTGATGAACAAGTTTCAAATTTTGACATGTTTTGATGAATTGTGGCCCTTGGCATTTGATTTTGACCAAAAAGTCAAAGTTTGACTTTTCAGTGTACAATTGACTTTTGATCAGTTGACTGCAAATTTTCATCTGTCTATCAATGAAATTGAAATGTTTTGAACCATGTAATTAGATCAAGATGATTCCATTAAATCCTTGGAATCATGCTTTAACTCAATTGGTCATTTGCTAGGTCAAAAATCAGAAATTGCCCTTCCTCAGTCAAAACCCTAATTTTGACCATTTTGCCCTTTTGACGATTTGATCAAATTTCTTGAGGAATTGTGATCCAAACTTGATCAAATGATACATATAAGTTTAAAATGTTGATGTGGATAAAAAATTATAAAGTTTGACTGTAAATTGGCCATGGTTGACTTTTTCCCCAATACAACTGATTTTTAGGTCAACTGTCCAATTGACTGATCAAAAATGTGATTCAAGGCTTGAAATTGTTATGAGAAATCTTAGGGGTCTATAATGATGCTTAAAAGTCATATGAAGCATTGATAGTCCAAAAATCCTTGTGAAAACTCAAACCCTAATTTTGGGCTAACAGTGTAAGATGAGATGTCTTGAGCTGACCAAACCCTAATCCAGTCTTGAGTCAAAGAAATCTTGTGAGAAAAGCCTTGATAAATGAGAGGGAAAATTTTAGGGTACAACAGCTGCCCCTGTTCAATCTTCTTAGACCTGAAGAGTTAGATTGACAAGTTTTGCCATTCGTGACTCGAAGGTGAAAGATGATTAGACACTAGAGTGCCCATAAATTTGCACTTGACAATGTGATGGTAAGGGAATGGGCTTAAGGATTCCATTTGGAGAAGTGATAGAATCTTGTCGGAGATGCACTTGTAGATGCCATCCAAAAATGTTTGTTAAATTGTAAGTTGTAAGATGAAAGAATGAGTATCAGAATGCCGTCCGTGCCTAGAGCGTATCTGAACTGTATCTGAAAGTTGAATCTGAATGAATAAAAGAATGGCATCCGTGTCTGGAGCGTATTTGAACTGTATCTAAACTTAAAATCTGAATGAGTATCAGAATGGCATCCGTGTTTGGAGCGTATCAGAACTGTATCTGAAGGTTGAATCTGAATGAGTAACAAAATGGAATCCGTGTTTGGAGAGTATCCGAATTGTATCTGAAAGTTGAATCTGAATGAGTATCAGAATAGCATCCGTGTTTGGAGCGTATACGAACTGTATCTGAAGGTTGAATATGAATGAGTATCAGAATTGCATCCGTGTTTCGAGCGTATCTAAACTGTATCTGAAGGTTGAATCTGAATGAGTAATAGAATGGCATCCGCGTTTGGAGCGTATCCGTACTGTATCATGATTGCAAATTGTTAATGGTAGCTGTTAATCTTATCCTGAAAAGGGTAAAATGTTAGCTGAAACACAAAGTTATGTTGCATGAAATGTATGATGCAATGTATTTGTTTTATCAATGTTTATGATATATGGATGTAATGTATGCGCATGTAAGCTGATTTGCGGTATCGCTGTTTGATTGAGAAAAATAAATCCTTGAATGCTACTGAGGATATGTTGAAATTTCCATGTCTTGAAGTTGGAGTAATGACGAACTCTTGTTGAGAGAAGTAAATTCAATGCCATGTACTGCTTGTAGAATCTGTTTGAGGAATCCTGAGAAATCTGATGATTTCTTACTGGGGATTAATAATCTGAAATTTGTTCCGCTGGGGATTTAAATGATGTACCATGGGGATTACTTATGGAATAGCCTAGAGACGTTTTCCTGTCCTTTCAACCTATCAGTAACTGTCTTTCTCATTTTGTTTATTTGTAAACAATAATTATGTTCAAATGCATATGTTCATCAATGAATCATTGGACGTTTTTTGCAAACAAAACATAAGAGTAAAGAAAAGACAAATGGTTTTTGCACTTTCAAAGGGGTATCTTTGTATTGACTTTGAATAAGTATTTTGTACAAAGGAGACAAACATTCTAGGAAGAGAATGGTGCCATAAAACAAGAAAAATTTATACAAAGAAAGATAGCTATGTGTAATAATCCCATGGGGTTCCCATTCTGCTATAGCCTTCATATCTCCGAATATCTTGTCTATTTTCCTTGTCCGAAGATGATTGAATTGATCAGAAACTCCGAGTTTGTCAATGAAGGTCAAAGGTTGTCCGTAAGTGATCCGACGGGACATAGTCATACGCTTTAATTCCCTAACTTTTGCCTGGACCTCCCTTTCGGGTTTTCAGTCAATCAGGAAACCCTTTTTTGCCCAAGTCGCCCTTTCGGGTTTTCAACTTGCCGGGTGTACAAATTTTTTATTTTATCCCTAATTTTTTCTCGAACATTTTTGGTTCGCCGGGATGCCCTTATTTTGCCTAGGTGTGTCAACCTAGCGGGTCTCTTATGCGTAGTATCTTTTGACTATGTCTGCATTCGTAGGGTGTGGCAGGTCGTCACCGTCCATGGTGGTCAAAATCATTGCCCCATCGAAGAATATATTTTTGATTACAAATGGTCCTTCATAGGTAGGAGTCCATTTGCCCCTGGGATCACTTTGTGGTAAAATGATACGTTTGATCACTAGATCCCCAACTTGATATACTTGGCATCTGACTTTCTTGTTGAAAGCCTTGATCATCCATTTTTGATACATTTGACCATGGCAAACAACAAAAGTTTTTTTTCATCAATTAAGTTCAGTTGATCAAGTCGAGTCTGGATCCAATCGTCTTTACTCAAACCTGCATCCTTCATAATCCTTAGGGAGGGGATCTGAACCTCAATAGGCAAGACAACTTCCATGCCGTAAACCAAAGAATAAGGTGTTGCCCCAGTTGATGTGCGAGCCGTGGTACGATACCTGTGGAGAGCAAATGGTAGCATCTCATGCCAGTCCTTGTAGGTGACTGTCATTTTCTGTATGATCTTTTTAATGTTTTTATTTGCAGCTTCGACAACATCATTCATCTTTGGCCGATAAGGGGAAGAATTGTGATGCCGAATCTTGAATTGCTCGCAAAGGCGATGATCATAGTGTTATTAAGATTTGTACCATTATCAGTGATGATCTCTTCTGGGATACCGTACCGACAAATGAGATTTTTCTTGATGAAACGGGCAACAACATTATTAGTAACGGAAGCGAAGGAAGCCGCTTCGACCCATTTGGTAAAATAGTCAATGGCCACTAGGATGGAACGGTGTCCATTGGAGGTTGCCGGCTTGATCTCTCCAATCATATCAATTCCCCACATAGCGAAGGGCCAAGGAGCCATCAAGACATTCAGAGGAATCAGAGGTACGTGCACCTTGTCAGCATAAATTTGACACTTATGACAGGTCCGAGAGTGTTGATAGCAATCTTCTTCTATGGTAGACCAATAATAGCCTGCCCATAGGATTTTCTTCGCCATCGTATGCCCACTGGAGTGAGTGCCAAAATTACCTTCATATGATTCAGCCATGATCTTTTCCGCCTCAATCTTATCCACACACCGAAGCAGAATGGAGTCATGATTGCATTTGTACAGGATGCCGTTACTAAGGAAGAACTTAGCAGAGAATCTCCTTAAGAACTTCTTATCATTGATCAAAGCTCCTCTCGGATATTCTTGAGCCTCGAGATACCTCTTGACTTCATGAAACCAAGGCTGGTCCACTACCTCTTCAGTATTAATCTCGTGACAATGTGCTGGTTCATCCATTCGTTCGATGGTGATTTAGGGAGCCTCGTTATCCCAATTGAGTTTAAACATAGATGACATTGTAGCTAGAGCGTCTGCTAGCTGATTTTCTTCTCGCGGGAAATGCTCAAAGGTAATCTTCTCAAAATATGGTGGCAATGTCAAAACATGTTCTTTGTAAGGGATAAGATTTGGGTGCTTAGTATCCCATTCTCCATTGATCTGACTGATGACCAAAGCTGAATCTCCAAACACGTCTAGGGATTTGATTCCCAAGTCTATGGCAGCTCTGAGACCAAAGATGCATGCTTCGTACTCCGCCATGTTGTTCGTAAAATTGAAGCAAAGTCTGGCAGTAAAGGGAGTATGAAACCCTTTTGGAGATATGAGTACAGCGCCGATACCATTACCAAATGCATTGGAGGCCCCATCAAAAAGCAGGGTCCATCGGGAGCCTTGTTCAGGTCCGTCATATGGTCTGATTTCTTCACAGTTGTCTAATGTCATGATGTCTTCATCCGGGAATTCAAACTTCATGGACTAATAATCTTTTACAGCTTGATGAGCAAGATGATCAGCCAATACACTGCCCTTTATAGCTTTCTGGGTAGTATACTGTATGTCATATTCTTTTAGGATCATCTGCCATCTAGCTATCCTCCCACACAGAGCAGGCTTTTCGAAGATGTATTTTATCGGATCCATCTTAGATATCAACAAGGTAGTATGAGTCAGCATATACTGTCTTAGCCGGCGAGCAGCCCATTCCAGAGCGCAACAAGTTTTCTCGAGCAGTGAATATCTGGTTTCACAGTCGGTAGACTTTTTGCTGAGGTAGTAAATAGCATGCTCTTTTCGGCCAGACTCGTCATGCTGCCCCAATACACACCCCGTTGAGTTTTCTAAAACAATCATATACATGATCATTGGTCTTCCATCGACTGGTGGCATCAAAACAAGAGGCTCTTGTAAATACTCTTTGATTTTGTCGAAAGCAGTCTGGCATTCATCATTCCACTTGACTACTTGATCTTTCTTCAATAGTTTGAAGATTGGCTCGCAAGTAGCTATTAGGTGAGAAATGAATCTGGCAATATAGTTCAGGCGTCCCAAGAATCCTATGACTTCCTTCTCAGTACGAGGAGCAGGCATTTCTTGTATTGCTTTAACCTTGGCGGGATCGACCTCAATACCTTTGTTGCTGACGATAAAACCTAGGAGTTTACCGGACCGTACTCCGAATGTGCACTTGTTTGGGTTCAACCTTAGCTTGTACTCCTTCAATCTCTCAAACAACTTTTGCAGGTGATCAAGGTGCTCTTCTTCTGTTTGTGATCGGGCTATTATATCGTCTACGTAGACCTCTATTTCATGATGTATCAAGTCGTGAAATAAGGCTACCATGGCGCGCTGATAGGTTGCCCCATCATTCTTCAGTCCGAATGGAATCCCTTTGTAGCAGAATGTGCCCCACTGTGTGACAAATGTAGTTTTCTCCATGTCCTCAGGTGCCATTTTGATTTGGTTGTAACCTGAGAACCCGTCCATGAAGGAAAACACTTTATGCTGGGCCGTATTGTCAACTAGGATGTCTATGTGGGGAAGTGGAAAATCATCTTTAGGGCTGACCCTATTCAAATCTCTATAGTCCATGCACATTCGTACTTTGCCGTCCTTTTTAGGCACGGAAACAATGTTGGCCACCCATTGAGGATAGGAAGTGACGGCCAAAAATCCAGCGTTAAATTGTTTCATGACTTCCGCTTTGATCTTCTTAGACATGTCAGGTCTCATGTGGCGGACTTTTTATTTTGCTGGTGGACAGTCTTCTCTTGTTGGCAGATGATGTACCACGATGTCTGCATCGAGTCCCGGTATATCTTCATATAACCAAGCAAATATTTCAACATAATCATGCAACAACTGAATCAGACGCTCCTTGACACTAGGCTCTAGATTGGCACCCACCTTGAGCTCTTTTATGTCCTCTTCGGTACCCAGATTGACCGTATCCACAGGTTCCTCATGAGGCTGAATAACTCTTTCCTCTTGTTGTAGTAGTCTAGCCAATTCCCCTGGTACTTCACAATCTTCCTCACCTTCGTCTTCGGCTTGGTAGATTAGATCTTCAGAGTCACTAAAGGCCATAGTAGAATCGTTACCCATGGGATCCGGAATGGAGGGGTACCTGCATTTGTGAGTATGGGTGTGTGTAAGGGTATAACCATCTTTAAACAACAAAATGTAAAAGAAAGACAATGAGCACAAAAGTTTGCATGTGAAAAACGTCCATGATTCATTGAATGTCATATGAAGATGAAATAAAAACCCTTACAAATGGACCATTATGCCTCGGGCAAGACACAAGGTTTTAAATGTGCGAATTGTTTGTGAATATTACAAGTCCAACAAAAATGTTAAAGATAAATTACTGAGGGATGAAAGTTATTGGGACAAAGTCTCTGGCCTCCCAATTGTGAAGTCCTCCATTGACAGTTGGAAATATCCAATCCTCCAAGCTGCAATCCTCTTCACCATTTTCCACCGCATTAACCTCTCGGTTGCTAATCTTCAAGGGTGGCCCTCCAGAACGGGAACGGCGTACATCCTTCTGAGCACCTGAAGTGAACCCTAAGCCAAACTTGTTAGATTTATACGGAATATCTGGAAGTTGCCCCCAGATGGTGCATCCACCCTCCTCTACTACTGCCTTGGCGTCTTTCAGAGATGACATCCAAAGTGGAGGTCTTGTAATCTTGGGAATCTGGGACACAGTCTTGGTCACTGCTACTGTTGTACCCCAAAATTTGCCTTCTCATTTCATCAACATTTTTTATCACAAGACTCTTGGAACTCAAGATCAAGCTAGGGTTTGCCTACTCAAAACACCTCCTTGCACTGTTGACCTAAATTAGGGTTTGAGTTTGCACAGTGATGTTTTGACCTACAATGCCCAAAGTTACTTTCATACTTCATATTGGACTCACAAGTTTGTCCATACCAAGTTTCAAGCCTTGATCCAAATTTTTGCCCAGTCAATTGGACAGTTGACCTAGAAATTAGCTGTATTGGGGAAAAAGTCAACTGTGGCCAATTGACAGTCAAACCTCATGAAATTTGATTCACATCAACATTATGAACTCATATGAACCATTTGATCAAGTTTGGATCACAATTCCACAAGAAATTTGATCAGATCACCAAAAGGGCAAAATGGTCATTTTTAGGGTTTTGACTTTACAAAGGCAATTTTTGACTGTTTGACCTAGCCAATGGAAAATCAAGCTCATGCATGGACTCAAGGACTCAATAAAATTATCTTGACCCATTCAACAAGTTCAAAAGATCTCAAATGCATAGGATTGACAGATGAATTTTTCAGTCAACTGATCAAAATTTGACTGTATACTGAAAAGTCAAACTTTGACTTTTTGGTCAAAATCAAGTGCCAAGGGTCATTTTTCATCAATACATGTCAAATTATGAAACTTTTTCATCAAGAAACCCAAAAATGCAAATTAGGGTTTAAAATGGAAAATTTTCATAACTTAGAATTTTTCTAAGTTATAAAAGTTTCTTATTTTTTCCTAACTTTGTCCCATTTTTTCACCAAGATGCAAATGGATTCAAACAAAACTTTCAACATGAAAGTTGTGGTCCATCACAAAGTATACAACTTTTATTCACAAAGTTTTCTCAAAATAAGCTCGTATCTCAAGTTATGAGTTTTGGAACAAGGGTACCTAAAACTTTTAACTTAGAAAGATTTTGCCCTAGTTTAGGCAGGATTTTGACCCATCTTCTTGGCCATTTTCCATATAGTTCCACTTGGAGTTTAAAGTTTCATTTCTAAGATGGATTTTAGTACATGTTGTAAGCTTTCCAAATTGTCCAAGAACTCCTCAAATACATTGGTGGTTATGGAGAATCGAATGCTTGAAGTTGGCAAAAACTCACTTTGATCCATGGCCAATACATGTTCATACCACTTGCCAAATCTGATCTAGCTAGCTTGGTTCACAATTACAGGCCTCTAAACCAGTTTGTACTCCATAATTTAATACATATCCATTGAGCCAAGGCATTGTCTTGGTCATTAGGGTATTGTACACTAGATTAAGCCTTAAATGGAAAAAGTAACAATGCCATTTTTGCTTGAACTTTGCTTTATGTCAAAACAACATCCTAGAGCATTGAAACAGATCTTATGCTGCAAATAAAATCCATTAATTAGAGGGGCCAAGAGGGTTGTGTGCAGGTTTATAGGATGGCATGTACAAGTCTATAACCTCACTTCCACTCTTTTGCTTAAAGAAGAAGAAAACTTGCAAAAATACAAGGCATCTCTCACATTTGATAAAACCAACTAAAACAAAGTTGTCAAACAGTTTTCATACACCCTAACAAGCCAGAAACACGAGTCTGGAACCTCTCAAAACCCCTTGTGCACAAATTCCCCATTTTCTTGCAAAATAGGGCCAGTTCTGCATTTTGCAAGCCATCATCAAATTCCATCGCGCGTTTTGTCCAAAGATACTTCAAACACCTTCCAACCAACATACCTGAACTATTCCAGACCTCCATTGCTAGCTGTAACACCATTAACACACATTTCCATTTTTGTTTCAAAGCTCTGCAGGTTGAGTTCTGTAGCACGATTCAGGCTACTTCAAAACAAGCCAAGCATTGGGAAAGCTTCAGTGGACCTCAGGCAAGCTCAAAAGAACCTCAAGCACCCTTGGAAGTTGTTGCATTGTCCACCTCGAAGTCAAATGAAACAGGTATTTCATGAACTTCTATCTCTCTATTTAGGAATAGTTAGACTTAGGTTTGTGAATGAAAGATGTTGTACTCATAGCCCTGAAACCATACATGTGCTTAGTTTTCATTTATATTAATCGTGCTAGGAGAATTTTGTTCATGAAATTTCTGAAAAAACTAGGTTAAGAATTAGGGCCAGAGAAATTCTCTCTGGTCTTTGAGAGTTAGCTTAAGTTTTTTATATGGTTAGATTCGTTACTTGATGCTCTACAAGTTTCATGTTATGAGTTTTGTCAAAAAATCAAGGAATCAGGAGATAGCATTTGATGTACAGAACGCGCGTTTTTTTTGAACTGAGGAAGAAGATGAAGTTGATTCTGGGCTGGGCCTGGACTTCTTTGCTTTTGACACCCCCCAGTTCACTTTCAGCACCCCTTCGCCCATTGCTTTGTATTTTCATTATTTTTGCATTTTTATTTTTTTTGACTTTGATATTTTATTTGCAAACATAAAAAATATCCCAAAAATATTTTCATATTTTTTTTCATTTATTAGATATTTTATTCAAAATTTTCCTAATGTAAACATATTAAATATCTTATTTTCTTTTGTTAAAACTTAAAAAATAATACAAATAATACTTAAATAATTTATTTTATTTTTATATACATATTTGAAAATATTTTCTTGAAATATATACATTTGGTAAATAATTTATTTTATTTTGTACACACTTAATATATTTAATACATATATGTACATACATAATATATTTTATTAAATAATTAGGAAAAAAAACACAAAAATAATACATTTTTATTTTTATTAATATTTTATAATAAAAATACCATTTTTCAATATACTTTTATTTTTTGTACAAATCAATACATTATTGTATATAAATAATAAATAATGCAATTTATTTAAGAAATTAGGGTTTTTGCCCTAAAAAACAAAAATAATTAAAATTGACTTTCTTTTTATTTATTTACATTTCACATTAAAAATACTTTTTTATACCTAAAAAAACATTTTTTGCATAATACATTTTATATTTATTTATGGTATTTATTTAAATATTGTACATTCAATTGTATTATGCCTCACCTATTCAATTTGGTTGTAATAATTTAGAATTTAATTTCTTGCAAAATAATCCCCAATTCAAATTTGTATCCCCCTCCCTATATCATGTTGTAATAGTGTAGAATTTAAATTCTCGCACCTATAAATGCTTTCAATTATGCCATGATTAGACCCAGGGTTTGTATGCAAAATAAAATTAACAAATAGCTTGACCTAATCCAAGATAACAATGCATGAAAAACAAACACAATGCACACTTGCACCCCTAGGGTTACAATCCACTTGTTGCCTTCAAAAATGGGCCATGGTATGCATGTCAAGTACTTTTGCAAAACAAAAA
This sequence comes from Vicia faba, assembly GCA_948472305.1. Taxonomy (NCBI): domain Eukaryota; kingdom Viridiplantae; phylum Streptophyta; class Magnoliopsida; order Fabales; family Fabaceae; genus Vicia; species Vicia faba. Next base: position 1,245,582,505 of record OX451741.1, read on the forward strand.
CAAAACAAAATATCATAGTCCCTCGATGACGCTATCTGAGTTGCCTAAACAAAATGATCAAGTCCCTCAAGAAAATTGCCAAAAATACTTGACACAATTGCTATCATGGTCTATACGATGACCCGCGCCTGTCCCGTCTAACATCCTAACACAAGGTTGTTCACCAAATACAATGGTGAAACAACACTGTTAAAAGGGTTAAAAACACAAGAAAGATCTTTGAGTAAAATAGGGTAGACAACTCTTAGTTACTTGATCAAAGCTTGCAAAAACATCCTTGCTATCTTCAAACACACTTCACAACACAATTTCAAAACATTTCCCAAAACAAACTTTCAAAAACATTGAAATCTTTTCAAAAGACAAAAACACCTTTGTATACATTCAAACAAGAACCATTACAAAGGTTGCCACAACGATGGCCTCTTTTCAAAACATCTTTCAAAACCACATGTTGTACCCCAAAATTTTCCCTCCCATATTCTCCAAAGATTTAACAAGAATCAATCTTCAAATGGTTCAAAATCTCTCAAGGGTTGCACAGTCAAACATCCTCCTAAGCCAGTCAAAATTAGGGTTTTGTTTCTTGCAAGGAAGTTGAGGTTTTCAAGGGCTCAATCAAGTCCCATATGCCTATATACATCCTCAAGCATCCCTATGCCAAGTTTCAAGGCTCACAAGGTCAAGTTGCACAGTAAAAGCCCTAATTGCTTCACAATCAACTGCAGGGGCAAAATGGTCATTTTACAGTCAAAAGTCAAAATTTTTGGTCAACATCTTATTTTGAAGCCACAATCATCATTTGATCAAATCTTGATCATGATTCCACAAGCATGGCTCAAAAATCATCAAGGATGCAAAAGTTTCTATTTTTGGACAGCTGAAAAGTCAACTGTAACTTGACCAAGGCATAACCTTTTCATGGTTCATCAGAAAAATCCCATCCAATGCTAATTTTGAAGGGCATGACATTTCCTACAACTCATATTCACATTCCAAGTCCTAGAAATGCTCTCACTAAAAGTTATCAATTTCTACATTATAGGTCAATTTCAAAAGTCAACAAAAATGCACTTTAAGTCAAAGACCATAACTTGATATTGGTAAATCAAAATGACATGGGACCAAAGGAATTGGTTAGAGGACTTCAAGACCTTTCCAAAATGTCCAAGAACATGTTCATATGATCAAATTTGAGCAAGATATGCATTGGAGAAGTTGGGAAATTTTTGGGAATTTGCAAAAGTCAACTTTGCCTAAAACACTTCATTTTTGCTAATGGGCCTCAAATTCTTTCTTGAAACTTTGCCCAAGGCCTATGCACGACCCATTAAGCTTAAATTGGTTTATTTTCTTATTTTTAATTAATTAATTGAATTTTTATTAATATTAATTCATTTAATTGATTTTAATTGTAGGAAAATTCAAAAGATATGTTTTTTTAAATCTTTTGTGAAGCAAATAAGATCAGGGCAAGCTGGCAATTCGTGTGCCAATCAAAGATGTCAAAAAATCCGAAATTGGCAAGGTTTTTCAATCAAAAAGGTTGAAAAATATTTGATTGGAAATCAAAGATGCAAAACATTATTCCATGGATCTTTGACCTAGTTTTCACCCTAATTCCATCATACTATATATGCTGAAGCCAAACCTAATTCCTTGGACGTGCAAAACTGCTGCAAAGAACCCTTATCAAATTGAAAAAATTCCAAGAAAGCTTGAAACCGAATTCCCCTTTTCAGGCCCTTTCAAGGAGACTTAAAGGTTTAAACACGTTGCTGGGACACTCAGGAACCTATTGCAATCACAAACAAGCTCTAACACTCAAAGAATCACTCACTTCAGTCACACGGTTTGCCTAATTTTTCTAGAATCGAAACTCATAATTCTTGCATATTTAACATGATATAATTGTTGCTTTGCATTGCTATGACCTTTCTGAAGCTGATGGTATAGGTGAATTGAGTTATAGAGCCATGAATCAAAAGACACCATTGAAGAAATCTAGGGTTTCAGAGCTCTCAGATTAGGGCTTTCCACATACAGCAAAATTGGACCTCATAACGCATATGGTTGAATTCGTCAAGGCCAGACGAATTCAACCCAACCATCGCGCCCTTTTTATATGTACTGTACGCCTAATCGCTATTTTCTATGGTTGCATTTTGTGGGGGTTAAAAACCCCCGCTATTTGTTTGTTTTGTTTTTTTACAGGCCAACGAAGAAGATGACGTGCTGGCAATATGTGGTTGGTCTATTCAAATAATATGCGCGCGTTTTGCTTTATGGCATAATTGTTTGGTTTCTTAATATATTATTTATTGATCAGTATATTAACAAAGACAACACAATGGCTTAGTGGAAGGGGACGTGTCTGGCAATCGCTGGGACCTGGGTTCGATTCCCAGGTCCCCCCAAACCTTTGATTATATTTTTCCTAATGTGTTCATGTGCAGGCTTTGCAATGATGTCCACCATAAACCTCACTCATCCAGCGTGCCAAGTGTCTTCAACAACCATCCAAAGGCCAGGGAAGAGGGAATACCATGTTCTTCAGTCAACCATACGCACCTGAATCCAGAAAGTCAACAGGCTTGGCTTATTGGGCCTAAAATTTCCAGGCTTCACACCTCCATTCTTGGGTCAACACCCCCACTGGTTTTGTTACTTTTTATTTTCTTTTCTTTTACAATTTCTTTTTAATTATTATAATTATTATTATTAATTCATAAACAAATTATTTTTCATATTAAATTTAGAAACTTAAATATTTATAATATTCATAATATTATTATTATTCATTATTTTTACTAATTATTATTATTTTTTTGTAAATAAATGTAAATTAATTAACTTAGTTTTAATTAGGTAATTTTAACTTTTTTTACAATAAATAAAATAAACTTAGGACTAGGGTTTTCTTGATCTTTTAATTACCTTTTCTTTTTTATTTTCAGTAAAATATAAAAAAACATAAAAAGCATTTTTTTGTAAATAAATAATTAATTAGTAAACTAGGTTTAATATTTTAATTAAGTTGCAAAAAAGGACAAAAACTCATATTTTCTCAAAAGGGTCAAAACCCTAAGGACGTCCTGATTAAATTTCTTTTCGCACATTATTCTTATTCTTGATTATTTATGTATCTGCTCAAAGGATGTAATAGCTAATTAGGTTTTTTCCGCTTTATTTACTTTCTGCATTTATTTCCAAAACGGGTTATGTTTTTGGCGATGTATAGACCCGCGCCTTGTAATAGCATAGATTTACATTTCCGCACTTTATTTTCCGCACTCTTAACTGTTAAAAAATGCATGACAAGATTGCCTGACAAATTAAAAACAACTCGTAGCTCACAAATGCATGATCAAAGATAAACATTAACTGAAAAACAATACACGAGCACATGCCACTCCTAGGGTACGCCTCACTGGTTGCCTCGAACGTGGTCGTCAAGTATAGGGTGTCTCAGAGGTCGCCCTCCTGTCTAAAGATCCAGTTGCCTCGAAACGGTTGCCTCGGATAAAAGGATCTAGGACATTAGGGTTACTTCTAAGGTATCCTACTATTGCTTCGGTGACCACACCGTCCCTTATAATCGAATTGACCCGAACACCTCCAACGACGGTGCTACCTATCTGTCAATGGTGGGATAGCACTATCTTAAGGACTCTTACACAGCTTAATTCCTTAGAGTAGGTAGATCTCATGGGTACTTGCTCTTTTCAAAAACAAACAAAACATCTTTTCACACTAACACTTTCAAAAAGTTTTCAAGCAAATTTTTCATACACTCTTGAGGACAGATACAAGAGTTACTTAGAAATTTTTCAAAACGAAACTTTTTTCAAAACCCACAAACACAAGAAAAGCAAACAATTTTTGAAAACATAGTGAGCAAGTACCTAAGAGCCCGTGGATAACCACGGATAGAAAGGGTGCTAACACCTTCCCTTTCTATAATCTACCTCTCGAACCCGTGAAACATCTCGAAAAGGAATTTTGCCGTGCTTTTGTCCTTTCCTTGTTGGAGAACATAAAAGACGGTGGCGACTCTTGCTTACCGCGACATTTCGCAAACCAGCTTTAAAAAGTCAGTTCTATTTCCACCGGTCACACCATACACAAAGCACCATTTCAAACAATTGAAGAGCACCATTTCAAACAATTGAAAAGCAAAGCAAGTGATCTAAGCAAGTAACTAAGAGCCCATGGATAACCATGGATAGAAAGGGTCCTAATACCTTCCCTTTCTATAGTCTACTCCCCGAACCCAAGAAAACATCTCAAAGGTCTTTCCTGTGCTTTTTGACCTTTCCTTAGGATAAAATAAAAATTCGGTGGCGACTCTTGCTAAACCGAAACATTTGCAAACACAAATGCAAAATCCCAAGTCAGTTCTCCCACCGTATCACAGAACTGGCGACTCTATTGGGGATTACTTTAAAAGTGGAGTAACCTTAGGGCTTAGATAACCCTTTGCATGATTAATTGTTTGCTTTGATTGCTTTACATTTAACACTCTTGTTTGGGCTTGAAATCCTTTAGCCAGATTTGGGAAACATTCATAGGTAAATAGAAATACGTTGTGGAAACTGTGTGGGGTATACCGAAACGGTTGAAGCAATAGCTATATTAGTGCGACATATTTGTGAGTACCGGTAGCCTTTGTGTCAATCAAAAAGAATATGGGGCCGCTGAGTGATGTCATGAAGCACTAATGAACTCTTAGAACCTTACTTGACCATCTTGGCCTTATTAGGGGTAGTCAGATGACCGACTTTGGTGCAGTCCGAAGTTGGTAGATACTCGATACTACACTCATTGAGGATTGTTTTCTTGGAATATTTTGGTCGCTAGTTAAGTGGCTAAACCAAAACAATGAACATGGAAAACAATCCAGTGATATTGAGCTCCTTAAAACCCGGTTACTATTTATAGGACAAGTTTTGAGCCAACTAAACTCAAGAGGGTACTTACCTATGAAACCTCATGCAAGCCTGAAACTAGGGTTTTGTGTGACTTGCTTGTACATGTGTTTGTGCATACATCATGAACATCATAAAGCATCATATGCATCCACTAACCATTTCAAGGGTTTGGATCTTCATCTTTGTTCTTGTTTTGTAGGTCATGGAATCTCTTCGTAGGAAAACAATTCAAGTCAACCTTGTGAGAATCCCTCCTCAACTTAAGGAGCTTACTTCCAGGATTCCAGAGAACTCTCTCTTCAGTGAAAGACATGGTAGACTCCTCAACTTGGTCAACACCAACATTGAAGAGGACATGTTGAAAGTTCTCTTCCAGTTCTTTGACCCCATACACCACTGTTTCACATTCCCTGATTACCAATTGGTGCCTACTTTGGAGGAATTTTCTCAACTCCTGAGAATTCCTATTCTTCATCAACTACCCTACAACGGTACGGAAAAAGAACCAAAGCCTGAAGATGTTGCTCAAGCATTACACTTACAACCATCTAACATCAAAGGACATTGGGAAACCAGGAGTGGTGTCAAGGGTTTCTTGGCAAAGTTTCTGTTTGAGAAGGCACAAGACTGCTGGAATTATCTTGATCTACAAGCCTTTGAAGAGATTGTGGCACTCCTTATCTATGGGTTGGTTTTGTTCCCAAACCCTGACCAACTTATAGATGTGAATGCTGTCAAGATTTTCATATCCAGGAATCCTATACCCCCATTGCTTGGGGACATCCTACACTCATTTTACACACGAACAATGAGGAAAAGAGGTGTTCTCATGTGCTGTACTCCTCTCCTAGCAAGGTGGTTTATTTCTCACCTTCCACAATCAGTTTTGAAGAATGATCAGGGTTTAAGGTGGTCACAGCGGTTGATGACCCTCACACATTCTGATGTACATTGGTGTTCTCGGTCCAGAGAAAATGTCATCATCATTGATCATTGTGGGGAATTCCCTAATGTCCCACTACTTGGTATTAGGGGAGGCATTACCTACAATCCATGTTTATCTCTAAGACAGTTTGGATATGCTCGGAGGGATGGCCCTCATAACATGCTGATTCCTAACCTAGTTTTTGACTTCGACAACGATGCGCAAGGACTTCGACAAAGGTTCGTCAGAGCTTGGAGGATGCCCAACAAGGTGGATAGTAAGACACTAGGGCACAAGAATTCCATACCCCTTGAGCCTTATCTCAAGTGGGTACGAACCCGCGCCCAGAATCTTATGATGCCATATCCTCACATTCTCCCCGTGATCAAAGAGCCTGTTATGAAAGGAGAGGTTCCATACACCATCCTACATCCTGACATGCCAACATCATGGGAAGAAATGAAAAAGAGTTGGATCGAACTCAAGGAAGAACAAAATACTTTTGAAGCCAGCTTCTATGCCAGTGAGAAGAAGGTTTTGGAGCTTACCCTCCGACTTCATGAGGAGGAAACTCTCAACACTTACATCGCACCAAAGAGGATGCACAATGTCTTTTTACATTAAGAATTTTGTAATATTTTGCCCATGGGGCACTTATGTACTAACAATTTCTTCTTAATATGACATGCGTTCTTTTTGTTTACAACAAATTTGAAATTCTGAATCCTTGAATGCATTACATGAATAACATACCATTCATCATATGCATAAACAGGTCTTCACACCAGGTTTCCTTATCTTTCTGCTGCTTATTTCAGCAAGATGGATTTGGAGCAGACGGTAAAGGATCTGCAGGCACAAAATTCACAATTCCACCAACTCCCTATGACCTTGGCAAAGGGTCAAGAGGACCTCAAAGCTCTGTTGAAGAAGAATAAAGAGAAAAATAAAAAGAGACCTGGAGTAGCCACTTTTGGAAGAAGGTTTAAAAGCAATGCCAGAAAGGTTCTTGAGTTCCCCTCAATGTCTGACGAAGGGGCCGGTAAAGGGAAAGGGACTGCTGTACCTTCTGAATCTGAGGTTGAAGAGGAAGAAGAAGAAGAAGACGAAGACTACTCCGAATAACAGTATCCTCCAGCGGATGATAAATATAAGACTCTTGAAGATAGACTGGAAGCCATGGAGTTGCAGAGGGTACCCGGTTTGGATTTTGAAGAACTAGGGCTGGTAGCTGGGATTGTTATCCCTCCCAAGTTCAAGGTGCCAACATTCGCCAAGTACGACGGTCTGTCTTGCCCAAAGATGCACCTGAGATCGTATGTCAGAAAAATCCAACCCCACTCATCTGATAAAGACCTCTGGGTACACTTTTTCCAAGACAGTTTGTTTGGCACGCAGTTGGATTGGTTCTATCAACTCGAGAGATCAAAGGTTCATAATTGGGAAGACTTAGTTGCCACTTTTTATCGTCAATATCAATACAATGCTGATTTTGCGCCCACTCGTACTCAGTTACAAAGTATGGGGATGGCTTCCAATGAAGGATTTAAAGAGTATGCACAGAAGTGGCGTGATCTGGCTGGGAGGGTGCAGCCACCGTTGTCAGATAGGGAGTTAGTTGACATGTTTCTGGGGACCTTGTCTAGCCCCTTCTTCAATCATCTAATCGGGAGTTCTTCTGCGGGATTTACTGAATTACTTTTTACCGATGAAAGGGTTGAGGCCGGTATTAAAAGTGGAAAGATTCAAAAGGATGCTTCCGCATCCACAGCTGTTAAGAAACCCTTCCCAGCTAAGAAGGAAGCATCTGGTGTGTATTCTCAGAAGGGTCAGGGAAGAACCGAGCGCCGGCCGACTGTAGGGGATGTGATGATTCAAAATTCTTCAAATGATCAACCTCGTGGCAATCAGTCGAGACCTAATCAAAAACGGGTAGAAAGGCCACAGCGGCAGTTCACCCGCATCAACATGACGCCAGCTCAGGTACTCCCTCATTTGTTGAGGCTGAATCCTACCAGTTTGAAGGAAGAACCAAAGAACCCTAACACCCCCTCTCCATACTACCACTCCAATGCCAAATGTGCTTACCATTCCGACAGTGTTGGGCACGATACCAATAATTACTGGGCGCTTAAGAACAAAATCCAAGACTTGATTGATGCCAAAGAAGTAGAATTCGGTACGCCTGAGAAGCCCAATGTGATTTCTGCTCTGATGCCCAAGCACGGTAATAATGTTCATGCTGTTATGGAGGACCTTCATGTTACTGATGTTGTTGACCTGTTGACACCGTTACTTGTGATCAAAGAGAATTTGATGAAAGCCGGGATCTTTCCTGGTTGTGGTAAAGACTGCTATTTTTGTTTGAACATACGAGGTGATTGCCCAATGTTGAAGTCAGGTGTCCAACGCCTGATGGATACCCAAGAGATACTTTTCCAGAAAACCCCTGTTGATACCTTCAATCCTATTACTCCTGCTACTGCTGCTACTTCAACCAACGATATTGCAATCATAACCATTTCTGACAATCCTCCCAAGGCTTGCAAAAGGCCTGTCAGTATTACACCCAACTCTAAATGTGTACCTTGAAAGATCACCATGTCGGGACATGTCCCGTACCAATCTAGCAAAACGATACCATGGAACTATGGAGGAGAAATCTTCTACCATGGTATCAAACAAATTGAGGCAGTCCAAGAAAATTCTGAAGAAGAAAACCCTGATATAGGGAACATTGCGGGTACAAGCAAGATAACCCGCAGCGGCCAGATTTTTTCTCCGGAGATTGCTCCCCCTCGAGCAGTTTTCGGACCCTTGAAAGCTTCTGTACCCGTTGGACCATTGGATACTCCTGAAGTAAGACCATCTGTTGATACTACCAATAAGGGTAAGGGGATACTAGAAGTGCCTGTCAGGACGAAGGCTCATGCTGTGGTTATCCCCAAAACCACTCAGAAAGAAATGGATGAAATCTTGAAAATAATCAGAAAAAGTGACTACGACGTTGTGGAACAGTTAGGGTAGACCCCTTCTAAAATTTTAATGTTGGCTCTTCTGCTCTGTTCTGAGGCCCATTCTAAGGCCCTAATCAAATTCTTGAAGGCGGCACATGTACCCCAAGAGACTTCGGCTGACCAGTTTCAGGAATGTGTGGCCAGTCTTACTGCTGATAATGGCCTTGGCTTTTCCGACACTGACTTAACTCCCAAAGGAAGGAAACACAACAACGCGCTACATGTCTCAGTTGAATGCAGGGGAACCACCCTTGCCCATGTCTTAGTTGATACTGGTTCTTCCTTGAATGTGCTGCCGAAGAAAGCCTTAGACCGTTTGGGCTGCGAAGGATTGACCCTCAAACCTAGTAACATCGTTGTTAGGGCTTTTGATGGTTCCAAAAGAATGGTTCATGGAGAGGTTGATATTCCTATCAAAGTAGGCACAAAAGTTTTTAACTCCACCTTTTACGTGATGGACATCCGTCCGTCATATTCGTGTTTGTTAGGAAGACCGTGGATCCATTATACCGGGGCAGTTACCTCCTCTTTGCACCAAATGCTGAAATATCCTGTTAAGGGTAAGATTATAACAGTGCACGGCGAGGAAGAGTACATGATAAGTCATCTCAATTCCTTCTGCTATGTGGAGTTGGATGGCGAGTTCATCGAAACGCCTTTCCAACATTTTGAGGAAGTATCTCCTGAGGTAGCAGTTGCGAAGACAATGGTTGAAGTGCCTACTGTTCCCAAGTAGGTATCTAGGATGGCATCTCTCAAGGACGCAGAGGCTGTGATTAAAGAAGGGAAGAGTACAGTATGGGGGAAACTGCCTGACTTTCCCCATAAGACGGACAAGTTTGGGTTAGGGTTCACTGCTGCAGGACAAAAGGCTATGCGTCGCTCCAAGGTTGGAAGACCACCCGTCAAGATCACTCACCACGGAATCAATGTTGTAGAAGATGAAGATGAAGAGAGCCACTTTGAAGATTGGATCTTTCCGACCGTCGAAGGGGGTTTAAGCAACTGGGAAGCAAAGGATTTTATTCCCATCACCTTTATCAACTAGTAATTTTATCTATTGAACAATTTCCCATTTATGGTATGTAATAACTAAACAAATTTGCACACTATTTTCACCTCATGCCTTTCCCGGGGCATGTAGGTCCATTTGTAAGGGCTTGATCTTCTTCATTATCATATGCCATGTTTTAATGAATCATTGGACGTTTTTCATCTATAAACTGTTGTGTTCATTTTCTTTCCTTTTGCATTTTTTGTTGTTTAAGGATGGCTATCCCTTACACACACCCACACTCACAAATGCAGGTACCCATCCACTCCGGATTCCATGGATGACTATTCTGCTTTAACCTTTGATAACTCTGAAGATTTGATCAATCATGCTGAGTACGAAGTTGACGAAGACTGTGAAGTGCCGGGAGAGTTAGCCAGACTTTTGCAACAAGAAGAGAGGGCTATTCTGCCTCATGAAGAGTTGCTAGAAACCATTAACTTGGGGATAGAGGAAGACAGGAAAGAAGTAAAAGTGGGTGCCAACCTGGAACCAAGTGTCAAGGAGCGTTTAATGCAGTTGTTGAGCGAATATGTTGAAATCTTCGCCTGGTCTTATGAAGACATGCCAGGGTTAGACACAGATATCGTGGTTCACTGTCTCCCTACAAGAGAAGATTGTCCACCAATCAAGCAAAAGGTCCGCCGGATGAGGCTTGACATGTCTGAAAATATCAAGGCTGAGGTTATAAAGCAATTCAATGCTGGCTTTCTGGCTGTTACTTCCTATCCACAATGGGTTGCTAACATTGTGCCCGTGCGTAAGAAGGACGGCAAAGTCAGAATGTGTGTGGACTATCGGGATTTGAACAGGGCTAGCCCTAAAGATGATTTTCCACTGCCACATATCGACATCTTGGTTGACAACACAGCTCAGCACAAGGTGTTTTCCTTCATGGATGGATTCTCGGGATATAACCAGATCAAAATGGCCCCCGAGGACATGGAGAAAACAACCTTTGTTACGCAATGGGGTACCTTCTACTACAAAGTGATGCCATTCGGACTGAAGAATGCAGGGGCAACTTATCAACGCGCCATGGTAGCTTTGTTTCATGATATGATACATCATGAGATCGAAGTTTACGTAGATGATATGATAGCTCGATCACAGACAGAAGAAGAACACCTTGATCATCTGCAAAAGCTGTTTGTCAGGTTGAAGGAGTATAAGCTCAGACTAAACCCAAGCAAGTGCACTTTTGGGGTTAGGTCGGGTAAACTTTTGGGATTTATTGTCAGCAACAAAGGCATTAAGGTTGATCCAGCTAAAGTAAAGGCTATACAAGAAATGCCTGCCCCCCCCGTACTGAAAAGAAGGTTAGAGGATTCTTGGGACGCTTGAACTATATTGCGAGGTTCATCTCTCACCTAACATCTACCTGTGAGCCAATTTTCAAACTGTTGAAGAAAGATCAGGTAGTCGAATGGAACAATGATTGTCAAGTTGCTTTTGATAAGATCAAGGAGTATTTGCTAGAACCTCCTATTCTGATGCCACCAGTCGAAGGAAGGCTGTTAATCATGTATCTGACTGTTTTGGATAACTCAATGGGGTGTGTGCTGGGCCAACATGACGAGTCTGGCCGAAAAGAGCATGCCATTTATTACCTTAGCAAAAAGTTTACCGACTATGAGACTCGCTACTCACTGCTCGAGAAAACTTGCTGCGCTTTGGTATGGGCTGCTCGTCGGCTAAGGCAGTATATGTTGGCTCACACCACTTTGCTGATTTCCAAAATGGATCCGATCAAGTATATCTTCAAGAAGCCTGCTTTATCTGGAAGAATTGCTAGATGGAAAATGATCCTGACTGAGTATGATATCCAGTATACTACCCAAAAAGCTATAAAAGGGAGTGTACTAGCTGACCATCTAGCTCATCAAGCCGTCGAAGATTACCAATCTATGAGATTCGACTTCCCTGACGAGGACATCATGACATTGGACAACATTGAAGGTAACAGACCGTATGACGGACCTGAACAAGGATCTCGATGGACCCTGTACTTCGATGGTGCTTCAAATGCACTTGGCAACAGTATCGATGCAGTACTCATTTCTCTGGAAGGTTGCCATACACCCTTCACTGCCCGACTTTGCTTCAGCTGTACCAACAACATGGCTGAATATGAAGCTTGCATCTTTGGTCTCAAGGCTGCTATAGATTTGGGAATCAAATCTTTGGTCGTATTTGGGGACTCAGCTTTGATTATCAGTCAAGTCAAAGGAGAGTGGGATACCAAACATCCTAATCTTATCCCATACAAAGAACATGTCTTAACATTGTTGCCTCATTTCGAGCAGATTACCTTCGAGCACTTCCCGCGAGAAGAAAATCAGCTAGCAGATGCTCTGGCTACAATGTCTTCCATGTTTAAACTCAACTGGGATAAAAAGGCTCCCCAAATTACCATCGAGCGGATGGACGAACCCGCGCACTGTCATGAGATTAATACCGAAGAAGTAGTGGAACAACCATGGTTTCATGAAATCAAAAGGTATCTCCAGACTAGAGAATACCCTGAAGGAGCTTCCGTCAATGACAAAAAAGTTCTTAAGGAGATTTGTTGCCAAGTTCTTCCTAAGCAATGGCATTCTTTATAAGCACAACCATGATTATGTTTTACTTAGTTGTGTGGACAAAGATGAAGCAGAGTTAATCATGACTGAGATACACAGTGGCACATTCGGCACCCACCTGAGTGGACATACGATGGCTAAAAAGATTCTAAGGGCAGACTACTACTGGTCTACCATAGAAACTGATTGTCATCAACATTCCCGTACCTGCCACAAATGCCAAGTCTATGCTGACAAGGTACATATTCCTCCTGTTCCTCTCAACGTTCTGACAGCTCCTTGGCCATTCGCAATGCGGGGCATTGACATGATTGGAGAGATCAAGCATACGACATCCAATGGACATTGCTTCATCCTGGTGGCTATTGACTATTTTACCAAGTGGGTCAAGGCAGCTTCCTACGCCTCAGTTATAAAGAATGTGGTTTCCCACTTCATCAAGCAGAACCTCATATGCTGGTATGGTGTCCCCGACAGGATCATCACAGACAACGATACAAATTTGAACAACACTATGATCACCGCTCTATGCGAACAATTTAAGATTTATCATCACAATTCATCTCCCTATCGGCCGAAGATGAACGGTGCTGTTGAAGCCGTGAACAAAAATATTAAGAAGATCATTCAAAAGATGACAGTCACCTACAAGGACTGACATGAGATGTTACCGTTTGCTCTGCATGGATATCGTACCACGACACGTACTTCAACAGGGGCAACCTCATTTTCTTTAGTATATGGCATGGAAGCTGTTCTACCCATGGAGGTTCAGATTCCTTCCTTGAGGATTATGAAGGATGCCGGTTTAAGTGAAGACGATTGGATTCAGACCCGGCTTGATCAACTTAACTTGATCGACGAGAAACGACTTACTGCTGTTTGTCATGGTCAGACATATCAAAAACAGATGATCAAGGCTTTCAACAAGAAAGTCAGGCGACGAGTATATCAAGTCAGAGATCTTGTGATCAAGCGGATCATCTTACCGCAAAGTGATCCCAGGGGCAAGTGGACTCCTACTTACGAAGGACCATTTGTGATCAAGAGCATCTTTTCCGGTGGGGCAATGATTCTGACCACCATGGACGACAACGATTTGCCGTACCCGGCAAGTTGAAAACCCGAAAGGGAAACTTGGGCAAAAATGGGCATCCCGGTGAATCGAAAACCCGAAAGGGCGGTTCAGGCAAAAATTAGGGATAAAACAAAAAATTTGTACACCCGGCAAGTTGAAAACCCGAAAGGGCGACTTGGGCAAAAAAGGGTTTCTCGGTGGATCGAAAACCCGAAAGGGCGGTCCAGGCAAAAGTTAGGGAATTAAAGCGTATGACTATGTCTCGTCGGATCACTTTAAGAACAATCTCTTCACCAACAAAGCTCCAAGCTACTGATCAATCCAGTCATCGGCGGACGAAGCAGCGAATGGACAAGATATTCAGAGTTGTGAAGGCTATAGCAGAATGGGAATCCCATGGAATTGTTACACATAGCCATCTTTCTTTTGTATAAAATTTTTCAATTTTTACGACAACATTCTCTTACTAGGATGTCTGTCTCCTTTGTACAAAGATACTCAAGAAAATTAAATACAAAGATGCTTCAAAATACAGAAATTTGCTTGCCTTTCTTTTCTTTTTTACACTTATGTTTTATTTGAAAACGTCCAATGTTTTGTTAAATAGGCATATGCATTTGAATATAATCACTGCTTACAAATAAAACGAAATTGAAAAAAGGCTAATTACTGGTAGGTTGAAGGTGTAGGAAGATATCTTTGTGCCGTTTCCCCAACGGAGTTAAAACTTCAAGATCCTCAGCGGAGCCAGTGCATTCTAAAAGACTTGATTCCCCAACCGAGTTAAGTTTCAAAATTCCCATCAGAGTTAAGCTTCAAAGTCCCTAGTGGAGCCCGAAAACCCTGAAAATCCTATCCCCAGCGGAACCAGAATGGTGAACATTTCCCCCACAGAGTTATCTCCCAGCAAGATCGAAGATTCTCAGTCTCATTTCTCCAAGCAGAAGCCTCATAGGTTTTAACTCCCCAATAGAGATTGTCATAATTTTCCCTACATCCCAGGAAAGTCATGAAGGATTCTCATTCCCTGCAGAAGTTGTTAAAGGCCTTGTTAATCCCCACAAATCGCCGAGGATTTTCAATCTCCAGCAGTGGTCCCAGGATTTATCCTTCTCAACAATCAGAGATCTTTAATCCCCAAGCAGTCAGTAAGGATTTCTCATCTTCAGCATTCAAATATTTTTTTTGGAATCCCCAACATCGATCAAAGATTTACTTTCCCCGACAGCAATCATATATTTCATTATCTCCAGTTGTCAAGGATTTATTTTCCTCAGCAAGACAGTTACTCAGCTTACATGCACAACCATTACATTCATATATCATAAACATTGATGAAACACAATTCATTGCATCATACATATCATGCAACATAACTTTGTGTTTTAGCTAACATTTTACCCTTTTCAGGATAAGATTAAAAGGCTATTGTTAACAATTATTCAGATACAGTACAAATACACCCCGGACACGGCAGTCATTCTATTACTCATTCAGAATTCCAAGTCAAAATACAATATAGATACACCCCAGACACGACGGTCATTCCACTACTCATTCAGACTTCAGCAATCCAATACAGACTAGATACGCTCCAGACACGGCAACCATTCTATCTCTCATTCAGATTCAGCTATCAACCACAAGTTCAGATACGCTCCAGACACGGATGCCATTCTGGCTCTTACACCAGCAGTTTGATTCTCCCCAGTGCAGTCGCCATGGAAGTCATTCTGTCACTTATTCAGATCCCAGTTACAGTCTCAGATATACTCTAGACACGAAAGTTATTCTGCTACTCATACAGATCTCAACTTCAGATACAGTCCATATACGCTCCAGACACGGTTGCCATTCTGTCACTCATTCGGAATTTATCCCCAGCCCAGAGATGCTCCATGCACATGTGTTTCTCTGTCGCCCATTCTGAATTCAGATACAATACAGATATATTCCAAACATGGCAGTCATTCTGATGTTCATTCAAAGTTCATACGTCGTTACAGCTCAGATACGCTCCAGACACGGACACCATTCTTTCGCTCATACAGACTCAGTCTCCAGATACAGTTCAAATGCATTCCAGACACGAATATCATTTTGATGCTCATTCTTCTGACCTACCACTTTGCAATTCAACAAACATTCTCGGATGGCATCTTTATGCCCATCTCCAGCAAGATTCTACCATTCCCAAATGGCATCTTTAAGCCCATTCCCGCATCTATGTTTTGACGAGTGCAAATTTACGGGCACTCTAGTGTCCAATCCTCTTTTACCTTCGAGTCACGAAAGGCAAACTCTTCAGGTTCAAGAAGATTGAACAAGGGCAACTGTTGTACCCCAAAATTTTCCCTCTCATTTCATTAACATTTTTTATCACAAGACTCTTGGAACTCAAGATCAAGCTAGGGTTTGCTCTGCTCAAAACACCTCCTTGCACTGTTGACCTAAATTAGGGTTTGAGTTTGCACAGTGATGTTTTGACCTACAATGCCCAAATTTACTTTCATACTTCATATTGGACTCACAAGTTTGTCCATACCAAGTTTCAAGCCTTGATCCAAATTTTTGCCCAGTCAAATGGACAGTTGACCTAGAAATCAACTATATTGGGGAAAAAGTCAACTGTGGCCAATTGACAGTCAAACCTCATGAAATTTGATTCACATCAACATTATGAACTCATATGAACCATTTGATCAAGTTTGGATCACAATTCCACAAGAAATTTGATCAGATCACCAAAAGGGCAAAATGGTCATTTTTAGGGTTTTGACTGTACAAAGGCAATTTTTGACTGTTTGACCTAGCCAATGGAAAATAAAGCTCAACCATGGACTTAAGGACTCAATAACATTATCTTGACCCATTCAACAAGTTCAAAAGATCTCAAATGCATAGGATTGACAGATGAATTTTTCAGTCAACTGATCAAAATTTGACTGTATACTGAAAAGTCAAACTTTGACTTTTTGGTCAAAATCAAGTGCCAAGGGTCATTTTTCATCAAGACATGTCAAATTATGAAACTTGTTCATCAAGAAACCCAAAAATGCAAATTAGGGTTTAAAATGGAAAATTTTCATAACTTAGAATTTTTCTAAGTTATAAAATTTTCTTATTTTTTCCTAACTTTGTCCCATTTTTTCACCAAGATGCAAATGGATTTAAACAAAACTTGCAAAATTCAAGTTGTGGTCCATCACAAAGTCTACAACTTTTATTCACAAAGTTTTCTCAAAAGAATCTTGTATCTCAAGTTATGAGTTTTGGAACAAGGGTACCTAAAACTTTTAACTTAGAAAACTTTTGCCCTAGTTTAGGTAGGATTTTGACCCATCTTCTTCGCCATTTTTCACATAGTTCCAATTGGAGTTTCAAGTTGAATTTCAAATATGGATTGTATTAAATGTTGCAAGCTTTCCAAATTGTCCAAGAACTCCTCAAAAACCTTTGTGGTTAGGGAGAATCGAATGCTTGAAGTTGGCAAAAACTCACTTTGATCCATGGCCAATACATGTTCATACCACTTGCCAAATCTGATCTAGCTAGCTTGGTTCACAATTACAGGCCTCTAAACCAGTTTGTACTCCATAATTTAATGCATATCCATTGAGCCAAGGCATTGTCTTGGTCATTAGGGTATTGTACACTAGATTAAGCCTTAAATGGAAAAAGTAACAATGCCATTTTTGCTTGAACTTTGCTTTATGTCAAAACAACATCCTAGAGCATTGAACCAGATTTTATGCTGCAAATAAAATCCATTAATTAGAGGGTCCAAGAGGGTTGTGTGCAGGGTGATAGGATGGCCTGTACAAGTCTATAACCTCACTTCTACTCTTTTGCTTAAAGAAGAAGAAAACTTGCAAAATACAAGGCATCTCTCACATCTGATAAAACCAACTAAAACAAAGTTGTCAAACAGTTTTCATACACCCTAACAAGCCAGAAACATGAGTACGGAACCTCTCAAAACCCCTTGTGCACAAATTCCCCATTTTCTTGCAAAATAGGGCCAGTTCTGCATTTTGCAAGCCATCATCAAATTCCATCGTGCGTTTTGTCCAAAGATACTTCAAACACCTTCCAACCAACATACCTGAACTATTCCAGACCTCCATTGCTAGCTGTAACACTATTAACACACATTGCTATTTTTGTTTCAAAGCTCTGCAGGTTGAGTTCTGTAGCACGATTCAGGATACTTCAAAACAAGCCAAGCATTGGGAAAGCTTCAGTGGACCTCAGGCAAGCTCAAAATAACCTCAAGCACCCTTGGAAGTTGCTGCATTGTCCAGCTCGAAGTCAACTGAAACAAGTATTTCATGAACTTCTATCTCTCTATTTAGGAATAGTTAGACTTAGGTTTGTGAATGAAAGATGTTGTACTCATAGCCCTGAAACCATACATGTGCTTAGTTTTCATTTATATTAATCGTGCTAGGAGAATTTTGTTCATGAACTTTCTGAAAAAACTAGTTTAAGAATTAGGGCCAGAGAAATTCTCTCTGGTCTTTGAGAGTTAGCTTAAGTTTTTTATATGGTTAGATTCATTACTTGATGCTCTACAAGTTTCATGTTATGAGTTTTGTCAAAAAATCAAGGAATCATGAGATAGCATTTGATGTACAGAACGCGCGTTTTTTTTAACTGAGGAAGAAGATGAAGTTGATTCTGGGCTGGGCCTGGACTTCTTTGCTTTTGACACCCCCCAGTTCACTTTCAGCACCCCTTGGCCCATTGCTTTGTATTTTCATTATTTTTGCATTTTTATTTTTTTCCGACTTTGATATTTTATTTGCAAACATAAAAAATATCCCAAAAATATTTTCATATTTTTTTCATTTATTAGATATTTTATTCAAATTTTTCCTAATGTAAACATATTAAATATCTTATTTTCTTTTGTTAAAACTTAAAAAATAATACAAATAATACTTAAATAATTTATTTTATTTTTATATACATATTTGAAAATATTTTCTTGAAATATATACATTTTGTAAATAATTTATTTTATTTTGTACACACTTAATATATTTAATACATATATGTACATACATAATATATTTTATTAAATAATTAGGACAAAAAACACAAAAATAATATATTTTTATTTTTATTAATATTTTATAATAAAAATACCATTTTTTCAATATACTTTTATTTTTTGTACAAATTAATACATTATTGTATATAAATAATAAATAATGCAATTTATTTAAGAAATTAGGGTTTTTGCCCTAAAAAACAAAAATAATTAAAATTGACTTTCTTTTTATTTATTTACATTTCACATTAAAAATACATTTTCATACCTAAAAAAAAAACATTTTTTGCATAATACATTTTATATTTATTTATGGTATTTATTTAAATATTGCATTCAATTGTATTGTGCCTCACCTATTCAATATGGTTGTAATAATTTAGAATTTAATTTCTTGCAAAATAATCCCCAATTCAAATTTGTATCCCCCTTCCTATATCATGTTGTAATAGTGTAGAATTTAAATTCTCGCACCTTTAAATGCTTTCAATTATGCCATGATTAGACCTAGGGTTTGTATGCAAAATAAAATTAACAAATAGCTTGACCTAATCCAAGATAACAATGCAAGAAAAATAAACACAATGCACACTTGCACCCCTAGGGTTACAATCCACTTGTTGCCTTCAAAAATGGGCCATGGTATGCATGTCAAGTACTTTGGCAAAACAAAAACAAAACAAAAGATCATAGTCACTCGATGACGCTATCTGAGTTGCCTAAACAAAATGATCAAGTCCCTCAAGAAAATTGCCAAAAATACTTGACACAATTGCTATCATGGTCTATACGATGACCCGCTCCTGTCCCGTCTAACATCCTAACACAAGGTTGTTCACCAAATACAATGGTGAAACAACACTGTTAAAAGGGTTAAAAACACAAGAAAGATCTTTGAGTAAAATAGGGTAGACAACTCTTAGTTACTTGATCAAAGCTTGCAAAAACATCCTTGCTATCTTCAAACACACTTCACAACACAATTTCAAAACATTTCCCAAAACAAACTTTCAAAAACATTGAAATCTTTTCAAAAGACAAAAACACCTTTGCATACATTCAAACAAGAATCATTACAAAGGTTGCCACAATGATGGCCTCTTTTCAAAACATCTTTCAAAACCACACACAAAGCACCATTTCAAACAATTGAAGAGCACCATTTCAAACAATTGAAAAGCAAAGCAAGTGATCTAAGCAAGTAACTAAGAGCCCATGGATAACCATGGATAGAAAGGGTGCTAATACCTTCCCTTTCTATAATCTACTCCATGAACCCAAGAAAACATCTCAAAGGTCTTTCATGTGCTTTTTGACCTTTCCTTAGGATAAAATAAAAATTCAGTGGCGACTCTTGCTAAACCGAAACATTTGTGAACACAAACGCAAAATCCCAAGTCAGTTCTCCCACCGTATCACAGCTACCTCTTGGGGAAACTCTTCGAAATGTTGAAAAGGAGTTTCAATGAACTCGCCATCCAGTTCCACATACCGGAAGGATTGAGGTGGCTAGTCATATACTCTTCCTCTCCGTGGACAATGATAATCTTTCCATGGACCGGGTATTTCAGCATCTGGTGTAGTGTGGAGGTGACAACACCAGCATTATGGATCCATGGTCGTCCTAGAAGATAGGAGTAAGAGGGGCGGATGTCCATTACATAGAAGGTTGAGTTGAAAGTTTGAGTCCCAACCTTTATGGGGATGTCCACCTCCCCGTGAACCATCCTCTTTGAGCCATCAAATTCTCTTACAACTATGTTATTGGGTTTCAATGTTAATCCTTCGCAGTCTAGTCTGTCGAGAGCTTTCTTCGGTAAAACATTCAAAGATGAGCCAGTGTCCACCAAGACATGGGCAAGAGTTGTTCCTCTATATTCCACAGAGACATGTAATGCCTCGTTGTGCTTCCTTCCCCTTGGTGTCAGATAAGCATCCGAGAAGCCTAGGATGTTATCAGCTGTCAAGCTGGCCACACAATCTTGAAATTGGTCAGCAAACGTCTCTTGAGGCACATGGGCTGTCTTTAGAAACTTCACCAGAGCTTTCGCATGTGCCTCAGAACATAGCAACAATTCCAGCATGGATATTTTGGAGGGAGTTTTCCCCAACTGTTCAACCACGTCGTAGTCGCTCTTCTTTATTATTCTCAGGATCTCCTCCATTTCCTTCTTGGAGGTTTCTGGGATAATCAATGGTTGAGCCTTCGTCTGGACAGGCTCTTCTTGAATGCTTTTTCCTCGAGTTTCAGCAGTAGAAGTGTTGGTAGGGATAACAGTAGGGGTTGTGTCGTCTTCGTTAACAGGAGAACTTGCTGATATGATTATTGGTACAAAGGTAACCTTTGGAACAACCACGGGTCCAAAAACTGCCTTTGGAGGGGCAATATCTGGAGAGAAGATTCTACCACTACGGGTAATCTTACTGGTTCCGGCAATATTGCTAATGTCAGAGACTTCTTCTTCAGAGCTCATCTCTTCGACGGCCAGCCCATCTTGTTTGATACCATGGTAGTAGATGTCTCCACCGTAATTCCACGACACTGTTTTGTCTTATTCATACGGGACCGGCCCGGGCATTGTGATTATAAGAGGAGTAGTTTTTGGAACCGATGTAATCCAAACAGGTCTTTTGGGGACCCTGGAAGGATTGGCGGAGATGGTTATGATTGAAACGTCTTCAACAGGAACATGTGAAACAGGAGCACTTTCAAACAGAATCTCTTGGTTGTCTATCAAGCATTGAATGTCTGTCTTCAACAAAGGGCAAACAGTTGGTGAGGATAAGCAAAGATGGCAGTCTTCATTACAACTCGGGAATACACCAGCTTTCCACAAGTTTATCTTAATGATTGGGAGTGGAGTCAAGAGTTCATCAATTGTGGTAACAAACAAATCTTATTCGATAGCATTGGTGTTGTGACCATGCCTAGGCATATGAGCAAAAATGACGTTTGGCTTCTCGGGTGCATCAAAATCAATCTCTTTTGCATCTATAAGGTCTTGAATTTTGTTTTTCAGGGCCCAACAGTTGTTAGTGTCATGACCCGGACTTTCAGAATGATATGCGCATCTGGCATTTGGGTGATAATGAGGGGACGTTGTGTTTGGGTTCTTTGGAGCTTCCTTCAGAGTTGTCAAATTAGATTTCAGAAGATGTGGTAAAACCTAGGATAGAGTCATATTAATTCTGGTGAATTGCCGAACTGGCCTTTCCACCCTCGGTTGGTTACTTCTTGGTTGATCAGATGTAGGCTTTGGGATCATAACGACCCCTACCATTGGTCGGCGTTCAACTCTCCCTTGGTTCCTTTGTGGGTAAACAGCAGATACCTCCTTCTTCCCAGTGAAAGGCTTTCTCACAGCTGTAGAGGCAGATGAATCCTTCTGAATCTTTCCACTTTTTATGCTAGCTTCCACCCTCTCTTCGATTAGTATTAACTCAGTAAATCCTGCGGATGAGCTTCCAATCAGATGGTTGAAGAAAGGGCCCGATAGAGTGCCTAGGAACATATCCACCAACTCCCTTTCAGACAGAGGGGGTTGTACTCTCCCAGCTAGATCTCTCCATTTTTGCGCGTAATCCTTGAAACCCTCATTGGAAGCCATAACCATACTCTGAAGTTGAGTACGGGTAGGCGCAAAATCTGCATTATACTGGTATTGCTTATAGAAAGCTGCGGCAAGATCTTCCCAGTTGTGGACGTCGGCCCTTTCCAATTGGTAAAACCAATCGAGTTGTGTTCCAAATAGGCTATCTTGGAAAAAATGCACCCATAGGTCTTTATCGGCGGAGTGCGGCTAGATCTTTCTCACATATGATCGGAGGTGCATCTTAGGACATGACACCTCATCATATTTTGCAAACAACGACACTTTGAACTTTGGTGGGATCACAATTCCCGACACTAGTCCCAATTCTTCAAAGTCTAGACCTGGTACCCTTTGTATTTCCATAGCGTTCAAACGATCTTCAAGATGTCTATACTTATCATCCACTGGAGGATACTGTTCCTCAGAGTAGTCTTCCTCTTCTTCCTCCTCTTCGGATTCTGACGGAACCGCTGTTTCCTTTCCTTTTCCTTCTCCTTCATCAGATGTTGCTGCGAAATTCAAGGTTCTTCTAGTTTGTCCTTGAAAGCTTCTCCCGAAGATTAAAACACCGGTTGGTTTCTTCTCTTTCTTCTTCTTCTCTTTGGCCAACAGAGTCTTCAACTCCTCTTGCCCCTTGGCCAGGGTCATGAGTAATTGTTGAAACTGCGTGTTTTGAACTTGAAGATCTTTGACTGTCTGTTAGAGATCCATCTTACTGAAATAAATAGTAGAGAGATGAGGAAACTCGTTGCAAAAGACCTGTTTATGTTATGATGAATGATATGTACACATGCAATGCTTTCAAGGATTTTAAAAAGATTCAAGTTTGTTTTAGACAAAAAGAAACACACATTATATTAATAAGGTAGAGTTTGAGTAAATCAACGCCCCTTGGGCAAAGTAATACAACACTCTAAGATAAAAAAGTAGTGCGCATCCTCTTTAGTGCAATGTAGGCATTTAGAGTCTGCTCCTCATGAAGTAGCCTAGTGAGTTCCAAAACCTTTTTCTCACTTGCGTAGAATTGGGCTTCGAAAGTATCTCACTCTCCTTTGAGCTGTATCCAATCCCTTTGTAGGTCTTCAAGAGATGTGGGCATGCCAGGATGTAAGATACTGTATGGAACTTCTCCTTCCTTAACAGGCTCAATGATCACCGGGAGAATGGAAGGATAAGGCATCATAAGACTTTGAGCGCAGGTTCGTACCCACTTGAGGTAAGGCTCAAGAGGGATGGAATTCTTGTGTCCCAAAGTCTTGCTATCCACCTTGTTTAGCATCCTCGAAGCTCGGATGAATCTCTGGCGAAGACCTTGATCGTCGTTGTCGTAGTCGAATACCAAGCCTTGAATCAGCATCTCGTGCGGGCCATCCCTTCGGGCATAACCAAACTGTCTTAGAGCTAAGAATGGGTTGTAGGTGATGCCTCCCCTAATTCCAAGTTGAGGGACATTAGGGAATTCCCCACAACGATCAACAATGATAACATTCTCCTTGGATCGGGAGCACCAATCAATATCTGAATGTTTGAGCGTCATTAACCTTTGTGAGACCACCTTAATCCTTTCTCATTCTTTAAGACTGATTGGGGAAGATGAGAAATAAACCATCTTGCCAGGAGAGGAGTGCAACACATAAGGACACCTCTTTTCTTCATTGTGCGAGTGTGAAAAGAGTGTAGGATATCCCCTAGCAATATAGGCACTAAATTGCGTGACACGAAGATTTTGACGGCACTCACATCTATGAGTTAGTCAGGATTGGGGAACAAGACCATCCCATAGATGAGGAGAGCCACAATTTCCTTAAAAGCTTTCAGGTCTAAGGAATTCCAACAGCTTTGGGCCTTCTCAAACAGAAACTTAGCTAAGAAGCCTTTGACACCACTTCTAGTTTCCCAATGAGTTGTGACATCAGATGAGTGCAAGTGCAGAGCTTGAGCAATATCTTCTGGATTTGGGTCTCTTTCCATACCGTTGAAAGGTAGTTTATTGAGAATGGGAATCCTCAAGAGTTGAGAGAATTCTTCCAAAGTGGGCACAAGCTGATAGTCGGGAAATATGAAGCAATGATGCAAAGGATCAAAGAACTGGAAGAGCACCTTCATCATATCCTCCTCTATGTTGGAGGTGACCAAGTTAAGTAGACGACCATGCCTCTCGATGAATGGAGAGTTCTCAGGGATCCTTGAAGCTAGCTCCTTAAGTTGTGGAGGAAATCTTACAAGATTGACTTGGATAGTTTTCCTGCGGAGTGAATCCATATCCTACAAAACAAGAACAAAGATGAATCTCCAAAACCTTGAAATGGTTAGTGGATGTATATGATGCTTATGATGTCCATGATGTTATGTACAAGTATGCATATACAAGAAAAACAAACAAGTTGTTAGTTTAGGCTTGCATGGGGTTTTATAGGTAAGTACTCTCTTGAAGTTTAGTTGGCTTAAACCTGTCCTAGTAATAGTAACCGGGTTCTAAGGAGCTCAATGTCACTGGATTGTTTCCTTGGTCATTGTTTCAGCTCAAGCCTCTTTAATGGCGACCTAAATATCCCAAGAAACCAACCCTCAATGAGTGTAGTATCGAGTATCTACCAACTTCGGACTGCACCAAAGCCGGTCATCTCACTACATCCTAAAGGCCAAGTTGGTCAAGTAAAGGGTTCTAGAAGTTCATTAGTGATTCATGGCATCACTCAGCCGCCCCGTATTCTCTTTGATTGACTCAAAGGCTACCGGTACCCACAAATATTTCACACTAACATAGCTATTTCTTAGACCATGTCGGTATACCCCGCACAGTTTCCACAACATATTGCTATTTACCTATAATGTTTCCCAAATTCGGGTGGAGGATTCAAACCCAAACAAAGAACCATAATGTAAAGCAAATAAGTCAAACAATGTAAGCAAATAAATGTGATCTAGCCCTAAGGTAACCCCACTTTTATTAATCCCCAGCAGAGTCGCCAGTTCTGTGATACGGTGGGAGAACTGACTTGAGGGTTTTGCGTTTTATCGCAAATGTTGCGGTTAGCAAGAGTTGCCACCGACTTTTCTTTTATCCAAAAGGAAAGGTGAAAAAGCACATGAAAGACCTTTGAGATTGTTTCTTGAGTTCGGGGGTAGATTATGAAAAGGGAAGGTATTAGCACCCTTTTCATCCATGGTTTTCCATGGGCTCTTAGTTACTTGCTAGATCACTTGCTTTTGTTTGAAAATGTGTTTGGTCTGGTTTTGAAAGTATTTTGTAAAAGAGGCCATTTGTTTAGGCAATCTTTGTAATGATTCTCGTTCGTAAGAATATATACAAAGATGTTTGTCTTTTGAAAATGTTTTCAATGTTTGTAAGATGTTTTTTTTTGAAATATGTGTGTTTGTTTTGGAAAATAGCAAGGATAATTGTTTGAAAATAGAGCAAGTAACTAGAAGTAATCTACCTACCCAAAATGTCTTTCTTATGCACTTTTTATTCCTTTGACATTGTTGTCTTACCATTGATTTTGTATGCAACCCTATCTTTGGATATAAATGGGACGAGCGTGGGTCATCGTATAACCATGATTAGCAATGTTGCAAAGTATCTTAGCATTTTTTTAGGGACTAAGATCATTTTTGTAAGGTAATTTTGAATAGCGTCATCGAGGGACTATGATCTTACATTTGTTTGTTTTTCCAAGATACTTCACATGCGTAATATGCCTATTTTTATATAAGGCAGCCAAGTGGAGAAACCCTAAGGATGCTTGTGTGCAAGTGTGTTATTTTCATGCTTTGATTTGCATTAGGGTTTTCTATTTGCTTTGTTTTGATCTTACCATACAAACCCTAATTACTAACATGGCATGTAAAGCGGTAAATTGCGTAAGGTAAAGATTACTAAGCTATTACAACAATTTATGGGAGGGGGGAATACAAATTTGAATGGGGATTTGCAAGAATGTAAATCTACATAAATTATTACAACCAAATCGAATTTATAGGAATATTGGAATAAACAAATACCATATTCAAATATGCAATATTATGTACACGCAAGAAAAGATTTTGTTTTATTTTTTTATGTGAAAATAAATTTTAACCTAATCCTAAAAATATAAGGAAAAGAAATTAATTCTTAAAAAAAAGTTTAACCCTAATTTCTAGTTTGAAAAAAAAAAGGTTCTTATATATTATTTTTTATGCATTCTTTATATTAAAAATAATAAATGATATGGTATGAAAATATTTAGTTTTTATATGCTAAAATAAATATTTACAAATATGAAATGAAAATAAAATAAAACAAATTAAACTAAACCTATTTTATTTATGTTTACAAGTTTATTCAAGAAAAATAATTAATATATAGTTTAATAAAAATATATTTTTTAATGTGAAAATAAAAATAAAATAAACAAAATGAAAAATTATCATATTTCATATTTTTTATGATTTTTATGTATTTAAGAAATATTTAATAAAATAAAAATGAAAATAAAAACAAATAAATAAATATATGAAAATAGTTTGGCCAAGGGGTATTATGAGCAATCAAGGAGTGGATGTTAGAAAAAAACAATAGGCCCAGCGTGGAGGCCCAATCCTGCAAAACAAGCCAAAAACTGAAAATGGAAAAATGTGAAAAAACAATAGGTAGTGCCAAGGTTCGAACCCAGGACATGGGTCTCACCAGCGCGTTACCTTGCCACTGGGGTGGCTATACATCCGTTGATTAATGTGAAACAAAAATAACATAACACAAACAAAGCCCTTGCCCTGTACTTCATCTTCTTCCTCTAGCCAGCCAGATGCTCTGTAACTTTCTCATTTCTCCATGAAAATGAAAACTCATAACATGAATGTTGTAGCATTTTGTCTCACGATTCTAACCATATAAATCATGTAAGCTAACAATCAAAGATCAAGATGAATTTTAAAAGCCATAAATCTAAACCTAATTTTTACAGGAATTTGAACTTCAAAATTCTCTCAACTTAGGCCAAATAAATGCAAGATATATACATGTACAACTTCATAACAATGAGGTCTACATTGTTTATTCACAAATCGTGGCCAATGGATGCCTGTATGAAGAGATAAAAGTTGATATTTTTACCTCTTTCAGTTTAAATCGTGGATGGAGTTGGAGTGAGTTTTATGAAAGCCTGATGATTGCTTGAGCTTGCTTGAACCTCCCTGAGTGTATTCCAATCCTTGCCTTGCTTTGGAAGTGCCTTGAACTCTCTATCCAAGTCAACCTGCAAGCTTTGAAAACAAAAATGGAAGATGATGGAGAAGGAGTTACAGTACAGGGATGAGGGTCTGGATCAGTTAGATATCAAGTAGGTAAAGTGTTTTGATGATTGAAACTTGAAACGCACGAGCCAAATGATGGATTGCTATGCTTATGCAAAAACTGCAAGTTTTGAAAGTTTTTTGGTGAAAGGGAGATTAAGAGTGTTTCGGGCCTATAGCAATCGTGTTTTCTGTTGTAATGTCTTTGTATATTAGTGTGGAGAAGGTTTTAAGTTAGCTCTTCCACAGGTTTCTCAAATCCTAGCTTTTTTGCACACTTTCTTGCTTTTGAAGCAAAGTGAAGGGACAAGGCTTTACCTGCTTGTACTGGCTTGTTTAGGGTTGGTATCTGCTTTGTACAATTTTCTTTAGGCCTGTAAGACTTGTATGTGCAATGGAGACAGGTTCAATGCTCAAGAATTGGAAAATTGCAAAAGTGAACCTTTTTTAAAATGGCAATGGCCACTTTATGCCATTTATGGAATTACAGCTTGGACAATGGCTCTAGGGCTTGGATTAAAGCTTTGTCAACTGAGTAAGTATTAAATTATGGAGTAAGAAACAAGTTTGGGACCTGTAAAGCATGGTTTAGGCAGCATAGGTACTGATTTGAAATTTGTTCTTCATGAAATGGCTTGAATCAAAAGTGAGAAATTGCCAACTTCATCTCTTCGATTCTCCTCACTCAAAAATGATCTTGAGAAGTTCTTGGATATTTTGGAAATCTTGAAATGTGCTCTATAACTCATCTTTGAAATGCATTTCAAGATACCTCTTGGAACTAGGTGAAAAATTGTCATGAAGATAGGTCAAAAACCTACCTAAATTAGGGCAAAATTTCACTAAGTTATTTGGTTCATGAGCATGTATTCATAAAATTATATCTTGAGATCCAAGATTCTTTATGGATAAGTGTGTGAAGAAAAGTTGTAGATTTCATGGAGGTCTACAACTTTCATGTTGGGAACTTCCTTTGAATCATCTTGTATCATGGTGAAAAAATGGCCTAAAGTTAAGAAAAAATAAGAAATTTTCTATACTTAGAAAAATTTCTAAGTTAAGAAAATTTCCAATTTTAAACCCTAATCTTCAATCCTTGATTTCTTGATGAAAATTTTTCACATTTTGACATGTTTTGATTAATTGTGACCCTTGGCATTTGATTTTGACCAAAAAGTCAAAGTTTGACTTTTCAGTGTACAATTGACTTTTGATCAGTTGACTGCAAATTTCATCTGTCTATCAATGAAATTGAAATGATTTGAACCATGTAATTAGATCAAGATGATGCCATTGAATCCTTGGAATCATGCTTTAAATCAATTGGTCATTTTCTAGGTCAAAAATCAGAAATTGCCCTTCCTCAGTCAAAACCCTAATTTTGACCATTTTGCCCTTTTGATGATTTGATCAAATTTCTTGAGGAATTGTGATCCAAACTTGATAAAATGATACATATAAGTTTAAAATGTTGATGTGGATAAAAAATTATGAAGTTTGACTGTAAATTGGCCATGGTTGACTTTTTCCCCAATACAATTGATTTTTAGGTCAACTGTCCAATTGACTGATCAAAAATGTGATTCAAGGCTTGAAACTTGTCATGAGCAATATTAGGGGTCTATAATGATGCTTGAAAGTCATACTAAGCATTGATAGTCCAAAAATACTTGTGCAAACTCAAACCTTAATTTTGGGCTAACAGTGTAAGATGAGATGTCTTGAGTTGACCAAACCCTAATCCAGTCTTGAGTCAAAGAAATCTTGTGAGAAAAGTCTTGATAAATGAGAGGGAAAATTTTGGGGTACAACACATACATACCATTAAAACATGTTTATAATGCAAGAATCATGATAATCGAATTTTGAAAGAGAAGCAAATCGTGACAGTTGTGCAACGTGTTTCTGGACTCGTGGGGGCTTGGTGATGCTTGCAATCGCTTCAGAGGATGTCCAGGAGTTGATTGGTGGCTTTGAATCTCCTTGAATCGTCCTCTAAGTTGAAAACCGATCCATAATTTTTCTTTAAAAATGTGAGTTTGCTTGGTGACTTTCATGACCTCTAATCCTCTTTTTTTTTTGTAAGCCTTTGTTCACTATCTATAATAGAGTGCATTAGGGTAAAACTTTACATCAAATCTTTGTCATTTATGAAGATTGACCAATTATTTATTCCTTGCACCAAATCTTTCCAAAACAAGCATTTTTAATCTTTTTCTGTTCATATGAAGCCTTGCACGATTTGATCTTGTCACCAGCTGTATAATGACTCTAATCATGCACAAAATCTCAAGGTTTAATTGATTTTTGATATTTTCATTATTTTATATTGATTTTATTTGATATAAATGAAATAAAATCAAAATAAATAATAAAAATAAAAGAATGATAAGTGGAAGGGCTCATGGGTCGTGGATCACATTACAAACTCAATGCAAGCATAAAAAGTTAGGCCCATTTAGCGAAAAATGCAATTTTGGACACATTTGACTTTTGGCAATTTTACAAAAAGGGTCAACTTGGTCAATGCATAACTCTCTCAATTTTGATCCTAGAGAGGTGTCCTTGGACTTTTTAGAAAGCTTAGGATGATATCTAAGCAACCCTTTTGGTCTCATCTCAATTGAGTCTTCCATGTTCATGTATGAAGATTTGACCCAAAAGGTGTTTTTGTTGACTTTTCAAAATGACATATAATGTCCAAATTCATATCTTCTTGTGAGTGCATATTTTGAACTTTGGAGATGAATATGAATTGTAGGGGATTGCATTCTATTCAAAATGAGATTTGGATGGGTTATTTTTGATAAAGTATGATAAAGTTATGCTTGGTCAAAGTTGAGTTGACTTTTCCTACAAAACCCTAATTTAACAACTTTTGGGTTTTGATGAATTGTGAGCAATCCTTGAGGAATCATGATCAACCCTTGATCAAATGATGACTGATACTTCAAAATGAGGATTTTGACCAAAAATCTTGAAGTTTGACTGTATGTGGGTCACAGTTGACTTTTAACCTAGCACAGTCGATTTTCAGGCATTTGAGCAGTTGACTGAGCAAACTTCCTCTGCAAGCTTGAAACTCTACATGGATGATCTTAAGAACATATTAGGACAATGGTGAGCATTTGGGGTCCTTTGGACTTAAGCATCTTGATACAAAATGAAACCCTAATTTGAGGTAGATTGTCTTAGGAGAGAGTTTGTCAGGTCAACCCTTGGACCTCCTTGAGCAATTTGAGGACCTCACTTGCCATGTAATGTGAAATATGGGAGGGAAAATTTTGGGGTACAACAAACCGGATATGCGAAAACCGAATGGAATGAATCAATGAGAATTATGAACAGTTAACTCAATTATAATTGATCACTTATACTCTTTAACTATTGTCAATTACTTCCAATGAAATGTTGAGAAGAAAATATACAAATTTGCACTTTTGGACTTTTATCGAACACTTGGTGTTCTTAATTACACCAAGTCCAATCTACCTTAATTTATAGTGTTGAAATCAATTATAGCAATCAAAGTGATTACTATAGTTTTTAGTAACAGTTCTATTGCGTTACAAATCAGGACAATTGGAACCACAAGAGCAAATTTTCAGATTATTGCAAATAAATGGTAAAGAGCGAGAAATAAAAACGACACACGATTTGTTAAGGTAGTTCCCCATGTCGTTCTCGCGTGGGGTACGTCTGCCCCTAATTTTAGAATTTAGAATTAGGATAGTTGCTATTATGATTGCAAAGTTTATACAAGAGATAGAAAATAGTCACCACAATTCAAACCCAATATGTTGAATTGAAAACTAAGCTCCTCTCTTCCCTTGATTCGATTTGAATCAAGTATGTCACCAATCTTTGATAAACCTCCGGTTGTAGCTACCTTGTTAAGAACCCAAACCGTTTCTCAAACCCTCTGCTCGGCTGATTTGATTGCAAGATGATGACCCCAATTCTTCCTTCAAAACTCGGGGGAAAATAAAGAAAGTAAAAAAAGGTCCTAATTAATTCTATTACATCTCATATGCAAATACATTAGTATAAAAAGGTGCGAAAGTAAACAACGCGCGCGAAATTAAATGACGTCTAACCCTAGACTAATTCTAAGTTAAAAAGAGAACTCTTTTTATTGTTTTTATTTTATTTAAGAAAATGATTAAATAAAAAATAGATTAATTAACCTAAATTTAGATTTAAAGAAAAATAGAAATAATTGAAGAAAATTGAAACTAATAAAAGGGAATTAATTCTATGTTCTTTTTTTATATTTTTATTATGAAAAGAAAATGAATTAAAATCCTAAGTTCTATTAATTTTAAATTAAAGAAAATGGTTAAAATAATTATTAATTAATTTACAAAATTAATTTGATAAAAAAAAACCTAAAACTATATTTTTTTGTAATTTTAATCTATTTTCGCTGATTAAACAAATTAAGAAAAGAAATAAAAAATAAAACAAGAATATAAATGGGCCTGAGTAGTAAAACAAAAACTGGGGGGTGCAAGTTTAAAAAAACGCTGGGCCCAAGTCTGAAGAGGCCCAGGTTCCCAATGGATCCGGTGAGGAGAGATTTTGGGGGCGCATGGTGGTCGACACATTTAAGACATTGGATCTTGATCAGGTGGTGATGGGCTGTTGGTACATGGTAAACACGACTGGCTTTGAAACACCTGATCTGCAAATACAACAGGGGGAAAATGGAAAAGTTGAGGCCTGAGATTGAACCCAGGTCCTGTAGCCTGACACACACACCTTTCACCACCCAACCATTTAACTCAATTTGTTATTATATCAAAACAAAAACAAAAAAAAGGAAACAAGCATTAGATCCTAGTCAGCCAAACGCGCGCGTCATAAAATTTAAATGAGCCAATCAGATCGCGCGATATTGCCACGCCTGCTCGCAAACGGAGTCAACCAGTCAAAGACGCCGAAGCAGATCTCTGGTCGTCTTCTCTGGGCATGTCCAACACCAAACCTACATTTTTGAACATTTTGAATCCAGAAATAAAGCTTATTCCTCACAAAATTCAACCTTGAGTTTGAATATGGCTTTAGATTCTACAGATCATGGCTATATCATCCAGTTCGAACCAAGATCCAGATTTTTCCCTAAACATGGAAAAACCTTAATTCTGCATCCAATCTCTCATGTGTTACGTTAGAAAAAATCAACATAAGGATATAAACACGGGTATATGCATTAGATTTGCTTAAACTGTATGTATAAAGAGACTCAAATCATGCAAATTTTACCAAAGTAGAGCGACCAGTTGGTTGATTTAAGGGCACCTCAAGCGTGGGTATGGACTGGAATGGACTCTTGGGAGTCTCAGGAGCACAACACAAGGCTTATATTTTATGAATATGCGATGGGGTTGGAGTTTTGAGTTTTTGCAATTCTTTGAAAACAATGATGATTTTAAGAGGGCTTCTTCAGGAAATGTGTGCGTCCATAATTCTTGCAGAAATGTTGTATCAATAGAGGAGGTGAGATTAGGGAGGCAATAGGGAAAGAATCCAAGCCATAAAGCCATGATGAAAGCAAAATCATTCCATTTGAAAACTTTCCAAATTTGAAGATTTCATGCCATGTTGAGACTTGTGCGAACCTGGACATATTTTACAGGAAAAATGGGCCTCAAGGCTGACCCAAAACACTAGCCCACATGTCCAAAACATTAACCTATTATTTTATGCATTTATTTGGTATTTATTTAATTTTAAATTAACCAAAAATCAAAATAAATGCAAATAAAATCAAAGGCATGATAAAATGGATTTAGAGGTCCTTCATAAGGTCATGAGAGTGTTTGAACCTCAAAAAGTTAGGCCATTGACCTAAAAGTTCAAATTTGCTCAATGCATAATCTTTTAATTTTCTCAAATTTTCCCAACTTTGGAAATTCATAACTTACTCAATTTTTATATCATAATGATGATCTTAGACTTTTTGGAAAGCCCAAGATGTCTGCTTCAATCCCTTGTTTTTATCAATTTTGCATTTAAATACACTATCTTGATGTAAAAGGTCTTGGCAAAAAGTGTTTTTTGTTGACTTTCTGAAGATGACATGTAATGTATGAACTTGTATCTTTCAAATGGTGCATTTATTGAACTTGAGGATAAAAGAGAAGTTGCAGGGAATTGTATTCTCTTCAAAATGAGATTTGGTTGGGGAAAATGGAAGAAGTATGTGAAAGTTATGCTTGGTCAAAGTTCAGTTGACTTTTCCTATAGAAACCCTAATTTTGCAATTCTTGACTTTTGATGAATTAAGGGCATTCTTTGAGGAATCATGATCGACCCTTGATCAAATTATGAATATCACTTCAAGATGTTAATGTTGACTAAAAATCTTGAAGTTTGACTGTATATAGGCCACATTTGTCTTTTGACCTAGTACACTTGATTTTCAAACATTTGAGCAATTGATTGACCAAACTTGTGGTGTAAGGCATAAAATTTGTCATGGACAATCTTGAAGAAATATTAGGACTACGGAAAACATTTGAGATCTTTGGAACTCACACATCTTGATGAAAAGTGAAACCTTAATTAGAGGTTCATTGCTTAGTGTGATACGGTGGGAGAACTGACTTGAGGTTTTGCGTTTGTATTCGCAAATGTTTCGGTAGAGCAAGAGTCGCCACCGACTTTTTATTTTATCCTAAGGAAAGGTTAAAAAGCACAGCAAAAACCTTTGAGATGTTTTCTTGGGTTCGGGGAGTAGATTATAGAAAGGGAAGGTATTAGCACCCTTTCTATCCATGGTTATCCATGGGCTCTTAGTTACTTGCTTAGATCACTTACCTTGTATTTTCAATTGTTTGAAATGGTGCTTTGTGTGTGGGTTTGAAAATGTTTTGAAAAGAGGCCATTTGTTGTGGCAACCTTTGTAATGATCCATGTTTGAATGTATACAAAGGTGTACTTATCTTTTGAAAAGTTTTCAATGTTTTTGAAAGTTGTTTTGAAAGTGTGTTGTGATGTGTGTTTTGAAAAATGGCAAGGATTGTTTTTCAAGATTTGGTCAAATAACCAAGAGCTATCTACCCTAAATTTCTCAAAGATCTTTCCTATGTTTTAACCCTTTTAACAATTTTGTTCCACCATTGTATTTGGTGGACAATCTTGTGTTAGGATGTTAACGGGACGGGCGCGGGTCATCGTTTAGACCATGATTGCAATGGTGCCAAGTGTCTTTGGCAATTTTTCCTTTAAGGGACTTGATCATTTTTAGGCAACTTTCGAAAGCGTCATCGAGGGACTATGATCATTTGATATTGTTTTGTTTTGCCAAAAACACTCAACACTCAACATGGCCCATTATTGAAGGCAACAAGTGGAGTAACCCTAAGGGGTGCAAGTGTGATTGGTGTTGTCCATTTTCATTCTTTTTTGTCTTTGAATTAGGTCAAGCTATTTGTTATTTTTGATTTGCATACAAAACCCTAAGTCTATCATGGCATATTTATAAAGCTTTTAAATGCGAAAAATAAAATCCTAAATTATTACAACACAATTATGGGATGGGGGGTACAAATGTTCAAATGGGGATATTTGACAAGAAATTAAAATCTAAGCTATTACATCCAAATATTGAATATACAAAGATTAATTGTACAATAATTAAGTAAATAAATATGCAAAAATGTATTTATGCACAAAAATGGTTTTCATATGTATGGGAAAGTATTTTTTATGTGAAATATAAACAAAAAATAAAAGAATCAATTTTTGGATTTTTTTTTTGTCGTTTAGGGCAAAACCCTAATTTGCTAAATAAAAAGTATTTTATTATTTATTATATACATTATTTATTAACTATATACAAAAAATAAATAAAAAGGAAGTATATTGTAAAAAAGTGATTTTTGAGGTTAAATATTAATAAAATGAAAAATGTATTATTTTTGTATTTTTATCCTAAATATTCTAAATATATAAATATTTATATTATGTATTAAATATATTAAATATATACAAAAAATAAAAATATTTATTATTTACAAAAAAAAGTATATTTTTTAGAAAATGTTTTCAAAAGATAAAATAAAATAAAATCAGAAAATAAAATGTATTTGTATTATTTTTTAGTATTTTAAATAAAAGGCATTATGTTTATTTATATGTATAAATTCAAATAAAACAAATAAAATCCAAATAAAATGCAAAAATGGCTGAAAAATATTTTTAATATTTTTTATGTTTTGACAAAAAATAAACAAGTCAGAAACAAAAAGAAAAAATCAAAAATGATAAAAATAACACACAATGGGCCAAGGGGGTGTATGTGTGAAATGAAGGTGCAAACAGAAAAATAAGTCAGGCCCAACCCAAGGAGAGTTGTCTTCAACCTCCAGCCACTTCAAACACAAAAAAGCGTGCGTTTTCCCTTGTCCCTGCTATCTCTTAATCCTTTGACTTTTAACAAAAACTTATAACATCAAAAATGTAGGGCATCAAACCACGAATCCATACATATAAAGAACTTGATCTAACTCTCAGAAATGAGAGAGAATTTCTTCTCCCCCAATTCCTGAACTAACTTTTGTTCCATGTTCAGGTTCAAAATACTCTTAGCACACACAATATAAATGAAAAGTAATTATATGGGTAGCTTCAGGGCCATGAGTAGAACATGCTTTCTTCACAAACTTAATCCCAAATATGCTTGGATAGAGAGATAGAAGTTCAAACTTTTACCTGTTCAGCTTGAATCGTGTTCAACAATGGAGGTACTTTCAATGCAATGTGAGGACTTGTACATCTTGCTTGAGGTCCAAGGATGCTCTTCCAACCTCTAGCTTGCTTTGAAACTAACTGAATCAAGCTATGTAACTCAACCTGCACAACTGAAAAAATGAAAATGGTGAACTGGGTTAGAGGTGTTACAGTCTGTAGCTAGGGCTTGGGATAGTTTGTATGGATGTTATGGAGTGTGTATGAACCAGCTTTGGCCAAAACGCACGAGTGGATTGAGCTGGCCAAATTAAAATGCAGAATGCCCTGTTTTGTGCAGCAAAATGGTGTTTTTATGTTTGGGGAAGTATTGAAGGTGGTTAGGTCGTGCCTTAGGTCTGTTATGATGTATGGAAAATGTTTACAAACTTTGCTTTGGCTAGTTGTTACAGGAATGAGAGATGGGATCAGTTTTGCAAAGTTTCTTCTTATCTAAGCTAAAGTTGTCAAGTTGGGTTATAGGCCAAGGCAGGTCCCTCAAGCATGCTGCATAATCTCTCCTTGATAAGTGGGATTAGTCCATAAACTTATGCCTCAAATATCTGCTTTGGTACTTCTTTGATTTGCTTTTGACATAAAGCCATGCTTTTCCAAAATGGCAAACTTGCTTTTTCCATATATGGATTGATTTTGTGTGTATTGTCCAAATGCACAAAATAACACTCTAACACAAAGGATATGCTTTTAATTATTGAGTGTAATAAGGATTAGAGGCCTGTAATCTAGCTTGTGCAAGCTGAATTTGAAAATGCATAGTGTATGAACATGAAATTGGCTCATGAACAAAGTGACTTTTGCCCATATTGACAAATTTGATTCTCCCTAACCACAATGGTGTTTGAGAAGTTCTTGGACAATTTGGAAAGCTTGGAATGTGTAATAAAATCCATCTTTGTAATGCAAGTTGAAATTCCAAGTGGAAGCATGTGAAAAGTGGCCATGAAGTTGGGCAAAAATCCTGCCAAGAATAGGTCAAAATTTTTCTAAGTTAAGAATGTTTTGCACCCTTGTTCCAAAAATCATAACTTGAGCTACAAGCTTCTTTTGAGAAAACTTTGTGAATCAAAGTTGTAGATTTTTCAATAGACTACAACTTTCATGTTTTGAGTTTAGCTTGAATCCATTTGTATCTTGAAGAAAAAATCGGACAAAGTTAGGAAAAAATTAGGAAATTTCATAACTTAGAAAATTTCTAAGTTATGAAATTTCTTCATTTTAAACCCTAATTTGTAATTCTTGGCTTCTTGATGAACAAGTTTCATAATTTGACATGTCTTGATGAAAAATGAATCTTGACACTTGATTTTGACCAAAAAGTCAAAGTTTGACTTTTCAGTATACAGTCAAATTTTGATTAGTTGACTGGAAAAAATCATCTGTCAATCTTGTGCATTTGGGATCTTTTGAACTTGTTGAATATGTCAAGCCCATGCCATTGAGTCCTTGAGTCCATATGTGAGCTTGATTTGCCATTGGTTAGGTCAAACAGTCAAAAATTGCCTTTGTGCAGTCAAAACTCTAAAAATGACTATTTTGCCCTTTTGGTGATCTGATCAAATTTCTTGTGGAATTGTGATCCAAACTTGATCAAATGGTCCATATGAGTTCATAATGTTGATGTAGGTCAAAAATCATGAGGTTTGACTGTCAATTGACCACAGTTGACTTCTTCCCCAATACAGCTGATTTCTAGGTCAACTGTCCAATTGACTGGGCAAAGATTGGAATCAAGGCTTGAAACTTGGTATGGATAAACTTGTGAGTCCAACATGAAGCATGAAAGTCATTTTGGGAATTTTAGGTCAAAACATCTTTGTGCAAACTCAAACCCTAATTTGGGTCAACAGTGCAAGGAGGAGTCTTGAGCAGAGCAAACCCTAACTTGATCTTGAGCTCCAAGGGTCTTGTGATGAGAAAATGTTGAGGAAATGGGAGGGAAAATTTTGGGGTACAACAGTTGCCCTTGTTCAATCTTCTTAGACCTGAAGAGTCAGATTGGCAAGTTTGCCTTTTGCGACTCGAGGGTAAAAGGAGATTGGACACTAGAGTGCCCAGAAATTTGCACTCGCGTGCTGGAGTATCAGCAATGTGATGGCGGGAATGGGCTTATAGATGCCATTTGGAGAGATGGATGGATAGGAGGATGGGTTTATAGATGCCATCTGGAGACGTGACAGAACCTTGTCGGGAATGGGCTTATAGATGCCATTTGGAAGTGTCGATCGCGTAAGAGATTCCTTAGCGAGAACTTCCGTACTTGAGAAAGAAAGATGGTTTCCTGGCTTGCTACAGGTGTTGATCTTCAAACTCTTCATGCAGATATGCCCTGGCTAGGTACAGGTATCGAATCTACAATTAGTTGCTCACAGATGTGCCCTGGCTAGATACAGGAATCGAATCCGGAACTTTAAAAGGTTACTTACAGACGTGCCCTGGCTGGATACAGGTATCGAATCTGGAATTAGTTGCTCACAGATATGCCCTGGCTGGATACAGGAATCGAATCCGGAACTTCAAAAGGTTGCTTACAGACGTGCCCTGGCTGGATACAGGTGTCGAATCTCTAAACTCTTCATGCAGATATGCCCTGGCTGGATACAGGTATCGAATCCATAATCAAACACTCACAGATATGCCCTGGCTGGATACAGGTATCGAATCTACAATTTGTCGTCTACAGATATGCCCTGGCTGGATACAGGTATCGAATCTGGAATTTGTCGTCTACAGATATGCCCTGGCTGGATGCAGGTATCGAATCTCTAAACTCTTCATGCAGATATGCCCTGGCTGGATACAGGTATCGAATCCACAATTTGTCGTCTACAGATATGCCCTGGCTGGATACAAGTATCGAATCTGGAATTGCGATAGTTGATAGTAATCATCTTTGGATTGACCTTTTCCTGAAAAGGCAAAACATTAGTTGTATGCAATGTCATGATGTATGAAATGCATGATGTCATGATGTTTTTCAAGAATAAATGAGATTGTGTGATATGATGCGTATATGCATGCGTCATGGTGTATGATAATGTGATGAATGTATTTTTGTCTAGGAAAATAAATCCTTGACGACTGCCGGGAGTTTGTGGAATCCTGGGCTGATGTTGAAGAGTGGAGTTCTTAGCTTTCGCTGGGGATGATGGTTGCAAGAATAACCGGTAGGAGAAGATGACTCCGTTGGGGAATAAACTTGTTGGAGAGATTACTCTGCGGGGAATTACTCTGTGGGAAGAGATACTTCGCTGAGGTTTTGATGAGAGCTCCGCTGGGGATTCCACTGATAAGTTATGTTGGGGAATTTGATGAACTCCGCTGGGGAATAGGAAGAACTTCATCGAGGACGATCTTTCCGTGGTAATTAGCCGAGGATAACCCAGTTATAAGCTCTGGTGGGAAATAACCTTTGAATGAATCCGGGGAGATGCGTTCGTACTCTGCAGGGGATAAGCTTCCAGAATCTACTGGGGAGGATGATTCAACTCTCCTGGGGAAACTCTTGAGGAAATGACTCCACTGGGGGTATCTTGTATTCCGTCGGGGAACAATCTTATACTTTGTCGAGGAATATTAAGACTGTCGGGGATGCTTGCTGAGGAATGTCTATATTCTGCTGGGGAATGTTGAGATCTTCTGGGGATACCCAACTTCCTTAAGGCTGACAGTAGACTAACTCGGCTTGGGGAGAGTATCGCTGACTTGATGGAGATACTGTGCCTTTTCAAAGCTGATGGGAGACCAACTCTGCCTGGGGAGAGTATTGCTGAATCTTGTCTTACTCTGTGGGGAGTTGAGGTAACTTGGTTACATTCTTCAGCCGAACTTACCTTGGTACCTCGGTGGACAGAGCAACTAGACCGCTTAGACAATTCTTTATTGCCCCTGTTTCTGATGTCATCTGTAATTAGTCCTTCGTTTCGCATGCAAATATTCATGATTAGCAATTAATGTCAAATGCATATATCAAAAATGAACATTGGACGTTCTTTGCAAAACAAAACAGAAAAAGGAAAAAACAATGGGTAATTTGTCTGAAAAAATTAAACTTGTATTGATTTTGAAATTTGCCTGTAAATAGGCGTTTTATGTACAGGAGGCTGACGTCCTAGTAAGAGAACGCCGCCGAGAAAAATAGAGTTTATACAATTTTGTGAAAAGGAAACAAAACAGCTATGTGAAAAATAATCCCACTGGGTTCCAACTCTGCTATCGCCTTTATGTCTTCAAACGTCTCATCACTTTGTTGCTTAGTTGAAGATGAAGCTGATTGATTGTGTCGTCTGAGCCTGATAGTTGATGCCGAATTCTGGATGCAAGGTGATCCAATGAGACATAGTATTACGCTTTATCCCTAACTTTTGCCTGGACCGCCCTTTCGGGTTTTCAGTCCACCGGGATACCCATTTTTGCCCAAGCCGCCTTTTTAAGTTTTCGACTTGCCGGGTGTACAGATTTTTTCATTTCGTCCCTTATTTTTGCCCGAACCCTTTTGGTTCGCCGGGAAGCCCTTATTTTTTCCTAGGTGTGTCAACCTAGTGGGTCTTTAATTCATGCGTGGTATCTTTTTTACTATGTCTGCATTGGCGGGGTGAGGAAGGTCGTCACCATCCATGGTGGTTAGAATCATAGCTCCTCCTGAGAAGATATGTTTAACCACAAATGGGCCTTCGTACGTAGGGGTCCATTTGCCCCTGGGATCACCTTGAGGTAGAATGATGCGCTTGATTACCAGGTCTCCGACTTGATACTCTTGTCGTCTGACCTTCTTGTTAAATACCCTGATCATCCGTTTTGGTACGTCTGACCATGACAAATAGCAGTGAGTCTCTTTTTGTCAATTAGATTTAATTGATCAAGCCGAGTCTGGATCCAGTCATCTTCTCTCAAACCTGCATCCTTCATTATCCGGAGAGAGGGTATCTGGACTTCAATAGGCAAGACTGCCTCCATGCCATAGACCAAGGAAAAGGGAGTTGCCCCTGTTGACGTCCGTGCTGAGGTACGGTACCCATGAAGAGCAAACAGTAACATCTTGTGCCAATCTTTGTAGGTCACTGTCATCTTCTGCACAATCTTCTTAATATTCTTATTAGCCGCTTCGACAGATCCATTCATCTTCGGCCGGTAGGGAGAAGAGTTGTGGTGCTGTATCTTGAATTGCTCGCAGAGCTCAGTGATCATCTTGTTGTTAAGATTGGTACCATTATCCGTAATGATCCTCTCAGGTACACCGTATCGATAGATCAGGTTGTGCCGAATGAACCGTGCCACGACGTTCTTGGTTACCGTAGCATAGGAATCTGCTTCAACCCATTTTGTGAAGTAATCAATCGCTACCAAGATGAAGCGATGCCCGTTGAATGTCGTAGGTCTGATTTCTCCGATCATATCAATGCCCCACATTGCAAAGGGCCAAGGTGTTGTCAAGATGTTCAGAGGAACTGGAGGAATGTGCACCTTATCAGCATAGATCTGGCATTTATGACAAGTTCGAGAATGCTGATAACAGTCGGCTTCCATTGTGGACCAGAAATATCCTGCCCGAAGGATTTTCTTTGCCATGGTAAGTCCACTGGAATGTGTTCCGAAGGTACCTTCATGTAGCTCCGCCATGATCTTTTCTGCTTCAGTCTTATCCACACAACGCAGTAAGGTTGAATCATGGTTCCGCTTGTAGAGAATGCCGTTGCTGAGGAAGAACTTTGCTGCAAACCTTCTCAGGAACTTCTTGTCATTAACCGATGCACCCTCGGGGTATTCTTGAGTTTCAAGGTACCTCTTCACTTCATGATACCAAGGTTTTTCTGTTACCTCTTAGGTTTCGAGATCGCAGCAATGTGCAGGTTCATCCAACTTCCAAATAATGATCCGGGGCGCCTCGTTGTCCCATTTGACTTTGAACATAGAAGACATCGTAGCCAATGCGTCCGCCAACTGATTCTCCTCTCTTGGGAAGTGTTCAAAGGTTATCTTCTCGAAGTGGGGAATCAACGTCAACACGTACTTTTTATAAGGAATAAGATTTGTGTGTTTCATATCCCACTCGCCTTTGACCTGATTGATCACGAGAGCGGAATCTCCGAAGACACTCAGAAACTTGATCCTTAAGTCGATTGCAGCTTGAAGACCCATGATACATGCCTCATACTCTACCATGTTGTTGGTGCAGTTGAAACATAATCGGGCGGTGAGTGGAGTATGAGTGCCTTTAGGGG
This sequence comes from Vicia faba, assembly GCA_948472305.1. Classification (NCBI taxonomy): domain Eukaryota; kingdom Viridiplantae; phylum Streptophyta; class Magnoliopsida; order Fabales; family Fabaceae; genus Vicia; species Vicia faba. Next base: position 1,245,624,990 of record OX451741.1, read on the forward strand.
ATATGATCACAGCACCGATACCATTACCCAAAGTGTTCGAGGCTCCGTCAAAGTGCATAGACCATCGGGATCCTTCCTCAGGTCATTCATCCGTTCCAGGTATTTCACAATCAGTCACTACCATGATATCCTCGTCTGGAAATTCAAAATTCATCGACTGGTAATCATCCACTGCCTGGTGTGCCAAATGGTCTGCCAATACACTTCCCTTGACTGCTTTCTGAGTCGTGTACTGGATGTCGTATTCTGTCAAGATCATCTGCCATCTTGCTATTCTTCCAGACAAGGCGGGCTTTTCGAATATGTACTTGATCGGATCCATTTTTGAAATCAACAGAGTAGTGTGAGTCAACATATACTGTCTCATCCGGCGAGCAGCCCATACCAAAGCACAGCAAGTTTTCTCGAGCAGTGAGTACCGGGTCTCACAGTCGGTTAAATTTTTGCTAAGGTAATAAATGGCGTGTTCTTTTCGGCCAGACTCGTCATGCTGCCCCAGCACACACCCCATTGAGTTGTCAAATACTGTCAAGTATAGTATTAGAGGTCTCCCTTCAACCGGCGGCATAAGAATGGGTGGTTCTTGGAGATACTCTTTGATCTTTTCGAAAGAGGCCTGACATTCATCGTTCCAACGTACTACTTGATCTTTCTTCAGCAGCTTGAAGATTGGTTCACAGGTAGCAGTTAGATGCGAGATGAATCGGGCAATGTAGTTCAACCGTCCTAGAAAGCCTCTGACTTCTTTCTCTGTCTTGGGAGTTGGCATCTCTTGTATGGCTTTCACTTTGGCAGGGTCCACTTGAATGCCTTTTTCGCTTACGACGACGCCTAGCAATTTTCCAGATCTCACCCCAAAGGTGCACTTGTTCGGGTTCAACCTCAGCTTGTACAACTTCAGACGGTCAAACAGTTTCCGTAGATGGTTAAGGTGTTCCTCCTTAGTTTGGGACCTTGCAATCATATCGTCGACGTATACTTCTATCTCGTGATGGATCATATCATGAAATAAAGCAACCATGGCACGTTGGTAGGTTGCCCCAACATTTTTCAACCCAAAAGGCATGACCTTGTAGAAAAAGGTGCCCCACTGAGTAACAAAAGTGGTCTTCTCCATGTCTTCAGGAGCCATCTTGATCTGATTATAACCGGAGAAGCCGTCCATGAAGGAGAAAACTTTATGCTGAGCAGTGTTGTCAACCAGAATGTCGATATGAGGCAGAGGAAAATCATCCTTGGGGCTCGCCCTGTTCAAATCCCTGTAATCAACACACATTCTAACCTTCCCATCTTTCTTCGGCACTGGAACCACATTAGCAACCCACTGAGGGTAAGAAGTCATTGCTAGAAACCCGGCATCAAATTATTTCATAACCTCAGCTTTGATTTTATCGAACATTTCTGGACGCATACGGCGGACCTTCTGTTTTACCAGAGGGAAATCTTCCTTGGTAGGCAGGTGATGAACCACAATGTCGGTGTCCAAACCAGGCATGTCTTCGTAAGACCAGGCAAAGATTTCCACATAGTCATGCAGCATCTGAATCAACCGTTGTTTCACACTGGGCTCTAGATTGGCACTAATCTTGACTTCCTTTCTGTCTGTCTCAGTACCTAGATTTACCGTTTTCACTGGCTCTTCATGTGGCACTTCACAATCACCTTCGTCTTCGGCTAAGTTGATCGGATTTTCGAAGTCATAACTGGAAGTAGCAGAGTCGTTACCAGTGAGATCCAGAGTGGATTGGAACCTGTATAGGTGAGTGTGTGTAAATATAGCTATTTTGCAATATATAATAAAGAAAGAAAAGGAGCGCAAGATTTTGAAATGCAACAAACGTCCAATGTTTTTATTGATGATATATGAAAATGACACACAAAAGCCCTCACAAATGAAGCCACGGTGCCCCGGGTAAAACACCGAGCCATAAAAAGTTTCAAAATATTGTCTGTTACAAATTCAAAACAAAAGAGTTCATTACTGAGTGACAAAAGTAATAGGTGTGAAGTCTTTGGTTGTCCAGTTGCTTGGTCCACCGTCGATTGTTGGGTAGATCCAGCTGTCGAATTCAGATTCCTCCACGTCGTCTTTAATAGCATTTACTCCCGGGTTGGTGATGAAAACAAGAGGTCTTCCAATCCTTGCCTTACGAACATCCCTCTGAGCTTCTGCAGTGAAACCCAGACCAAACTTGTCAGTCTTTGGAGTGAAATCAGGAAGTCGGCCCCAGTTTGCGCACTCACCCTTCTCAATCACAGCCCGGGCATCCTTTAAGGAAGCCATCTTCAAAGGAGGGTCTTCAATCACAGTTTCAGCTTATGCCAGTGTTTGAGGAACCTCTTCAAAGTGTTGAAAGGGGGTCTCAATGAATTCCCTATCCATCTCTATGTACCGGAACGAGTTGAGGTGGCTGACCATATATTCCTCCTCCCCCTGAACTGTCACAATCTTCCCCCTGACCGGGTACTTAAGCTTCTGATGTAGTGTGGAGGTCACAGCTCCAGCCTTGTGGATCCATGGACGACCCAGCAAACAAGAATAGGATGGTCGGATGTCCATCACATAGAAAGTAGAATCAAAAACTTGAGAACCGACCCTGATTGGAATGTCAACTTCCCCATGTACCATCCTTTTGGAACCGTTAAAGGCCCGGACAACAATGTTACTAGGCTTGAGCTCTAAACCCTCACAATCCAACCTGTCTAGGGCCTTCTTGGGTAATACGTTCAATGAAGAACCGGTGTCTACCAACACATGGGCAAGAGTAGTGCCCATGCATTCAATGGAGACATGCAGGGCGTCGTTATGGTTCTTTCCTTTGGCAGTCAGATCGGCGTCATAGAAACCCAACCCATTATCGGCAGTCAAGTTGGCCACACAATCGGTAAATTGATCAGCAAACGTTTCTTGTGGCACATGGGCCGTCTTCAAGAAGGAAATCAGGGCCTTGGCATGGGCCTCTGAACACAACAACATTGATAGCATAGAAATCTTTGATGGGGTGTGCCCCAACTGCTCAACTACATTGAAATCACTCTTCTTGATAATCTTGAGAATCTCTTCCATCTCTTGCTGGGAAGCTTCAACATTGGTTGTCTTCGGTGCCTCCGTCAGGGCAGGCAAATCAGTAGCAATCCCTTTGCCCCGAGCATCAGATGACTCGGCAGCAGGGGTAGAAACAGGAACTTGATCAGGAAGGGAAACAGGCACACTTGCAGGTGTGATGACAAGAGGTCTCTGAATAGCTGGTGGCGCAATATCCGGTGAGAACAACCTACCACTGCGAGTAACTTTGGCAGACTCGGTGATGTGGCTGACACCGGTACTAGTATCAAACTCTTGTTTTACTCCAAGCACATAAACGTCTGCCCCATAGTGCCACGGGACAACTTTGTCGGATGTATAGGGGAGAGGTCCCGGAACAGTGATGATGATAAGAGCAATCTTCTGAGTGGACATGATTTTGACAGGCTTCTTCGAAGGAGCCTTAGGAGGGTTGTTGAAAATAGTAACAATAGAAACTTCTTCAGCGGGGATAGCAGGAACAGCAATCTTCTCGAACAAGATCTCTTTGCTATCCATCATGTTTTGGACGCCTGACTTCAGCAAGGGACAACCAGAAGGTGAAACAACACATAAATGGAAACCTTTACTACATCCCGGAAATAAACCGGCTAGCAACAGGTTCCTTTTGACGGTCAATAACGGAGTAACAATATCTTCCACGGAGGCTACATATCGGTCTTCTTCCACAGCATTCACTCCATGCTGGGGCATGGGAGCGGTCACAACATTGGGTCTTTCGGGCGCCTCAAACTATATTTCTTTAGCATCAATAAGGTCCTGAACCTTATTCCTCAGAGCCCAGCAATCATCCGTAGTATGCCCCGGGCCGTCAGAGTGATAGGCGCAGCGGGCGTTGGGGTTGTACTTTGGAGAAGCTGTGTTCACTACCTTCGGAGCTTCTTTGATAGTTACTAGATTGGTTGACAGTAGTTGCGGCAAAATCTGAGACAGGGTCATGCTGAGTCGAGTGTACTGTCTTTTGGGTCTCTCACCCCTTGGTTGGTTATACTGCTGAGGAGCAGCAGCAGGCTTTGAAATTACCAACGCATTGACAGCTTGGCGGCGTTCCGGTTTAAGTTGTCTTCTGGGACCATAAACAGCACTGGCTTCCTTCTTGAAGGGCTTCTTTTCAGTACTCGAGGAGGCACCTTTCTGTATCTTCCCCGACTTGATACCAACTTCTATTCTCTCACCAGTCAAGATCAAATCTGTAAACCCAGCAGAAGAATTTCCAATCAGATGGTTGAAGAACGGACCAGACAGGGTCCCCAGGAACATGTCAACAAGTTCACGGCCAGTCAGAGGTGGCTGCACCCTACCAGCCAGGTCTCTCCACTTTTGCGCATACTCCTTGAATCCTTCGCCCATCCCCAGTGACATACCCTGGAGTTGGGTACGTGTGGGAGCGAGGTCGGAATTATACTGATATTGCTTATAAAATGCAGTAGCCAAGTCCTCCCAGTTTCGAATACTGGCTCCATCCAGCTGATAGAACCATTCGAGTTGAGCCCCTGAAAGGCTATCCTGGAAGAAATGGATCCATAGGTTCTTGTCTGCAGTGTAAGGTTGGATCTTCCTTACATATGATCTGAGATGCAGCTTAGGGCAGGAAGCCCCGTCGTACTTCGCAAAGGCAGGTGCCTTGAACTTGTGTGGGATCACCACCCTATAAGATAAACCTAGATCTCCAAAATCCAGCCCCGGCACATGTTGAATCTCCATGGCACTTAAACGGTCCTCTAGTTGCTTGTACCTGTCTTCAGCAGGAGGGTACTGTTCATCATTGTAATCTGTCTCGTTGTCGGAGACCACAGGACTAGGAGCCCTTCCCCCTTGGGGACTGTCTTTCCCTCTAGAGGAAGTTGCTTGATCAGCCTCATTCTGCAGTGTATTCCCAAACCTCCGTCCAGTGTTAAACAGCGCAGTCCTCTTCTTCTTCTTCTTCTTCAAGAGCAGAGTCTTCAACTCCTGTTGACCCTGGGCTAAGCTCATGACCAGCTCCTGAAACTAGGCGTTCTGGGCCTGGAGGGCCTTGATAGCTTGTTCGATAGTAGGCTCGGAAGACATGATGATTGAGTGCTGAAATAAACAGCGAAGAAGATTAAGCAACCTGTAGAAGAAGGGTACCTGTTATGCATATGATGAATGATATGTTTGTTTATGCAATGCATTCAAGGATTTAGAAAATTCAAAATTGTTGCAAACAAAAAGAACACACGTCATATTAATAAGAAGAAATTTTGTCAGTACATAAATGCCCCATGGGCCAAATATTACAAAAAAAACTTCTCAAGGTAAAAAGACGTTGCGCATCCTCTTTGGTGCGATGTAGGTGTTGAGGGTCTCTTCCTCATGGAGTCGGCGGGTAAGCTCCAAAACCTTCTTCTCACTGGCGTAGAAGCTGGCTTCAAAAGTGTTCCGTTCCTCCTTGAGTTAGATCCAACTCTTCTGCATCTCCTCCCACGATGTTGGCATGTCAGGATATAGGATGGTGTAGGGAACCTCTCCTTCCTTAACGGGCTCTTTAATCACAGGGAGAACATGAGGTTAAGGCATCATTAGACTCTGGGCTCGGGTTCATACCCACTTGAGATAAGGCTCAAGAGGGATGGAGTTCTTGTGCCCCAGTGTCTTCCTGTCTACCTTGTTAGGCATCCTCCAAGCTCTGATGAATCTTTGGCGAAGTCCTTGCGCATCGTTGTCGAAGTCAAAAACTAAGTCAGGAATCAGCATGTCATGAGGGCCATCCCTCCGTGCATATCCAAATTGTCTCAAAGCTAGACAAGGGTTGTAGGTAATGCCTCCTCTAATGCCAAGTAATGGAACATTAGGGAACTCTCCACAACGATCGACGATGATGACACTTTCTCTGGACCGAGAACACCAATGTACATCAGAGTGAGTGAGGGTCATCAATCGTTGTGACCACCTTAAGCCTTGGTCATTCTTCAAGACAGATTGTGGAAGGTGCGAAATAAACCACCTTGCAAGGAGAGGAGTACAGCACATGAGAACACCCCTCTTTCTCATTGTTCGTGTGTAAAATGAGTGGAGGATGTCCCCAAGTAATGTTGGTATTGGATTTCTGGATAGGAAGATCTTGACGGCGTTTACATCTACAAACTGGTCAGGATTTGGGAACAGGACCAACCCATAAATGAGGAGTGCCACAATTTCTTCAAAGGCTTATAGATCCAATGAATTCCAACACTCTTGTGCCTTCTCAAACAAGAATTTTGCCAAGAAGCCTTTGACACCACTTCTAGTTTCCCAATGCCCCTTGATGTCAGATGGTTGCAAGTGTAGTGCTTGAGCAACATCTTCAGGCTTTGGTTCTTTTTCCGTACCGTTGTAGGGTAGTTGATTAAGCATAGGAATTCTCAGGAGTTGAGAAAATTCCTCCAAAGTGGGCACCAATTGGTAGTCGGGGAATGTGAAACAGTGGTGAAGGGGGTCAAAGAACTGGAACAACACCTTTACCATGTCCTCTTCAATGCTGGTGTTGACTAGGCTGAGCAGTCTACCATGTCTTTCACTGAAGGGAGAGCTTTCCGGAATTCTGGATGTGAGCTCCTTGAGTTGAGGAGGGATTCTCACATGGTTGACTTGGATGGTTTTCCTGCGAGGAATTTCCATGACCTACAAAACAAGAACAAAGATGAAGATCCAAACCCTTGAAATGGTTAGTGAATGCATATGATGCTTTATGATGTTCATGATGCATGCACAAACATATGTACAAGAAATTCACACAAAACCCTAGTTTCAGGCTTGCATGGGGTTTCATAGGTAAGTACCCTCTTGAGTGAAGTTGGCTTAAAAACCTGTCCTATAAATAGTAACCGGGTTCTAAGGAGCTCAATATCACTGGATTGTTTTCCATGTTCATTGTTTTGGTTTAGCCACTTAACTAGCGACCAAAATATTCCAAGAAAACAACCCTCAATGAGTGTAGTATCGAGTATCTACCAACTTCGGACCGCACCAAAGCCGGTCATCTCACTACCCCTAATAAAAGTCCAAGATGGTCAAGTAAGGTTCTAGGTCATTAGTGCTTAGTGACATCACTCAGCGGCCCCGTACTCTCCTTGATTGAACTCAAGGGTTACCGGTACTCACAAATATGTCACACTAATATAGCTATTGCTTCAACCGTGTCAGTATACCCCGCACAGTTTCCACAACGTATTGCTATCTATAAATGTTTCCCCAAATCCGGGTGTAGGATTTTAAGCCCAAACAAGAGAACCAAGATATAAAGCAATCAAGGCAAACAATTAGTCATGCAAGAGGGTGATCTAAGCCCTAAGGTTACTCCACTTTTAAACAATATTCCCCAGCAGAGTCGCCAGTTCTGTGATACGATGGGAGAACTGACTTGAGGTTTTGCATTTGTATTCGCAAATGTTTCGGTTGAGCAAGAGTCGCCACCGACTTTTTATTTTATCCTAAGGAAAGGTTAAAAAGCACAGCAAAAACCTTTGAGATGTTTTCTTGGGTTCGGGGAGTAGATTATAGAAAGGGAAGGTATTAGCACCCTTTCTATCCATGGTTATCCATGGGCTCTTAGTTACTTGCTTAGATCACTTGCCTTGTATTTTCAATTGTTTGAAATGGTGCTTTGTGTGTGGGTTTGAAAATGTTTTGAAAAGAGGCCATTTGTTGTGGCAACCTTTGTAATGATCCATGTTTGAATGTATACAAAGGTGTACTTATCTTTTGAAAAGTTTTCAATGTTTTTGAAAGTTGTTTTGAAAGTGTGTTGTGATGTGTGTTTTGAAAAATGGCAAGGATTGTTTTGCAAGATTTGGTCAAATAACCAAGAGCTATCTACCCTAAATTTCTCAAAGATCTTTCCTATGTTTTAACCCTTTTAACAATTTTGTTCCACCATTGTATTTGGTGGACAATCTTGTGTTAGGATGTTAACGGGACGGGCGCGGGTCATCGTTTAGACCATGATTGCAATGGTGCCAAGTGTCTTTGGCAATTTTTCCTTTAAGGGACTTGATCATTTTTAGGCAACTTTCGAAAGCGTCATCGAGGGACTATGATCATTTGATATTGTTTTGTTTTGCCAAAAACACTCAACATGCAACATGGCCCATTATTGAAGGCAACAAGTTTAGTAACCCTAAGGGGTGCAAGTGTGATTGGTGTTGTCCATTTTCATGCTTTTTTGTCTTTGAATTAGGTCAAGCTATTTGTTATTTTTGATTTGCATACAAAACCCTAAGTCTATCATGGCATATTTAGAAAGCTTTTAAATGCGAAAAATAAAATCCTAAATTATTACAACACAATTATGGGATGGGGGGTACAAATGTTCAAATGGGGATATTTGACAAGAAATTAAAATCTAAGCTATTACATCCAAATATTGAATATACAAAGATTAATTGTACAATAATTAAGTAAATAAATATGCAAAAATGTATTTATGCACAAAAATGGTTTTCATATGTATGTGAAAGTATTTTTTATGTGAAATATAAACAAAAAATAAAAGAATCAATTTTTGGATTTTTTTTTGTGGTTTAGGGCAAAACCCTAATTTGCTAAATAAAAAGTATTTTATTATTTATTATATACAATATTTATTAACTATATACAAAAAATAAATAAAAAGGAAGTATATTGTAAAAAAGTGATTTTTGAGGTTAAATATTAATAAAATGAAAAATGTATTATTTTTGTATTTTTATCCTAAATATTCTAAATATATAAATATTTATATTATGTATAAAATATATTAAATATATACAAAAAATAAAAATATTTATTATTTACAAAAAAAAGTATATTTTTTAGAAAATGTTTTCAAAAGATAAAATAAAATAAAATCAGAAAATAAAATGTATTTGTATTATTTTTTAGTATTTTAAATAAAAGGCATTATGTTTATTTATATGTATAAATTCAAATAAAACAAATAAAATCCAAATAAAATGCAAAAATGGCTGAAAAATATTTTTAATATTTTTTATGTTTTGACAAAAAATAAACAAGTCAGAAACAAAAATCAAAAATCAAAAATGATAAAAATAACACACAATGGGCCAAGGGGGTGTATGTGTGAAATGAAGGTGCAAACAGAAAAATAAGTCAGGCCCAACCCAAGGAGAGTTGTCTTCAACCTCCAGCCACTTCAAACACAAAAAAGCGCGCGTTTTCCCTTGTCCCTGCTATCTCTTGATCCTTTGACTTTTAACAAAAACTTATAACATCAAAAATGTAGGGCATCAAACCACAAATCCATACATATAAAGAACTTGATCTAACTCTCAGAAATGAGAGAGAATTTCTTCTCCCCCAATTCCTGACCTAACTTTTGTTCCATGTTCAGGTTCAAAATACTCTTAGCACACACAATATAAATGAAAAGTAATTATATGGGTAGCTTCAGGGCCATGAGTAGAACATGTTTTCTTCACAAACTTAAACCTAAATATGCTTGGATATAGAGATAGAAGTTCAAACTTTTACCTGTTCAGCTTGAATCATGTTTAACAATGGAGGTACTTTCAATGCAATGTGAGGACTTGTACAGCTTGCTTGAGGTCCAAGGATGCTCTTCCAACCTCTAGCTTGCTTTGAAACCAATTGAATCAAGCTATGTAACTCAACCTGCACAAATGAAAAAATGAAAATGGTGAACTGGGTTAGAGGTGTTACAGTCTGTAGCTAGGGCTTGGGATAGTTTGTATGGATGTTATGGAGTGTGTATGAACCAGCTTTGGCCAAAACGCACGAGTGGATTGAGCTGGCCAAATCAAAATGCAGAATGCCTTGTTTTGTGCAGCAAAATGGTGTTTTTATGTTTGGGGAAGTATTGAAGGTGGTTAGGTCGTGCCTTAGGTCTGTTATGATGTATGGAAAATGTTTACAAACTTTGCTTTGGCTAGTTGTTACAGGAATGAGAGATGGGATCAGTTTTGCAAAGTTTCTTCTTATCTAAGCTAAAGTTGTCAAGTTGGGTTATAGGCCAAGGCAGGTCCCTCAAGCATGCTACATAATCTCTCCTTGATCAGTGGGATTAGTCCATAAACTTGTGCCTCAAAGATCTGCTTTGGTACTTCTTTGATTTGATTTTGACATAAAGCCATGCTTTTCCAAAATGGCAAACTTGCTTTTTCCATATATGGATTGACTTTGTGTGTATTGTCCAAATGCATAAAATAACACTCTAACACAAAGGATATGCATTTAATTATTGAGTGTAAGAAGGATTAGAGGCCTGTAATCTAGCTTGTGCAAGCTGAATTTGAAAATGCATAGTGTATGAACATGAAATTGGCTCATGAACAAAGTGACTTTTGCCCATATTGACAAATTCGATTCTCCCTAACCACAATGGTGTTTGAGAAGTTCTGTGACAATTTGGAAAGCTTGGAATGTGTACTACAATCCATCTCTGTAATGCAAGTTGAAATTCCAAGTGGAAGCATGTGAAAAGTGGCCATGAAGTTGGGCAAAAATCCTGCCTAGAATAGGTCAAAATGTTTCTAAGTTAAGAATGTTTTGCACCCTTGTTCCAAAAATCATAACTTGAGCTAAAAGCTTCTTTTGAGAAAACTTTGTGAATAAAAGTTGTAGATTTTGCAATAGACTACAACTTTCTTGTTTTGAGTTTAGCTTGAATCCATTTGCATCTTGAAGAAAAAATGGGACAAAGTTAGGAAAAAATTAGGAAATTTCATGACTTAGAAAATTTCTAAGTTATGAAATTTCTTCATTTTAAACCCTAATTTGTAATTCTTGGTTTCTTGATGAACAAGTTTCATAATTTGACATGTCTTGATGAAAAATGAATCTTGACACTTGATTTTGACCAAAAAGTCAAAGTTTGACTTTTCAGTATATAGTCAAATTTTGATCAGTTGACTGGAAAAAATCATCTGTCAATCTTGTGCATTTGGGATCTTTTGAACTTGTTGAATATGTCAAGCCCATGCCATTGAGTCCTTGAGTCCATATGTGAGCTTTATTTGCCATTGGTTAGGTCAAACAGTCAAAAATTGCCTTTGTGCATTCAAAACCCTAAAAATGACCATTTTGCCCTTTTGGTGATCTGATCAAATTTCTTGTGGAATTGTGATCCAAACTTGATCAAATGGTCCATATGAGTTCATAATGTTGATGTAGGTAAAAAATCATGAGGTTTGACTGTCAATTGACCACAATTGACTTCTTCCCCAATACAGTTGATTTCTAGGTCAACTGTCCAATTGACTGGGCAAAGATTGGAATCAAGGCTTGAAACTTGGTATGGATAAACTTGTGAGTCCAACATGAAGCATGAAAGTCATTTTGGGCATTTTAGGTCAAAACATCTTTGTGCAAACTCAAACCCTAATTTGGGTCAACAGTGCGAGGATGAGTCTTGAGCAGAGCAAACCCTAGCTTGATCTTGAGCTCCAAGGGTCTTGTGATGAGAAAATGTTGAGGAAATGGGAGGGAAAATTTTGGGGTACAACACTTAGGAGGAGAATTTGTCTGATCAATTCTTGGTCAACCTTGAGCAATTTAAGTCCTCAATGAGCATGTCTTGAGTAAAATGGGAGGGAAAATATTGGGGTACAACAACTGCCCCTGATCAATCTTCTTAAACCTAAGGAGTTAGATTGACTTGTCTGCCTTTCGTAATCTGAAGGTGGAAGATGATTGAACATTAGTATGCCTAGAAATTTGCACTCGCATGAAGTAACGTTGTTGGTTGATGATATCAGTATTGGGCTTTTAAATTCCATTTGGAGAGGATGACTGAGAGTTGTCGGAGATAGGTTTAAAGATGCCATCCGAAGTAGATGCTGACTTTATAAGAGATCTCTTTATGGGCATTCATGTTCCTGTTGTTTGAGGAGGACTCCGTTGGGGGATGTTGGTTTCTGTTTGGGGAATAGAGTCTAGAAGCTTTAGTTGTCCATTACTCTACTGGGGAATTATCTTTTGACTGGAGGGATGAAAGTTGATTGTTATCTGGTCAAAATCCAGGCTTCACAGTAACTTGCTGAAGATAATAAAGTTGATTGTTATCTGGTCGTATTCCAGGCTTCACAACGACTTACTGGGGAATATGAAATTAATTGTTATCTAGTCGATCTCCAGGCTTCATAGTAATTTGCTTAAGATTAAATTGTTATCTGGTCGTATCCAGGCTTCAGTTACTTGAGTTGTTAACTGGTCGTATCCAGGCTTTAGTGACTTGAACTGATATCTGGTCGTATCCAGGCTTTAGTGACTTGAACTGTTATCTAGTCGGGTCCAGGCTTCAGTGACTTGAAGAAATTAAGTTGTTTTATGGCTGTCTCCAGGATTCAACTTGAATTTGAGGTATGCTATCATCTGGTCGGGTCCAGGCTTCATAACAATTGACAGAATAAACTGCTATCTGGTCGGACTCCAAGCTTCACGGTGATTTTAACAGAGTAAACTGCTACCGGGTCGTATTTCAGGCTTCACAATAAATTATACTGTTATCTGGTCGGGTCCATGTTTCACAGTGTCTTGAATTGTAGATTGACTATTATTCGGTCGGATTTCGGGCTTCAACAATGATGTTAACTGCTATCTGGTCGGATCTAGGCCTCACAGTGTTGTAAACTGCTGTCTGGTCGGACTCCAGGCTTCGCAGCAATTTTGACAAAGTAAACTGCTATCCGGTCATATTCCAGGCTTCACAGTAACTTATATTGTTATCCGGTTGGGTCCAGGTTTCACAGTGTCTTGAATTGTAGATTGACTGTTATTCGGTCGGATTCTGGACTTCAGCAATGATGTTGACTGCTATCTGGTCGGATCCAGGCCTCACATTGTTGTAAACTACTATCTGGTTGGATTCCAGGCTTCACAATGTTGTAAATTGTTATCTGGTCAGATTCCAGGCTTCATAGTGTTTGTACTAGATGTTAACTGCTTCAGATAGTTGCCCTGTCTTATTTCAAGAATTAATCCAGAACTTTTGAAAACTGATGATGATATTTGTTTGTTGATCTTTCTTGAAAAGGTAAAGAATTAGTTGTATGCAATTTCATGATGCATGGCGTACATTGTATGATGATGTTCTCAAAATAGATGAGATTGTGCTATATGTATTTTGTATACATGTTTGTAAAATGATGTATAAATGCAAGATGTGAACTGATTTGTCCTTTGCAGTTTCATTGAAATAAGGGAAAATAAATTCCTGACTGCTGCTGGGGATGAAGAATGTGGTTCTTCATTATTTGTTGAAGTTGAATTTGCTGGGAGATGGACTTCCATAGCTAGAGAAATAAACTCTATTGGGGAAAGAAACTCCACAAACTGCTTGGGGATTTTATGAAAGACTGTTGGAGTACCCAAGAAGTTTATGAACCATATTGAGGAATTCTTCAAGACGTTGGGGAGATGATTGGAGACTCTTTCTCTGCAAGGGATATCAGAACCTCTAACATCATTAAGCTGGTACGCTGAAGATATGACAGTGACTTCGTAGGAGGACGTCTCTGTCTCTGCATCTGTTGTGGGATGTATCTGCGGGGATTTGCATATGGCTTTTAGACATTGTCCTGTTTCTTAAAGCCCTTAGTAATTGTCTTTCTTTTTTTTATAAGGGTGTTTGTAAACGGTGATCACATTCAAATGCATATGTTCAAAAATAATTACTGGACGTTTTTGAAAACAAAACAGAAAAATAAAAACAAGTAGTTTTGAACTTCAAAAAGGAATATTTTTGTATTGATTTGAAGAAGTTTGCCTATAATAGGTGTTTTTGAACAAAGAGACAAACATCCTAGTAAGAGAATGTCGTCGTAAGAACAAAAACTATACAAAGGAAAACAGCTATATGAAATGATCCTATTGGGTTCCCATTCTGCTATTGCCTTTATATCTTTGAGCGTCTCATCACTTTGCTGCTTGACCGAAGTTGACTAGATTGATTAGTACCATTTGAACTTGACACTTGTTACCGAAGTTTGTCTATGAGGTGATCCAACGGGACATAGTTTTACGCTTTTAATCCCTAACTTTTGCCAGGACCGCCCTTTCGGGTTTTCAGTCCACCGGGATACCCTTTTTTGCCCAAGCCGCCTTTTCAGTCTTTCGACTTTCCGGGTGTACGGGTTTTTTCACACACACACACACACACACACACACACACACACACACACACACACACACACACACACACACGCGCGCGCGTGCACACACACACACACACACATACATATATATATATATATATATATATATATATATATATATATATATATATATATATATATATATATATATATATATATATATATATATATATATATATATATATATATATATATATATATATTCCTAACTTTTTTCCCGAGCCCTTTTGGTTCGCCGGGATACCCTTATTTTTGCCTAGGCCTGTCAACCTAGCGGGTCTTTGTTCATGGGTAGTATCTTTTAACTATGTCCGCATTTATAGGGTGTGGAAGGTCGTCACTGTCCATAGTGGTTAAGATCATGGCTCCACCAGAAAATATATTCTTGATCACAAATGGCCCTTCGTACATGGGAGTCCATTTGCCCCTGGGATCACCTTGTGGAAGGATAATACGCTTGATTACTAGGTCGCCAACTTGATATATCTGACGTCTGACCTTCTTGTTAAAAGCTTTTATCATACGTTTTTGGTACATCTGACCATGAAAAACAGTCGTGAGCCTTTTCTCATCAATTAGGTTTAATTGGTCAAATCGAGTCTGAACCCATTCGTCTTCATTCAAACCTGCATCCTTCATGATTCTCAAAGAAGGGATTTGGACTTTGATGGGTATGACAACTTCCATACTGTATACCAGAGAGAAAGGAGTTTCCTCTGTTGACGTGCGTGCTGAGGTACGGTAACCATGGAGAGTAAATGGTAACATCTTGATCCAGTCTTTGTATGTCACCATCATCTTCTGTATGATCTTTTTGATGTTCTTATTGGCAGCCTCTACAGCGCCATTCATCTTCGGCCGGTAAGGAGAAGAGTTATGATGCTGAATCTTAAATTGTGTGCAGATCTCGGTGATCATAGTATTATTGAGGTTAGTATCATTATCCATGATGATTCTTTCTGGAATACCATACCGACAGATAAGGTTATGTATGATGAACCGTGCCACAAGATTCTTGGTAACAGAAGCAAAAGAGGCTGCCTCTACCTACTTTGTGAAATAATCAATGGAGACAAGGATGAAACGATTCCCATTAGAAGCAGTAGGTCTAATATCTCTGATCATATAAATTCCCCACATTGTGAATGGCCAGGGAGTAGTCAAGATGTTCAAGGGGACCGGAGCCACATGTATTTTTTCAGCATAGATTTGGCATTTGTGACAAGTCCAGGAGTGCTGATAACAGTCTGCTTCCATAGTGGACCAGTAGTATCCTGCCCGTAGGATTTTTTTAGCCATTTTATGCCCACTAAAATGGGTGCTATTGCACCCCAAAATTTTCCCTCTCATATTTCCCAAGACATTGCAAGAATAATCTCCAAGTGGCTCAAGATTTCTCAAGAGTTAGACAATCAAATCATCTCCTAAGGCAGTCAAACTCAAATTAGGGTTTTGTGTTGCATCAAGGTCCTTGCATCCAAATGATCTCAAGTTCTTTCCAATGTCCTAATGTGTTCTCAAGTTCATCCATGTCAAATTTCAAGCCTTTCAGAGGAAGTTTGGTCAGTCAATTGCTCAAAGGGTCCAAAAATCGACTGTGCTAGGGCAAAAGTCAAACTTTAAGATTTTTTGTCAACATTATCATTTTGAAGGTTATTTCATCATTTTATCAAGGGTTGATCATGATTCATCAAGGATTGCTCAAGATTCATCAAGATTCAAAAGTTGCTAAATTAGGGTTTTGTAGGAAAAGTCAACTCAACTTTGACCAAGCATAACTTTCTCATAATTTATGATAAATGACCCATCCAAAGCTCATTTTTAAGAGGATGCAATTTCCTACAATCCATCTTCATACCCCAAGATCAATAAATGCACTCATAAAAAGTTACAAATTTGGACATTATGGGTCATTTTTGAAAGTCAACAAAAACACCTTTTTTCCAAAGCTTATAACTTGAGCATGGAATATAAAAATGAGATGATACCAAAAGGGTTGGTTATAGGACATCTCAAGCTTTATAAAAAGTCAAGGAACACTTCCAAAAGTTCAAAATTGAAGAAGTTATGCATTGTTGAAATTGGGCATTTTTGCAAAATTGCCAAAAAGTCAACTAACCCCAAAACTTCAAATTTTGTCAAATGGGCCCATTCTTTTTCACTTGATTTGATCTTGTCACACTCCACACGTGTCCTAGCTTCAGCCTCATGACCATTTATCAATTTTATTATTTAATTTGATTTTTTAATGAATTATTGCATTTTAAATCAATTTAAATCATATAAAATCCAAACATTGATTATTGGATCTCCTTTTGGCTATTTCAAGACCTAATCATCATCATAAAATGGATCAAATTCGTATCTCACCATATCATGAACAAAAAGATGGATTTTGGACAGATTTGGAAAGTTATCAATGGTGAATCAAATCATATCTTCAAGCCATAATGCACAAAGATTCAGTCCAAAAAACTTGACCTAATGTATTGCTTTATACATATACAAGTGAAAGGCACGAGAAAAAGAGGTTAGAAGCTGCAGAACCATCAAAAGCAAACTTGAGAGAACTTGGAAAAAGTGTGAATCTGAAATCGTGCTTAGAGGCAGTTTCAACACAAAATCTCAACACCACTCCATTGCTGGGCAATCACTGAGTGAGAAGCAATCAAAAGCAAGCTCTCTCACCCTCTCAATGGCGCGGTAAGTCTCTCACAAAACCGCTCTGCACTTGAAATCGCAACTCCATATTTTTGCATCTTTTGAACAAATCTTTGGTATATTCATGATGCTCATTCAATTTGCAAGCTTTCTACATTAACCAATTGTGTTTATATGACATGTAGTGCCATACCCAAATCTAGGGTTCTTGGTTTTTGTTTTTGGGCGTTTTATTTTTAGGCAAAATCAGGGCAAATGATGGACATGGACATAATCAGGAGAGGTAGACGAACATGACCATGTTCTTGGAATCAATTTCCAAGGCCTAAATTTGATTTTAGGAGACACATACGGATTTAGCCGCGGATGGAAATCCGCAGGTAAATATCCAGGTCTCAACGAGGAAGACGATGACGAGTCCCCCTCCCATTCGTTGATTAAAAATTCGCGCTTTATTTTTTTTTAATTCTGGCATATTGTTTGTTTTTCCAATATATTAATTGTTATCCAATACTATAACAACTGAAGCACGTTGGTTCAGTGGCGAAGGTGTTAGTGCAAAGTCCAACAGGACCTGGGTTCGAATCCCAGGTCCCTAATATCTTCGTTATTATTTTCTTTCAGGAATTCCAGTACAAACTCAAGCATGTGATGTACCATGGTCCTCAAATCTCAAAGCGCCAGATGGCCCCCAGGCCAAATCTGATGACTCAGGTTGAATATCCACCATAGGGATGAGTCAATGGACGCACACTGGATCAGAAAGTCAACACAGGCTTGCATGTTCATGGGCCATGAAATTGCTAAGCAAACCTCCCAAAATCAGGCCCATATATTTCTAACTCTCTTTATTTTTTTTATTATTTCATTTAATTATTGTTATTATTTTTAATTTAATTAACCAATCAAGACTTTTTCCTCATAAAATCAAAAACCAAAAAATATATTTTATTTATTAAAATTAAATTCAGCACTTTATTGTTGTTAATAAATATTAATTGAATTAACTTAGTTTTAATTAGGTATAACTTTTAATACATTTTGCAATAATTAAAATTAATTTAGACGATTAGGTTTTTTTTTGCTAACTTTGATCAATTCATTTTTAGTTCTTTAAATACTTAAAAAAAACCAAAAATATTTTTATTAATTAATTAGTTTATTAATTTAATAATTAACTTAACTTAATTTCTTTTTAGTTCAAAAATAAACCAAAAAATCTTTTCTTTAATAAACAAAGGGTCAAAACCCTAGAATGCACCCGATTCAATTTCTCGCACGCGATCTATTTTGCTTCAATATTGTATTTGTTTCCCAGGATGTAATAGTTTAATTAGGACTTTAAATATTTTTATCGCTTTATTTACTTTCTGCATTTTAATTTCAAGGGTTGTTTTTGGCGATGTAAATACCCGACGCCTTGTAATAGTTAATTTAATTTCCGCAATTTAATTCCCGCAGCTTATAAACTGTTAGATGTTTGATAATAGGGAATGCATGACAAGATCGAATGTTTAAACCTAAAATCAACATAGATAACCATTGACATGTACAAAGACAAATTAACTGAAAACAACACACTCGCACATGTGCACTCTTAGGGTACACCTCGCTTGGTTGCCTTTGAACGCGGTCATTGAGTATAGGAAGTTTTAGAGGCCGCCCTCTTGTCCAAAGATCATAGTTTCCTCGAAACGGTTGCCTCGGAAAAATGATCTAAGACATTAGGGTTACCGCTAAAGCGTCCTAACATTGCTTTAGTGACCGCACGTCCCTTAATCGAATTGACCCTTAAAACTCCAACGACGATGCTACCTACTCATCAATAGTAGGATAGCATTGTCTAAAGGATATTAGTACAGATTGATTCCTTTTTCGAGTAGGTAGATGGTTCTTAAGTACTTGCTCTTTTCAAAACAAAACAAAAACTTTTCACACTTACACCTTTCAAACAAAAACTCCTTTCAAACCCAAAAACACAAAGAAAAGAAAATTTTGAAAACAATATGAGCAAGTACCTAAGAGCCCGTGGATAACCACAGATAGAAAGGGTGCTAACACCTTCCTTTTCTATAATCTACCCCCCAGACCCGAGAAACATCTCGAAAAAGGAATTTTTCTGTGCTTTTTTCCTTTCCTTGTTGGATAAAATAAAAGACGGTGGCGACTCTTGCTTACCGCGACATTTTGTGAAAACAAACGCAAAACGAAAACCAGCATTCCAAAAACAGTCAGTTCTCTCCCACCGTATCACAGGTGCCAAAGGTACCTTCGTGCATATCGGTCATAATCTTCTCTGCTTCACTCTTGTCTACACACCAAAGCAAAGTAGAATCATGATTGCGCTTGTAGAGGATCCTGTTACTGAGAAAAAACTTGGTAGAGAATCTTCTTAAGAACTTCTTATCATTGACGGAAGCTCCCTCAGGATACTTTTGGACTTCAAGGTATCTTTTCACTTTGTGGAACCAAGGTTTGTCCACTACTTCTTCAGTATCAACCTCATAATAGTATGTTGGTTCGTTCAATCTCTCAATAGTGATCTGAGGAGCCTCATTATCCCACCTGACCTTGAACATGGATGACATAGTAGCTAGAGCGTCCGCTAACTGGTTTTCCTCTCGTGGAAAATGCTCAAAGGTAACTTCTTTAAAGTGCAGAATAAGTGTCAACACATGCTCTCGGTAAGGGATGAGATTGGAATTCTTTGTGTCCCATTCTCCTTTGATTTGACTTATCACCAGGGCCGGGTCTCCAAATACACTTAAGAATGTGATTCTCAAGTCGGTAGCAGCTTTAAGGCCCATAATGCATGTTTCATATGCAGCCATATTGTTGGTACAGTTGAAACATAACCGAGCGGTGAAGGGAGTATGACAGCCTTCGGGAGATATGATCACAACACTGATGCCATTTCCAAGTGCGTTGGATGCTCCGTCAAAAACCATAGTCCATCAGAATCCTTTTTCATGACCTTCATCCGGTCCGGGTTCTTGGCAGTCAGTTACTAGCATAATGTTCTCGTCCAGGAACTCAAAATTCATGGATTGGTAGTTGTCCACAGCCTGATGAGCCAAATGATCAGCTAATACACTTCCTTTGATCGCTTTCTGGGTAGTGTATTAAATGTCATATTCGGTCAGGACCATTTTCCATCTTGCTATTCTTCCAGATAGAGTGGGTTTCTCAAAGATGTATTTGATAGGATCCATTTTAGATATCAGCAAGGTAGTGTGAGTCAACATATACTGTCTCAGTTGGCGAGTAGCCCATGCCAAAGCGCAACAAGTTTTCTCGAGCAGTGAGTATCTTGTTTCATAGTCGGTAAACTTTTTTTCTAATGTAGTATATTGCATGCTCTTTTTGACCAGACTCGTCATGCTGCCCCAACACACACCACATTGAATTCTCTAATACTGTTAAGTAGATGATCAGAGGTCTTCCTTCAATCGACGACATCAAAATTAGAGGCTCTTGAAGATATTCCTTGATTTTGTTAAAGGCAGTCTGGCAGTCGTCATTCCACTTCACCACTTGATCTTTCTTTAGCAATTTAAAGATTGGCTCACAAGTAGCGGTTAGATGGGAGATGAATCTGGAAATGTAGTTTAGACGTCCCAAGAATCCCCTAACCTTCTTCTCAATGTATGGAGTTTGCATTTCTTGTATAGCTTTAACCTTCGCAGGGTCTACTTCAATACCTTTGCCGCTAAAACCGAAGCCTAAGAGCTTACCAGATCTTACTCCAAAGATGCACTTATTTGGGTTCAGTCTCAGTTCGTACTTGTTTAGTCTTTCAAACAACTTTTGCAGGTGATCAAGGTGCTCTTCTTCAGTCTGAGACCTGACTATCATATCATTGACATAGACCTTTATCTCGTGATGAATCATATCGTGAAATAAAGCTACCATAGCACGCTGATAGGTTGCCCCGACGTTCTTCAACCCAAATGGCATAACCTTGTAGCAGAAAGTGCCCCACTGTGTGAAGAAGGTTGTTTTCTCCATATCCTCAGGTGCCATTTTAATCTGTTTATACCCGAAGAAACCATCCATGAAGGAGAATACCTTATGTTGCACGGTGTTGTCAATCATAACATCAATATGGGAAGCGGAAATTCATCCTTGGGGATTGCCCTATTCAAGTCTCTGTAATCCACACACATACGTACCTTACCGTCCTTCTTAGGTACCAGAACAACATTAGCAACCCATTGTGGATAGGAAGTAACAACTAAGAACCCGATGTTAAACTATTTCATAACTCCAGCCTTGATCTTTTCTGACATCTCAGGATGCATACGACGAACCTTTTGCTTCATTGGAGGGCAATCTTCTTTTGTTGGTAAATGATGAACCACAATATCAGTGTCCAGCCTTGACATGTCTTTCTATGACCATGCAAAGACTTCAACATAGTCATGTAACATCTGTATTAACTACTCTTTGACACTATGCTCCAATTTGGGACCTATCTTAACTTCCTTTTTATCCTCTTCAGTACATAAGTTTACCGTCTCGATTGGCTCTTCATGAGGCTGTATGGATCTTTCCTCTTGTTGCAATAGTCTAGCAAGTTCTCCCAGTACTTCACAATCTTCCTCACCTTCGTCCTTGGCTTGGTAGATCGGATTTTCAAAGTCATAATTGGCAACAACATAACCGTTATCAATGGGATCCAGAGTGGATGTGGATCTGCAGTTTGATATATGGGTGTGTGTAAGAGAGCACAACTATTTTGATAAAGTAAAAGCAGAAAAGAAAGACAGGGAGCGTAAAATTTGTATGCAAAACGTCCAATGATTTATTAATGATATATGAAGATGAAGTAATAACCCTCACAAATAGACCATTGTGCCTCGGGTAAAACATAAGGCTTTAGAGTTTAAATTGTTCAAATATTACATATTCCAAAAAACAAAAAGACAATTACTCCTGGATAAAAATAATGGGAACAAAGTCTCTAGCCGTCCAATTATTTAGTCCACCGATGGTAGTTGGGAAGATCCAATTGTCCATGTCGCAGTCACTGTTGTTGTCTTTCAAAGCATAGATTATGTGGTTGCTGATGCATAGTGGTGGTCCTCCGGCGCGAGTGCGACGAACAAATTTTTGAGCTCCTGAGTTAAAACCCAAACCAAACTTGTCAGATTTGTAGGGGATGTCAGGGAGCTAGCCCCAGATAGTACACCCACCTTCTTCGACTACTGCTTTGGCATCCTTCATAGAATCCATCTTCAATGGAGGTCTGGTAACCTTTGGAACATTGGTAGCAGTCTTGGTTGCAACAATTGTCTGAGGAACCTCTTCAAAATTTTGGCAGAGGGTCTCAATGAACTCGCTGTCCATCTTAACATACTTGAAAGAGTTCATGTGTCTCACCATATATTCTTCCTTGCCATGGACTATAACAATCTTTCCATTAACCAGATACTTCAGCATTTGATGCAGACTAGAAGTAACAGCACCGGCCCCATGGATCCAAGGGCGACCCAACAAACAAGAGTAAGACGGGCGGATGTATGTCACGTAGAATGTGGAGTTAAAAGTTTGAGAATTAACTTTAATAGGGATGTCCATCTCCCTGTGTACCATTCTTTTGGAACCATCAAAGGTCATCACCACAATGTTACTGGGTTTCAAAGTTAGTCCTTCACAGTCCAAACTGTCTAAAGCATTCTTAGGTAAGACATTCAATGATGAACCTGTATCCACCAGAACATAAGATAGGGTAGTGCCTCTGCACTCAATAGAGACATGCAGTGCATCATTATGCTTTCTTCCTTTGGACGTCAAATCAGCATTAGAGAAACCAAGACCATTTCCAGCAGTCAAACTAGCAACGCAATTCTCGAATTGGTCGACAGAAGTCTCTTGAGGCACATGAGCAGACTTCAGGAACTTCACCAAATCCTTAGCATGGGCTTTAGAGCATAACAGTAAGGCCAACATTGAAATTTTTGAAGGGGTTTGCCCCAATTATTCCACAACATTGTAGTCATTTTTCCGTATGATTTTCAGTATCTCTTCCATTTCTTTTTTAGAGGCTTCGGGAATGGCTTCTTTAGGTGCCTCCATCCAGGAAGGCTCAACCAGTACCTCTTTGACCTGAGTCTCAGCTGACTTAGTAGCAGGAATAACAACAGGAGTGACAGTAGGGGTAATAACATGAGTAGTAATAGGAGCATTAGCAGAAATAACCAAAGAAGTGGCAGTAGTCTTTGGAGAGATCTCAAGAGAGAATATCCTTCTACTTCTGGTAATTTTACTGGTCCCAACAATGTTGTCGATGTTAGGATGAGTGTCTTCAGCAACTTCATCTTTACTAGCCAATAGGTCTTGCTTGACACCATGGTAGTAGACGTCAACTCCATAGTTCCAAGGAATAGCCTGATCGAAGGAATGTGGTATTGGCCCAAGAAAAGTGATAATTAAAGGAGCAACCTTAGGAGTGGATGTAAGCCTGATGGGTCTTTTGGAGGAGACCCTGGGAGGATTGCCAGAAATGGTAATAATTGATATATCTTCACAGAGACTTCTTGTAGAGGGAGTCTTCTCAAACAGAATTTTTTTGTTATTCATGAGGCGCTGGGCACCTATCTTTAACAATAAGTAACCATTGGGTAGAGACGTACACAGGTGGAAACCTTCACCACAACCCGGAAATAATCCGGCTCACAAAATATTCTTCTTAACAATCGGAAGAGGATTAATTAGTTCATCAACAGAAGAAACAAATAGGTCATCGTCAACAACATTAACACCCTGGCCATGCTTGGGCATTGGTGTTGTTATCACATTTGGGGTTTCTTGAGGGTCAAATTCAATCTCCTTTTCCTCAATGAGATCTTGCACTTTGTTCTTCAGAGCCCAACAGTCATTTGTATCGTGCCCCGGACTGTTAGAGTGGAAGGCACATTGAGCATTTGGGTTGTAACGGGGAGATGCAGTATTTGGATTTTTAGGAGCCTCCCTCAGAGTGACCAGATCGGACTTCAACAAGTGTGGAAAAGCCTAAGATAAAGAGATTTTAAGCTAGGTGAACTTCCTTCGGGGTGCATCTTGCATACGCTGACTGTTTTGTTGTTGATTTGGCACAGGGTTGGAGATTATCACAGCTCCTACCGTTGGACGGAGTTTATCTTTGCTTTGATTCCTCTGACCGTAGGCAACACTTACTTACTTCTTCCCAGAGAATGGTTTCTTCACTGTACTTGAAGATGCATCTCTCTAAATCTTACCACTTTTGATACCAGCTTCTACTTGTTCACCAGTCAATATCATCTTAGTAAATCCAGCTGAAGAGCTTCCAATCAAGTGATTGAAAAATGGACCAGAAAAAGTATCCAAGAACATATCTACCAGCTCTCTATCAGACATATGAGGTTGTACTCTTCCTGCAATATCTCTCCACTTTTGGGCATAATCTTTGAAGCCATCGCTAGAACCCATATACATGCTTTGAAGTTGAGTATGGGTTGCAGCAAGGTCAGCATTGTATGGGACTGCTTGTAGAAAGCAGCAGCCAGATCCTCCCAGTTGCGGATGTTGGTTCCCTGCGGCCGATAGAACCATTCCAAGTGAGTCCCTGATAAGCTCTCCTGGAAAAAATGCACCCATAAATTCCTATCAGCAGTGTGAGGTTGGATCTTCCTGACATAAGACCTCAGATGCAACTTAGGACATGAAACCCCATCATACTTAGCAAACACGAGAACCTTGAACTTCTGTGGAATGACTACTCCAAAGACCAGCCCTAATTCTTCAAAATCCAGACCAGGTACCCTCTGAATTTCCATTGCGTTAAGACGATCCTCCAGCTGTTTTTATTTGTCATCAGCAGGAGGATACTTCTCTTCAGTATAATCAGCCTCTTCTTCATCCAACTACGGGTTGTGATCTTCTTCTTTTGGCTTATCCTCTTTATTATCCCCCTCATTTGACGGAGTTACAAATTCTAGAGCTCGCTTTGCAGGTCCTCTGAATCTCCTTCCCATATTCAGGACACCCACTGGCTTCTTTATCTTCTTTTTCTTGTCTTTGAGAATCAGAGCCTTCAGGTCTTCTTGTCCCTTAGCCAGAGCCAGGAACATTTGCTGGAATTGAGCATTTTGGGCTTGAAGGTCCTTGATATTCTGTTCGAGAGCCATTTCTTTTTGCTGAAATAAACAGCGAAAAGATAAGAAACCTGTCCTGAAACCTGTTTATGTGATCTGCATGATATGCTTATGCAATATTTTCAAGGACTTGTAAGATTTAAATTTGCTTAGACAAAGAGAGAACAAACATTAATTGCATTAATAAGTTTCAATGGTTATAACAATGCCTCTTGGGCTTACAATGGAAGAAACAAAGATAATATAAAATAAAACTCCTAAAACAAAAGGACTCAATCTTCCCATGAGCGCATCCTCTTTGGTGCAATGTAGGCATTCAAACTCTACTCTTCATGAAGTTGTCTTGTGAGCTCTAAAACCTTCTTCTCGTTTGCGTAGAACTGGGTTTCAAAGGTGTCTCGTTCCTCTTTGAGTTGAATCCAAGATCTTTGCAACTCCTCGAGAGTAGTCAGCATGTCAGGATGGAGAATAATGTAAGGAACATCTCTCTCGGCAATAGGCTCCATGATGATAGGTAGGATGGCCTCATAAGGCATCATGAGATTTTGAGCGCATGCTCGCACCCACTTAAGATAAGGCTCCAAATAAATGGAGTTCTTATGCCCCAATGTCTTGCTATCAACTTTGTTCACCATGCCCCAAGCCCGTATGAACCTCTAACGGTAACCTTGGACATTATTCTCATAGTCGAATGCAATTTCTTAGGCAAGTGCATCATAAGGACCATCCCTTCTAGCATATCCAAATTGTCGCAATGCCAAACAAGGGTTATAGGTGATTCCTCCCCTAATGCATAGGAGAGGGACATTAGGGAATTACCCGCAATGATTAATGATGGTAACATCCTCCAAAGATCGAGGACACCAATGAATATCCGAATGCGTGAGGGACATCAAACTATTAGACCATTTCATGCCTTGCTCATTCTTTAAAACAGATCGAGGTAGGTGCGAAATAAACCACCTAGCCAACAGAGGAGTGCAACACATAAGGGTCCCTCTTCTTTTCATGGTGCAAGTGTGAACATAGTGGAAAATGTCTCCAAGTAAAGTAGGCACCAGGCTACAAGACAAAAAAACTTTGACCATATTCACATCAATGAGTTGGCCCAGATTAGGAAATAGTACCATCCTATAGATGAGAAGGGCCAGCACTTCTTCAAAGGCTTGTAAATCTAGAGTATCCCAAAAATAGTGAGCCTTCTCAAACAAAAACATGGCTAGAAACCCTTTGACACCACTTCTTGTTTCCCAATTTTCCACAATGTCAGACCGTTGTTAATACAGAGCTCGAGCAATCTCCTCAGGTTTTGGGTCTCTTTCCATACTGTTGAAGGGTGATTGATTAAGAATGGGCACTCCCAATAACTGAGAAAACTCCTCCATGGTAGGCACTAATTGGTAACCGGGAAACGTAAAGCAATGGTGTAAAGGTTCAAAGAATTGAAAGAGAACTTTCATCATGTCTTCATCAGGGCTTGAGGTAACCAAATTGAGGAGTCAATCATGACTCTTGGTGAATGGAGAATTCTCAGGAACCCTTGACGCCAACTCTTTGAGTTGAGGAAACACTCTTACGAGGTTGACATGGATATTATTTCTGCGAGTGGAAGCCATGTCCTACAAAACAACACAAAGATAAGTCCTAAAAATCCTTCAAATGGTTAGTGCGACATGCCATGTTATGATGTCATGAAGTTATATACAAACAAATATATACAGGCACACAAACAAGTCCTTAGGTTTAGGCTTGCATGGGTTCCGTAGGTAAGTACCCTCTTGAAATTTAGTTGGTTTAACCTGTCCTAGAAAGTAATCGGGTTCTAGGGAATCTCAATATCACTGATCTTTCTTCATCGGGAATTATTTCAGCGCAATCCTCTTTATTGGCGAACGAAATATCCCGAAAGTCCAATCTCAATGAGCGTAGTATCGAGTATCAACCAACTTTGGACTGCACCAAAGCCGGCTATCTCACTATTTCCTAATGGCCAAGTTGTTCAATTAAAGGTTTTAAGGTCAGTTAGTGCTTCATGACACCACACAGCGGCCCCGTATTCTCCTTGACTAAACTCAAGGGCTACTGGTACCAACAAATGTGTCACACTAACATAGCTATCGCTTCAACCATGTCGGTATACCCAACATAGTCCCCACGATCTATTTCTACTTACCTAAAAGGTGCCCCAGACCCGGGTGTAGTATCTTTAGTAATAACCCAAACAAGCCCTCAAAAGTAAAGCATACAAAACACACAATGTAAAGAAAATTTAAAATGATCTAACTCTAAGGTAACCCCACTTTATAAAAAAAACCCAGCAGAGTCGCCAATTCTGTAAGACGGTGGCAGAACCGACTGTTATACTGGTTTTGCATTTGTACTCGCAAATGTTGTCGTAAGCAAGAGTCGCCACCGACTTTTCTTTTATCCAACAAAGGAAAGGGTGAAAAGAACAGAAAAAGACCTTTCGAGATTATTTCTGAGTAAGGGGGTAGATTATGGAAAGGGAAGGTGTTAGCACCCTTTCCATCTGTAGTTATCTACAGGCTCTTAGATGCTTAGCTAATTTTGAAATACCTCGTGCTTTGTGTGTTTTGAAAAGTATTTTTGAAAGCACCTTAGTATGGTGAACTTTGAAATGTTTCTCGGAATGGTAGAGAACATATACAAAGTGTTTGAAAATGTTTTTGAAAGAAGTTTTGTGTAAGTGTAAAAATTATTGAGCAAGCATCTAACAACTATATACTTTACTCGAAAGGTTGTTCTTTTCCTCTTTTCCTTTAGACAATGATATCCTACTATTAGTGAGTAGGTAGCCATAGTCGTTGGATGTTTGAGAGACAATCGAAGGGAAGTTTATACAGTCACAAAGGCAACTGGGCAAGAAACTTTAGTAACTACCCTAGGGTTTTAAGACCATACTGAGGCAACATCGAGAGGGTCATCAAGGGACTTGTGATCTTTAAACCAGAGGGTGGACACTAAAATCTTTCACTTTTCTAGAGTTGTGACTGTTTTTCTGAAGGCAACCAAAGTGGGATACCCTAGAGGTGTACATATGCAATTGTGTTGTATTCAGTTATTTTTATCTTTTGCATTAGGTTTGCTAGCGTTTTATTTTATTCTTGTCATATAATTCTAGTTAGCATGCATCTAAACAGTTAATAATTTGCAGTAATAAAAAGTGCAGAAACGTAAATCTAACTATTACAAGGCTTCGGGGAGGGGGTTATTACAAGTCTAAAATTTGGGGGGAAATAAAGAAAGTAAAAAAAGGTCCTAATTAATTCTATTACATCCCATATGCAAATACATTAGTATAAAAAAGTGCGAAAGTAAACAACACATGCGAAATGAAATGACGTCTAACCCTAGACTAATTCTAAGTTAAAAAGAGAACTTTTTTTGTTGTTTTTATTTTATTTAAGAAAATGATTAAATAAAAATTAGATTAATTAACCTAAATCTAGATTTAAAGAAAAATAGAAATAATTGAAGAAAATTGAAACTAATAAAAGGCAATTAATTCTATGTTCTTTTTTTAATTTTTATTAAGAAAATAAAATGAATTAAAATCATAAGTTCTATTAATTTTAAATTAAAGATAATGGTTAAAATAATTATTAATTAATTTACAAAATTAATTTGATAAAAAAACCTAAAACTATATTTTTTGTGATTTTAATCTATTTTCGCTGATTAAACAAATTAAAACAAATTAAGAAAAGAAATAAAAAATAAAACAAGAATATAAATGGGCTTGAGTAGTAAAACAAAAACTGGGGGGGGCAAGTTTAAAAAAAACACTGGGCCCAAGTCTGAGGAGGCCCAGGTTCCCAATGGATCTGGTGAGGAGAGATTTTGGGGGCGCGTGGTGGTCTGCACGTTTAAGACGCTGGATCTTGATCAGGTGGTGATGGGCTGCTGGTACATGGAAAACATGTCTGGCTTTAAAACACCTTATCTACAAGTACAATAGGGGAAACATGGAAAAGTTGAGGCCTGGGATCGAACCCAGGTCCTCCAGCCTGACACGCACACACCTTTCACAACACAACCTTTTAACTCAATTTGTTATTATATCAAAACAAAAAAAAATAAAGGAAATAAGCATTAGATCTTAGTCAGCCAAATTCGTGCATCATAAAATTTAAATGAGCCAATCAGATCGTGCGATATTGCCACGCCTGCTCCCAAATGGAGTCAACCAGTCAAAGACGCTAGAGCAGATCTCTGGTCGTCTTCTCCGGGCATGTCCAACACCAAACCTGCATTTTTGAATGTTTTGAATCCAGAAATAAAGCTTATTCCACACAAAATTCAACCTTGAGTTCGAATATGGCCTTAGAATCTACAAATCCTGGCTATATCATCCAGTTCGAACCACGATCCAAATATTGCCCTAAACATGGCAAAACCTTAATTCTGCATCCAATCTCTCATGTGTTACGTTAGAACAAATCAACATAAGGATATAAACAAGGATATATGCATTAGATTTTCTTAAACTGTATGTATAAAGATATTCAAATCATGGAAATTTTACCAAAGTGAAGCGATCTGATTGGCTGATTTCAAGGCACCTCAAGCGTGGGTATGAACTGGAATGGACTCCTGGAAGTCTCAGGATTACAACACAAGGCTTAGATTTGATGACTATGGGTTGGGGTGGGAGTTTCGAGTTTTTGCAATTCTTTGAAAAAAATGATGATTTTGAAGGGCTTCTTCAGGCAATGTGTGCGTCCATAATGCTTGCAGAAATGTTGTATAAATAGAGGAGGTGAGATTAGGGAGGAAATAGGGAAAGAATCCAAGCCATAAATCCATGATGAAAGAAAAATCATTCCATTTGAAAACTTGCCAAATTTGAAGATTTCATACCATGTTGAGACTTGAGTGAACCTGGACATATTTTGCATGAAAAATGGGCCTCAAGGCTGACCCAAAACACTAGCCCACATGTCCAAAACATTAACCTATTATTTTATGCATTTATTTGGTACTTATTTAATTTTAAATTAATAAAAAATAAAAATAAATGCAAATAAAATAAAAGGCATGCAAAAAAGGATTTATAGGTCCTTTAAAAGGTCATGAGAGTGTTTGAACCTCAAAAAGTTAGGCCATTGGCCTAAAAGTTCAAATTTGCTCAATGCACAATCTTTGAATTTTCTCAAATTTTCCCAACTTGGGAAATCCATAACTTACTCAATTTTTATCTCATGATGATGATCTTTGACTTTTTGGAAATCCCAATATGTCTACTTCAATCCCTCTTTTGATCAATTTTGCATTTGAAGATATTATCTTGATGTAAAAGGTCTTGGAAAAAAGTGTCTTTTGTTGACTTTCTGAAGATGACCTATAATGTATGAACGTGTTTCTTTCAAATGGTGCATTTCTTGAAATTGAGGATAAAATAGAAGTTGTTGGGAATTGGATTCTATTCAAAATGAGCTTTGGTTGTGGAAAAATAGATGAAGTATGTGAAAGTTATGCTTAGTCAAAGTTCAGATGACTTTTCCTATAGAAACCCTAATTTTGAAATTCTTGACTTTTGATGAATTAAGGGCATTCCTTGAGGAATCATGATCAACCCTTAATCAAATTATGAATATCACTTCAAGATGTTGATTTTTACCAAAAATCTTGAAGTTTGAATGTGTATGGGCCACAATTGACTTTTGACCTAGTAGAGTTGATTTTCAAACATTTGAGCAATTGAGTGAGCAAACATTTTCATGGATAATCTTGAAGACATATTAGGACTAAGGAAAACATTTTAGACCTTTGGAGCTCACACATCTTGATGAAAAGTGAAACCTTAATTAGAGGTTCATTGCTTAGGAGGAGAATTTGTCTGATCAATTCCAGGTCAACCTTGAGCAATTTAAGTCCTCAATGAGCATGCCTTGAGTAAAATTGGAGTGCAAATTTTGGGGTACAACATCTACCTACAACCACACGCTAAGTTACCATAGTTTCTCAACTGTGATTATAGGGCTTTCACAACTATGATTATAGGTGTTTTCCTTAGTAGTGTAAAAGAAACCTTGATAGAAGGATACTAATTGAGGGAGAGAAGTTCTAGAATTTCCAATCTTTGTAGGCTCTATTCCCTCTTCATTTCTCCTTCTTATAGTGTGAATCCATCAATGCATTTTCTAACCACATTCACTCTCTCACTTTTCCTCCTTTTTGAATAATAAGATCCACTGCCACCTAACCATGTGGAATAATCAACTTTTTTGTTTTCAACATTTTGTTTGTAGTAATAATGCCATATGTTACACTACTTTCCCCATTAAAATTAATCATGTCCTCAAGGTTAAGAGAAGTAAAATTTGTAGACAAAATGTTAAAATCTTCCCAAGTAACCTCTAAAGGTGAAAATTTGGTCCAATGCACTAAGATTTGGTGTACTTGTTGTCGATTACTATGGATAAAGAACTATGGTAGAATCTGTTCGAGGTTTATTACAAAGCCTTGTTTAGCCCACAGAAAGGCAAGAGGTAGATATTTTGTAGAATGTGAATCCCAACCAATTTTAAGAACTGGAATAAGGAACATCGAGTAAATTTTGGCAGTCGTGGGTAACAATAGCTAGTAAGCCACCTCCCCAATCTTTTCAATCACTAGAAATGGATCAAAATATTTAAGGAGTGTCTTTTGATTATTGCGTAAAGCCATATAGTTTTATCGATATGACTGTAATTTCACAAGCACCTTATCCCCCACTTGAAATTCAAGAGATTGTTGTTTCCTATAAGCAAACTTATTTATTGTACCCCAAAATTTGCCCTCTCATTTTATTCAACACATGCCCATTGAGGTCCCATACTTGCCCAAGGATGCTCAAGAATTGACCAGACAAGTTCTCTTCCTAAGACAATGAACCTCCAACTAGGGTTTTAATTTTCATCAAGATGGTTGAGCCCCAAAGGTCTAAAATTCTTCCCATGGTCCTAATATGTCCTCAAGACCATCCATGCCAAATTTCATGCCTTGAACAACAAGTTTGCTCAGTCAACTGCTCAAGTGCTTTGGAATCAGTCGTACTAGGTCAAAAGTCAATTGTGGCCCAAATACAGTCAAACTTCAAGATTTTGGTCAACATCAACATTTTGAAGTGATATCCATCATTTGATCAAAGGTTGATCAGGAATCCTCAAGAAATGCTCATAACTCATCAAAAGTCAAAAATGGCAAATTAGGGTTTCTATAGGAAAAGTCAACCAAACTTTGACCAAGTATAACTTTCTCATACTTTATCAAATTTTTTCCATAAAAGCTCATTTTGAAGAGAATACAATTCCCTAAAACTTCTCTTCATCCCATAAGTTCAATAAATACACCATTTGAAAGATACAAGCTCAGATATTACAGGTCATTTTCAGAAAGTCAACAAAAGCCACTTTTTTCCAAGACCTTTTACATTAAGATAAAGCTTTAAAATGCAAAATTGGTAAAAAGAGGGATTGAAGTAGCCATCTTGGGATTTCCAAAAAGTCCAAGATCATCATCATGAGATAAAAATTGGGCAAGTTATGTCTTGCCCAAGTTGGGAAAATTTTGGAAATTTCAAGAATGGTGCATTGAGCAAATTTGGATTTTTGAGTCAATGGCCTAACTTCTCAAGGTTCAAATATCTTCCTAAGGTCATAGAGGACCTATAATCTTATTTTTGAATGGCCGTGTATTTTCTACCTATTTTTACATATTTATTTTGATTTATTTCAAATAAATACAAAATAAATGGTACAAAATAATTGGGAATGGGCTTAAGCATTTGGGATGGTGCTTTGACTTGTATTGAGGCCCAAGGAATTCGTGCAAACATGACCAGATTCATTGAACATCAAAAATAGCATGAAATCTCAAGTTTGGAAATTATTCATTTTGCTTGATTTTGACATAAAAGAATGACATTATGTTAAGATTTCTTCCATTCAATCTTGTACCCTTCCTCTCTAATATATATACATCATCTGTCCAGGCCAAAAACACAAAGAAACAGACCCAAAAAAGAGCCATACGAATTTGAAAAAGTCACAAAGTTGTCAAACTCAAAAACACAATTCAGCCTGCCTCAGCCCAAACAAGTGATCCAAACACACTCCTGGAGGTTCCTTGACGTGTCTGCAATCTTTGCTAACCTTTGAAATCACGCGAAAACAGTTCCCTCAACTAACGGTTTGCCCTTATTTTTTCAGTTTCGATTTCAATCATTCATGCATTGTAAACCTGATTTAATTGTATATTTGTACTCATGATCATCATAGGAACCTTTCTGTATAATTTAATCAAGGTTTAAGTGCAGGTATAGCTGATTGCCATGGTTAGGGTTCCGAAGCTCCAAATTGGGGAACCCTAGCTAGAGATAAAATTGGACAAAATTAGTTGTACCATTGCATTCAGGAGAAGATTTCCAGTCTAACCATGCCCTTGGGTGGAATTTATTTTCAGTATTCTCCATTTTTGAATGTTGCAGGGATATAGCTACAATGGAAAACCGTCACTAAAGCCTTTACCAACGGAATATCCGTCAGTAGAGGTCTGATATGAAAATGAGGAAGATGATGACTCAACGTGCGCTTTTTTTATTTTAAAAAAAAAATCATTTTGCTTTGTTTTACATTTAATGTTGTATGTTGATTAAGATGAATGGATGGATAAAATGGTGTAGTGGTGAAGCGCATGGTTGTGAAACTGGAGGGCCTGGGTTCGATTCCGAGGCCTTGAATTTTATTTTCTATCATTTGTTTCCTGCAGATCAGCTGTGGAACTAACCCATAGGCATACTATACGCCCTCATCCTTAGACACCGGATCACCATCAATTCAGATCAGACGATCCAGATCTGGAGGTCCAGGATGGGTCTTCAAGAACCAATGGCACTAGAACAAACCAAGCTTCTGGACTCTCATAAGTGGACCAAGCATTATTTTCAAATTAACACCCCCATCTTCATTTTGACACCAGGCCCAATCCTTGTTTTTTTGCTTTTTTTTATTTTGTTTTTTCTATATTAATTACATTTAATTTTTTTTATAATCTCAAAATAATCAAAATAAATCAAAAAATTAGGATTTGGTTTTTTTTAAATAATTAGTTTCTAAAATTAATAAATTAATTAACTTTAACCTTGTTCTTTCAAAATTAAGAGTAAATTAGAATCTAGGATCAATTTCTTTATTTTCTTTTTATAATAAAAAACCCAAAAAAACATATAATAGATTTAGTTTTATTTCTCTTTAATTATCTTTAATTTTGGTGATTTAATTAGATTATTTGTTTTGGTGTTATTTTATCAATTTAAAATCAAATTAGACTTAGGTTCATTTTAATTTAAGATATTTTCTTAATAAAAATATATATAAAATATTAGAATTAGGATTTATTTCATTCCACTTTTATTTTCTTAATTAAAAATAAATTTAGAATTAATTATTCTCTTGTCACAAAACCAAAAAAAGATTTTTTGTTTATTTTTGTTTACTAGGTTTTTAGATGTTTCTTTATTGCACGCGCTTATATTATTATGTATCTGTCTATAATTTTTAATTATTTCGCGTGCATTTTTATATTATTATGTATCTGCCTATGGATTGTAATAGCCTTAATTAGGATTTTTATTTTTCCGCACTTTACATTTTAGTCAGATATAACTGTAACTACACCAAAGCCTTGTAATAGATGTAGGAACTTTATTTCTCGCTTTATAGTTCTTATATGCCTGTATATAACTGTTAGTAACTTAGGCGTGCATGACAAGAATAAAGCAATCAACCTGTAGACCAGTAATTCCAAGATAAATACTTGAAAAAAGCACATTGTTGCACACTTGCACCCTTAGGGTATACCTCACTTGGTTGCCTCGGAAAATAACGGTCACAATTCTCGAAACGTGAGAATTCTTAGTGGCTGCCCTTAAGTCTAAAGAGATCACTAGTCCCTCGATGACCCTCTCGACTGTTGCCTCAGTTAAAAAGTGATCTTAGGGGCTTTAGTACAGTTACTAAGAGTTCTTGCCCTGTTGCCTTAGTGACCGTACGTCCCTTTCAATAGTCCCTCAAACATCCAATGATTAGGGCTACCTACTCACTAATAGTACGATAGCACTGTCTAAAGGATAGGAGGAAAAGAACATCCTTTTTTGAGTAGGTAGATAATTATTAGGTACTTGCTCAAGAACAACTTTTTCACACTTACACACTTTCAAACTTCTTTTCAAAAAAACTTTATCACACTCTTGAGGAATGATACAAGAGTTACCATAAAGCAAATAAAAACTTTCAAAACACACAAACACACAAACAGTTTTCAAAAAATGAGCAAGTACCTAAGAGCCCGTGGAAAACCACAGATAGAAATGGTACTAACACCTTCCCTTTCTATAATCTACCCCCCGTACTCAGAAACATCTCGAAAAAGGTTTTTTCTGTTCTTTTTCCCTTTTCCTTTGTTGGATAAAATAAAAGACGGTGGCGACTCTTGCTTACCGTACATTTGCGAACAAAAAATACAAAACTAGTAGTAACTAAAAACAGTCAGTTCTGCCACCGTATTACAGAACTGGCGACTTTGCTGAGGAATGAAATAAAGTGGGGTATACCTTAGGACCTAGGTCATTTTAAATTGCTTTCTTGTTTTTTTTGCCTGCTTTATCTTTAAGGGTTTTTGCTTGGGTATTGTTGAAGATCCTACACCCGGATCTGGGGACACTTTGTAGGTAAACAACAATAGATCATGGAAACTGTACGGCGTAGACGGATATGGTTTAAGCAATGACTGTGTTGGTGTGACACTTTGGGTGGTGCCGGTATCCTTCGTGTTTAAACAAGGAGAATACGGGGCCGCCGCATGGTGTCGTGAAGCACTAACGGACCTTAGAACCTTAGTTGAACAAACTTGGCCATTAGAAAGTAATGAGATAGTCGGCCTCGGTATAAAGCTGAGGATTGGTTTATACACGATGCTACACTCATTGAGATCAGACTTTTGGGATATTTCGACCGTAAGAAAAGATTGCCTGAGCTGAAATAATGCCCGATAAAGGATGATTAGTGATATTGAGAATCCTTAGAACCCGGTTACTTTTCTAAGATAGGTTTGAAACCAACTAAACTTCAAGAGGGTACTTACCTTTAACCTCATGCAAGCCTTTGAACCTAAGGTCTATTGTGTGCTTTTCTTGTATGTGATTTACTCTATTTGAACACAACATCATGCATCATAACATAGCATCCATTCTTATTACACTAACCATTTCAAGGACCGAGGGAATTTATCTTTGTTCTGTTCTGTAGATCATGGCTTCCGCTCGTAGAAATACTATCTGAATCAACTTTGTAAGAATACCTCTCCAACTCAAGGAGCTAGTATCAAGGGTTCCTAAAACTTCTTCGTTCAATAAGAGATATGGTCGACTTCTCAACCTGGTTACTTTGAGCTTTGATGATAAGATGATGGGTGTACTCTTTCAGTTCTTTGATCCTAAGCACCACTGCTTCACCTTTCCATACTATCAGTTGGTGCCTACCATGGAAGAGTTCTCTCATTTATTGTACATACCTATTCTTGACCAGATGCCTTTCACAGGTTTAGAAGAGGTTCCCAAGCCAGAAGTCATTGCCTCGGCTTTGCATCTGAAATGGGCCGACATGGTATCCAATTGGGAAATAAGAAGCGGAGTCAAGGGTTTTCTAACCAAGTTTTTAATAGAGAAGGCCCAGCTATTTTTGGATGATTTGGACTTTCAAGCTTTTGAGGAGGTCTTGGCTCTTCTAATTTATGGGTTAGTATTGTTCCCTAATCCAGACTTACTCATAGATGTCAATGCTATCAAGGTTTTCCTCTCTCGCAACCATGTGCCTACTTTGCTCAGAGGTATCTTGCATGCTCCCTACACTCGTACCATGAAGAGAAGAGGGGTTCTTATGTGTTGCATGCCATTACTGTCGAGGTGGTTTATTTCTCACCTCCCTAAGTCATTGCTGAAGAATGAAGAAGGTTTGGGTTTGTCGCAAAGGATAATGTCACTTTCTCACGCAGATATTATCTGGTATTCCCGATCTATGGGAGATATTTCTATTATTGACCGCTGCGGGGAATTCCCTAATGTCCCACTACTTGGAATTAGGGGAGGCATAACTTATAATCCTTCTTTGGCTCTACGACAATTTGGTTACGCTCGAAGGGATGGTCCTCGTGAGATGCTTATCCAGGGCATTATGTTTAACTATGAGGATGATGTTCAAGGGTATCGCCAGAGGTTCATATGAGCTTGAGGCATGGTAAACAGATCTGACGTCAAGACTTTGGGGCCGAAGACTTCCATTCCTGTGGAACCTTATCTCCATTGGGTACAAGCTCGTGGCCAGACATAGCCATCTTAATAGTGATTGTGGAGCCCATTACTGAAGGGGATATTCCCTACACGGTTCTTCATCCTGATATGCCCACAGATCTTGAAGAATTACAGAGGTCCTGGATTCAGTTGAAGAAGGAGCGGGATACTTATAGGGACCAGTTCTATGCCCAGGAGAAGAAAGTTTTAGAGTTCACAAAGCAACTTCATGAGGAAAGAAGCCTTAATGTTTATCTCGGCGCGAAAAGAAAGCGCACATGAGAAACCTGATCCTGTTTTAAGTTTTTAGAATTTTCAATCAAAACGCCTAAAAGGAAATTGTATTTTGAATTCCACTAATAAAATCTTTGTTTCATTTTGGTTCGCAAATTTAAATTTCCCCAAAATCCTTAAAATCATTGCATACACATGCCATACATATCAATGCATAAACATGTTTCATAACAGGTTTCTCATCTTCTTCGCTGTTTATTTCAGCAATAATGACTTCTGAACAAAGTATCAAGGATCTCCAGGCACAAAATTCCCAATTTCAGCAAATGTTTGTAGCTTTGGCTAAAGGGCAGGAAGATCTGAAGGCCCTTATTCTGAAAGATAAAAAGAAGAAGACGAAGAAGATCGCTGGTGTGGTAAACTTGGGAAGAAGATTCAAGGGACAGTTGAAGCAAATGGTTGATCTGACCTCTTCATCCAAGGAAGGAGAGAATCGAGAGGGTGAGACAAGGGAGGAAGACCCTAGTCCAGGGGAATCTGATAATGACACTGACTACAATGAAGAGCAATATCCTCCGGCTGTCGAAAGGTACAAACAACTAGAGGATCGTCTGAATGCAATGGAGATCCAAAGAGTACCAAGGCTGGATTTTAAAGAGTTGGGTTTGGTATCTGGGGTTGTCATCCCACAGAAGTTCAAGGTTCCGGTATTTTCAAAGTATGGTGGGGTTTCTTGTCCCAAGCTTCATCTCTCTTCTTATGTGAGGAAGATTCAGCCTCACACTGCTGATAGGAACTTGTCGGTCCATTTATTTCAAGAC
Source organism: Vicia faba (assembly GCA_948472305.1). Classification (NCBI taxonomy): domain Eukaryota; kingdom Viridiplantae; phylum Streptophyta; class Magnoliopsida; order Fabales; family Fabaceae; genus Vicia; species Vicia faba. The sequence goes on from OX451741.1 coordinate 1,245,663,365, forward strand.
AGTCTGTCTGAGACTCAGCTTGAGTGGTTCTATCAGCTGGAGGGAATCAATGTCCGCAACTGGGATAATCTGGCTGCTACTTTTTATAAGCAGTATCAATATAACGCTGACCTTGCTCCTACCCGTACTCAACTCCAGAGTATGTCTATGGGTGCAAGCGTAGGCTTTAAGGACTACGCTCAGAAGTGGAGAGATTTGGCAGGGAGAGTCCAACCCCCTTTGTCTGATAGGGAGTTGGTGGACATGTTTCTTGGTACGCTATTTGGTCTGTTATTTAATCACTTGTTTGGTAGATCCTCAGCTGGTTTTACTGAGCTGATATTGACTGGAGAATGGGTAGAAGCTAGGATCCGAAGTGGCAAGATCCAGAAAGACACCTCTTCAAGTACAGTGAAAAATCTATTCATGGGTAAAAAGGAGGTCAATGCTATTTAAAATCCAAGAAGTCAGAGTAGAACCGAGCACCATCCAAGGGTAGGGGCTGTGATGATACCTAGGCATGTGGCTACTCAACAATGAAACCATCAGCCATGGGTAGGAAGACCTTAAAGGCAGTTCACCCGGATCAATATGACGTTGTCTGAGGTTTTACCACATCTGTTAAAATCGAATTTGACAACCTTAAGGGAGGCTCCTAAGAACCTTAACACCACATCTCCTCGTTACAATCCAAATGCTCGGTGTGCTTACCATTCTGAGAGTCTAGGCCATGATACAAACGACTGTTGGGCTCTGAAGAATAAGATACAGGATCTGATCGAAGCAAAGGAGATTTAGTTTGATGGTCCTGAAATTCCTAATGTCATAACTGCTCACATGCCCAAGCACAACGGTGGTGTTAATGTCGTTGATACTGATCTATTTGTTACTTCTGTTGATGAAGTTTCTACTCCTCTCATGACTGTCAAGAAGAATTTATTGCTAGCCGGTTTATTTCTGGGTTGTGGTGAATGTTTCCACATGTGCTTATCTCTGCCTTCCGGTTGTTATTTTCTGAAGTCAGGTGTTTAATGCCGGATGGATAACAGAGAGATTTTGTTCGAAAAAACTCCGGTTCCAACTGTTCTACATGAATATGTTGCTATCATAACCATTTCCGTCAATCCTTCCAAGGTCTACTCCAAAAGACCTGTTAGGATTACATCTGCTCCAAGAATTGCTCCATTAATAATCACTTTTCCTGGCCTTGTACCATACTCCTCGGACAAAGTTGTCCCTTGGAATCATGGTGCTGAAATTTACTACCATGGCGTCAAGCAGGGTTTGTTAACCATTAAAGACGAAAAAGCTGAAGAGGTTGATCCTAATATTAGTAACATTGTCGGGACCAGAAAAATTACTCAAAGTGGAAGGGTTTTCTCTCCCGAGATCTCCCCAAAGACTGTTGCTAAGCCTGCTATTATTCCATCTATTTTTCCGGCTAGTACTCCTGCTACTACTCCCATCCTTACTCTAGTTGTTACCCCTGCCGATGAGTCATCTGGGACGCAGGGCAAAGAAGTTGTAGGTGAGCCTGCCCAGACGGAGGCACCTAGAAAATTTATTTTGGAATCCTCTAAACAAGAAATGGAGGTGATTTTAAAGATAATCAAGAAGAGTAACTACAATGTGATCGAACAGCTAGGGCATACCCCTTCGAAGATATCAATGTTGGCTCTGTTGTTGTGTTCCGAGGCCCATGCAAAGGTTTTGGTTACATTTCTCAAGACTGCGCATGTGCCGCAATAAACCTCCGCTGACCAATTTGAGGATTGTGTGGCCAGTTTGACTGCTGATAATGGGTTGGGTTTTTCAGATGCTGATTTTACGCCCAAGGGGAGAAAGAATAATGATGCTCTGCATGTCTCCATCGAATACAGGGGGACTACTATGGCCCATGTGCTAGTGGACATTGGATCGTCACTGAATGTTCTGCCCAATAAGGCTCTTGATAGGCTAGATTGTGACGGTTTGACCTTAAAGCCCAATAACATTGTGGTGAGGGCTTTCGACAGTTCAAAAAGAATGGTGCACGGGGAGATGGACATCCCTGTCAAAGTGGGTTCCCATACCTTTGAATCCATCTTCTACGTGATGGATATCAGGCCGTCTTATTATTGTTTGTTGGGTCATCCTTGGATCCATGAAGCTGGAGCTATTACTTCTATGCTGCACTAAATGTTGAAGTATCCAGTGAAGGGGAAGATTGTCACCGTGCATGGTGAAGAGGAGTACATGGTAAGCCATTTGAACTCTTTCAAGTATGTGGAGATGAACGGTGAGTTCATAGAGACCCCTTGTCAAAATTTTGAAGAGGTTCCCCAGACTATGGCATCAACCGAGACTATTACCAGTGTTCCAAAGATCACCAGACCTCCTTTGAAGATGGCTTCTCTCAAGGACACCATATCAGTAGTTGAAGAAGGTGGGTGTACCATTTGGGGAAAGCTCCCTGATTTTCCTTACAAAACTGACAAATTTGGTTTGGGATTTACTTCAGGAGCTCAAAGGGTTGTTCGACGTGCTCGGGCTGGAGGACCTCCCCTACGCATTAACAATCATGGGGTCAATGCTATAGAAGACAATGATGAGGATTCTGATATTGACAGCTAGATCTACCCTACTAATAACGGTGGACCTCGTAACTGGACGGCCAACGATTTTGTGCCGATTACTTTTGTTCAACAGTAATTGTCTTGCTTGTTTTTTAGATTTGTAATAAACAATATAAACTTTATGGCTTTGTGTCTTACCCGAGGCACAATGGTTTATTTGTGAGGGTTATTATATGTCATTATCATATGTCATCAATAAAACATTGGACGTTCTTGCATACAAATTTTGCACTCTCTGTTTTCTTTTCTGCTTTTCACTTTATCAATACAGCTATGCTCTTACACACACTCACATATCAAACTACAGATCCATATCCACTCTTGATCCCATTGATAACAGTTCTGCTATTTCCAGTTATAACTTCAAAAATCCGATCAACCAAGCCGAGGACGAAGGTGAGGAAGATTGTGAGGTACCTGGAGAACTTGCTAGATTGTTACAGCAAGAAGAAAGGGCCATACAGCCTCATGAAGAGCCAGTTGAGACAATAAACTTGGGTACAGAGGAAGATAGGTGCAAATTTGGAGCTTAATGTCAACCATCGGTTGATACAGATGTTACATGATTATGTCAAGATCTTTGACTGGTCATATGAAGACATGCCTAGTTTAGACACGGATATTGTGGTACATTGTCTGCCAACCAAAGAAGATTATCCTCCAGTTAAACAGAAGGTCTATCGTATGCGCCCTGAGATGTCAGAAAAGATCAAGGACGAAGTAATGAAACAATTCAATGCCGGATTCTTAGTTGTCACCTCTTACCCCCAATGGGTTGCCAACGTGGTGTTGGTGCCTAAAAAATACGGTAAGGTACGAATGTGTGTAGACTACAGAGATCTGAACAGGGAAATCCCCAAATATGACTTTCCGCTCCCCCACATTGACGTTCTGGTTGATAACACCGTGCAACACAAGATCTTTTCCTTCATGGACGGTTTCTCTGGGTACAATCAGATCAAGATGGCTCCTGAAGACATGGAGAAGGCAACCTTTGTCATGCAGTGGGGCACTTTCTGTTACAAGGTGATGTCTTTTGGGTGGAAGAATGTCGGGGCAACTTATCAGCGAGCCATGGTAGCTTTGTTCCACGACATGATAGCCAGATCTCAAAATGAAGAAGCGCGCCTCGATCATCTACAAAAGTTGTTTGACATGTTGAAGACATACAAGTTGAGGTTAAATCCGAATAAGTGCACCTTCGGGGTAAGGTATGGTAAACTTCTGGGGTTTATCGTTAGTGACAAAGGTATTCAGGTAGACCCTGCAAAAGTAAAGGCTATACAAAAGATGTCGGCTCCCCTTACTGAGAAGGAAGTTAGAGGTTTCTTGGGACGCCTAAACTACATTGCTAGGTTCATTTCCCATTTAACTGCTACTTGTGAGCCAATCTTCAAGCTTCTGAAGAAAGATCAAGTAGTAAAATGGAACGACGAATGCCAGGTCACCTTTGACAGAATCAAGGAATACCTCCAAGAGCCTCCCATTTTGATGCCTCTAATTGAAGGAAGACCTTTGATAATGTACTTAATAGTGTTAGACAATTCAATGGGGTTTGTGTTGGGGAAACATGATGAGTCTGGTCGAAAATAGAATGCAATATACTACCTTAGAAAAACGTTTACCGACTGTGAGACAAGATACTCACTGCTCGAGAAAACTTGTTGCGCTTTGGCATGGACTGCTCACCGACTAAGACAGTATATGTTGACCCATACAACGTTGCTGATATCTAAGATGGATCCAATCAAGTACATCTTCGAGAAGCCCGCTCTCTCCGGAAGAATAGCAAGATGGCAGATGATTTTAACTGAATACGATATCCAATATACAACCCAAAAAGAAATCAAGGGAAGTGTATTAGCTGATCATTTGGCTCATCAAGCTGTGGATGACTACCAGTCCATGAATTTTGAGTTCCCAGACGAGAATATTATGCTAGTGACTGACTATGAAGAACCTGGACCGGATGAAGGACCTGAAGAAGGATCCCGATGGACTATGGTTTTTGACAGAGTCTCGAACCCACTCGGTAATGGTGTTGGTGCTGTAATTATATCTCCTGAAGGCTGTCATACTCCTTTCACTGCCCGATTATGCTTCAACTTTACCAACAACATGGCAGAGTATGAAGCATGCATCATGGGTCTCAAAGCTGCTATCGGCCTGAGGATCAAGTTCTTAAACGTTTTCAGGGATTTAGCCTTGGTGATAATTCAGATCAAAGGAGAGTGGGATACGAAGCACTCGAATCTCATCCCGTACAAAGAGAACATGCTGACATTGCTTCCACACTTTGAAGAGGTAACCTTTGAACATTTTCCGCGAGAAGAGAATCAGTTAGCGGACGCACTAGCTACCATGTCCTCTATGTTCAAGGTCAGGTGGTACAATGAGGCTCCTCGAATCACTATTGAGAGTTTGGATGAACCAGCGTACTGCTACGAGATCGACACGGAAGGAGTAGCAGAAAAACCTTGGTTCTATGAGGTGAAGAGATATCTTGAGGCTCAAGAGTATCCCGAGGGATCATCTATTAATAATAAGAAGTTTCTGAGAAGGTTCACCGCGAAATTCTTCCTCAGTAAAGGAATCTTGTACAAGCGCAACCATGACTCTACTTTACTTTGGTGCATAGACAAGAGCGAAGCGGAGAGGATTATGGCAGAATTACATGAAGGTACCTTCAGAACCCATTCAAGTGGACATACCATGGCTAAAAAGATCCTACAGGCAGGATACTATTGGTCCACTATGGAAGTAGACCGCTACCAGCACTCCCGAACTTATCACAAATGCCAGATCTATGCTGATAAGGTGCATGTGCCTCCGGTTCCTTTGGATGTCTTGATGGCTCCTTGGACCTTTGCAACGTGGGGCATTGACATGATCAGAGAGATTAGACCTAACACTTCCAATGGGCATCGCTTCATCCTGGTGGCCATTGATTACTTCATGAAGTGGGTTAAAGCTGCCTCTTTTGCTACTGTTACCAAGAACATTGTGCCACAGTTTATCAAGCATAACCTGATTTGTCGGTACAGTGTGTCAGAGAGAATCATCACTGACAATGGTACGAATATCAATAACACAATGATCACCAAACTCTATAAACAGTTCAAGATCCAGCACCATAATTCTTCCCCTTACCGGCCGAAGATGAATGGCGTTGTGGAGGCTGCTAACAAGAACATCAAAAAGATCATACAGAAGATGAGAGTGACATACAAAGACTGGCATGAGATGTTACCATTTGCTCTTCATGGGTATCGCACCTCCGCACGAACATCGACAGGGGCAACACCCTACTCTCTGGTATATGGCATGGAGGCCGTCCTGCCTATTGAGGTCCAGATCCCTTCTCTGAGAATCATGAAGGATGCAGATCTAAATGAAGATGATTGGATCCATACTCGACTTGATCAACTGAATCTGATCGATGAAAAGAGACTTACTGTTGTCTGTCATGGTCAAATGTATCAAAACAGATTATCAAGGCTTTTAACAAAAAGGTCAGACGCCAAGTATATCAAGTCGGGGATCTAGTGATCAAGTGCATCATACTTCCGCAAGGTGATCCCAGGGGCAAATGGACTCCCACATACGAAGGGTCATTTATGGTCAAAAGTATTTTTTTTCTTGTGGAGCCATGATTCTGACCACCATGGACGGTGACGACCTTCCTCACCCTGTTAATGTGGACATAGTGAAAAGATGCTACGCATAATTAAAGACCCGCTAGGTTGACTGGCCTAGGCAAAAATAAGGGCTTCCTGGCGAACTAAAAGGGTTCGGGAAAAATTTAGGGATGAAAACAAAAAAATCTGTACATCCGGCAAGTTGAAAACCTGAAAAGGTGGCTTGGGCAAAAAAGGGTATCTCGGTGGACTGAAAACCCGAAAGGGCGGCCCAAGCAAAAGTTAGGGATTTAAAGCGTATCACTATGTCCCATTAGATCATCTTGCGACCAGACTTCAGCATCATCTATCAAGCTCAAAACGGCACCAATCAATCTAGTCAGCTTCAAACAAGCAGCAAAGTGTTGAGACGCTCGAAGACATAGCGGCAATAGCAGAATTGAAACTCAATAGGATTATTACACATAGATGTTTTCTTCTCTTTGTACACAATATTGTATAGCTTTCATTTTCACGGCGGAATTCTCTTACTAGAGCGTCAGCTTCCTTGTACAAAAACGCATGTTATAGGCCAACTTCAGAAATTAATACAAGTCATTTTTACAAAACCATTTGTTTTTCTTTTCTGTTTTGTTTTGCAAAAATGTCCAATGATTTATTATTGACATATGCATTTGAATATGATTGCTATTCACACATATTCACATAAGAAACAGAAAGACAATTGCTTATAACTTAAGAAACAAGGGGAAAAACTAAAAAACCCATGTCAATTCCGACAGTTACTCCTTCCGGTAGGTACAGGGGCAGGGACAACTTTGAAACGAAGTCACCATTACATGTGACCCCGTGACGTCTACACTCCCCACAGAGTAGAGGCAACCAAAGCTTTGACATCGAATTCCCTAAATAGGAGTTACTTTCCCCAATAAAGTTCCTTCAGAGAGTCGACGTCTATATTCCCCAGCCGAATTTTATAATCGCAAGCGGTTCATAAAGTTTTCTCCTGAGCAGAGTTTATTTCTCTGAATACAGAAGCTCAATCCCCAACAGATTTTATTCCTCTAGCTCTGGAAGTTCATCCCCCAGCGGAGTTTATTTCTCCGAATCGCCAAAATCTTCCAGCAAAGCATCTCCTCTCTCAAACAGAGATATTCCCCCACAGAGTTATTCTCAAGCAGAGTCTCTCCCCGGCAGAATATTCACAAATAGAAGGAAGTAAATCCATGGCATAGTCATCTCCGTTCACCATCCCCAGCGGAAGTAGAAGAACCACTTTTTCTACAACGGTCAGGAATTCAATTTCCAGTACTCTCCAGCAGCAATTAGGGATTTATTTTCCCTGACTCGGATATGTCACAATAGCATTTCATATTCATACATCATGACGTGCGCATACATATTGCATACATCATAATCTCATTTATTTTGAGAACATCATCACACAATGCATTTCATGCATCGCATATAATTAATCTTGTACCTTTTCAGGAAAGATGGTTATCATCAATAATTCCAACAGTTCAAGATTAAATCCATGAAGCTATGCATGTCATATCTGCAGACAACTAATGGAAAATCAGTTCCCAAAACCAAACGGGTCAACTAATCTACGTGATCAAATGAAGCAACCCTACTACCTAGGCTTTATTTGGAAGTAACCCTACTACCCAGGTTCCTTCTCATAGCCCTACTACCCATGCTTTATTTCGAAGTAACCCTACTACCCAAGTTCCTTCTCATAGCCCTACTACCCAGGCTTTTATTCTGAAGTAGTACTACTACCCAGGCTTTATTTCGAAGTAACCCTACTACCCAGGTTCCTTCTCATAGCCCTACTACCCAGACTTTATTTCAAAGTAACCCTACTACCCAGGTTCCTTCTCATAGCCCTACTACCCAGGCTTTATTTCTAAGTAACCCTACTACCCAGGTTCCTTCTCATAGCCCTACTACTCAGGCTTTTATTTCAAAGTAACCCTACTACCCAGGTTCCTTCTCACAGCCCTACCCCCCAGGCTTTTATTCTGAAGCAGCCCTACTACCCAGGCTTTATTTCAAAGTAACCCTACTACCTAGGTTCCTTCTCATAGCCCTACTATCCAGGCTCCTTTTTATGAATTACCTGACGCGGTTTTACATGGACTTGTCCCGAGAAAGTCCTATATAGGCTCCTTCTCTTTTATCTTCGGACAACAGTTTACAACACTATAAAACCTGGACCCGACTAGATATGATCAATTTCATATTTCCCTAGTAAGTTGCTGTGAAACTTGGAATACGACCAGATAGCAGTCAGCCTTATCATCTTCAACCAATTGTTGTGAAGCCTGGACTCGACCAGATAACAGCTCACTTTTGTCTCATCAATCAAGATTTAATTCCCCAGTAGAGTAATGGAAAATCGAAGCTCCTAGACTCTATTTCCCAGGACATAAATTAACATTCCCCGACGAAGTCCTCCCCAATGGCAGGTACAAGAATTCTCGCAAAGGAATATCTTATGAAACTGATATCTTTTCTGGATGGCATCTTTAAGCCCATCTTAGACGATTCTTCGCCGCCTTCCAAATGGAATCTGTAAGCCCATTCTCGATATTATCGATCGACATTCACTTCATGCGAATGCAAATTTCTGGGCACTCTAGTATTCAATCATCTTCCACCTTCAGATCACGAAAGGCAGACAAGCCAATCTACATCCTCAAGTTTAAGAATATTGAATAGGGGCAGCTGTTGTACCCCAAAATTTGCCCTCTCATTTTATTCAACACATTCCCATTGAGATCCCCAACTTGCCCAAGGATGCTTAAGAATTGACCAGACAAGTTCTCTTCCTAAGACAATGAACCTCCAACTAGGGTTTCAATTTTCATCAAGATGGTTGAGCTCAAAAGGTCTCAAATTCTTCCCATGGTCCTAATATGTCCTCAATACCATCCATGCCAAATTTCATGCCTTGAACAACAAGTTTGCTCAGTCAACTGCTCAAATGCTTTGAAATCAGTTGTACTAGGTCAAAAGTCAATTGTGGCCCAAATATAGTCAAACTTCAAGATTTTGGTCAACATTAACATTTTGAAGTGATATCCATCATTTGATCAAAGTTTGATCATGATTCCTCAAGAAATGCTCCTAACTCATCAAAAGTCAAAAATGGCAAATTAGGGTTTCTATAGAAAAAGTCAACCAAACTTTTACCAAGCATAACTTTCTCATACTTTATCAAAAAGTTTTCCAAAAAATCTCATTTTGAAGAGAATCCAATTCCCTACAACTTATCTTCATCCCATAAGTTCAAGAAATACACCATTTGAAAGATACAAGCTTAGACATTACATGTGATTTTCAGAAAGTCAACAAAAGCCACTTTTTTCCAAGACATTTCACATTAATATAAAGCTTTCAAATGCAAAATTGGTCGAAACAGGGATTGAAGAAGACATCTTGGGATTTCCAAAAAGTCGAAGATCATCATCATGAGATAAAAATTGAGCAAGTTATGGCTTGCCCAAGTTGGGAAAATTTTGGAAATTTCAAGAATGGTGCATTGAGAAAATTTGGATTTTTGAGTCAATGGCCTAACTTCTCAAGGTTCAAATATCTTCCTAAGGTCATAGAGGACCTATAATCTTATTTTTCATGGCCTTGAATTTTCTACCTATTTTTTACATATTTATTTTGATTTATTTCAAATAAATACAAAATAAATGGTACAAAAATAATTGGGAATGGGCTTAAGCATTTGGGCTGGTGCTTTGACTTGTCTTGAGGCCCAAGGATTTCATGCAAACATGACCAGATTCATTGGACATCTTAAATGGCATGAAATCTCAAGTTTGGAAATTATTCATTTTGCTTGATTTTGACATAAAAGAATGACATTATGTTAAGATTTCTTCCATTCAATCTTGTCCCCTTCCTCTCTACTATATATACATCATCTGTCCAGGCCAAAAACACAGAGAAACAGACCCAAAAAATAGCCATACGAATTTGAAAAAGTCACAAAGTTGTCAAACTCAAAAACACAATTCAGCCTGCCTCAGCCCAAACAAGTGATCCAAACACACTCCTGGAGGTTCCTTGACGTGTCTGTAATATTTGCTAACCTTTGAAATCACGCGAAAACAGCTCCCTCAACTAACGGTTTGCCCTTATTTTTTTAGTTTGGATTTCAATCATTCATGCATTGTAAACCCGATTTAATTGTATATTTGTACTCATGATCATCATAGGAACCTTTCTGTATAATATAATCAAGGTTTAAGTGCAGGTATAGCTGATTGCCATGGTTAGGGTTCCAAAGCTCCAAATTAGGGAACCCTAGCTAGAGATAAAATTGGACAAAATTAGTTGTACCATTACATTAAGGAGAAGATTTACAGTCTAACCATGCCCTTGGGTGGAATTTATTTTCAGTATTCTCCATTTTTGAATGTTGCAGGGAAATAGCTACGATGTAAAACCGTCATTAAAGCCTTTACCAACAGAATGTCCGTCAGTAAAGGTCTGATATGAAAATGAGGAAGTTGATGACTCAGCGCGCACTTTTTTTATTTTTAAAAAAAAAATTCATTTTGCTTTGTTTTACATTTAATGTTGTATGTTGATTAAGATGAACGAATGGATAGGATGGTGTATTGGTGAAGTGCGTGGTTGTGAAATTGGAGGGCCTGGGTTCGATTCCCAGGCCTTGAATTTTATTTTCTATCATTTGTTTCCTGCAGATCAGGTGTGGAACCAACCCATAGGCATACTATACGCCCTCATCCTTAGCCACTAGATCACCATTAATTCAGATCAGACGATCCAGATCTGGAGGTCCAGTATGGGTCTTCAAGAACCAATGGCACCAGAACAAACCAAGCTTATGGGCTCTCATAAGTGGGCCAAGCGTTATTTTCAAATTAAGACCCCCATCTTCATTTTGACACAAGGCCCAATCCTTGTTTTTTTTGCTTTCTTTTTTTTTTATTTTGTTTTTTCTATATTAATTACATTTAATTTTTTTTTATAATCTGAAAATAATCAAAATAAATCAAGAAATTAGGATTTAGTTTTTTTTTTAAATAATTAGTTTCTAAAATTAATTAATTAATTAACTTTAACCTTGTTCTTTCAAAATTAAGAGTAAATTAGAATCTAGGATTAATTTATTTATTTTCTTTTTTATAATAAAAAACCAAAAAAAAAAAACATATAATAGATTTAGTTTTATTTCTCTTTAATTATTTTTAATTTTGGTGATTTAATTAGATTATTTATTTTGGTGTTATTTTATCAATTTAAAATCAAATTAGTCTTAGGTTCATTTTAACTTAAGCTATTTTCTTAATAAAAAAATATATAAAATATTAGAATTAGGATTTATTTCATTCCACTTTTATTTTCTTAATTAAAAATATATTTAGAATTAATTATTCTTTTGTCGCAAAACCAAAAAAATATTTTTCGTTTATTTTTGTTTACTAGGTTTTTAGACGTTTCTTTATTTTGCGCGCTTATATTATTATGTATCTGTCTATATTTTGTAATTATTTCGTGTGCATTTTTATATTATTATGTATCTGCCTATGGATTGTAATAGCCCTAATTAGGATTTTTATTTTTCCGCACTTTACATTTTAGTCAGATATAACTGTAACTACACCAAAGCCTTGTAATAGATGTAGGAACTTTATTTCTCGCTTTATAGTTCTTATATGCTTGTATATAACTGTTAGTAACTTAGGCGTGCATGACAAGAATAAAGCAATCAACCTGTAGACCACTAATTCCAAGATAAATACCTGAAAAAAGCACATTGTTGCACACTTGCACCCTTAGGGTATACCACACTTGGTTGCCTCAGAAAATAAAGGTCACAATTCTCGAAACGTGAGAATTCTTAGTGGCTGTCCTTAAGTCTAAAGAGATCACTAGTCCCTCGATGACCCTCTCGACTGTTGCCTCGGTTAAAAAGTTATATTAGGGGCTTTAGGACAGTTACTAAGAGTTCTTGCCCTGTTGCCTTAGTGACCGTACGTCCCTTTCGATAGTCCCTCAAACATCCAACGATTAGGGCTACCTACTCACTAGTAGTAGGATAGCACTATCTAAAGGATAGGAGAAAAAGAATATCCTTTTTCGAGTAGGTAGATAAATGTTAGGTACTTGCTCAAGAACAACTTTTTCACACTTACACACTTTCAAATTTCTTTTCAAAAATGCTTTATCACACTTTTCAGGACTAATATAAGAGTTACCATAAAGCAAACAAAAACTTTCAAAACACACAAACACACAAACAGTTTTCAAAAAATGAGCAAGTACCTAAGAGCCCATGGAAAACCACAGATAGAAAGAGTGCTAACACCTTCCCTTTCTATAATCTATCCCCCGTACTCAGAAACATCTCGAAAAAGGTTTTTTCTGTTCTTTTTCCCATTTCCTTTGTTGGATAAAATAAAACACGGTGGCGACTCTTGCTTACCGTACATTTGCATACAAAAAACGCAAAACTAATAGTAACTAAAAACAGTCAGTTCTGCCATTATATTACATTATTCATGAATCCTTGAGCCTTAGTAAAGTTAATATTCAGTTGATCAATCATAGTATCCATTTCTATTAACTGGTCTTGTAATGAAGTTGTATCATGTGAATTTTGTTCATAACGACCAATAAAACTTCCTTAAAAGGGGTCATTGAAATACTACTCTAGATGATGTCTTTACAAAAACTTAGCTTAAGTAAGTAGTTTAAACCATAAATTGGGATTGGAACTGGTGAAACAACACACATACAATTCTAAACATTTTTCAATGCTTTGGATTGACTATCTATTTGAGGGTGATATCATAAGTTCATCGTAAGGCTAGTACCTCTCGGCTTAAATAAGAGTTGCCAAAATTGGCTAGTAAAAACCTTGTCCCAATCAGAAACTATATTTATAGGAAATTCTTATACCCCAAAATTTTACCTCCCATTTCCAAGACAAATAATTCAAGACACTCCCTCAGGCTCATAGAAGTTTCAATTGCTCAAGGGTACTCAAGGAATTGATCAGACAACTCCTCCTCCTAGGAAATTCACCTACAACTAGGGCTTTGTTTTTCTCAAAATAAATTGATAATATAATGCCTCAAGTTTGTTTCATAGTTCCTCATATGCTTCAAAGAATCCTCATGTCAGGTTTCAGGCCTTGCTTCACAAGTTTGCTAAGTCAATTGCTCATATGAGTGAAAATCAGTTATATTGGGTAAAAAGTCAACATTGATCAATCTACAGTAAAACTTCAAGATTTTTGGTCAACATCAATATTTTAAAGTCACATTCATCATTTGATCAAGGTTTGATCATGATTCATAAAGAAAACTCAAGATTCATCAAAAGTCAAAAGTTACTAAATTAGGGTTTTCTTAAGGAGAAGTCAACTGAAATTTGACCAAGCACAACTTTCACATACTTAATTAGAAATTCCTCAACCAAAGTCTATCTTGAAGGAAATTCAATTCTCTACAACTTTGTATCTTTATGCTCAAGGCCAAAAATGCCTCATTTGAGAGATATGAGCCAAAAGTTTACAAGTTATTTTGAAAGTCAACAAAAAGAGACTTTTTGTGAAGGCAATTTACATCAAGTTAAAGACTTCAAATGAAAAAGTAATCAAAATGAAAGTAATAGGAGACGTCTTGAGGTTTCTAAAAAGTGAAAGATCACCTTCATATGACAAAAATTGAGAGAGTTATAATTGGTGCAAGTTAAGAAAATTTGGAGAAATGCATGAAACTTTCATTGAACAATTTTGAAGTTTTGGACTAATGGGCCAAACTTTTGAGGTTCAAACATGTCCATGACACCTTAGATGATCTAGTCCCTCGATGACCCTACGAACAAAATGATGATTGTCCCTTCGATACAATTGCTAAAGTATCCTTACATGTTGCCTTCTATGACCATACGGTAACCCTACATCTTTCCTTTCACATCCAATAGATAAGGTTATCTGCCTACTAATGGTATGTATAATAATATCTCCAAAGGAAAAGGAAAATAGTAGGAAAGAAAAAAACCTGGTGGGTAGGACTCTTGAATGCTTTCTCACAAACAAAACATTTCCTCACATCACACCTTCAAAAATAAAATATTTAAAAAAACACTTTGTATACATCCTTAAGGACTGATACAAGAATTATTACAAAATCTGCCTTACATTGACATTTCAAAATATTTTCAAACAATTCACACACAAAAAGCAAGCGAGCTAAGAAATTAAGATCCCATACATAACTACGGATGTAAAGGGTGATAACACCTTCCCTTTACATAATTTACCCCTCGAACTCAAAATCTTTCAAAGGTCTTTCCTGTTCTTTTCACCTTTCCTAAATCTTGGATAAAAGAAAATTCAGTGGTGACTCTTTCTAACCGCATATTTGTGATAAATGCTAAAAAAAGTCATTTATCCCACCGTATTATAGAAACCAATGAAGTTTTACCACATTATGCAATGAAATCTCAGCCATCTTGTAGCTAATATAATCAGATTTCATAGTAGCAAAATGTGCATACTTAGATAATTAGTCAATAACTACCAAAATCACCGTATGACCACATGATAATGGCATATAAATAATGAAATCCATTGCCACTTAATCCCAAATTTATTTCCATACCAATAAAAATATTTAGTATTATATATTGTGATGAAAGTTATCACTGTAGTCAGGAAAAACATGTGGCAAAAATGAAAAATGTTGTTGACCTTTCATTACGGTTATCGATTATAATTGTGGCTATATGTAGCATACTTTCCAATTTATTACCACGACCAATAGACCGTGGTTGTAAATACCCTACTTACCACCACACACTAAGTTACCACAGTTGCTCAACTGTGATTATAGGGCTTTCATAATTGTGATTATAAGTGTTTTCCGTAGTAGTGTTAAAGAGACCTTGACAGAAGGATACTAATTGAGGGGGAGAAGTTCTAGAACCTCCAATCATTGACGACTCTATTCCCTCATAATTTTTCCTTCTTATAGTGTGAATCCATCAAGGAATTTTCTAATCATATTCACTCTCTCATTTTTCCTCCTTTTTGAATAATAGGATCCACTGTCACCTAACCATGTGGGATAATCAACTTTTTTGTTTTCAATATTTTGTTTGTAGTAATGATGTCATATGTTACACTACTTTCCCCATTAAAATGAACATTGTCCTCAAGGTTAAGAGAAGTAAAATTTGCAGACAAAATGTTCAAATCTTCCCAAGTAGCCTCTAAAGGTCAAAACTTGGTCCAATGCACTAAGATTTGGTGTACTTGTTATCCATTACTATGGATAAAGAACTATGGTAGATTATGTTTGAGGTTTATTACAAGGCCTTGTTTAGCCCATAGAAAGGGAAGAGGTAGATATTTTGTATAATGTGAACCCCTACAAGTTTTAAGAAAAAAAATATGCAACATCGAGTAAATTTTGGAAGCCGTAGGAAACAATAGCTAGTAAGACACCTCCCCAATCTTCTCAATCACTAGAAATGGATCAAAATATTTAAGGACCATCTTTTGATTATTGCGTAAAGCCACATAGTTTTACCGATATGACTGTAATTTCACACGCACCTTATCCCCCACTTGAAATTCAAGAGATTGTTGTTTCCTATAAGCAAACTTATTCATGAATCCTTAAGCCTTAGTCAACTTAAGCTTCAGTTGATCAATCATAGTATCCCTTTATTTTAACTAGTCTTGTAAGGAAGTTTTATCATGTGGATTTTGTTCATAACGACTGTAATACGGTGGAAGAACTGACTTGGGTGTTTTGCATTTTATCGCAAATATTGCAGATAGCAAGAGTCTCCACCGACTTTTATTTTATCCAATAAAGGAAAGGGTGAAAAGAACATGAAAGACCTTTTGTGATATTTTCTTGAGTTCGGGGGGTAGGTTATGAAAAGGGAAGGTGTTAGCACCTTTTTCATATGTAGTTATCTACGGGCTCTTAGTTGCTTGATCACTTTCAAAATGCTTTGTTTGAAATGTGTTTGTGATTGGTGTGAGTTTGAAAATATTTTGAAAACGCCTTTGTTTCGGAAAAATTTGTAATGATTCTCGTCTCTATAAGAATGCATACAAAGTGTTGGTTTTGAAAATAGATCAAAGAGATGTTTGTTTTTAAAGATGTTTTGAAAGTGTGAGCATGGAGATGGTTTTAGTTTGTGACAAGCAACTATGAGCGTCCTACCTACGCAAAAGGTCTTTGTTCTTTTCCTCCTCCTTTAGTTGTTGCTATCCTACCATTGTTTGGTAAGAAGCCCCATTATTGGATGTGAAGGGACGGGCATGGGTCGTCGTATAGTCATAGAAGGGAACTTATGAGACGCTTTAGCAATTTTTGTAGGGACTAAGATTGTTTTACTGAAGGCAACATCGAAGGGTCATCAAAGGACTATGATCTTTTTTAATCAAGGGTCTTTGCTAAAGCGCCCATATTCGAGGGACATGACTATTTTCCAAGGCAAGAAGCGAGGTTACCCTAGAGGTGCACGTGTGAATAGTGTGTTTGATTGCATGCATTTTCTTTGAGATTAGGGTTTTCTAACGGTTGATTTTATCTTGCCATACACACCCTAATTACTAACAATTATATGAAAAGCGATAAATTTACGGAAATTAAAATCCTACGCTATTAAAATATTAGGGGAGTGGGGGTACAATTTACAAATGGGGATGAAGTAGATGTCTAATCATTACAGCCATATCGAATAGCTGGACAGTAATGAAGAAAATCTGTGAAAAATGTAAAGACAATGTAAAATGAAAGAAAATTTGCATTTTGAACTATTATGTGTCGACACAATGCTTCTATGCATAGAAACATAACTCTTCTTGCTCTTGTAAAACAAAATCAACTCAGTATGAGTCGATTCATAATGGGATGTGTCGACGCATGCACCTGTTTGTGTTGACACATACACATTTTGTGTCGACTCATGCACCTTTCATCCTTCTGTTTTGGGGCCTAGATAACAGTATGAGTCAATGCATAAGGCCATGTGTCGACTCATACCCTATTTTATAACTAGAATGAGTCGACCCATATGGGTATGTGTCGACTCATGCTGCAGTTTTTTTGCCTATATCATCATTCTTTTGCATGTATTAGTCATTTTTCAACATATAATTGATAAAAATGAACAACAAGTAAATGGTTAACTTCAAAGGGTAGTGATTACTACATTGTATCTTCACAAATGAACCAAAGATGATGTATGGAAAATGCAAAGTCAAGAAGACTTACCTTGAAACTGCATTTTATATTTTGAGTCTGAACACTTTTCAAGATGCTGTGTGGACTTCAATGAACCTCCAAAAAGCTGTTGAACCTCCTTCTGTATTGAAAGTTGTTGAACCAAACTCCAAACTGTCAAGTTGTACAATATTGTATTTTGTTTAGAAGGTGAAGATAAGGGCACTATAGAAACTGTTCTTGTGCTTGAACAATCTCTATGTGATATGAAATGTTTAGCTGGTGTGATCGGTGGATCTGGAACTGACTGTTTAACGCTGGTTCGCGAAATGTCGCGGAAGCAAGAGTCGCCACCATCTTTTATTTTCTCCAAATGGAAAGGACAAAAGCACAGAAAAATTCCTTAAAGAGATTGCTCTCGGTTCGGGAGGTAGGTTATAGAAAGGGAAGGTGTTAGCACCCTTTCTATCCATGGTTATCCATGGGCTCTTAGATACTTGCTCATTTGTGTTTTCAAAATGTGTTCGTTTGCTTTTCAACTGTGGGTTTAAAAAAAGTTTCTTTGAAAATTTCAGTTCGACTCTTGTATCGGTCCTCAAGAGTGTTTGAAAAATTGCTTTCGAAAGCTTTTTGAAAAGGTGTCGGTGTGAAAAGTATTTTTGATTTGTTTTGAAATTTAGAGCAAGTATCTAGAGTCGTCTACCTATCTTAAGGAATTCGTCTGTGTAAATGTCCTTTAAAGTAGCGCCATCCCACCATTGAGAGGTAGGTAGCACCACCGTTGGAGGTATTCGGGTCAATTAGAGGGTTCGGGACATGGTGATCACCAGAGCAATAGGAAGACACCTTAGAAGCTACCCTCATGCCAGGTTCCCGGATCATGAGGACTTACTAAGACATCCTCTACTCGACGATCACCTTTCGAGGCAAGGCAACAGTGAGGCGTACCCTAGGGGTGGTGTGTGCGATTCGTGTGTCGTTTTTGTTTGCATTTATCTTGTCATGTTATTGGTGTTCTACGCTTGATTTTATTTTTGTCCATACATTCTTTCATGTCATTTGATTAACAGTTAAAATATTTGCGGGAAAAGTAAATTCTAAACTATTACAAAAGGCGCGGGTCCACATCGCCAAAATTAACCAGGACCCGATTTGACGGAAAATAAAGAAATTAAAAGAATTAAAAGTGCGAGAAGTAATTTACATGGCTTCGGGAGAGGTACATAATTATTTAAGCAAAATAAAATAAATATGCGAAATTAAATCGAAACGAGGGCGTTGGACCCTTTTGCAAAAATCAAATTAATGACGAAGTTAATTAATTAAAAAAAGATGTTTTTGGTATTTTTAATATTTTAGGATTTAATAGAAAAAATTAATTGCAATTAAACGCTAACCCTAATTCTATTTTATTTGAATTTATTAAGAAGACGTTGAAATTTAACCTAAATTAAACCTAATTTTTATATACAATTTTAATTATGAAAATAAATAAAATAAATAATATTATTGTGAAAAAGAAAAATTTAAAAAAAGAATAAAACATTAATTAAACCTAATTCTATGTTTTTTAGATTTTGTTATGAAAGGAATTAAAATTAAAACCCTAATTAAACTAATTAATTTACATGCATTTATTTACAAGAAATATTAAAATAAAATATTTATTGTATTTTTATCTTTTCTGATTTTTATGATGTTTTTTGTATTTTGTAAAAATAATTAATTAAATTGGACAAACAATAATTAAAAGGAATAAAAAATAATAATACAAAAAAAAAGGTAAAGAAAACAAAAAGAATATGAAAACCTGGGGGTTCAGACCCCAATATGGAGGTTAGATCCTGGAAATTCTAGCCCAACAATCTTGGCCTGTTTGACTTTTTTGAGTAGCATGCTGAAGCGTGGACCAGGGTGCAACGTATTCTTTGGATCCATGCCTTTGATTTGATCTCCCAGGACGCGTGGATGGCTTGGTGGAGAAAGTGTACGGTGCGTCTGCAGCCTTGAAGCGCATGGGAATTGTTACTGAAAAATAATATGGAAACATGTAAGACCTGGGGCTCGAACCCAGGTCATGTACCTTTCCAACCAACACGTTTACAACTGAAGCGCTTTGTTCATCTGTATATTAATATAACAAATAAATATTATAAAAGAAAATGGTCAATGGCTTTGGAAACGCGCGCGAGATTTAAACAAGCCAATCAGCGTGTGCCACGAAATCGTCTTCTTCGCTATTCCTGAAACACAAAATATTATGCAACGGTTTTATACGCGTTTTGTTAGGTGGCTTTTGGGAAAATAGCGATTAGCACTAGGGCAATCATAAATTAGGCGCGAGGGTCTATTTGAGATCGTCCAGACTTGCTGATTACAACCATGGTACTCTTGAAGGCCAATTTTTCTTGGTTTCAAAATCCCCAATTGGAGGTCCTGTAAACCCTAAAACTCAAACATGGTGAAATCGTGTATACAGCATAAAAACATAATTGAGTGCATTGGTTAGCTTCAAAACTTCATAATGAACATGAATCAATGAATAAAATGTTATGAAAATGCATAGATTTCAAAGTACGATTATGAGTTTTTCATGAAATATCTTGAATGTTGTATACCAATTCCTTGCGTTTTGATTGTTGTTCTTGATTGGAATATGTCCAGTGACCTTCAAGGAAGCTAATGGAACAAGAATTGAGACCTGAATCGTCCTGGAAGGCTGTTTTCAGAATTGACTTTTTTGACAATTTTTTCCAGTTTGTGAATGTCTTTCTTGCGCAGCTTTGCGTGTCTCTGCATTAGGGTTGTGATATTGGCATATGTAGTGGTGAATTAGGTCAAGAAAAATCAATCAAATCCATTGCATTCATTGATTTTGGAATTTTGATTTTCTAAGATTTTTTCATATCTTTTCCCATGTGTTTTTGGTTCAAAATCAAGCCAATCAATCCAAATCTTTCCATATTGGTACAAGCACGAAACCTTGAGGCTAAAACATGTATAAAAAGATTGGTTAGGTTAAGTTAAATATTTTTCACATATTTAATTGATTTAAGTGAATTATTATAAATAAAAATTCAAATAAATAAATAAAAAATGAGAAAATACTTCCCTTTGGGCCAAGTGGTCGTGCACATGCTTGGAATGATGAATTGTGGAAGAAAAATGGGCCCATTAGCAATTTTAGGTCATTTGAAGTAATGTTGACTTTTCAAAATATCCAAAAATTTCCCAACTTCCACAAGGCATAACTTGCTCAATTGTTAAGCTTTTCTCATGTTCTTGGACATTTTGGAAAGGTCTTTGAGTCCTCTAACCAATGTCTTTGGTCCCATGTCATTTTGATTTACCAATCTCAAGTTATGGCCTTTGACTTAAAGTCCCTTTTTGTTGACTTTTGAAAATGACCTATAATGTTGAAATTGATAACTTTTTGTGAGAGCATTCCTTGGACTTGAAGTATGAATATGAGTTGTAGGAAATGTCTTTCTCTTCAAAATGAGCTTTGGATGGAATTTTTCTGATAATCCATGTGAAAGTTATGCCTTGGTCAATTTCAGTTGACTTTTTCAGCTGTCCAAATAAGGAAACTTTTGCATCTTGATGATTTCTGAGCCAAATTTTGAGAATCATGATCAAGCATTGATAAAATGATGTTTGTGGCTTCAAAATGATATGTTGATCAAAAATTTGAACTTTTGACTGTCAAATGACCATTTTGCCCCTACAGTTGACTGTAGTGCAATTAGGGTTTTTGACTGTGCAATTTTGTGCTGAATGTCTTGAAACTTGATATGAGGATGCTTGACCATATTTGTGGGCATGTGAGACTTGATTATACCTTTGGAAGCTTCATTTTACTGATCAGAACATAAACCCTAGTTTTGACTGTATAGGAGACCTTTGCACTGTGCAACCCTTGGGGAATCTTGAGACTTGTCTTGGCAAATCTTTGAAGAATATGGGAGGGAAAATTTTGGGGTACAACAGTTGCCCCTGTTCAATCTTCTTAGACCTGAGGATGCAGATTGGCGGACGTGCCTTTCGTAATCCGAGGGTAGAAGATGATTGAACACTAGAGTGCCCAGAAATTTGCGCTCACATAGTAGCAGTGGTGGAATGGGCTTATAGATGCCATTTAGAGGTCGATGAATAGGATGATGGGCTTATAGATGCCATCTGGATGTTGATCGCGTAAGAGGTTCCTTAGCGAGAACCTGCATACCTGCAAAAGAAACATGAGTACCTGACACGTTGCAGGAGTTGATTTCAGATGCTTGGCATAGATATGTCCTGACTGGTTACAGGAGCTGAGTCTGGAGCTTCACAAGATGATGAATGAACCAGGGATGGTTACTACCTTAGCATGAACGGTAAGAGAACCTTGGGCGACTTTAACTTCAACAATGCTCGTTGAGATAATCTTAGTGGGAATTACCGTCTTCGCAGTATCGGGAAGAGAACCATAGACAATTATAATCTGAAAGGAATTATCACCTCACTCACCGTCGGAGAGGGAACCATCTGAAAAGGAATTATCACCTCACTCACCGTCGGAGAGGGAACCATAAGGAAAAGGAATTATCGCCTCACTCACCGTCGGAGAGGGAACCCTAGGAGACTATCACCTCACTCACCGTCGGAGAGGGAAACATCTGAAAAGGACTTACCACCTCACTCACCGTCGGAGAGGGAACCATAGGAGACTATCACCTCACTCACCGTCGGAGAGGGAAACATCTGAAAAGGACTTACCACCTCACTCACTGTCGGAGAGGGAACCATAGGAGACTATCACCTCACTCACCGTCGGATAGGGAAACATCTGAAAAGGACTTACCACCTCACTCACCGTCGGAGAGGGAACCATAGGAGACTATCACCTCACTCACCGTCGGAGAGGGAAACATCTGAAAAGGACTTACCACCTCACTCACCGTTGGAGAGGGAACCATAGGAGACTATCACCTCACTCACCGTCGGAGAGGGAAACATCTGAAAAGGACTTACCACCTCACTCACCGTCGGAGAGGGAACCATAGGAGACTATCACCTCACTCACCGTCGGAGAGGGAAACATCTGAAAAGGACTTACCACCTCACTCACCGTCGGAGAGGGAACCATAGGAGACTATCACCTCACTCACCGTCGGAGAGGGAAACATCTGAAAAGGACTTACCACCTTACTCACCGTCGGAGAGGGAAACATCTGAAAAGGACTTACCACCTTACTCACCGTCGGAGAGGGAACCCATCTGAAAATTATAATCTTAAAGAAAACCCTAAAAATGGAAATCTCATGCACCGTCGGAGAGAGAACCAATAGGAAATTATAATCTGGAATAACTTCTGCTGAGTCTTTATCAGAAAAATCTGTTGGGAGTCGATTTAGCTGGACTAGAGAAGGCCTGGGACTGGATAAGAACTCTTTGGAGTCGATTAACCAAACCTGTCTAGGTCTTGAAATAGCTGAGAATTTCAACTGCATCTTTCCTGAAAGGTAAAGGTCAGTCATGTGCAATGCATGATATGGATCAAGCAATGATGTTCTCAACATAAATGAGATTTGTATGATATAATGCGTCTATGCATGCTATAATGATGTATGTGATATTTTATGAATGTATGTTTTCGTCTGAGGAAAGTAGATCCTTGACGGGTGCCGGGAATTCATATCCTGGGCTAATGCTGAAGAATAGATTTTGCTTCCACTGGGGATGATAGCTGCAAGAATACCGGTAGGAGAAAGATGACTCCGTTGAGGAATAAACTTGGCAAATGGAAGATTCTGCAGGGAGAAAAGATACTCTAGCGACCATGCTGGGAAGCAATACTCTGTGGGGAGAGAGATACTCTGCTGAATTGTTGATAATAATTTGCTGGGGATACCCTTGTTGTTGGAAGTGTTGATGGACTTCGCTGGGGTAAGAAGACTTCGTCGAGGACGCTCTTTCTGTGGCTTTTGGCTGAGGATAACCCAGTTATATCCTGTTAAGGAAATAACTCTTTAAATCAAGCCGGACGACGCGTTCGTGCTCTGCGAGGGGATAAGCTTCCAGAATCTACTGGGGATAAGCTTACTGCTTGGGGAGGTGAATTCCAACTTTCCTGGGGAACTGGATTGGACTCTTCTGGGAAGTTTTGAATTGCGGGGGAAATGATTCCTTTGAATATTTGATATGCCGCCGGGGAATAATCTTTAGACCAAGACTGTCGGGGATGCTTGTTAAGAATGTATATATTGCTGCTGGGGGATGTTAAGATCTGCTGGAGGATACTCAACTTCCTTGATAACTCTGCTTGGAGGAGAATGCACTGACTGCTGACTTACTCTCTGGGGAATTAAAATGTACTGATCATGTTCTTTAGCTGAACCTACCTTGGTACCTTGGAGGATAGAACAATCAGATTGCTTAAACCACCCGTTATTGCCCCTGTTTATATGGGGGAGGCACATGTGGGATGCTGATAATTGTTGAGGGTCAAACCTTCTTCTGGTAGGCGGGTGACAAGATGACAGGACATAGTCGTACGCTTTTGATCCCTAACTTTTGCCTGGACCGCCCTTTCGGGTTTTCAGTCCACCGGGATACCCATTTTTGCCCAAGCCGCCTTTTCAGGTTTTCGACTTGCCGGGTGTACAGATTTTTTCATTTTCATCCCTTATTTTTGCCCGAACCCTTTTGGTTCGCCGGGAAGCCCTTATTTTTGCCTAGGTATGTCAACCTAGCGGGTCTTTGATTTTGCGTAGTATTTTTTCGACTATGTCCGTGCTTTCAGAATGTAGGGAGTTGCCCTTGTTAGAAGTGTTTTGTCATGCCACCAGAAGGTGCTTGATCATGCAAGATTTGTTGCTAGAATTCCTGTCCAATGCCCCAAGTGACTTAGGCGGAGATTTGCCCCAGGCTGGTTGGCATCTTGAGAGATTCCTTGAATCTTGATTGGATTGCCCCAGATAATAGACAATAGTCATGTCATGCCCCTTGATTGGAGGTACTTCTGTTCATTAGGCATTCGTTGTGCGAACTTCTATACTGTTCAAACAAAAAGTCATATGCAAACAAAGTTATGTTAAAAATGCAAAGCTTATGTCTGTCTTGAAGATTTTGAAAATGCATTCTTTTTTTCATAAAACAAATGAATGTTTGTAAAACGTGATGTCAACTCCGTATTTACCGTAGGCCTTAAGGAGTCAGGATACCTTTTGTAACAGTATGCTTTCGAACTAACCCATACTTCAGCTAGGACTTTTGAGGGTTATAACGTGGCCTGGTTCATGGTTTAGGAAACAAAGGATAAAGGCTCAAATTATTTGTACCCACCCGCTCTTCGTGATGTTCTTCAATCCTAAACTCAGCTGATCGTGCGTTAGACCTTATTCGAGTCTTTGCTTTGATTTTCCGGTGATGATTTGGATGTTGACAATTTATTTTGAATAGGCAGCCATTTTTGTCGAGGGTTTGTAAGATCTCTTTTCTTGATTGATTTTTGTTATCCCCTTTTTTTTTGCCTGAGCTGTTCTTTTATGATTACAGTCAGCGGGATGCCCCAGTTTGTAAGTCTCCTTCATAGGTTTTGACTTAATGGGTTTTTTTATTTTGAGAGATATAATGACTGCCTTTCTTTATCGATTATTCGGAACCATCATTGTCTTTCTTCGTCTTGTAAGGATCTTTTGGTGCCCTTCGTTATGCACTTGGATCAACTGAGAAGACTACCCTGCCCCAGGTTATGATTACAGGTTTTAAATTTCGAAAAGAAAAACTCCTACTTCTTTGGCTCATAGGGGTTGACGAGGGATTATCATCCTTATAACTCCAGTGTTTAGGATTTGAAACAATGCCTGTACCTCATCAGCTAGGTCTGTTCAAAAGCATATTGTACATTGTGGTATTGTTTTCGTCATCCTCCCTCAAGAGGCTTAGAATTTTAGATCAAGAGTTGACATCAGAAAAAAATATGAAAATAATTTGCATAGAGTGAATACGAATATATTGGTTCAAAATAGACATAAGCGATGCATTAATGGAATAACAATGTTTAACATGAATAAATGTTTGAACAAAAGAAAATTGCAACTTGAACATTCGAATGAACAAAAATTTCCTAGTCTCAGGGCTTGTCACTTCACATAGTGGGTCCTGTGGGGATGGTAGAAGTACTCAGCCTGGCCCTCTTGGGCGAATTCCACAGCTCCTTCCTCAATCAGGTCCTGGATTTTATTCTTCAAAGTCCAACAATCCTCTGTAGCATGCCCCGGGCTGTCAGAATGATAAGCGCAGTGAGCGTTGGGGTCATACCTTGAAGGTGTCCTGTTGGGATTCTTAGGAGGATCCTTTAGAGTTACCAAGTTCAACCTCAATAGTTGTTGTAAGGCTTGAGGCAGCGGCACGTTGAGCTCGGTGAATTGCCTTTGGGGCTTGTCTGGTTGAAGCTGGTGAGGTTGATACTGAATTGGTGATACTGGAGCCATATGAGGAGCTTTCTCCTTGCCTCTTTGTCTCAAAGATGGTCGAACGATGACTGGCTTTTTACCCTTAGATGTTTGCCCCAGTTGGTTACCCTGAAGCAGTTGGTTGACGAGAAACCGGAGCTCATCTTGTCTTTGAGCTAAGCCTTGAATGGCATTCCTCTGCCCCAGCATTTGGGCTTTCATTGCATCCATCTCAGCTTGTAGGTGTTTCAACCTTTCATCCTCAGCACTGTTCCTGACAAAGGTCCCCATGAGAAGTGTCCTTAGCTCTTCCTTCCCCCTGGATAGATTCAGGAGGATTTCCCCGAACCGTGTCTCTTGAGCAAGAAGGTCCTGGTTGTCTTGTTGGGAAGCCATTGCTGAAATAAACAGCGAAGATGGTAAGTGACCTGTACCAAGGGTACCTGTTATGCAATGATATGTATGTATGTATGCAATGTTTTCAAGGATCTCGCGGGGTAAACGAGAAAATTGTTAGAATTTGGACCCGGTAGCTTGATTGAAGGAACTGCATATTATTGGGAGTCCCTCTTCAAAGGGTCAAAGGCTCACCATATCCAGTGGGTCATAGCCTCTGACAACCCTGGCTAGGGGAATCTTCTTCAAGTGTCAAAGCTCACGATATCAAGTGGGTCATAGCCTCTAACAACTTTGGCTAGAGGAAAATAAATCCTCTTTGCCCCTTGCTAGATGTTTGATTCATCATGACCTGCATCACAAGCCCTTGAGATCCTTGAAATGGGTTAGGATGTATGCAATGGTATGATGTCATGATGCATGGGGTAATATGAATAAACTCTGTTATGAGCCCTTATTAAGGACTATAAACAGAAACCTGCAAGAAACTCAAGTAAAACCTGTCATGAGTCCCAGTTAAGGACTAAAAAACAAAATCTGCAAGAAACTCGGTAAACCCTGTTATGAGTCCTAATTAAGGACTGCAAACCAAAACCTGTACGAAACTTAGTATACCCTGTTATGAGTCCCTATTAAGGACTAAATAAAACCTGCAAAACACTCAGTAAACCCTGTTATGAGTCCTAGTTAAGGACTATAAACAAAACCTGCAAGGAACTCAAGTGTCAGATAACAAGCATGCAAGTAGTCAAGTTGGAAGGCACACAAGTCACACAAGAGAAACCCTTAGAGTTCAGGCCAGCATGGGGTCTGGGTATTACCCTCTTGAAGTTGGTGGGTTCAACCTGTCCTATTAGAAGTAATCGGGTTCTAAGGGTCCCAATATCACGGGGTTGCTTTCATTGTTCATCGTTTCGATTTAGCCACTGAACTGGCGACCGAAATATTCCAGGAAAGCAACCCTCAATTGAGTGTAGTATCGAGTATCAACCAACCTCGGACTGCACCAAAGTCAGTTATCTCACTACCCTAAAGAGGCCAAGATAGTTCAATTAAGGTTCCTAAGGTCTGTTGATGCTTCACGACACCACGCGGAGGCCCCGTACTCTCCTTGACTGAACTCAAGGGTTACCGGTACACACCAAAGTGCCACATCAACGTAGCAGACTGTTTCAACCATGTCGGTATACCCCGCACAGTTCCCTCACAGCCTTGTTGCTACTTTCTAAGAAGGTATCCCCCAGATCCGGGTTAGGATCTATAGAACTCCCAAGACAGTCCCACAATTTAAAGCAAACAAGGAAAGCAATTGAAAACACAGTGATCTTAGTCCTAAGGTACACCTCACTTTAAATAAGAATCCCCAGCAGAGTCGCCAGTTCTGTGATCGGTGGATCTGGAACTGACTGTTTAACGCTGGTTCGCGAAATGTCGCGGAAGCAAGAGTCGCCACCGTCTTTTATTTTCTCCAAATGGAAAGGACAAAAGCACAGAAAAATTCCTTAAAGAGATTGCTCTCGGTTCGGGAGGTAGGTTATAGAAAGGGAAGGTGTTAGCACCCTTTCTATCCATGGTTATCCATGGGCTCTTAGATACTTGCTCATTTATGTTTTCAAAATGTGTTCGTTTGCTTTTCAACTGTGGGTTTAAAAAAAGTTTCTTTGAAAATTTCAGTTCGACTCTTGTATCGGTCCTCAAGAGTGTTTGAAAAATTGCTTTCGAAAGCTTTTTGAAAAGGTGTCGGTGTGAAAAGTATTTTTGATTTGTTTTGAAATTTAGAGCAAGTATCTAGATTCGTCTACCTATCTTAAGGAATTCGTCTGTGTAAATGTCCTTTAAAGTAGCGCCATCCCACCATTGAGAGGTAGGTAGCACCACCGTTGGAGGTATTCGGGTCAATTCGAGGGTTCGGGACATGGTGATCACCAGAGCAATAGGAAGACACCTTAGAAGCTACCCTCATGCCAGGTTCCCGGATCATGAGGACTTACTAAGACATCCTCTACTCGACGATCACCTTTCGAGGCAAGGCAATAGTGAGGCATACCCTAGGGGTGGTGTGTGCGATTCGTGTGTCGTTTTCGTTTGCATTTATCTTGTCATGTTATTGGTGTTCTACGCTTGATTTTATTTTTGTCCATACATTCTTTCATGTCATTTGATTAACAGTTAAAATATTTGCGGGAAAAGTAAATTCTAAACTATTACAAAAGGCGCGGGTCCACATCGCCAAAATTAACCAGGACCCGATTTGACGGAAAATAAAGAAATTAAAAGAATTAAAAGTGCGAGAAGTAATTTACATGGCTTCGGGAGAGGTACATAATTATTTAAGCAAAATAAAATAAATATGCGAAATTAAATCGAAACGAGGGCGTTGGACCCTTTTGCAAAAATCAAATTAATGACGAAGTTAATTAATTAAAAAAAGATGTTTTTGGTATTTTTAATATTTTAGGATTTAATAGAAAAAATTAATTGCAATTAAACGCTAACCCTAATTCTATTTTATTTGAATTTATTAAGAAGACGTTGAAATTTAACCTAAATTTAACCTAATTTTTATATACAATTTTAATTATGAAAATAAATAAAATAAATAATATTATTGTGAAAAAGAAAAATTTAAAAAAAGAATAAAACATTAATTAAACCTAATTCTATGTTTTTTAGATTTTGTTATGAAAGGAATTAAAATTAAAACCCTAATTAAACTAATTAATTTACATGCATTTATTTACAAGAAATATTAAAATAAAATATTTATTGTATTTTTATCTTTTCTGATTTTTATGATGTTTTTTGTATTTTGTAAAAATAATTAATTAAATTGGACAAACAATAATTAAAAGGAATAAAAAATAATAATACAAAAAAAAAGGTAAAGAAAACAAAAAGAATATGCAAACCTGGGGGTTCAGACCCCAATATGGAGGTTAGATCCTGGAAATTCTGGCCCAACAATCTTGGCCTGTTTGACTTTTTTGAGTAGCATGCTGAAGCGTGGACCAGGGTGCTGTTAGAACAATGTTTGAATCTACTACCCTATATTTAAGTTTTGATGATAACAAAGTGAAAAGATGTAGTATTTATAAGTTTCATGAATGAACTATATGCTGCCTAAAATTATTATGTTCTGACTTGCAGATACTCTGATGAAATAAGCAAGATCCATCTATTCAGCATCAGAATTTGATTTCATACACCAGCATCAGAAGTTGCTACATCAGAACGTCAAGATCAGATGATCAACTCACGTACATGCTGAAGCTTGATGAACAGAACTGCGCGTAAACACTCTGATACATAAACACAATAGTTCATCAGCAGCGAAGCAGAATCAGAATGAGCCAAGCCAGAACTTGCGTTAAAGAAGCAACGGTACTGTGCATTGAAAGCTAATCAATTCCAACGGCCTCATTCTAGACAAGATCTACTCAAAAAGGAAAGCTTGTTATTAGCATTGAATCAAGAATATTGCATTCAACGTTCATCTTCTCAAGTGCTATATAAACAAGGCTTTGAAGATTATAATGGCTAATGCTCTCCAAATCTCTACACGCACAAAGCTGAACCATAATCTTCATTCTACCAGTTTTGCTAAACCACAAACTCTGATACTCCATTATTGTTTAGCAATCTAGTTTCTAAGCTTCATTTTGTGTATACATCACAGTTGTGATAAAGTTTTGTAGAAAACATTCACACACATTGTTTTATACCTTTGTAAGAAAGTGTTGCCTTGACAAACCGGGTTGTGGTTTGAATCAAGAAGGCTTTAGCAGTTGTTAAAGCAGTCTGTAATATTCAGTTGAATATAGTGGATTAAGACCTCGTTGGAGAGAGGCGAAATCACCTTGACGGGTGGACTGGAGTAGTTTGAGATCAAACGAACCAGGATAAAAATATCTTGTCAATTGCTTTAGATTTCAGTTTTACAATTCAACCCCCCCTTCTTGTGTTTTTCACCCCTTCAATTGGCATCAGAGCGCCTGGTTCTGAGCTAAAACACTTAACCGTGTCAGTACAAGATCCAGCGTCAGAAAAACACAATGGCAGGAAACAATTCTCACTTCAGCAATGACAACAATGAGGACAGAGACAGATTCAGTGGCAAACCTCCAGTCTTTGATGGAGAAAACTTTGATTACTGGAAAGACAGAATTGAAAGTTTCTTTCTAGCACACGATGCTGATCTGTGGGATATGGTGACAGATGGATACACGCACCCTGTGAATGCAAGCGGTCAGAAGATTGATAGAAAATCAATGACTGATCAACAAAAGCGTGACTTCAAGAATCACCATAAGGCCAAAACCATCCTCCTCAGTGCCATCTCCTATACTGAGTATGAAAAGATCTCCAACAGAGACACAGCAAAGAACATCTTTGATTCTCTCAGAATGACGCATGAGGGCAACGTTCAAGTCAAAGAAACAAAAGCTCTGGCGCTCATTCAGAAGTATGAGGCGTTCAAAATGGAAGAATCTGAATCCATTGAAACTATGTTCTCTAGATTCCAGATTCTGGTAGCTGGTCTCAAAGTTCTGGACAAAGGATACTCTACTGCTGACCATGTCAAGAAGATAATTAGAAGTTTACCCAAGCAGTGGAGGCCTATGGTTACTGCTCTGAAGCTAGCGAAAGATCTCAACAAAATCACTCTGGAGGAACTTATAAGCTCCCTCAGAAGTCATGAGATAGAGCTAGAAGCTGATGAGCCTCAGAAGCAAGGTAAGCCTTTAGCATTAAAATCTAACAGAAAATTTGAGTCTAAAGTTTTGCAGGCAGTTGAAGAAACATCTGATGGATCCTCATCAGAAGAAGACGAACTTTCCCTTCTCTCCAGAAGAGTAAATCAACTATGGAAGCAAAGACAAAGGAAGTTCAGGAATCCCAGAAGATCTGATCAGAACGAGTCTTCTTCCAGATACAGAAGGACAGATTCTTCCTCTGGATACAGAAGATCTGAAGGCTCCTCCAGTAGCAAGAAGCCAAACACCAAAGACATCATCTGCTACGAGTGCAATGAGCAAGGACACTACAAGAGTGACTGCCCAAAGCTTCAGAGGGAAAAGCCCAAAAAGAAGTTTGGAAGAGAGAAGAAGAAAAGTCTCATGGCCACATGGGATGACTCTGACTCGTCTGAAGCTGACTCAGAATCAGATGATGAAAGGGCAAACATAGCGCTCATGGCTAACATCTCAGAAGATAGTGAAGCTTCTGAATCAGACTCAGAATCAGACACAGAAGAGGTATTTCCTAACTTCGCTGTTAATTTTACAAAGGCTGAACTTGCTGAAAGCCTTAATGAGATTCTGGAACGTTATCAGCAGATTAGAGCTAAATTCAGAGACCTGAAAAGGAATCTTGAATCTGACTCTAATAAGTCTGAGAGTCTCAAATTGGAAAACTCTGAGCTGAGAGATAAAATTTCAAAATTAGAAAACTCTTTACAAAACTCTCAGAAGGAACCAATTTCTGAAACTCCCAGCAACGCTGATGAGATCATCAAGGAGTATGATCACAGTTTCCAGAAGTTCCTAGCTAAAAGCATAGATAGAAGCAGAATGGCTTCAATGATCTATGGAGTTAGCAGAAACGGCAGGAAAGGAATAGGATACCTAGGTAAGGTTCCTACACCAAAGAATGTCATGGATTTAACCATTAAACACACTCCTCTAAATTCACATTTTGTGTATGGTCACACACATGACATCAAATATACTAGCAGTAAGCACTCTGTGAAACCAAAATTCAACCAGAGTTTTGGTAAAACTAACAAATCAGGACCCAAGAAGATCTGGGTACCTAAGGATAAAATAATACATGTTGCAGATATCTTTAGCAGCAAGTCAGAAACACCAGTCATGGTACCTGGACTCTGGCTGCTCACGACACATGACGGGAAGAAGGCATATGTTCCAAAGCCTGGAACTTAAGCCTGGAGGCCACGTTGGCTTTGGAGGCAATCAGAGGGGAAAGATAATTGGCTCTGGAACTGTAGGTAATGGAAATCTTCCTTCTATTAATAATGTTCTGCTAGTTGATGGATTGATGCATAATCTGTTATCCATAAGTCAATTAAGTGATAACGGTTATGATATAGTCTTTAATCAAAAATCATGTAAAGCTGTTAGTCAGAAAGATGGGACTATCCTGTTTAATGGTAAGAGGAAAAACAACATTTATAAAATCAAACTTTCTGAACTAAAGAGTCAGAATGTAAAATGTCTTCTGTCTGTTAACAACGAGCAGTGGATCTGGCACAGAAGATTGGGGCATGTTAGTATGAGAAGAATATCTCAGATTAACAAACTCAATCTGGTCAGAGGACTTCCTAATTTGAAGTTCAATTCAGATGCTCTGTGTGAAGCATGTCAGAAAGGCAAATTTGCAAAACCTTCTTTTAAATCCAAAAATGTTGTTTCTACCTCTAAGCCATTAGAACTTCTGCACATTGACTTATTTGGACCAGTTAAAACTGCTTCAGTCAGTGGTAAGAAGTATGGGTTAGTAATCGTAGATGACTATAGCAGATGGACATGGGTAAAGTTCTTAAGACACAAGGACGAGTCACATTCTGTGTTTGTTACCTTCTGTAACCAAGTTCAGAATGAAAAAGATCTTAGAATCGTTAAAGTCAGAAGTGATCATGGTGGAGAATTTGAAAATAAAGATTTTGAGTCATTCTTTAATGACAAAGGCATTCTGCATGATTTCTCTTGTCCTAGAACTCCCCAACAAAATGGAGTTGTAGAACGAAAGAACAGAACATTGCAAGAAATGGCCAGAACCATGATCAATGAGACAAACGTTGCTAAGACTTTCTGGGCAGAGGCAATAAACACAGCGTGTTACATTCAGAATAGAATCTCAATAAGACCTATTCTGGAAAAGACTCCATATGAATTGTGGAAGAACAGAAAGCCCAACATTTCGTATTTTCATCCATTTGGATGTACTTGCTTTATGTTAAATACTAAGAATTATTTGAACAAGTTTGACTCTAAGGCACAGAAGTGTATTATGTTAGGATACTCTGAACGCTCAAGAGGGAACAGAGTATACAATACAGAAACACAGATTGTGGAAGAATCAATCAGTGTTCGTTTTGATGATAAGCTTGACTCTGAAAAGTCAAAGCAGAATGAAACTTTTGCAGGTATAGAAATTGAATTTGCAGGTTCTGAAGACAAGTCATCAGAAGCTCTCAACACAGACATTCCTTCAACGTCTGAAAGGAGCACTGCTAGAAATCCTTCAACAGCTGCTGATCAACCTCAGAAGAGATCACCCAGAAGCAGCTTGGATCACCCAGAAGAAACTATCCTAGGAAGAAAGGAAGATCCAATCAGAACAAGAGCAAGCTTCGGAAACTCTGAAGAAACCCTTATGGGACTTGTGTCTCTGATTGAACCTTCTTCTATTGATGAAGCACTTCTGGATAATGACTGGATTCTGGCAATGCAAGAAGAGCTGAATCAATTCACCAGAAACGACGTATGGGATCTCGTTCCCAGACCAAAAGGATTCAACGTCATTGGAACAAGATGGGTGTTCAGAAACAAGCTAAATGAACAAGGTGAAGTCATCAGAAACAAGGCACGACTGGTTGCACAAGGTTATAGTCAGCAAGAGGGGATATACTATACAGAAACCTTTGCCCCAGTCGCCAGGTTAGAATCTATCAGACTTTTAATTTCATTTGCTGTTAATAGAGGCATCACTCTGTATCAGATGGATGTCAAAAGTGCATTCTTAAATGGTTATATAGAAGAAGAAGTTTATGTTCACCAACCCCCAGGTTTTGAAAATACAAAACATCCAGAACATGTTTTCAAACTAAAGAAGTCACTGTATGGTCTGAAACAAGCTCCCAGAGCTTGGTATGAAAGGCTAAGTAACTTTCTGCTTGAAAATGAATTCACCAGAGGGAAAGTGGACACTACTCTATTCTGTAAAACAGTTAAGAGTGACATTTTAGTCTGTCAAATTTATGTTGATGATATCATTTTTGGTTCTACTAATCCTTCTCTTGGAAGAAAATTTGCTAAGTGTATGCAGGCAGAATTTGAGATGAGCCTCATGGGGGAACTGAAATTCTTTCTAGGAATTCAGATCAATCAAACTCCAGAAGGTACTTACATTCATCAGAGCAAATACATCAGAGATCTTCTGAAGAAATTTGACCTCTCAGAATGTAAGCCATCTAAGATTCCAATGCATCCCACGTGCATTCTGGAAAGAGAAGAGGTAAGCAAAAGTGTAGAACAGAAAGTCTACAGAGGTATGATTGGTTCTCTCCTCTATCTGACTGCTTCAAGACCTGACATATTATTCAGTGTTTGTATCTGTGCTAGATTCCAATCAGATCCTAGAGAATCTCACTTAACAGCTGTTAAGCGAATTTTCAAGTATCTGAAAGGTACTACTAATCTGGGTTTGTTTTATAGAAAATCTAGTGATTACAGCTTAGTAGGCTACTGTGATGCTGATTTTGCTGGAGACAGAGTGGAACGTAAAAGTACTTCTGGAAGCTGCCAGTTTCTGGGAGAAAATCTGATCTCTTGGTCCAGCAAAAGGCAATCAACAATTGCTCTGTCAACAGCAGAAGCTGAGTACATAGCAGCAGCAGGATGTAGCACACAAATGCTCTGGATGAAAAGTCAGCTTGAAGACTTCCAGATTTTTGAGAGTAACATTCCTATACTTTGTGATAATACTTCTGCTATTTGCTTAAGTAAGAATCCTATTTTACATTCTAGAGCTAAGCATATAGAAATAAAACATCATTTCATTAGGGACTATATTCAGAAAGGTATTTTGAACTTAAAATTTATAGATACAGACCATCAATGGGCTGATATCTTTACTAAACCCCTTTCAGAAGATAGGTTTAATTTCATTCTGAAACATCTCAGCATGAAAGTATGCCCAGAGTGAAAATGTTTTAATTCCATATATTTACCTTCAGAATGTAATTATTTTACTGTGAACTTCTGATCAATCTCCTTTTAGAAAGATAGAACATGCAGATTGTATCAGATGCAAGTCTAAAGATCTGAGAGTCTAATCTCAAAGACAGACGTGCTGATCACTACATCAAACAAGTGTCATCCAATCATCAGCATATCTCTGAAGCAGAACGCGTGCACGCTTCTGAGAAGGCAAAGCGCTGATTGGGTGCATTGAGACACATGTCTGGTAACCGTTTTTAAGTATCTTTCTCAAATCCCCCAAAATCAGCAAGCATTTAATGAAAAGTAATCATGCTTTTAAATGGTAATCATGATTTTTTTTTCTCTCTCTTAAAAACGTTTAACTTTTCAAAATAATTTTGAAAACCCTATTTAAGCACATTAATCTTTCATTCTTATTCTTTACGCTTTCTCACTATCACTCAAGCATTTTCTGCATATTTCTGAGTTTATCTCCTACAAACCTTTTTCTCTCAATTCATTCTCAAAGCTTTTTTAGTGTGAACAATGGCATCCTCCAACATTTCTGCAGGCAATCAGAAGAAAGCAACCTCTGAACAATATCAGGTGCCACTCAGAACTCTCCTCACTCCGGTGAAGAACCTTGAAGTGCTCTCTGAGTTAATCATCGACTTTGAAAGTTTGAAGGAAAATGGATTTGACCTAACTGAAGAAATTAGGGCTCAAAAGTGGGAGAGGTATTTCGATAGGTTGGTTGGACCAACATTCCCAGCGCTAGTCAAGGAATTTTGGATTCACGCCAAGGTTTCAAAACATCTAGTCATCTCTTCTGTCATGGGAAAGAAGATTGTGATTTCTGAAGATCTCATTGCAAGGCTTATCGGTCAAAGTGGTGGTGGAGTCCGTTGTGTGGACATGGCTGAAAGATGCCCTGATATAGGTGTGGTAGCTAACAGGATTTTCACTCTTGGAATGCCCAGCAGCAAAATTAAGGATCTGAAGGATCACTGCAGAGTATGGGCTAAGATTGTTCTGGGATGCTTCAACCACAGGAAACCAACAAGTTCTCCTGATTATATAAACGTGGATCAGCAGTTTCTGATCTACTTTATTGATCAGAGGGTAAAGATCAATCTGGCTCACTTCCTGTTCAACCATCTCAAGACCAGTGTCAAAGAAAAAAGAGAAGAAGAAAGAACCAAGAGGGACTGGATACCTTTTGGAAGGCTCATATCAGATATTCTGACAGAGAATAGGCTGATTGAACATCTGATTGAAGCTCAGGAGCTGAGCACTATTGAACCAACTATTGGGAAACCGCTGAACGCTAAGAACCTGAAAAAGATGAAGCTGATAGAAAATATTCAGAAGGAACCCAGAGCTACTTCAACTGCTGATATCTCCAGCAGAAGAGTGCCTCTGAGTGATTTTCCGGTATTTTCTGAAATGGAATCCAAACCAGAGATGTTTCTCAGGTACCCAGATGCGTACAAGGCAGAAGATACAGGTTCTAAGCTGAACATCAAAGATCTGAGTCAACCCCAACCTGAAGTGACTCAGAAGAAGACAAAGAAGAGGAAAGCGCCATCAGAAGGATCGTCTCAGCAGACTCCAAAGAAAAGAGGTATTTCATCTGCTGCCCCTATTTCAAAATCTTTTACTATTCCAACATCTGCTGCCCCTCCTCAAACCTCTCATAAAATATCAATCCCAATCCCTACCATTGATGAAACCATACCAGAAGACCCTTCTGAGGCATTACAACTCAGAAGAACCAGAACCAAAATCCCCAAACAACCAACAGTTTCAACAACACCAGCACTTGACCAAGTGCTAGCTGATATTGAGCGTGAACATGCCTCTGCTCAACCACACTCTGAACCACAAAAAGTTCCACCTCCAGAACCAGAACAACAACCAGAACCAGAACCACAACAACAACAACCACTCTCAGAAGAACCTCTGATCCCTGAGCAATCAGAGATTCCAACTCCATCTCCCCAACCAGAAAATAATCCACCTTCACCACAAACAGAGTTTCACCATTCTAAAACTCCTTCTCCTCATAAATCTGACCATCACTCACCTCAACCTTCACCGCTGGCAATCCAGTTGCCATGTGGAACCACTATTGTCATGCCCCAGTTACCATCTTCAGAAGAATCAACACCTCCAAAAACTCCCAAAACACCACCTACTCCAATCGAGATATCTGACTCTGATACCCCTCCTCCAAAACAAACAGCCTCTCAGAAAACCGCTGAAAACCCCAGCAGGACCTTCATTGACTTAACAAGTCTTGAACGTCTTGCTGATCTAAGACACAAAATTGCCATCCCAAAACCAAAGCAACCAGATGTTGGCTCTGGTATTTTGAATTTTGAAACAGGTGTGCTGCAATGGATTGCTTCTTTGAAGCAAGTCTGCCCTGGGATGATTGACCCAGCTGCTTTTGATCAGCTCTGGTCACAGTTCAGATCTTGGGTACGTGCTGAAGCCCTCAAGTTGCAGGATGTCAACTATGAGCAGGCTCAACAGAACTTCAGCAAGCTGCTGAAGGAAGTTGAAAGTCAGCTGCCTCAGGAAACTGTGCTCCCTCTGGACAGTGAATCTTGGTCTGAGAAAGGGCTAGCTGCAAAGGTGTAACCTTCAGAAGAAGACAAGACCATTCAGGCTGAAGAAAATCAAGCAGAAGATGTTGCTGAAAGTTCTGAGAAGCTTCCTCCTTCTGATACTTCTCAAGCTGCCTTGGACAGGCAGACTCTGGAAGAACTAAGGCTGAATGACCTGCGTCTACAGCAGCGGATGGACGACAATGATCAGAAGATGAAAGCAAGAATGGATGTGCAGGACAGCAAGATTGACACTGTTGTCAACATGGTTCAGAAGCAGAATGAAACTTCTGAAAAGATTCAAGCGATGCTGGAGAGCCTATTCACACGCTTGCCTCCTCAACCTTAAATCTTTTTTCATGCATGACATTTTTTTATGTTTTCTTGATTTTCTGAAGTACTGTTTTGACTATGCTTTGTAATATTTTCTTCCTCTGATTCTGAACTATTTTAATATAATTTGTTTTTCTGATCTAAAATTGTTTTAGCACATCACCAACACTTTTTGATTGCTGACAAAAAGGGGGAGAACAAGAATGATATTTAAATCAATAACGGATAACTAGACAGAAACTCTCAAACATTCTAACTCTATTACTTGAAATGTTTTTCTGTTTTGTTTAAAGTCTACAGGCACAAGGAAGCTCCTGGACACTCTGAAGACTAGAAGCTCTAATCAAAATGTAGAAGCTCTGATCAATGTTGCTCTGATCAATATGAAGTTCTGATCGACTTAATACTCTGATCCAAAGCAAAGCTCTGACAGGAAAAGCTCTGAAGCTCTGCTCTCTGATAAGTCAAAGACTCTTATAATCTGATGTTCAAAGAAAGAAAAAGATCTGATCCTGAAGAACACGTATATCAAAGGGAAGTAATAAACTCAGGGGGAGTATCTCTTAACTCTGATTTC
This sequence comes from Vicia faba, assembly GCA_948472305.1. Classification (NCBI taxonomy): domain Eukaryota; kingdom Viridiplantae; phylum Streptophyta; class Magnoliopsida; order Fabales; family Fabaceae; genus Vicia; species Vicia faba. Next base: position 1,245,702,135 of record OX451741.1, read on the forward strand.
TCCTTACTTCTTAATTCTGATACATATCCAGATACCTTTTCACGTTATTTTTCATTTAAAATATCTAGTTTTTGTCATCATCAAAAAGGGGGAGATTGTTAGAACAATGTTTGAATCTACTACCCTATATTTAAGTTTTGATGATAACAAAGTGAAAAGATGTAGTATTTATAAGTTTCATGAATGAACTATATGCTGCCTAAAATTATTATGTTCTGACTTGCAGATACTCTGATGAAATAAGCAAGATCCATCTATTCAACATCAGAATTTGATTTCATACACCAGCATCAGAAGTTGCTACATCAGAACGTCAAGATCAGATGATCAACTCACGTACATGCTGAAGCTTGATGAACAGAACTGCGCGTAAACACTCTGATACAGAAACACAATAGTTCATCAGCAGCGAAGCAGAATCAGAATGAGCCAAGCCAGAACTTGCGTTAAAGAAGCAACGGTACTGTGCATTGAAAGCTAATCAATTCCAACGGCCTCATTCTAGACAAGATCTGCTCAAAAAGGAAAGCTTGTTATTAGCATTGAATCAAGAATATTGCATTCAACGTTCATCTTCTCAAGTGCTATATAAACAAGGCTTTGAAGATTATAATGGCTAATGCTCTCCAAATCTCTACACGCACAAAGCTGAACCATAATCTTCATTCTACCAGTTTTGCTAAACCACAAACTCTGATACTCCATTATTGTTTAGCAATCTAGTTTCTAAGCTTCATTTTGTGTATACATCACAGTTGTGATAAAGTTTTGTAGAAAACATTCACACACATTGTTTTATACCTTTGTAAGAAAGTGTTGCCTTGACAAACCGGGTTGTGGTTTGAATCAAGAAGGCTTTAGCAGTTGTTAAAGCAGTCTGTAATATTCAGTTGAATATAGTGGATTAAGACCTCGTTGGAGAGAGGCGAAATCACCTTGACGGGTGGACTGGAGTAGTTTGAGATCAAACGAACCAGGATAAAAATATCTTGTCAATTGCTTTAGATTTCAGTTTTACAATTCAACCCCCCCTTCTTGTGTTTTTCACCCCTTCAGGTGCAACGTATTCTTTGGATCCATGCCTTTGATTTGATCTCCCAGGACGTGTGGATGGCTTGGTGGAGAAAGTGTACGGTGCGTCTGCAGCCTTGAAGCGCATGGGAATTGTTACTGAAAAATAATATGGAAACATGTAAGACCTGGGGCTCGAACCCAGGTCATGTACCTTTCCAACCAACACGTTTACCACTGAAGCGCTTTGTTCATCTGTATATTAATATAACAAATAAATATTATAAAAGAAAATGGTCAATGGCTTTGGAAACGCGCGCGAGATTTAAACAAGCCAATCAGCGTGTGCCACGAAATCGTCTTCTTCGCTATTCCTGAAACACAAAATATTATGCAACGGTTTTATACGCGTTTTGTTAGGTGGCTTTTGGGAAAATAGCGATTAGCACTAGGGCAATCATAAATTAGGCGCGAGGGTCTATTTGAGATCGTCCAGACTTTCTGATTACAACCATGGTACTCTTGAAGGCCAATTTTTCTTGGTTTCAAAATCCCCAATTGGAGGTCCTGTAAACCCTAAAACTCAAACATGGTGAAATTGTGTATACAGCATAAAAACATAATTGAGTGCATTGGTTAGCTTCAAAACTTCATAATGAACATGAATCAATGAATAAAATGTTATGAAAATGCATAGATTTCAAAGTACGATTATGAGTTTTTCATGAAATATCTTGAATGCTGTATACCAATTCCTTGCGTTTTGATTGTTGTTCTTGATTGGAATATGTCCAGTGACCTTCAAGGAAGCTAATGGAACAAGAATTGAGACCTGAATCGTCCTGGAAGGCTGTTTTCAGAATTGACTTTTTTGACAATTTTTTCCAGTTTGTGAATGGCTTTCTTGCGCAGCTTTGCGTGTCTCTGCATTAGGGTTGTGATATTGGCATATGTAGTGGTGAATTAGGTCAAGAAAAATCAATCAAATCCATTGCATTCATTGATTTTGGAATTTTGATTTTCTAAGATTTTTTCATATCTTTTCCCATGTGTTTTTGGTTCAAAATCAAGCCAATCAATCCAAATCTTTCCATATTGGTACAAGCACGAAATCTTGAGGCTAAAACATGTATAAAAAGATTGGTTAGGTTAAGTTAAATATTTTTCACATATTTAATTGATTTAAGTGAATTATTATAAATAAAAATTCAAATAAATAAATAAAAAATGAGAAAATACTTCCCTTTGGGCCAAGTGGTCGTGCACATGCTTGGAATGATGAATTGTGGAAGAAAAATGGGCCCATTAGCAATTTTAGGTCATTTGAAGTAATGTTGACTTTTCAAAATATCCAAAAACTTCCCAACTTCCACAAGGCATAACTTGCTCAATTTTTAAGCTTTTCTCATGTTCTTGGACATTTTGGAAAGGTCTTTGAGTCCTATAACCAATGTCTTTGGTCCCATGTCATTTTGATTTACCAATCTCAAGTTATGGCCTTTGACTTAAAGTCCCTTTTTGTTGACTTTTGAAAATGACCTATAATGTTGAAATTGTTAAATTTTTGTGAGAGCATTCCTTGGACTTGAAGTATGAAGATGATTTGTAGGAAATGTCTTTCTCTTCAAAATGAGATTTGGATGGAATTTTTCTGATAATCCATGTGAAAGTTATGCCCTGGTCAATTTCAGTTGACTTTTTCAGCTGTCCAAATAAGGAAACTTTTGCATCTTGATGATTTCTGAGCCAAATTTTGAGAATCATGATCAAGCATTGATCAAATGATGTTTGTGGCTTCAAAATGATATGTTGATCAAAAATTTGAACTTTTGACTGTCAAATGACCATTTTGCCCCTACAGTTGACTGTAGTGCAATTAGGGTTTTTGACTGTGCAATTTTGTGCTGAATGTCTTGAAACTTGATATGAGGATGCTTGACCATATTTGTGGGCATGTGAGACTTGATTAGACCTTTGGAAGCTTCATTTTACTGATCAGAACACAAACCCTAGTTTTGACTGTATAGGAGACCTTTGCACTGTGCAACCCTTGGGGAATCTTGAGACTTGTCTTGGCAAATCTTTGAAGAATATGGGAGGGCAAATTTTGGGGTACAACAGCTTGTTTGTGGGAGTGTTTGCAAGATGAAACAGTGGGTTGAGAATTTTCTGTTTAGTGAATGAAAATAGAGTAGAGTTTTTTTAATGAACAAAGTCACAAAGACATCTGTTTTTATCTCTTTTCTCTCTCAATAAAAACCACACTTTGTGTGTTATTAAAACAGTTTATTTGTAGATGAAGTTGGTTGAAGTTTGGGAGGGAAACAAATGAATTTTTGAACTTTTTGGGTATGTTGTTTCATATCCTTTTTAGGAGCAGCTCTTATATGCTAATATGGTGCAAACATGGGACTGATATGATGAAGATTTTCAGGGCAGCATTGCAGGTTTTGGAGCAGGCTGTTACAACATAGCAGGGCTGTTTTTGTGGATTTAGTCAAAGGGAAAAGTTCAAACAAGACAAGACTTTAGGATTTTTAACTTAACCAATTCTAACTTTAAAAATGCAGTCTTGTAATAACTTGAATTATTTGTAACATTCATGAATTATTTTGAATTGTAGTGAAGAAAGATGTCATGAGATAATGAAATTAATCATGTATGGAAAATACTTAGAAAATTTTTCCAAGTCTTGCCAAGTTTGATTTTTGACCTTCTTGATTTTTGATGATCAAATTTCATGTTTTGAATGCCTTGATGACATGTGATTTTCGAAACTCAAATTTGACCAAAAAGTCAAAGTTTGACTTTTCAATGTACAGTTGACTTTTTCATCGGTTGACCAAATTTCATCTATCAATCCACTGATCTCAAGAGGTGAATTAAAATATGCGACTAGGTAGAAATGGTGCACTTAAATCCTTGAGATCATATTTCAAACCAATAAGTCATGTACTAGGTCAAAAATCAAAGATTTGTCACTCTCAGTCAAAACCCTAATTTGGAGTCCCAGCGCTTCAGAGATGATTTTGTCTGATCAAAGAAGTAGAGATCATTTGTGAGGAATGTCTTGAAAAATGAGAGGGAAAATTTTGGGGTACAACAACGACCAATAAAAACTTCCTTGAACGGGGTCATTGCAATACTACTCTAAAAAGATGTCTTTTCAAAAACTTAGCTTAAGTAAGTAGTTTAAACCATAACTTGGGATTGGAACTGGTGAAATAACACACATACAATTCTAAACATTTGTTCAATGCTTTGGGTTGACCATATATTTGAGGGTGATATCATGAATTCATCGTAAGGCTAGTACCTTTCAGCTTAAACAAGAGTTGCCAAAATTGGCTAGTAAAAACCTTGCCCCAATCAGAAACTATATTTATAGGAAACCTATGAAGTTTTACCACATTATGCAAAGAAATCTCAACCACCTTGTAGCTAGTATAATCAGATTTCATACCAGCAAAATGTGCATACTTGGATAATTTGTCAATAACAACCAAATTCACTGTATGACCACATGATAATGGCATATCAATAATGAAATCCATTACCACGTCAGCCCAAATTTGTAGTGGTATAGGAAAGAAATGTAGTTGACTCGTAGAAAGGGTGTTTGAGGACATGTCTTGTTAAGAAATACGACATTTTGAAACAAAGGAGGCGATATCCATGGACATATTAGGCCAAAAATATTGTTGACAAATTATTGCCTTAGTTCTATGTATTCCCAAATGCCCACCAGTATGGGAAACATGATATTCAAATAAGATCTTAACAATGATAACCTTATATTCAAGGATGACTAGTCGATATTTCCAAAATAATATCATGATGTATGAAGTAGCCTCACATAACCAACAAGCCACCATCCCAGAGCCAATCCCCGCTAGAGCTATTTCACCATATGAAGAAGTTAAATGAACCTCAGACATGCAATGGAGTGTAAGACACGGGTCTCCCTCATCTGATTATGAGGAAAAAGTGGGAATCACATCCCAACCAAGGTTCACCATACCCGAAGAAGGGGAAAATCTCAAAGTAGGCGCTCCATGTATTAGGAGGAAATAGAATCCTCTATATGTGTGTATCCTTAAAAAAATAATACCAAGATCCTTGGATAAGCCTCTAAAGTTATCCAACAATGACTATATAGGGGATCCTGATGAGCACAGTAAACATATAGATAACCAGTTAGACTACTATCAAGTTGATAAGGATGTGAAGTGAAAAAACTATGCACTCACCCTTACTAGAGTTTATGTGCCATGGTGAAAAACCCTTCCTGACAAGAGCATCACCTTGTGGAAAGACCTATGCAACTCCTCTACCACTTAGTTCATTACTCATAAGCGGCTCCCAACAACCATATCATCTAGTCCTTGGAAAAATCGTGCAGGGGAGGAAGGAGACTGTCATGGGATACATAGACTGATTAATAAAGGTGGTCATAGTAGTAGGGGTAGGAACAAAGGTTTGAAGTGTTGGATCTTTAAGAAATGCTTTAAACCATATTGCATGTTACTTGAAAAAAAATGGGGCTTAGATAGGCTTATAGTTTGAGCAACCTACTAAGCATGGTACAACACTACATGAATTGGGAAGAAGAGCTATTAGCTAAGAAAAGCGAGAAAACATAGGGCGTCGAGTATAACAAAGCTCCAAATATGGGCATTAATCATCGAAGTGGCGACAGAGGGCAAGGATACCGACCAAAGACTCAATTATACACTCCTTTGTACACTTCAATGAATAAGATTTGGCAGGATTTTTCCAACACTAATTTCAAAAAAGGAAGGATCAAGAATCCTAACTAGATCAAGGAATCTCCAAGGATAAATAAACCCAATTTTTTTTCATAAGCATGACAACTATTACGAAAACAATTACTTTTAGCTTAAGGGTGCAATTGAGGATTTGATTAATAACGTGATTGCATGCACTCCAATCAAAGTGTTTTGATGAAAACCACCACACATAAAGTCAAAGAAATATCAAGGATGTGGAAAAGAAGATATTTGAGATCATATAATATTTCAAGATCACTCTTTGAAGTCTTCTACATGTGTACAATCAACTTCCAAGATGAAGAATTATGAAGATTCATCAACAAGTTAGATACAAGTTTTAATTTGAGGTTTTTAAGATGATATAGTGCTCAAAATATACTCTAAATATTTTGCATAAGTGTCATGATCATTTAAGATTAAAACATTGCATGTCCATCACTTAGAAAATATATGCTTATCACTTTCACTCAGTGGTAACCAGTTACAGGGTTATAGTAACCGATTATAGGACTTCACGAAATAAAAATAAAAATTGTGGTTCAGTGGTAACCGGTTACAGATTTTTCGTAACCGGTTACAGTCATGCATATTTGAAAATATATACGTTATCATACATGTGTAACCGGTTACAGCCCTATGGTAACCAGTTACCGCTGAAGAAAAATTCAAAATTTTTATGTTTTACATGGTTGTTGGATGATACCTCTTGGGGTCCAACCATTGCATCTTTTTACTCATTTAGGGTGTAATGAAAGGGTGCATTTCATATATAAATTTCCTTTACACTCAGATTATAACATAAGACATATCATTCAAAATTTCTAAAATTCATAAGTGTTGTAAAACTTTGAGAATTTACATATTGCATGAAACATTGTTTAGAACTTTCATACTCATCATTGTTTCACCATATATTGAGCACTAGATCTGACTATAAACCTCCTATTAAAATCTTGTCTTAGTATCTTGATAACCATTGTGTTATTCAATAATTGATCATACTTTGTAAAAAATCGGATTTTGTATAAGATTAACCTTGCATTCCAGGATTGTTGGAGCAAGTGTATGCATTGAAGAGGATTGTTCTTCTTGCAATTAGTGTTGAAAATATTAAAGGTTTTAAGAGCCTTTTATCTCCCTATAGATTAGATAGTAAGGCATCACCTTTGGTGTGATTAGGCTTGTATAATTATTCTAAACTATAGTGAAATCTCTTCTGTGTTGGCAAGAGGACTGGAGTACTCTCGATCTGTAAGAGGAACCAGTATACATCATGTGTTCATTTACTTTCAGCACTTTATTGTTTTCATCACCATAATCAGAAAAATAAAAACTTTAAAAAGAAGGCAAAAATTGACCATCACCTAATTCACCCCCCTCTCAAGCGCATTATTAATTTACAAATAAATCATATCTATCCTAATACACCCATGAGGGATGCAGTGAGATGGATGGAGAAAATGCTCAATGGGTCACTAGGAGTCATCTAGTAGGAAATAGTCCCCTTGAAGGAAGAATTAATCCTTTAAAAAAGTCATCAAAGTTGTATCCATAAACGGGGAGAAAAATGGCAAGAATATCCAAGATGGAGAAAAAGGCCATGGGGAACGCCATTACATTGCCTTCATCACGGGTGACACATTTCCACTGACAAATACCTATAAGGGTATGATTAAAAGACATATTGTTGAACTAATTCCCTTCGGTAAAGAAGAGGGAGTACTTATACCATAAATTCCGATAGATCTATCTTGGGGATCCTGAACAATGAGAAAGTGGGAAGAATACCAAATTATATCTTCCCTTGGTGATAACGGTCACCATGGCCAATTGCAATGTATCCTGAGTCTTAATAGATGATGATAGTTTTTTGTGATAACATGTATGTTGAGCTCTTCAAAAATATTGTACTTAACAAAGCAAAAGTTGTGGCATTACGACGGTTCCACTTTACACGCCTTCGACAACACGATGACCATATGCGTGGGTTCGTTGAGATAATGGTTACCCTAGGGTATGGTAGAAATACGAGGACTAGCAATCTTTAATTTCTCGTCGTACCTCGTTGGAGTGTGTGCAAATGCATCATGAGAAGACCTTTCACTACGAAGTTATATGCAGTCACTTCTCTTATGCACCTAAAGATGAAGTATCACAGCATGCATAGTGAGGCAGTGACTATTTCTGCCAATCTGGCTGGAGCGCTGTTGTACCCCAAAATTTGCCCTCTCATTTTATCAAGATTTCCCCTCACAAGATTCTTAGGACTCAAGACCAAGCTAGGGTTTGCTCTGCTCAAGACATCTCCTTGCACTGTTGACCTGAAATTAGGGTTTGAGTTTGCACAAGGATTTTTGGACTTTAAATGCCTCATGGTACTTTCATACTTCATATTGGACCTATAATATTGCCTCTACCAAGTTTCAAGCCTTGAATCCAATTTTTGCCCAGTCAATTGGACAGTTGACCTATAAATCAACTGAATTGGGGAAAAACTCAATTGTGGCCAATTTACAGTCAAACCTCACAATTTTTTATCCTCATCAACATTATAGGCTCATATGAACCATTTGATCAAGTTTGGACTACAACTCCTCAAGAAATTTGATCAGATCATCAAAAGGGCAAAATGGTCATTTTTAGGGTTTTGATTGTATAAGGGCAATTTATGATTTTTCACCTAGACAATGGCAAATTTGGTTCAAGCATGGACTCAAGGACTCAATGGCATTATCTTGACCTATTCACAAGGTTCAAAAAATCTCAAATGCATTGGATTAACAAATGAATTTTCCAGTCAACTGATCAAAATTTGACTGTACACTAAAAAGTCAAACTTTGACTTTTTTTGTCAAAATCAAGTGCCAAGGGTCATTATTCATCAAGATGTGTCAAAACATGAAACTTTTTCATCAAGAAACCCAATTTTGCAAATTAGGGTTTAAGATTGAAAAAATTTCATAACTTAGAATTTTTCTAAGTTATGAAATTTTCTTAATTTTTTTCCCAACTTTGCCCAATATTTTCACCATGATGAAATTGGATTCAAACAAAAATTCCAACATGAAAGTTGTAGTCCTCCACAAAGTATACAACTTTGATTCATAAAGTTTTCCCAAAAGACGCTTGGATCTCAAGTTATGATTTTTGGAACAAGGGTCCACGAAACTTTTAACTTAGTGAAATTTTGCCCTAGTTTAGGCAGGATTTTGACCTATCTTCATGGCAATTTTTCACCTTGTTTCACTTGGAATATCAAAATGCATTTCAAATATGGATTGTAAATCTTGTTACAATATTTCCAAAATGTCTAAGAACTCTCCAAAATCATTTGTGGTTAGGGAGAATCGAAGGCTTGAAGTTGGCAAAAACTCACTTTTGATCCATGGCATTTTCATAGTGATACAAGTTGCAAACTCTAATCAGCCTTGTTTGTACTTGATTACAGGTCCCAAAACCCTTCCATACTCAATAATTAAATGCAAATTCATTGGTTTGAGGCTTTGTTCTGGTCATGGGAGGATTGCACAAAAGATTAATCCTAAAATAGCAAAAAGGCAACATTGCATTTTTGTCAAATTTGCTTTATGTCAAATAGAATCCTTGAGCCTTGAACAAGATCTGGTACAACACACAATATCCACAAACTGAGGGGGCCAAGATCATAAAGTGCAGGCTGATAGATATCTTGTACAGGCCTGTCTTGCATCATGGCTTACTTTTGCTTAAAATACAAGAAACTTGCCCAAATCAAGAGAACTTGGAATTGCATTGAGCCTGAAACACGAGCCTTTGATCCCTCAAACACTCTTGAACATCAAATCACCTTCCTCTTGCAAAAACAGGGCAGTTTCTGCACTTGGAGTTCCATAGCCAAAACCCCTCGTGCGTTTTTCCCCAAACCTGTTCAAACACATTCTATATAGCCTATCCAAGCTATCCCAACCATTGGCCTTGAACTTTAACTCCATTTGCAAGCTTCACCATTTCTGTTTTCAGCTTGTGCAGGTTGACTTCTACAGGCTTGTTCAAGCACATCCAAAGCAAACTAAGCATTGGGGAAGGTCAGAGGAAGTTCAGGCAAGCTCTCAAGTACCTCAGGTCTCACTGAAAATCTCCACATTGCCATACGCGAGTTCAACTGAAACAGGTTTTTGTCAACTTCCTATCTCTCTATTTAGGAATCATTAGGCTTAGGTTTGTGAATAAAAAAATGTAGTACTCATAGCCCTGAAGCTGTACATATGCTCAGTTTTCATTTAAGTTAAACGTGTTAAGAGAATTTGATTCATGAACTTCCTGAAAAATTTAGGTTAGAAATTAGGGCCAGAGAAATTATCTCTGGTCTTTGAGAGTTAGATTAAGTTTCTTATATGGTTGAATTCGTCTTGAAAAATGCTACAACTTTGATGTTATGAGTTTTTGCATTAGAGCATGTATGCAGGATCTGGACTTTAGTACAGGGCATGCGTTTTTGTTTGACAAAGGTTGAAGATGAAGTTCAGTGAGCTGGGCTTGGTTCTAGCTCACTTTTTGCACCCCCTGCCTTGCTGACTGCACCCCCTGGCCCATTTCTTCATATTTTTTATATTTTTGTATTTATTTTTCATTTCTGATTTTATTTTATTATTTTCTAAACATAAAAAATACCAAAAATATTTTTATAAATTTTCACATTTATTTTTGTATTTTATTTTATTTTTCTAACATAAAAATAATTTAGTGAGTATATACTTTTATTTTATTTAATGAAAACTTGAAAATAATACATAATAATATTATACCTTTATTTTTTATTTTTTATTTATTTATACTTAAATAATATTTTTCTAAATATATTTTTATCTTGTATATATTTTATTTTATTTTATTGTACATGAATAATATAAATATATATTTACTTTCTTAAAAGAAAATTAGGGTTTTTACCCTTAATGAAAAAATAATCTTTTTAATTCTTTTTTTAATACATTAAATATTATACTTTTACATACATAAAAATAAAAAAATAAAAACATCTTTTTACATAGTTATAATATTTTGCACATTTATATTTAAATTGCTTATTTAATTATTGCCAATTTATTTGTACCATTTATTCAATTTGGATGTAATAGTAAATATTAGGGTTTTATTTTCTTGCAAATATTCCCCATTCAAAATTGTATCCCCCTCCCCATACCAATGTTGTAATAACTTAGGTTTATTTTGCGCACTTTATGCTTTCAAATATACCATGATTAGATATTAGGGTTTGTATGCAAAAACCAAAAATCAAACAAATAGCTTGACTAATACAAAAACAAAAAAGCATGTAAATTGATAACACAATGCACACATGCACCCCTATGGTTTCATCCACTTGTTGCCTTGAAAATGGCTATGTTATGCATGTTGAGTATCTTGGCAAAACAAAAACAAAACAAAAAGATCATAGTCCCTCGATGACGCTATCTTGGTTGCCTATACAAAATGATCTAGTCCCTCAAAAATTTGCTAAAGATACTTAGCACAATTGCTATCATGGTCAATACGATGACCCGCGCCTGTCCCGTTTAACATCCAAATACAAGATTGTTTACCAAATGCAATGGTAAAACAACACTGTCAAAAGGATTGAAAATGTGTAAGAAAGATCTTTGAGTAGATAGGGTAGACAACTCTTAGTTACTTGATCAAAACTTGCAAACCATCCTTGCTATTTTCAAATACACCTCACAACACAATTTCAAAACATTTCCCAAAACAAACTTTCAAACATTGAAATATCTTTTCAAAAGACAAACACCTTTGTATATATTCAAACAAGAATCATTACAAAGGTTGCCTAGACAAGGCCTCTTTTTCAAAGCATTTTCAAAAAAACTGCACACAAAGCACCATTTCAAACAATTGAAAAGCAAAAGCAAGTGATCTAAACAAGTAACTAAGAACCCATGGATAACCATGGATGAAAAAGGTGCTTGCACATTCCCTTTTCATAATCTACCCCCCGAACCCAAGAAAACATCTCAAAGGTCTTTCCTGTGCTTTTTGACCTTTCCTTTGGATAAATAAAAAGTCGGTGGCAACTCTTGCTAAACCGAAACATTTGCAAACACAAACGCAAAACCTCAAGTCAGTTCTCCCACCGCATCACAGAACTGGCGACTCTGCTGGGGACTTATCTAAAAGTGGGGTTACCTTAGGGTTTTAGATCACCTTTACATGCTTATCTTATTTGACTTGTATGCTTTACTTTTTGGGTCCTTGTTTGGGGTTTATATTAAATCCTACACCCGGATTTGGGGACACCTTTTAGGTAAGTATCAATAAATTGTGAGGGAACTGTGCGGGGTATACTGACATGGTTGAAGCAGTAGCTACGTTGATGTGGCACATTGGTTGGTATCGGTAACCCTTGAGTTGAATCAAGGAGAGTACGGGGCCGCCACGTGGTGTCGTGAAGCATCAATTGACTTTAGAACCTTACTTGACCATCTTGGCCTCTTAGGATGTAGTGAGATGACCAGCTTTAGTGCAGTCCGAAGTTGGTAGATACTCGATACTACACTCATTGAGGGTTGTTTTCTTGGAATATTTTGGTCGCCAGTTAAGTGGCTAAACTGAAACAATGAACACAGAAAATAATCCAGTGATATTGAGCTCCTTAGAACCCGGTTACTATTTATAGGACAGGTTGAGCCAACTCACTTCAAGAGGGTACTTACCTATGAAACCCCATGCAAGCATGAAACTAGGAACTTGTGTGATTTATTTGTACATATACTTGTGCATACATCATGAACATCATAAAGCATCATATGCATCCACTAACCATTTCAAGGGTTTGGATCTTCATCTTTGTTCCTGTTTTGTAGGTTATGGAATCACTTCGCAGGAAAACAATTCAAGTCAGCCTTGTGAGGATCCCTCCTTAACTCAAGGAGCTTACTTCCAAGATTCCAGAGAATTCTCTCTTCAGTGAAAGACATGGCAGACTTCTCAGCTTGGTTAACTCCAACATTGAAGAAGACATGATGAAAGTTCTCTTCCAGTTCTTTGACCCCCTACACCACTATTTCACATTTCCTGATTACCAACTAGTGCCTACTTTGGAGGAATTTTCTCAACTCCTGAGGATTCCTATTCTCCATCAACTACCCTACAACGGTACGGAAAGAGAACCAAAGCCTGAAGTTGTTGCCCAGGGTCTTATGATGCCTTACCCCTACATTCTGCCTATGATCAAAGAGCCTGTTATGGAAGGAGAGGTTCCATACACCCTCCTACATCCTGACATGCCAACATCATTGGAGGATTTGCAAAAGAGTTGGATACAGCTCAAGGAAGAACGAAATGATTTTGAAGCCAGCTTCTACGCCAGTGAGTAGAAGGTTTTGGAACTTACTCATCGACTCCACGAAGAGAAGACTCTCAACACCTACATCTCACCAAAGAGGATGCGCAATGTCTTTTTACATTAAGAATTTTGTAATATTTTGCCCATGGGGCATTTATGTACTAACAAATTTCTTCTTATTAATATGACGTGTGTTCTTTTTGTTTGCAACAACTTTGAATTTCTGAATCCTTGAATGCATTACATGAATACATATCATTCATCATATGCATAAACAGGTCTTCACACCAGGTTTCCTTATCTCGCTGTTGTTTATTTCAGCAAGATGGATATAGAGCAGACGGTCAAAGATCTACAAGCACAGAATTCGCAGTTCCAACAACTCCTCATGACCTTGGCAAAGGGTCAAGAGGACCTTAAAGCACTGTTAGAGAAGGAAAATGAAAAAGAAAAGGAGAAAAAGAAGAAAAGAGTGAGTGTGGCTACTCTGGGAAGAAGTTTTGAGAACCAAGCTAGAAGAGTCCTGGATTTCCCCTCAACGTCTGATGAAGGGGTTAGCAAAGGAAAGGGAGTTGCGGTGCCCTCCGAGTCTGAGGCTGAAGAAGAAGAGGAAGAGGATGAAGATTACTCTAAGCAGCAGTACCCTTCTGCAGACGACAAGTATAAAAATCTGGAAGAGCGGTTGGCAGATATGGAGGTACAAAGGGTTCCTGGGATGGATTTTGAGGAGCTAGGGTTGGTTGCTGGGATTGTGATTCCCCCCAAATTCAAGGTGCCTACATTTGCAAATACGATGGTTTGTCTTGTCCGAAGATGCACCTACGGTCTTACGTCAGAAAGATCCAACCTCATTCTTCTGATAAGGATTTGTGGGTCCACTATTTTCAAGATAGTCTTTAGGGTACACAATTGGACTGGTTCTACCAACTTGAGAGGGCTGACGTACATAATTAGGAGGATCTGGCTGCTGCCTTCTACAGACAATATCAGTATAACGCAGACTTAGCACCTACTCGTACTCAACTACAGAGTATGGGTATGGTCTCTAACGAAGGCTTTAAGGAGTATGCCCAGAAGTGGAGGGACTTGGCTGGAAGGGTGCAGCCACCATTGTTTGAAAGAGAGCTTGTTGATATGTTCTTGGGGACGTTGTCTGGTCCATTCTTTAATCACCTGATAGGGAGTTCATCGGCAGGGTTCAATGAAATAATCATGACTGGTGAACGAGTTGAAGCTGGCATCAAGAGTGGTAAGATTCAAAAAGATACATCTTCTTCTGCCGCTGTCAAAAAACCTTTTCCAGCTAAGAAGGAGGTGTCAGCTGTTTACTCTCAAAAAGGTCGAGGAAGAGTAGAGCGTCGGCCAACGGTGGGGGCTGTAATGATCTAAAAGACTACAACTGATCAACCTAAAAACGATCAACCAAGAACCAACCAACAAAGAGGAGGAAGGCCTGCTAGGCAGTTCACCAAAATAAACATGACGCCTGCCCAGGTTCTCCCCCATCTCTTGAAGCTGAACCTTACAACCTTGAGAGATCCGCCACAAAATCCGAATATAACTTCTCCTTTTTATCATGCCAATGCTAAATGTGCTTACCATTTTGACAGCATAGGGCACGACACCAACAACTGTTGCCCTCAAAAACAAGATCCAAGATTTAATAGATGCCAAGGAGGTAGAATTCGACGCGCCCGAAAAGCCGAACGTGATTTCTTCCCCAATGCCAAATCATGGTCACAGTGCCCATGCTATCGAAGAGGATCTATATGTCGTTGTTGTTGATGACTTAATGACTCCATTGCTAATAATCAAGATGAATCTGTTGAAAGCCGGGATTTTTCCAGGCTTTGAAAAAGATTGCTACTTCTGTTTGCCCCTACAATCCGACTGACCGTTATTGAAGTTAGGCGTCCAACACCTAATGGATAATCAAGAGATCCTCTTTCAGAAAACTCATGTTACTCCTGTTACTCCTGTTACTTCAACCAATGATGTTGCTATAATTACCATTTCCGACAATCTTTCCAAGGTCTCCAAAAGACCTGTTAAGATTACACCCGATCTAAAGTTTGTACCGCTGAAGATTACTATGTCGGGGCCTATCCCATACAAGTCCAATAAGACAATACCATGGAATTATGGAGGAGAGATCTTCTATCACGGCGTTAAGCAGATTGAATCAGTGGAAGAGAATTCCGATGAAGAAACTCCTGACATAGGAAATATTGCAGGGACAAGTAAGATCACTCGTAGCGGAAGAATCTTCTCCCCGGAGATTGCTCCTCCAAGGGCAATCTTCGGACCCTCAAGTGCTCCTATGCCAGTCAAGATATTTGTGCGAAGTCCAGTTATTGAAGAAATTGTTACTCCCGAAGTTATACCCTCTGCTGTTACTGCTGATAAAGGTAAGGGGATCCAAGAAGCGCCCGTCAGGACGAGGGCTCAGACTTTGGTTATCCCCGAGACCACCCGAAAGGAAATGGAGGAGATTTTAAAGATAATTAAGAAAAGCGACTATGATGTCATAGAGCAGCTGGGGCAAACCCCTTCAAAAATCTCTATGCTGGCTCTATTGCTCTGCTCCTAGGCTCATGCCAAAGCCTTGATCAAATTCCTGAAGACGACGCACGTTCCTCAAGAAACTTCTGCGGATCAGTTTCAAGAGTGTGTAGCTAGCCTTACAGCCGACAATGATCTTGACTTCTCTGATGCCGATCTAACATCTAAGGGAAGAAAGCATAATGATGTGTTGCATGTCTCGGTAGAGTGCAGAGGGACCACACTTGCTCACATTCTGGTTGATACCGGGTCATCTTTAAATCTCCTACCAAAGAAAGCATTGGACAGACTAGACTGTGAAGTTTTGACCTTAAACCCCAGTAATATCATTGTTAGAGCCTTCGACAGTTATAAGCGGATGGTTCACGGAGAAGTGGACATCCCAATTAAGGTGGGAACGGAAATTTTCAACTCTACATTTTATGTGATGGACGTCCGTCCTTCATATTCATGCTTGTTAGGAAGGCCATGGATCCACAATGTTGGGGCAGTCACTTCTTCTCTACACCAAATGCTAAAATATCCAGTCCAGGGGAAAATCATAATGGTTCATGGTGGGGAGGAGTATATGATAAGCCACCTTAACTCTTTCCGCTACATGGAGTTAGATGGTGAATTCATAGAAACACCTTTCCAACACTTTAAAGAGGTTTCTCCTGAAGTTGCGACAACTAAGACAATGACTTATGTACCCATCATTACCAAGCCTGTGTCCCGGATGTCATCCCTTAAAGATGCGAAGGCTATAATCAAGGAAGGAGGAAGTACAATGTGGGGTCAGCTACCAGATTTTCCTTTCAAGACAGATAAGTTCAGTTTGGGTTTCACTGCTGCTAGTCAGAAGGTTGTGCGTCACTCCCGGGCTGGAGGACCACCATTAAAGATCACTCATCATGGAGTTCATGCTTTGAAAGATGTGGAAGATGAGAGCAACTTTGAAGATTGGATTTTCCCGACCATTGAAGGAGGACTGAACAACTGGGAGGCGAAAGACTTCGTTCCCATTTCTTTCATCAATCAGTAATTTCTCTTTTGAACATTTTTTGTTGGTCTGTAATAATTTTTAAACAATTCGTACACTCTTTTTGCCTTGTGCCTTACCCGGGGCATATAGGTCCATTTGTAAGGGTTTTGATTCTTCATTTTCATATGCCATTTTTAATGAATCATGGACGTTTTCATATATAAACTTTTGTGTTCATTTTCTTTCTTTTTACATTTTATTTTGTTTAAAGGTGGCTATCCCTTACACACACCCACACTCACAAAATGCAGGTACCCATCCACTCTGGATTCCATGGGTAACAATTCTGCTATGGCCTTCAGTGACTCTGAAGATCTGGTCAATCATGCCGAATATGAAGGTGATGAAGACTGTGAAGTGCCTGGAGAGTTGGCTAGACTTCTACAACAGGAAGAAAGGGCTATTCTGCCCCATGAAGAACTGTTAGAGACTATCAACTTGGGTACTGCCGAAGACAGAAGAGAGGTTAAAGTGGGTGCCAACCTAAATCCAAATGTCAAAGAGCGCTTAGTTCAGCTGTTAAATGAATATGTTGAGATCTTCTCCTGGTCCTATGAAGACATACCAGGACTCGATACAGATATTGTGGTTCACCGTCTCCCTATAAGAGAAGACTGTCCACCAATTAAACAGAAAGTCTGTCGAATGAGGCCTGATATGTCTGAGAAGATCAAAGCCGAGGTGATGAAGCAGTTCAATGTCGGGTTTCTTGCTGTTACTTCCTATCCACAATGGGTTGCTAACATTGTGCCCATGCCTAAGAAAGATGGCAAAGTGAGAATGTGTGTGGACTATAAATATTTAAATAGGGCTAGCCCTAAAGATGACTTTCCACTACCACACATTGACATCTTGGTTGACAATACAGCTCAACATAAGGTATTTTCTTTCATGGATGGATTTTCGGGATACAACCAGATCAAAATGGCCCCCGAAGACATGGAGAAGACTACCTTTGTTACGCAGTGGGGTACCTTTTGTTATAAAGTGATGCCATTCGGACTAAAGAATGTCGGGGCAACCTATCAGCGAGCCATGGTAGCTTTGTTTCATGACATGATACATCATGAGATCGAAGTCTACGTAGACGACATGATAGCCCGTTCACAGATAGAAGAAGAACACCTCGACCATCTGCAAAAGCTGTTTGTCAGGTTGAAGGAGTATAAGCTCAGACTGAACCCTAGCAAGTGCACTTTCGGAGTCAGGTCCGGTAAACTTTTGGGATTCATCGTTAGCAACAAAGGCATCGAGGTTGATCCTGCCAAAGTCAAAGCCATATAAGAAATGCCTGCCCCGCACTGAAAAGGAGGTCAGAGGTTTCTTAGGACGCCTAAAATATATTGCAAGGTTCATTTCTCACCTGACATCTACCTGTGAGCCAATCTTCAAGCTGTTGAAGAAAGATCAGGTGGTTGAATGGAATGATGACTGTCAAGTTGCTTTCGATAAAATCAAGGAGTATTTGCTAGAACCTCCTATCTTGATGCCACCCGTCGAAGGAAGGCCTTTAATCATGTATCTGATTGTCTTAGATAATTCAATGGGGTGCGTACTGGGCCAACATGACGAGTCTGGCCGAAAAGAGCATTCCATTTATTACCTTAGCAAAACGTTTACCGACTGTGAGACTCGCTACTCACTGCTCGAGAAAACTTGTTGTGCTTTGGTATGGGCTGCTCGCTGGCTAAGGCAGTATATATTGACACATACCACTTTGCTGATTTCTTAAATGGATCCGATCAAGTACACCTTCGAAAAGCCTGCTTTATCTGGAAGAATCGCTAGATGGAAAATGATCCTGACTGAGTATGATATCCAATACACGACCCAAAAATCTATAAAGGGGAGTGTACTAGCTGACCATCTAGCTCATCAAGCTGTCGAAGATTACCAATCCATGAAGTTCGACTTCCCAGACGAGGACATTATGACATTGGGCAACATTGAAGGTAACGGACCGTATGACGGACCTGAACAAGGATCCCGATGGACTCTGTACTTTGATGGTGCCTCCAACGCACTTGGGAACAGTATCGGCGCAGTACTTATCTCTCCAGAAGGTTGCCATACACCTTTCACTGCTAGACTCTGCTTCAGCTGCACCAACAACATGGCCGAGTATGAAGCTTGTATCTTTGCTCTCAAGGCTGCTATTGACTTGGGAATCAAATATTTGATTGTATTTGGGGACTCAGCTTTGGTTATCAGTCAAATCAAAGGAGAGTGGGATACTAAGCACCCTAACCTCATCCCTTACAAAGAACATGTCTTGACGTTGTTACCACATTTCGAGCAGATTACCTTCGAGCACTTCCCGCGAGAAGAGAATCAGTTGGCAGATGCGCTAGCTACAATGTCGTCCATGTTTAAACTTAACTGGGATAATTAGGCACCTCAAATCACCATTGAACTAATGGACGAACCTGCATATTGTCACAAGATTAATGCCGAAGAAGTAATGGACCGACCTTGGTTTCACGACGTCAAAAGGTATCTCGAAGCACAAGAGTACCTTGAAGGAGCTTCAGTCAACGACAAAAAGTTCTTAAGGAGGTTTGCGGCCAAGTTCTTTTTGAGCAATGGTATCCTATACAAGCGCAATCTTGATTGTGTCCTACTCTGTTGTATGGACAAAGTTGAAGCTGATCAGGTCATGGTTGAACTACATAATGGCACCTTAGGCACCCACTTGAGTGGACATACGATGGCTAAGAAGATTCTACGGGCAGGCTACTACTGGTCTACCATGGAAGCTGACTGTCATCAATATTCTCGTACTTGTCACAAATGCCAAATCTATGCGGACAAGGTACATATTCCTCCAGTTCCTCTCAATGTCCTAACAGCTCCTTGGCCATTCGCAATGTGGGGTATCGACATGATTGGAGAAATTAAACCTACGGTATCCAATGGACATTGCTTCATCCTGGTGGCTATTGATTACTTTACCAAGTGGGTCGAAGCAGCTTCCTTCGCCTTCGTTACAAAGAATATGGTTGCCCGTTTCATCAAGCAGAACCTCATATGCCGGTATGGTATCTCCGACAGGATCATCACTGACAACTATACAAATTTGAACAATACTGCTCTGTGCGACCAGTTCAAGATTCAACATCACAATTCATCTCCCTATCGGCCTAAGATGAACGGTGATGTCGAAGCTGCGAAAAAAAATATCAAGAAGATCATTCAAAAGATGGTAGTCACCTACAAGTACTGGCACGAGATGTTACCGTTTGCTCTGCACGAGTACCGTACCACGACACGCACTTCAACTAGGGTAACACCCTTTTCTTTGGTATACGGCATAGAAGTTGTTTTACCTATCGAGGTTCAGATTCCTTCCTTGAGAATTATGAAGGATGCTGGTTTGAGTGAAGATGATTGGATTCAGACTCGGCTCGATCAACTTAACTTGATTGATGAAAAGTGACTTACTGTTGTTTGCCATGGTCAGGCGTATCAAAAACGTATGATCAAGGCCTTCAACAAGAAAGTCAAGAGACAAGTATATCAAGTCGGGGACCTTGTAATCAAGCGAATCATCTTGCCGCAAAGTGATCCCAGGGGAAAATGGACTCCTACTTACGAAGGACCATTTGTGATCAAAAACATCTTTTCTAGTGGGGCAATGATTCTGACCACCATGGACGGCGATGACCTGTCGCACCCTGCAAACACAGACATAGTCAAAAGATACTACACATAAACGACCCGACAAGTTGAAAACCCGAAAGGGCGACTTGGGCAAAAATGGGCATCCCGGTGAATCGAAAACCCGAAAGGGCGGTTCAGGCAAAAATTAGGGATAAATATAAAAAATTTGTACACCCGGCAAGTTGAAAACCCGAAAGGGCAACTTGGGCAAAAAAGGGTTTCCCGGTGGATCGAAAACCCCGAAAGGGAGATTCAGGCAAAAGTTAGGGAATTAAAGTGTATGACTATGTCTCGTCGGATCACTTTAAGGAGAATCTCTTCACAGACAAGCTTCGAGCTTCTGATCAATCCAATCATTTGCGGACGAAGCAACGAATGGACAAGATACTCAGAGTTACGAAGGCTATAGCAGAATGGGAATCCCATGGAATTGTTACACATAGCCATCTTCCTTTGTATAAACTTTTTCTCAATTTTATGACAACACTCTCTTACTAGGATGTTTGTCTCCCTTGTACAAAATACTTACAGAGTTAATACAAAGATACTTCAAAGTGCAGAAAATTGCTTGCCTTTCCTTTCTTTCTACACTTATGTTTTATTTAAAAACGTCCAATGATTTATTTAATGAGCATATGCATTTGAATATAATCACTGCTTACAAATAAAACGGAATGAGAAAGAATAATTACTGATAGGATGAAAGTATAGGAAAATGTCTTTAGACTATTCCAGGAGAAATCACCTGTAATACATCATCCAGATCCCGGCGGAACTAAAGCCTTGAAATGCATATCCCCAGCGGAGTTAAGTTTCAAAAATCCCTATCAGGGTTGAGCTTTCAAACTCCCTATCCCCAGCAGAGCAAAACTTTGAACTACAAACCCTCGGTAAGGATGAAACTTTCTTCCCCAAGCGGAGCCAAAACTTCAGCCTTTGAACACCAGTGGAGACCATCCAATTTCCTCCATTGTCCCTGAAGAGTCACTTTAAAACCAGATAATTCCCCAGAGAGTTATTCTTCCCCAGTGAAGTCGCCACGATCAAATCAGCACGTAATTAAGATCCCCAATGGAAGCCATTCAGTTTTACTGATACCCCCAATAGAGCGGAGATCCTCACTCTTGAAGTCCCCAGTAGATTGGCATACAACCCAAACTCATGATCTCCCCAGCGGTATAGCTTCTCCCTACAGAAGTTGTCAAAGATTTTGAATCTCCAACAACGGTCATAGATATATTTTCCCCGACAGCGGTCAAAGATTTTATTATCTCCAATTATCCAGGATTTATTTTCCTCAGCAAAACAGCCAATCAGCTTACATGCGCATACATTACATTCATATATCATAGACATTTGATAAAACACATATATTGCATCATACATTTCATGCAACATAACTTTGTGTTTCAGCTAACATTCTACCCTTTTCAGGAAGAAATTAATAGCTACCTAAAAACAGATAGTCAAAGCTCAGAAAACGGCTTAGAAATGATCCAGACACGGATGCTTTCCTATTTGTTTATCCAAATCAAGGGGCAGATTCTTGTTCCAGTTATGAAGCCTGGATTCAACCAGATAATACCTTAATTATACTGAAGCCCAGAGATCGACCGGAAAATAGTTGAATCCCCTGCAAATCCTTCTGAAGATTGGACGTTGACCAGATAGGAAGCAAAGTATCATGAAGCCTAGATGTTGACCAGATAGTAATACAAGACTGTGAAGCCTGGACGTTGACCAGAAAGCAGTAAGGTATACTGTGAAACTTGGATGTTGACCAAATAACAGTTTACTCGGCCAATTACTTTGAAGCCCAGATTCAAACGGATATTAGTAGGCCCCAAAATCAAAAGGGAAACCCGGATGTTGACCGAATAACCATTTGATATCCTTCTGAAGACTGGACGTTGACCAGATAGGAAGCAAAGTATCATGAAGCCTGGATGTTGACCAGATAGCAATACAAGACTGTGAAGCCTGGACGTTGACCAGATAACATTAAGGTATACTGTGAAACTTGGATGTTGACCAAATAACAGTTTACTCGGCCAATTACTTTGAAGCCCAAATTCAACCGGATATTAGTAGGCCCCAAAATCAAAAGGGAAACCTGGATGTTGACCGGATAACCATTTGATATCCTTCTGAAGACTGGACGTTGACCAGATAGGAAGCAAAGTATCGTGAAGCCTGGATGTTTACCAGATAGCAATACAAGACTGTGAAGCCTGAATGTTGACCAGATAACAGTAAGGTATACTGTGAAGCTTGGACATTGACCAAATAACAGTTTACTCGGCCAATTACTTTGAACCCCGGATTCAATCGGATATTAGTAGGCCCAAAATCAAAGGGAAAACCGGGTGCGACCAGATAACCACTTGATTTCCTTATGAAGCCTGGATGTTGACCTGATAGGAAGTAAAGACTGTGAAGCCTGGGTGTTGACCAGATAGCAGTTCACTGTCACCTTTACAACCAAGAGATGACTCCCCAGTAGGATAATAGACGACTGAAGTTCTATTTCTACCACGACTGAGACCAGCATTCCCCGGCGTAGTCCTCCTCAACAACAGGTATACGGGCTCTCGCAAAGGATTCTCTTATGCGATCAATTCTATTGGATGGCATATTTAAGCCCATCTCCGACAAGATTCTGTCACGTCTTCCAAATGGCATCTTTAAGCCCATTCCTTCAACTACATTTGACGAGTGCAAATTTACGGGCACTCTAGTGTCCAATCCTCTTTTACCTTCGAGTCACGAAAGGAAAACTTGCCAATCTAACTATTCAGGTTCAAGAAGATTGAACAGGGGCAGCTGTTGTACCCCAAAATTTTCCCTCTCATTTTATCAAGATTTCCCCTCACAAGACTCTTAGGACTCAAGACCAAGCTAGGGTTTGCTCTGCTCAAGACATCTCCTTGCACTGTTGACCTGAAATTAGGGTTTGAGTTTGCACAAGGATTTTTGGACTTTCAATGCCTCATGGGACTTTCATACTTCATATTGGACCTATAAGATTTCCTCTACCAAGTTTCAAGCCTTGAATCAAATTTTTGCCCAATCAATTGGTCAGTTGACCTAGAAATCAGTTGTATTGGGGAAAAGTCAACTGTAGCCAATTTACAGTCAAACCTCACAATTTTTTATCCTCCTCAACATTATAGGCTCATATGAACCATTTGATCAAGTTTGGACTACAACTCTTCAAGAAATTTGATCAGATCATCAAAAGGGCAAAATGGTCATTTTTAGGGTTTTGACTGTATAAGGGCAATTTCTGATTTTTCACCTAGCCAATGGCAAATTGGGTTCAAGCATGGACTCAAGGACTCAATGGCATCATCTTGACCTATTCACAAGGTTCAAAAAATCTCAAATGCATTGGATTAATAGATGAATTTTCCAGTCAACTGATCAAAATTTGATTGTACACTAAAAAGTCAAACTTTGACTTTTTTTGTCAAAATCAAGTGCCAAGGGTTATTTTTCATCAAGATGTCTCAAGCCATGAAACTTGTTCATCAAGAAACCTAATTTTGCAAATTAGGGTTTAAGATTGAAAAAATTTCATAACTTAGAATTTTTCTAAGTTATGAAATTTTCTTAATTTTTCCCAACTTTGCCCAACATTTTCACTATGATGCAATTGGATTCAAACAAAACTTCCAACATGAAAGTTGTAGTCCTCCACAAAGTCTACAACTTTTACTCACAAAGTTTTCCCAAAAGAAGCTTGGATCTCAAGTTATGATTTTTGGAACAAGGGTCCATGAAACTTTTAACTTAGTGAAATTTTGCCCTAGTTTAGGCAGGATTTTGACCTATCTTCATGGCAATTTTTCACTTAGTTTCACTTGGAATCTCAAAATTCATTTCAAATATGGATTGTAGAGCTTGCTACAAGATTTCCAAAATGTCCAAGAACTCTCCAAAATCATTTGTGGTTATGGAGAATCGAAGGCTTGAAGTTGGAAAAAACTCACTTTTGATCCATGGCATTTTCATATTGATACAAGTTGAAAACTCTAATCAGCCTTGTTTGTACTTGATTACAGGTCCCAAAACCCTTCCATACTCAATAATTAAATGCAAATCCATTGGTTTGAGGCTTTTTTCTGGTCATGGGAGGATTGCACAAAAGATTAATCCTAAAATAGCAAAAAGGCAACATTGCCATTTTTGTCAAATTTGCTTTATGTCAAATAGAATCCTTGAGCCTTGAACAAGATCTGGTACAGCACATAATATCCACAAACTGAGGGGGCTAAGATCACAAAGTGTAGGCTGATAGATAGCCTGTACAGGCCTGTCTTGCATCATGGCTTACTTTTGCTTAAAATACAAGAAACTTTCCCAAATCAAGAGAACTGGCATATCTGTTATAAACAAGCTTGGCAAGCATTTAAAACAAGTTCTTGGCATCACATTGAGCCTAAAACACGAGCCTTTGATCCCTCAAACACTCTTGAACATCAAATCGCCTTCCTCTTGCAAAAACAAGGCAGTTTTTGCACTTGGAGTTCCATAGCAAAAACCCCTCGTGCGTTTTGCCCCAAACTTGTTCAAACACATTCCATATAGCCTATCCAAGCTATCCCAACCATTGGCCTTGAACTGTAAATCGATTTGCAAGCTTCAGCATTTCTATTTTCAGCTTGTGCAGGTTGACTTCTACAGGCTTGTTCAAGCACATCCAAAGCAAACTAAGCATTGGGGAAGGTCAGAGGAAGTTCAGGCAATCTCCCAAGTACCTCAGGTCTCACTGAAAAGCTCCACATTGCCATACGCGAGTTCAACTGAAACAGGTTTTTGTCAACTTCCTATCTCTCTATTTATGAATCATTAGGCTTAGGTTTGTGAATAAAAAATGTAGTACTCATAGCCCTGAAGCTGTACATATGCTCAGTTTTCAATTAAGTTAAACGTGTTAAGAGAATTTGATTCATGAACTTCCTGAAAAAGTTAGGTTAGAAATTAGGGTCATAGAAATTCTCTCTAGTCTTTGAGAGTTAGATTAAGTTTCTTATATGGTTGAATTCATCTTGAAAAATGCTACAACTTTGATGTTATGAGTTTTTGCATTATAGCACATATGCAGGATCTGGACATTTGTACAGGGCGCGCATTTTTGTGTGACAAAGGTTGAAGATGAAGTTCAGTGGGCTGGGCTTGGTTCTGGCTCACTTTTTGCACCCACTGCCTTGCTGACTGCACCCCCCTGGCCCATTTCTTCATATTTTTTATATTTTTGTATTTATTTTTCATTTCTGATTTTATTTTATTATTTTCTAAACATAAAAAATACCAAAATTTTTTTTATAAATTTTCACATTTATTTTTGTATTTTATTTTATTTTTCTAACATGAAAATAATTTAGTGAGTATATACTTTTATTTTATTTAATGAAAACTTTAAAATAATACATAATAATATTATACCTTTATTTTTTATTTTTTATTTATTTATACTTAAATAATATTTTTCTAAATATATTTTTATCTTGTATATATTTTATTTTATTTTATTGTACATGAATAATATAATTAATATATATTTACTTTCTTAAAAGAAAATTAGGGTTTTTACCCTTAATGAAAAAATAATCTTTTTATTTCTTTTTTTAATACATTAAATATTATACTTTTACATACATAAAAAAAAACAAAAAAAAAACATCTTTTTACATAGTTATAATATTTTGCACATTTATATTTAAATTGCTTATTTAATTATTGCCAATTTATTTATTTGTACCATTTATTTAATTTGGATGTAATAGTAAATATTAGGGTTTTATTTTCTTGCAAATATTCCCCATTCAAAATTGTATCCCCCTCCCCATACCAATGTTGTAATAACTTAGGTTTATTTTCCGCACTTTATGCTTTCAAATATACCATGATTAGAGATTAGGGTTTGTATGCAAAAATCCAAAATCAAACAAATAGCTTGACTAATACAAAAACAAAAAAGCATGTAAATTGACAACACAATGCACACATGCACCCCTAGGGTTTCATCCACTTGTTGCCTTGAAAATGGCCATGTTATGCATGTTGAGTATCTTGGCAAAACAAAAACAAAACAAAAAGATCATAGTCCCTCGATGACGCTATCTTGG
Organism: Vicia faba; assembly: GCA_948472305.1. NCBI lineage: Eukaryota > Viridiplantae > Streptophyta > Magnoliopsida > Fabales > Fabaceae > Vicia > Vicia faba. The sequence continues at coordinate 1,245,728,658 of OX451741.1, forward strand.
TTGCCTACACAAAATGATCTAGTCCCTCAAAAATTTGCTAAAGATACTTAGCACAATTGTTATCATGGTCAATACGATGACCCGTGCCTGTCCCGTTTAACATCCAAATACAAGGTTGTTTACCAAATGCAATGGTAAAACAACACTGTCAAGGATTGAAAATGTGTAGGAAAGATCTTTGAGTAGATATGGTAGACAACTCTTAGTTACTTTGATCAAAACTTGCAAACCATCCTTACTATTTTCAAATACACCTCACAACACAATTTCAAAACATTTCCCAAAACAAACTTTCAAACATTGAAATATCTTTTCAAAAGACAAACACCTTTGTATATATTCAAACAAGAATCATTACAAAGGTTGCCTAGACAAGGCCTTTTTTTCAAAGCATTTTCAAAAAAAACCACACATAAAGCACCATTTCAAACAATTGAAAAGCAAAAGCAAGTGATCTAAACAAGTAACTAAGATCCCATGGATAACCATGGATAAAAAGGGTGCTTGCACCTTCCCTTTTCATAATCTACCCCCCGAACCCAAGAAAACATCTCAAAGGTCTTTCCTGTGCTTTTTGACCTTTCCTTTGGCTAAATAAAAAGTCGGTGGCGACTCTTGCTAAACCAAAACATTTGCGAACACAAACGCAAAACCTCAAGTCAGTTCTCCCACCGTATCACGAGCGTGAAGAGTACATAAGGCCTTGCAATACTAACAGAGCAATAAAGGGAAGGAAAAAGCCATATGAGCTCTATATAGTTTCCCATATTAGTCAATTTAGAGATATGATCATCAAAGCTCCCAAAACAGAGATTGAGGACCCTTGAAAACATGTCACGAATAAAGTTCGTTTAATAAATGCAAGAAACCCTTCTGATGAAGATTATAGTCGGTCAACACTACTCAAACCGGCAAGCCAAAAGTGATAAGAAATGGATATTCCACTTGGTTATGTTTTTATTATGTAAAGCTAAATGTTTTCAATATTATATAGTGACACTTCTTGCAATAAAATAATACTATTTTCATTAAACATGTTTTCCCTATGATCCATGAATGCTCAAACCATATGATAAATAAATAATTCTTAAAGTGCAAACACACGAGTAAAACAGCACACTCTGAAGATGGTGAATAAATGGGTTATCCCTCTCTTGGTAGCTAGTCACTCCAAAAGGTGAGATAGATCACCATTATGTCAACCTCAAACTAGGTCTTCACCCAAGGACAGAACCACATTGCCAACACTGTTGGCATGTGCCCCCACTTAGTTTTGATTCAAAGTGAGCCATATTGCCAACACTATAGGCAAGTGCCCATTTCTTTGTTTTAATTCATTTAACTTTTAGAAAAAAACAAAAAATATACTATTAATAACATATATACTTTTTTTTTATTTTTTCCTAATTTATTTTTTAAAGCATACACATATAATTTTTTGCACATAAAATTTGCATATTGATTATTTTTAAATATAAAGTATAGTATGTTAATTAATAAATTATTTCGAATACTTATTTTTTGGTTTAAAAATAAAAAAATTAAAACAATCATAAAATTATATGTAATATTGCTCAACTATTCAATTTTTCTAGCTCAGTCCCTGTCTTCACCTAGAGATAGGGAATGGGAACTGACCCTTGGTTGGGCATGGTCTTTACCGATCTATAATAAAACTTTAAGCATAACCTTAGAAATAAAAACTATCCCTCAGAGCATTGAACTCAAGATGTAGAACAAACAACATTGCATGTAAAGAAGTAATAAACACTAAGGCACACTAGACAACGAAAACCCAAAAAAAGAAGAGTAATCACTTAACCCCGAAGAGAGACTGACTTCTCATCTTCTATCATTTGATCAATACAGATTTTTCTTGTGAGATATGCAATGTGGGGGTAAAATGGTTTCACTTGCTACAAAGCATTCTATAAAGAAACATGCACAATATGAAACGTCACTTGTAGTAACTTTTCATATTCCTTTGACAAGGAAAAGTTCTCAAGGCGTATCTCATGGAGCCTGCCTTCAGCCTTCTTTCAAACTTCTTGAGTTTCCTTCAGAGAAGCTCGAAGCTTTTCCCTCTTTCTCTGAGAAAGATCCAAGGACCCGTTTGCCTCATCAAGAGCGACTTCTACCCTGGACAGTGAGGCTTAAGCGGAAACCATAGCTTCACTTTTCCTCGTTACTTCTTGCATGAGTGATTTCACGTTATCAACCAAAGTGCCATAAAAGCCAAAATTATGCATCTCCCATCTCTAAAAACAAGGAAGAGACTCCTTAAAGTTCCTCTAGAATACTGTCTCGCTCAATGGTCAGAGCCTTGACACACCCTTGAAGTTCCTTTGTGTTATTTCAAATGCGGTCCAGTGCAAAAACCTCTCATTATTGACAACACCAAAGGCCAAGACAAATAACACCTAGCGAATAAAATAAGACAACTCTGTTTGGTTGGTAAGGCAAGAATAATATTCCTCGAAGAATGAAGCATGAATCTCCCTAGCTATACATGGGATGGAGTATGCCAAAAGTACACGGGGTAAAATGGTTGGAGAAGAAGTTAAACCTCCCATGGCACCTGATATCCCTTGCATTCACCTTGTCAATAAAGCATCCTCTTGGGAACTTCAAGATCAAGACTAAGAGTTAGATTTCCTCCACCATCGGGTTGTGGTAAGCATAGATTATCGTCCACCATGACTCGGGCGAGCGAACCCTAAACCTCCACTCGTGTTGGGGGAAGGTGTGGCTTGAATAGATGGCCATATAGAAACCCCCGGAGCAGAAGATCTCCTAAAAGATATGGTATTTGAGGTAACTTATAAAAAGGGAGATGGCCTGGTATGATGCGGTGGGAGAACTGACTTGATGTTTTGCATTTCGTTCGCACTTTTGCGGTTAGCAAGAGTCGCCACCGACTTTTCTTTTATCCAAAAGGAAAGGTAAAAAAGCACAGGAAAGACCTTTCGAGATGTTTTCTCGGGTTCGGGGGGTAGATTATGAAAAGCGAAGGTACTAGCACCCTTTTCATCCATGGTTTTCCATGGGCTCTTAGTTACTTGTTTTAGATCACTTGCTTTCATTTGATTGTGTGCTTGTGGTGTGGGCTTTGAAAGTATTTTGAAAAATCTATTTGTAATGGTTCTCGTCTCTATAAGAATGTATACAAAGTTTTGTTTTGAAAAGTAGTTCAAAGAGGTGTTTGTTAATCGTGTTTTGAAAAGAGGTTTTGCAATGGTTCTCGTCTGTATAAGAACGTATACAAAACGTTTTGTCTTTTGAAAATGTTTTGAAATGGAGGTGTAGGTGTAAAAGTTTTTGTCGTGAGCAAGCGAGTAACTAAGAGCGAATCTATCTACTCGAAAGGTCTTAAGTTGTTCTTTTCTTCCTTTTAAGGGTGCTATCTTACCATTAATTTGGTAAGAAGCCCCACCATTGGATGTAACGGGACAGGCGCGGGTCAATTTTACAATCATTGAAGGAAATTTATGAGACGCTTTAGCAATTTTTGTAAAGGACAAGATCGTTTTAATCGAAGGCAACATTGAGGGTCATCGAGGGACTACGATCCTTGTTTATTGAAGGGTCATTTGATAAAATGTCTCATATTCGAGGGACGTGATTGTATTTCCGAGGCAACGAGCGAGGTTACCCTAGAGTTGCGCGTGTGAGAAAGTGTGTTGGTTTCATGTTATTTATTCTTGGATTAGGTCATCTAGCGATTGATTTTTGAATCTTGCCATACATGCCTAGTTACTATACAGTATATGGAAAACAGTAAATTGCGGGAATTGAAATTCTACGCTATTATAAAAGTATTCGGGAATGGGGGTACAATTGTTACAAATGGGGATGAATCAAATGAAAATAGCAATGTCCAAATATTAAATAATACAACCAAATCGAATTGTTGTGCGATTTAATATAAAGCTGTGACAATTTATGAAAATAAAATCAACAAAGTATGAAATGTATGTATTTACTTGAAAAGAGAAAAATAAAACCTATTGATTTAAATTTAAAAAAATCTTTATTATTATTTTTTGTGTATTCTTATTAATTATGAAATAAATTTAAAGAAAGAAAACAAACTTAGGTTAATTCTTTTTTTTGTTGATGTTTTATTAAATGTAAAAAATTAATAAAAATGAGTTTTTATAAAAAGAGAAAATGATAAAAACTAAATTAATTTAATAAAATGTTTAAGTTATGTTAGTAATATTGTAGAATAAAAAGAAAAAAATAAGAAGAAGAACAAATTACAAAAGCAAATGGGCTTAGGGAGTTTGTAACAAAACAAGCCCAAAGAAAAAGGTATCAGTTATCAAAAACGAGCCAAGGGGGGTGCAAAACGCATGGCAGATGGGCTTAAGGAGTTTGTAACAAAACAAAGCCCAATGCTCTTAAACAGTTTAACGTGTTTGATTAGGGAAGCAAAAACCAATTAGGGTTTGTGGAGACCCTTGGTACAGCGGCGCCGATCTCACCTTCTCTCATTCATCTCTTCTAATTTTTTGTTCATATTTCTATCTCTGTTATCATCTCACTGATTGCCTCTTCCTAATTTCATGAGTGAAACGACCCTTGGCCTCTTGGTCTCACTCTGATTTGCCCCTTTTCTAGAAACCATAAGTTCGGATTTATGCCTAAGATGCTCGATTATAGCTTATCTGATCTTCCCCTCAACCTTCCATTGTCGGAGCTCTCTCTCTCTCATCTCCTAACCAAGCGCTAATGGTTTTGTTCTTGAAAGGTATGGTTTTGCAAGCTTGAAGCTTGAACGATTTTGTTATTGTTTTGTTATGTTAATCTATTCTATTATCTATTGAGATGTAGGAAATGGTTTATGAGGAATGTGAAGAATCCATACCTTTAGTACTTTTCTGTGAGATGGAAAGGAATGGTAAGACTGGGAGTAGCAATCCTTGGTGGCCGAAAACGGGGGGGGGGGGGGGGGGGGGGGGGGGAAGAAATGAAGATGATTGAAGGCGTGCTTCTGGTAACCTTCTTCAGTTTTCTATGCTTTGAATGATGATGATGCAGTTTTTCTGGATTCTTGTGATTGGATATGTTGTTCTATCAGTTTTTTTACTGGTTCTGGAATTTGGTTTTGTGATGATGGTTTTAGTTTGATGATGTTTTCTGATGATAATGATTTGATGATGTTTGTTGTATATTTATTTGATGATGTTTGAGACTTTTTTTTTCTGGTTTTCTGGGTTTAAAAAGTTTGACAGGTTTGATGAGTTTGTGAAGGTTGTTGGTTTGAATACTGTTACTTTTTTATCAGTTTCAGGTTTTGAGGTTTTTGATGGTGGTTGAGATGGCTGGACAGTTTCTTGTGATTTTTTGGTTGGTTGTTGATTCGATTCTTTTGAGAGTTTTGATGGTAGTGGTTTTGTTGAAGGTTTTTGATTTGAGGCTTTGGAAGTCTTGACAGTTGACACTTTTGTTTGACAGTTTTGAAAACTTGAGGCTTTTGAGGTTCTTTTGTTTTTGTTGATGGTTTGGATGCTTTGACAGTTTGGGATTTTTTTGTGGTTTTAACTTGTTGGACAGGTTGAGATTTTTTGTGGTTTGAACTTGTTGGACAGTTTTAGAGGTTTTCTTTGGTTATGCAGTTTTGGTTTTTGAATGTTTTTGTTTTTTTTGGATTTGTTGGTTAATAAGTTTGAGGAGTTTGTTAATGTTGAGTTAACAGGTTTGGTGGAAGATGGTTTGAAGGTTGATGGCAGTTTGACAGTTTGGAGGTTTTTTTTAGTTGTGTTTGATAATTTTTTCCCCGTTTGCTTTAGCCCTGTCTACTGTTATATTAGTTGCTTTTGTTGAAATCTTATTCAAAATGGTGGGAAACCCACCAAATTTTGAATACTTTGGCATGTTGTTCTTATGCTCTTTTTGTTGCAGTTTTTGTTTTCTAGCAATTCTTATGCAATTGTGGCAATCAAGGCAGCAGGGTTGTGCATCCCTAGGTGACTTCTTTCCTCTCTCTCTCTCTCAATGACCCTAAGAGTCAATTGCTCTTTCACCTTTTTTCTGAAAAGTTTGCAAATAACTGGAAAATGATGATTTGGGCTTATTGAACAAGCCTTTTGCTTGTTTGACTTGGTTATTATACTGCTATACTTTCCTTTTGCTGATGTTGTTTGTTTGGTGCTAGCTTGCTGCCTCGTTCTTGCTGTTTGTTGCTTGCCATTTTGCTGCTTGTTTGGCCCTGTTTTGTGCCTTCTATTTGTTTGGGCAGCCTTGCTGCATTTGCTCTTGTTTGGATAGCTTTGTTGTTTATTGCCTAGCTTGTGCAGCTTGCTTGCATTTCTTATTTCTTCTTTTTGTGAACCAAGAGGAATAATTCTCTTGTGATTTGCAAATAGAGAAAATACAAATGTAATGAATTAAAAATAGCCTTCTGACTCCAAATTGCAAACTTTAATGATGAACACTTTCTTTTGAAAATTCTTGCTCATGTCCAATTAATTGTACTAACTATTTTTTCTGTCTTTTGTTTTCATGTGAGCACAATTGGATGGTGGCAAATCAGGGGAAGCAAGAGACTCTGGCAAGCATGGAAGCAAAGAAAGCTCAGTCAACCTTAGGCATAGATTCATTTTCTTTGTAATTTAGAGAGAAACATTCAATCAATTGTACTAATTTATTTTTTTAAATACAATAAGTTGTAAAACCATAAGTATTTAAATAATAAATTGTTTTGTAACAACTTCTGAAATAAATGGAGAAAGTCTTATGAGATATTCTGGTGTCCATTGAAATCTTTAATCAACAATAACTTGTAATCTTCTCTTTGCATCCTCACTAAATCTTAAAGATTCCCAATCAAGATAAATGAAACAAAATACTCCAATCTGATAACTTAAATTCCAATAATCCTGTAATCTTGCAACTGCATTCCAAACAAACACGCACTATCTATTCCATTTCTTAAACAAGCAAATGTTTTAGAAGACGCAAATCATCTAGTTAACCTTGAGAACAAACACTGTCTGTTCAGTAATCTTGAGAAAGCATGAAAACATGTGAAAGCCAATTGGATCTTTGAGAATTCATTTCTTTTGAGAATTGCAAGAAAAACCCTAATTGCTAGTTTACTACCACAGGAGAAAATCTGTCTGATCGATTCCTGAGCCAATATTGAATATCTGAGAAACCCTAGGGTTGTGTCTTCTATGAAAAATGGGAGGGCAAATTTTGGGGTACAACAGCTGCCCCTGTTCAATCTTCTTGAACCTGAAGAGTTAGATCGGCGAGTTTTGTCGTTCGTGACTCGAAGGTAAAAGATGATTGGACACTAGAGTGCCCATAAATTTGTGCTCGACAAAGGTGTAATTGAGGGAATGGGCTTAAAGATTCCATTTAGAGAGATGTTAGAATCTTGTTGGAGATGGGATTGCAGATGCCATCCAAGAATGTTTGGTTGTAAATCAACAGAATAAGCATCAGAATGGTTTTCGTATTTGGAACGTATCTGAATTGTATTTGTCCTTGAATCTGAATAAGTGACAAAATGGCTTTCGTATCTGAAGCGTATCTAGATTGTATCTGTAGGATGAAACTAAATAAGCGACAGAATGGCTTCCGTGTCTGGAGCGTATCTGAACTGTATTTGAACTGTATCTTGAAATTAAGTCCGAATGAGTAACAAAATGACTTCCGTGTCTGGAGTGTATTTGTACTATATCTCGAAATTAAGTTTGAATGAGTAACAGAATGACTTCCGTGTCTGGAGTGTATCTGTACTGTATCTTGAAATTAAGATCTAAATAAGCGACAAAATGGCTTCCGTGTTTGGAGCGTATCTGGACTGTATCTGAAATTGAAATCCCAATGAGTGACAGAATGGCTTCCATGTTTGGAGCGTATATGTACTGTATCTGAAATTGAAATCCGAATGAGTGACAGAATGGCTTCCGTGTCTGGAGCGTATTTGTACTGTATCTGAATGAGTAACAGAATGACTTTCGTGTCTGGAGCGTATCTGAACTGTATCTGAATGTTGAGGTTTGAATGAGTGACAGAATGGCTTCCGTGTCTGGAGTGTATCTGTACTGTATCTGAAATTGAAATCCGAATGAGTGACAGAATGGCTTCCGTGTCTGGAGCGTATATGTACTGTATCTGAATGAGAGATCTGAATGAGTAACAGAATGACTTTCGTGTCTGGAGCGTATCTGAACTGTATCTGAATGTTGAGGTTTGAATGAGTGACATAATGGCTTCCGTGTCTGGAGCGTATTTGTACTGTATCATGAAATTGAAATCCGAATGAGTAACAGAATGACTTCCGTGTCTGGAGCGTATCTGTACTGTATCTGAATGAGAAATATAATGAGTATCCGAATGGCATCCGTGTCTGGAGCGTATCTGGACTGTATCTAGAATCTTTGCACATTTCTTAAAGATGGTTGTTAATCTTATCCTGAAAAGGGTAAAATGTTAGCTGAAACACAAAGTTATGTTGCATGAAATGTATGATGCAATAAATGTGTTTTATCCATGTTTATGATATATGGATGTAATGTATGCGCATGTTAGCTGATTTGTTGTATTGCTGTATTGCTGAGGAAAATAAATCCTTGACTGCTGCCAGGGAAAATAAATCCTTGACTGCTGAGGATTATGAGAGTAATGCCATATACTTCTTGAGGAATCTGCTTGGGGAATCCAGAGAATTTTAATGACCTCTACTGGGGATTATTGACGGGAATCTTTGTTCTGTCGAGAAGCAATAAAAATTATATGGGGAAAAAGTTTATCCTGTAGTGAAAACTCTGTGGGGAAAAGCTTATTCCGCTGGGGAGTTCAGGAGTTTGGGTTGTATTCCAATCTACTGGGGAGTTACCCTAGGTTGGGGAGAAACAAAAAGTTAACCATTATCTGGTTGATTTTCAGTCTTTAAGACAACTTGCTGGGGAAACCTGGAGAAACTGGATGATTTCTGCTATGGGTTGATAGTTTGAAGTTTCGGCTCCGTTGGGGATTGATAGTTGGTTTTGGCTCTGCTGGGGATCTTAATGACTTGCTGATTTGATTGTGTATGGAAATGGGCTTACAGATGCCATTTGGAGAAACAGAGGAGAATCGTCGGAGATGGGCTTGTAGATGCCATCCAAAGGTGATTGTTGACGGAAAGTTTGAACTAGATCTGAACAGAGAATGAATCAGAATAAACTGTTGAGAGATTTATCTGAAACAGTACAAAACTTGGGATATCTTCAACTGGAGTAAGAATCAGGGAGATCTTAGTGTCGATCTGATTGAACCAGAGAAAGTCTTGAATTAACTTTGACTGGAAAAGAATCAGAAAAAATCTTAGAATCGATTTAACTGAACCAGATGAAAGTCTTGGAATATCTTCAACTGGAATAAGAATCATGGAGATCTTAGTGTCGATCTGACTGAACCAGAGAAGGTCTTGAATTAACTTTGACTGGAATAAGAATCAGAAAAAATCTTAGAATCGATTTAACTGAACCAGACGAAAGTCTTGGAATATCTTCAACTGGAATAAGAATCAGGGAGATCTTAGAGTCAATCTGACTGAACCAGAGAAGGTCTTGAATTAACTTTGACTGGATAAGAATCAGAAAAATCTTAGAATCGATTTAACTGAACCAGACGAAAGTCTTGGAATGTCTTCAACTAGAGTAAGAATCAGGGAGATCTTAGTGTCGATCTGACTGAACCAGAGAAGGTCTTGGATTAATTTTGACTGGATAAGAATCATAAAAATCTTAGAATCTATTTAACTGAACCAGACGAAAGTCTTGGAATGTCTTCAACTGGAATAAGAATCAAGGAGATCTTAGTGTCGATCTGACTGTACCAGAGAAAGTCTTGAATTAACTTTGACTGGAATAAGAATCAGAAAAAATCTTAGAATCGATTTAACTGAACCAGACGAAAGTCTTGGAATATCTTCAACTGGAATAAGAATCAGGGAGATCTTAGTGTCGATCTGACTGAACCAGAGAAGGTCTTGGATTAACTTTGACTGGATAAGAATCATAAAAACCATAGAATCGATTGAACTGAACCAGACGAAAGTCTCGGAATGTCTTTAACTGGAGTAAGAATCAGGGAGATCTTAGTGTCGATCTGACTGAACCAGAGAAGGTCTTGAATTAACTTTGACTGGATAACAATCATAAAAATCTTAGAATCGATTTAACTAAACCAGATAAAAGTCTTGGAATGTCTTCAACTGGAGTAAGAATCAGGGTGATCTTAGTGTCGATCTGACTGAACCAGAGAAAGTCTTGAATTAACTTTGACTGGAATAAGAATCAGAAAAAATCTTAGAATCGATTTAACTGAACCAGACGAAAGTCTTGGAATATCTTCAACTGGAATAAGAATCAGGGAGATCTTAGTGTCGATCTGACTGAACCAGAGAAGGTCTTGAATTAACTTTGACTGGATAAGAATCAGAAAAATCTTAGAATTGATTTAACTGAACCAGATGAAAGTCTTGGAATGTCTTCAACTGGAGTAAGAATCAGGGAGATCTTAGTGTCGATCTGACTGAACCAGAGAAAGTCTTGAATTAACTTTGACTGGAATAAGAATCAGAAAAAATCTTAGAATTGATTTAACTGAACCAGACGAAAGTCTTGGAATATCTTCAACTGGAATAAGAATCAGGGAGATCTTAGTGTCGATCTGACTGAACCAGAGAAGGTATTGGATTAACTTTGACTGGATAAGAATCAGAAAAACCTTAGAATCGATTTAGCTGAACCAGACAAAAGTCTTCATAGTGGATTCTATTCAAACTCATGATCAACATTACATTGCCCCCTGAGTGATTCAACATTTCCTTGAGAGATTCTTCGAATCTCGACTTGACTGCTCCATATGTGTTTGACAATGGTCATGCCGTGCCCTTAGTTATGGGCGATTTGTCTATGGGATTATCATCCTACTTGAATTGATTTTTTTCACTTGAGAGAGCTTTCGTTCACTGGATATTCATTGTGTGAATTTCTCCGCTGTCAAACAAATAGCCATATGGAAACCGTGATATTCAAGTAATGCAAAGTTTATGTTTGTCTTGAAGTTTTGAAAAATGTGTTTTTAGTAAGTAAAGAAGTTTGTATTTCAACTCTGGATTTTGAGTAAAGCCTTACAGGAGTCAGGATACCTTTTGTAACAGTATGCTTTCGAACTAACCCATGCTTCAATGAGGACTTTTGAAGGGTTGTAACGTAGCTTGGTTCACGGTTTAAGAAACAAAGTATAAAGGCTCAAAGTATATTTGTACCCACCCGCTCTTCTTGATGTTATTCAGTCCTAAACTCAGTTAATTGTGCATTGAACTCCAATTGAGCCTGGAATGATATTTTGGTGACGATTTAAATAAGTTAAATTCGTTGGAAGGCAGTCAATTTTTCAACATTATTTTTTTGTTGAGGATTTGTAGTGACCTCTTTCTTTTTGATTTGTTATCCCTAATTTTTTCCTGAATGTTCTTGCTTTGAGATTACAGTTAGCGGGATGCCCCAGTTTTTTCTTTTAAGTCTCCTTCGTAGGTTTTGACTTAGTGGGATTTTCTTTTCTTGAGAGATAATGACTTCCTGTGTGATAGGGAACCATCACCGTCTTTTGATTCCAGAGGAATGTTTCTTGACGTCATTTGTTGTATTACAAGATGAGAGTTTGCGACTTTAACATGCGTTTGAATTAACTGAGAGACTACCGTTCCCCAGGTTTTGATTAAAGGTTTCAATTTGTGTTAAAACAGAAAACTTCTACTTCTTTGGCTCGAAGGGGTTGACTAGGGATTATCTTCCTTATAACTCCAGTGTTTAGGATTTTAAAGAAACACCTGTACACCGTCAACAAGGTATGTCCAAAAGCATACTGTATGAAATTATGGTATTGTTTTCGTCATCCTCCCTCTAAAGGTTTGTAACTTTTAGCAAGAGTTAAATGTCATAAGAAGAATAAAAAGCATAGTTTAAATATAATGAAAACAAAAAGATGAATTCAAGACAAACTGTGATCAGTGGGAATGAGAACTGACTGTTTTGGAATGCTGGTTCGCGTTTGCGTTTGTTTTTGCAAAATGTCATGGTAAGCAAGAGTCGCCACCGTCTTTTATTTTATCCAACAAGGAAAGGACAAAAGCACAGAAAAATTCCTTTTTGAGATATTTCTCGGGTTCGGGAGGTAGATTATAGAAAGGGAAGGTATTAGCATCCTTTCTATCTGTGCTTATCCACGGGCTCTTAGGTACTTGCTCAAAGTGTTTTTCAAAAGTTTGCTTTTCTTTGTGTTTGTGGATTTGAAAAGAGTTTTTGTTTGAAAGGAGTGTAAGTGTGAAAAGTTTTGTTTTGTTTTAAAAGGAGCAAGTACTTAAGAACCATCTACCTACTCGAAAAGGGAATTAAATTGTGCTAATGTCCTTTAGACAACGCTATCCCACTATTGAAGAGTAGGTAGCATCGGCGTTGGAGTTTTCGGGTCAATTTGATTAAGGTACGTGTGGTCACCAAAGCAATGTTAGGACGCCTTAGCGGTAACCCTAATATCCTAGATCATTTTTCCGAGGCAACCGTTTCGAGACAACTATGATCTTTGGACAAGAGGGCGACCTCTAAAACTTCCTATACTCAATGACCACGTTCGAGGCAACCAAGTGAGGTGTACCCTAAAAGGGCGCATGTGCGAGTGTGTTATTTTTCAGTTATTTTTATCTGTACATGTCATGGGTGAGCTATTGTTGATTTTAAGTTAAAGATTGATCTTGTCATGCATTGCCTATTTATCAAACATCTAGCAGTTAATATTGTGCGGAAATTAAATTGCGGGAAATTAAATCTAAGCTATTACAAGGCGTCGGGTATTTACATCGCCAAAGACAAACCCTTTAATTTAAATTGCGGAAAGTAAATAAAAGCGATAAATAATTAAAAGTCTTGTTGAAACTATTACATTCTCGAAGCAATTACATTATTGGATAAAAGATGAAACGCGTGCGAGAAAATTAAATCGGAGCGTTTTTAGGGTTTTGACCCTTTTTTTTATTAAAGAAAGCATATTTTTTTGTTATTTTGAATTAAATAGAAATTAAATCTAAGTTAATTAATTAATTAAATAGAAAATATATTTTTGGATTTTTATGTTTGAGGAAATAAAAATAAAATGATTAACATTGTTAAAACCTAATATTCTAAATTGATTTTAATTTATTGCAAAAATGTTAAAATTATACCTAATTAAAAAAACTAAATTGATTAAATTATTTATTTAGAAAAATAAAGTGAAATTAGTTTTAATAAATAAAATATTATATTTTTTTTTGTTTGTTTTCTGATTTTATGAGAAAAATTATTGGGTTAGTAATTAATTAAAGATAATAAAATAAAACAAGTAAAATAAAAAAAATATAAAAGGAAAGAAATGACCAATGGGGTATTGGGCCCAACTTGAGGGTGTGATTTGCAAATTACTGGCCCATTAACGTTCAGCCTGGTTGACCTTTCAGATTGTCCACGCGCTTGTTGACTTGAGACCATGGTAGTCCTTCATTCATGGCCACCAGATTTGGCCTGAAGGCCATCTGGCACGTTGATCCTTGAGGCATATGGTGGACTGCATCTTTGAACGTTGCATGAGATTGCCTGAAAACAAAATTCAACAAAGTTTTGGGGGGATCTGGGATTCGAACCCAGGTCCCAAGGGGTTTTCCAATAACGCCTCCACCAACTGAGCTGGCTTGTTCCTTTGTTATTAGTATATGCAACAAATATTATATGTGAAACAAACATTATGCCTGAAAAAATAAAAAAAATTGCGCGAAATTTAAATGGCACAGTAAGTAGAAGACGCGTGGTCGTCTTCTTCAGTAAATCCCTAGTTATTTACCTGCGGATTTTTATCAGCAGGAAGATTCGTGGGATGCTTCAAAAATTCACCCTAGGCCATAGAAATGCAATCCAAGAACACCAACGTGTTCGTCTCTCCTCCCTGAGCATCCCTGTACCATTTATTTGCCTTGATTTTGCCTGTATCCAAAATGCCTAAAAAAACAAGAACAAGAACCCGAGATTCGAGCGCTATGTTACAGGCCATGAAAACGAAATTGAATATTGCCAAACTATTCTAAATGAAACGACAAACACAAATGTGCAAAGATTTTAATGAAAGGATGCAAGAATCAGAGGTTTGGATTTTGTGTTCAGAGCCATGTTTACGAGGACTTACAGTGCGATTGATGGCGTCTCAGGGGCTGGTTTTGATTGATATAGCTTCAGGGGATTGCCAGCAAGAGAGCTATGTGAAGATTTTGCCTTGAAAACGCCTCCAAACAAGAATTCGATCTCTCACTTTTTCACACTTTTTTCAGTTTTGGTTTTGCCTTTCTTGTAGTTTCAGGTCGTATCCTTGTTATGCCTCACTTGTACATGTATAAGGGAATGAGTTTAGGTCAAAACTTGGGCTTGAATCCATAAGAATTGATGAATGGAGATTTGATTTGATCACCATTATCAAGTTTCCATATTTGCCTCAAATCCAAGATTTTGTGCATGTTTTAACTTGGCACGAGTTTGATTGAGTGTATCATGATATTTGGAAGCTGTAATGACCACAAGAATCTCATTCCATTAATTTTTGGATTTTTATTTGAATTAATATTGATTTAAAATGAATTAAATCAATAAAAATTAAATAAAATAGAAAAATAAATGTTTGGTCATGAAATTAAATATGGGACACGTGTGTGGTGTGATAAGACCAAATCAAGTGGAAATAAATGGGCCCTTTTGTCAAAAAATTGGAGTTTTAAGGATAGTTGACTTTTGGTAATTTTGGAAAAATGCCCAACTTCACTGATGCATAACTTCTTCAATTTTGAACTTTTGGACGTGTTATTGGACTTTTTAGAAACCTTGGGATGTCCTCTAATCAACCCTTGTGGTCTCATATCATTTTGATATTCCATTATCAAGTTATAAGCTTTGGAAATAAAGGTGTTTTTGTTGACTTTCAAAAATGACCTATAATGTCCAAATTTGTAACTTTTTGTGAGAGCATTTCTTGATCTTGGGGTATGAAGATGGATTGTAGGAAATTTCATCCTCTTAAAATGAGCTTTGGATAGGTCATTTCTCATAAAGTATGAGAAAGTTATGCTTGGTCAAAGTTGAGTTGACTTTTCCTACAAAACCCTAATTTAGCAACTTTTGAATCTTGATGAATCTTGAGTAATCCTTGATTATTCATGATCAACCCTTGATCAAATGATGAATTATCCTTCAAAATGAGAATGTTGGCAAAAACATCTTGAGGTTTGACTGTATTTAGGCCACAGTTGACTTTTGCCCTAGCACTGTCGATTTTTGGACTTCTTGAGCAATTGACTGACCAAACTCTCTTTGCAAGGCTTGAAATTTGACATGGATGAACTTAAGAACATATTAAGACATTGGGGAGCACTTGGGGTAATTTGGATGTGAGGACCTTGATGCAACACAAAACCCTAATTTTGAATTGACTGCCTTAGGAGGTGATTTGACTGTCCAACTCTTGAGCTATCTTGAACAACTTGGAGATGATTCTTGACATGTCTTGAGAAATATGGGAGGGAAAATTTTGGGGTACAACAGTTGCCCCTGTTCAATCTTCTTAAACCTGAGGATATAGATTGGCGTTCGGGCCTTTCGTGATCCGAAGGTGGAAGATGATTGAACACTAGAGTGCCCAGAAATTTGTACTCGCATGAAGTAGTATTTGTCTTGTGATGTAGGGAATGGGCTTACATATGCCATTTGGAGATTGATGATGGGAGATGGGCTTAACGATGCCATCCGAAGGGGTGTCGATCGCGTAAGAGATTCCTTAGCGAGAGCTTGTATACCTGTTGTTGAGGGAGATTCCGCTGGGGAATGTTGTTCTTTGTCTTAGGAGAAATAGAACTTTAGGAGCTTCGGTCGTCTGTTATTCTATTGAGGAATCATCTCTATTGAAGAGGTGAGAGTGAACTACTATCTGGTCGTAACCCAGGATTCATAGTGATAAGACCGACTGCTATCTGGTCGTAATCCAGGCTTTACAATGACTTATTGGGGAGATGAGATTAAACTTGCTATCCGGTCGTAATCCAGGCTTTGCAATTTCTCACTTCTTATCTGGTCGAAATCTAGGCTTCAGAACAAATTAAGTGGTTATCCGGTCTCATCCGGGCTTCAACTTGAATTTAGGGCACACTAATATCCGGCCGACTCCGGGCTTCTTAGTGACTGTCCAAGTAAACTGCTATTTGGTCGGAATCTAAGCTTCACAGTGCCTTGTACCGCTATCTGGTCGTAATCCAGGCTTCACGATGTGTTACGTACTGCTATTTGGTCGAATCCAATCTTCACAATACCTTACTTCTTATCTGGTCGAAATCCAGGCTTCAGAACAAATCACGTGGTTATCTGGTCGTATTCGGGTTTCCCTTTGACGGTTGGGTTTACTAGTATCCGGTCGACTCCGGGCTTCATAGTAACTGGCTGGGTAAACTGCTATTTGGTCATAATCCAAGCTTCACAATGTCCCTTAACGCTATCTGGTCATAATCCAGGCTTCACGATGTGTCATACCACTATCTGGTCGCAATCCAGTCTTCGTAGTACTCTTGGTTGCTATCTGGTCGTAATCCAGTCTTCACAACATCTTCTACCATTATCTGGTCGTAATCCAGGCTTCATGGTCTTGTATTGCTTTCTGGTCGTAATCTAGGCTTCACAATAACTTGTTGAGCTGTTATCTGGTCGTGATCTGGGCTTTATGGCTTGTGTTTATGATATACCACTATCTGGTCGAATCCAGGCTTCATGATGCTTACTGAGCTGCTATCCGGTCGCAATCTGGGCTTCATGGCTCACCGGGGAGTAAACTATTATCCGGTCGTTCTCCGGGCTTCATGGCTTACTTTTGAGAGATATCACTATCTGGTCGTAATCCAGGCTTCGCGGTAGTCTGATATTGTTGTCCGGTCGTAATCCGGGCTTCACAATATGCTGTAGAAATCAAGATACTATCTGGTCGTACCCGGGCTTCATAACTTGAATTTTGATTGTATCTTTCCTGAAAGGTAAAGGTTAGCTGTATGTAATGCATGATATGTATCAGGCAATGATGTTCTCAAAATAAATTAGATTGTATGGTATGATGCGTATATGCATGTAGCATGATGTATGGACATGTAATGTTTTAGCTGGGGAAAATGAATCCCGGAGCTGCTGGAGAATAAAGTTGAATGCTTCGCTTCCGCCCGGGATGGTGAACGAAGATGATTGTGAGGATAAACCTGCAGGAGAAAAGAACTTTGTTGGGGAATGAACTGATTAAGAGATTACTCTGAGGGAAATTACTCTGTGGGGAAGAGACGTTCTGTTGAAGAATTTAACGATAAACTCCGCTGGCGGTTCCGCTGATAAACTCTGCTGGGGATTTTAATGATGAACTCCGCTGGGGATGGATTAACATTGCTGGTGACACTGGATCTGTTGAGGATTGAACTCTTGCTTGGGGAAAGGAAAGAACTTTGCTGGGGGATGATCTTTCAGTTGCAACTTGCTGAGGATAACCCAGTTAGACTCCTGTGGGGATAACTCTCTGAATTTGGCTGGGGAGATTTATTTGCGCTCTGCAAGGGATAAGCTTCCAGAATCTACTGGGGATGATGATTCAACCCCGTTGGGAAAGCTTTTTTAGACTGCGCTGGGGAAATGGCTCCACTAGGGGTATCTTGTATTCTGTCGGGGAACATTCTTATACTCTGTTGAGGAATATTAAGACTGTCGGGGATACCCTTATACTTGCTGGGGAATATCTTTATACTCCACTGGGGAAGATTAAGACCTTCTGGAGATACCAAACCTTTTTAGGGCTGATGGTATATTAACTCTTCTTGGGGAGAGTATTGCTGATTCGTTCAACTGCAAGTCTTAGCTGGGAGAGCTACCATTACTGTATTGCTCTACGGGGAGTGAAGGTATCGCAGCCATCTTCTTCAGATGAACTTACCTTGGTACCGGGTGGACAAAGAAACTACACAGTTTCGACATTTCTTATACCCCTATTTCTGATATTACCCGTAATTTATCTTTTGTTTCACATGTAAGTATTTATGATCAGCAATTAATGTCAAATGCATATATCAAAAATGAACCTTTGGACGTTCTTTGCAAAACAAAACAGGTAAAGGAAAAACAATTTGAAATTTGTCTGAAAATGAATTTGTATTGATTTCGAAGTTTGCCTGAAAATAGGTGTTTTTTGTACAAGAGGCCGACGTCCTAGTAAGAGAACGCCGCCGAATAAACAGAATTTATACAATTTGTGAAAAGGAAACAAAACAGCTATGTGAATAATCCCACTAGGTTCCAACTCTGCTATTGCCTTTATATCTTCAAGCATCTCATCACTTTGCTGCTTAGTTGAAGATGAATCTGATTGATTAGTGTCGTCCGAGCTTGATAGTTGATACCGAAGTCTGCATGCGAGGTGATCCAATGAGACATAGTGTTACGCTTTAATCCCTAACTTTTGCCTGGACCTCCCTTTCGGGTTTTCAGTCCACCGGGATACCCATTTTTTCCCAAGCCGCCTTTTCAGGTTTTTGACTTGCCAGGTGTACAGTTTTTTTTTATTTTCATCCCTTATTTTTGCCCGAACCCTTTTGGTTCGCCGGGAAGCCCTTATTTTTGCCTAGGCCAGTCAACCTAGCGGGTCTTTGATTATGCGTAGTATCTTTTTACTATGTCTGCATTGACGGGGTGAGGAAGGTCGTCACCATCCATGGTGGTTAGAATCATAGCTCCTCCTGAGAAAATGTTCTTAACCACAATTGGCCCTTCGTAAGTAGGGGTCCACTTGCCCCTGGGATCACCTTGAGGTAGAATAATTCGCTTGATTACCAGATCCCCAACTTGATATTCTTGTCGTCTAACTTTCTTGTTAAATGCCTTGATCATTTGCTTTTGATACGTCTGACCATGACAAATAGCAGAAAGTCTCTTTTCGTCGATTAGGTTGAGTTGATCAAGCCGGGTCTGAATCCAGTCATCTTCACTCAAACCTGCATCCTTTGTGATTCGCAAAGAGGGTATCTGAACTTCAACGGGCAAGACTGCCTCCATGCCATAAACCAAGGAATAGGGTGTTGCCCCGGTTGACGTCCGGGTTGAGGTGCGGTACCCATGAAGAGCAAATGGTAACATCTCATGCCAATCTTTGTATGTCACCGTCATCTTCTGCACAATCTTCTTAATGTTCTTACTTGCTGCTTCGACAGCCCCGTTCATCTTTGGTCGGTAGGGAGAAGAGTTATGATGTTGTATCTTGAATTGCTCGCAGAGCTCAGTGATCATATTGTTATTGAGATTGGTACCATTGTCTGTGATGATCCTCTCTGGCACACCGTATCGACAGATCAGATTGTGCTGAATGAACCGTGCCACGACGTTCTTGGTTACGGTAGCAAAGGAAGTTGCTTCAACCCACTTCGTAAAGTAATCAATCGCTACCAGGATGAAATGATGCCCGTTGGATGTCGTAGGTCTGATATCGCCGATCATATCAATGCCCCACATTGCAAAAGGCCAAGGTGCCGTCAAGATGTTCAGAGGAACATGAGGTATGTGCACCTTATCAGCATAGACTTGGCATTTGTGACATGTCCGAGAATGCTGATAACAGTCAACTTCCATTGTGGACAAATAATATCCTGCCTGAAGGATTTTCTTTGCCATGGTATGTCCACTGGAGTGAGTTCCGAAAGTACCTTCATGCAGCTCTGCCATGATCCTTTCTGCTTCATTCTTATCCATACAACGCAGCAAGGTTGAGTCATGGTTACGCTTATAAAGAATGTCATTGCTGATGAAGAACTTCGCCGTGAACCTCCTCATAAACTTCTTGTCATTAACAGATGCACCCTCGGGGTATTCTTGAGCTTCGAGGTACCTTTTTACTTCGTGAAACCAGGGCTTTCCTGTTACCTCTTCAGTCTCAAGATCACAGCAATGTGCAGGTTCGTCCAATCTTTCAATAATGATCCGGGGAGCCTCGTTGCCCCAATTGACCTTGAACATAGAAGACATCGTAGCCAGCGCGTCTGCCAACTGATTCTCCTCTCTAGGGAAGTGTTCAAAGGTTATCTCCTCGAAATAGGGAAGCAATGTCACCACGTACTCCTTGTAAGGAATAATATTTGGGTGTTTCATATCCCACTCGCCTTTGATTTGACTGATCACGAGAGCGGAATCTCCGAAGACACTCAGAAACTTAATCCTTAGGTCAATTGCAGCTCGAAGACCCATAATGCATGCTTCATACTCCGCCATGTTGTTGGTGTAGTTGAAACATAGACGGGCGCTAAACGGATTATGAGAGCCTTTAGGAGATATGATCACGGCGCCAATGCCATTACCCAAAGCGTTTGAAGCTCCATCAAAGCACATAGACCATCGGGATCCTTCCTCAGGTCCTTCATCCGGTCCAGGCGTCTCACAGTCTGTTATCAACATGATATTCTCATCTGGAAATTCAAAGTTCATAGACTGGTAATCATCCACTGCCTGATGTGCCAAATGGTCTGCCAATACACTTCCCTTGATAGCTTTTTGGGTCGTATATTGGATGTCATACTCAGTCAAAATCATCTGCCATCTTGCTATTCTTCCGGACAAGGCAGGCTTTTCGAAGATATACTTGATTGGATCCATCTTTGATATCCACATAGTAGTGTGAGTCAACATATACTGTCTCAGCCGGCGAGCAGCCCATGCCAAAGCGCAACAAGTTTTCTCGAGCAGTGAGTATCGGGTCTCACAGTCGGTAAACTTTTTGCTAAGGTAATAAATAGCATGCTCTTTTCGGCCAGACTCGTCATGCTGCCCCAGCACACACCCCATTGAGTTGTCGAGTACCGTCAAGTATAAGATCATAGGTCTTCCTTCAACTGGTGGCATCAGGATGGGTGGCTCCTGGAGATACTCTTTGATTCTTTCAAAAGCGGCTTGGCATTCATCATTCCAACGTACCACTTGATCTTTCTTCAGTAGCTTGAAGATTGGCTCACAAGTAGCAGTTAGGTGTGAGATGAATCGGGCAATGTAGTTCAGTCGTCCTAGAAAGCCTATGACCTCTTTCTTTGTCTTGGGAGTTGGAATCTCCTGTATAGCTTTCACCTTGGCAGGGTCCACTTGAATACCTTTGTCGCTCACGACGAAACCCAGTAGCTTACCAGATCTTACCCCGAAGGTGCACTTGTTCGGGTTCAACCTTAATTTGTACAGCTTCAACCTGTCAACATCTTCTGCAGATGGTCAAGGTGTTCCTCCTCAGTCTGGGACCTTGCAATCATATCGTCGACGTATACTTCAATCTCATGATGGATCATGTCATGAAACAAAGCAACCATGGCACGCTGATATGTTTCCCCAGCATTCTTCAGTCCAAAAGGCATGACCTTGTAGCAAAAGGTACCCCACTGAGTAACAAAGGTGGTCTTCTCCATGTCTTCGGGAGCCATTTTTATCTGATTATAACCGAAGAAACCGTCCATAAAGGAGAAGACCTTATGCTGAGCGGTATAGTCAACTAGAACGTCGATATGAGATAGAGGGAAATCATCCTTGGGACTGGCCCTGTTCAAATCCCTGTAGTCAACACACATTCGGACCTTACCATCTTTCTTCGGCACTGGAACCATATTGGCCACCCACTGAGGGTAAGAAGTAACTGCTAGAAAACCAGCGTCAAACTGTTTCATAACTTCAGCCTTTATTTTCTCAGACATCTCTGGGCGCATTCGGCGAACCTTTTGTTTTACGGGAGGACAATCTTCCTTGGTAGGCAGGCGATGAACCACAATGTAGGTATCCAAACCAGGCATATCTTCGTAAGACCAAGCAAATATCTCAACGTAGTCACGCAGCATCTGAATCAACCGTTGTTTCACACTAGGCTCCATATTGGCACCAACCTTGACTTCCTTCTTGTCTATCTCAGTACCCAGATTCACTGATTCTACCGGCTCTTCGTGTGGCTGAATGGCCCTCTCTTCCTGGAGTAGCAGTCTTGCAAGTTCACCAGGCACTTCGTAATCATCTTCACTTTCGTCTTCGGCTAAGTTGATCGGATTTTCAAAGTCATAACTGGCAGTAGCAGAGTCGTTACCAGTGAGATCTAGAGTGGATGTGGACCTGTATATGTGAGTGTGTGTAAAATAGTTGTTTTGCAATATATAATAAAGAAAGACAAGGAGCGCAAGATTTGAAATGAAAGAACGTCTAATGCTTTTATTAATGATATATGAAAATGACACACAAAAGCCCTCACAAATGAAGCCATGGTGCCCCGGGTAAGACACCAGGCTATAAAGTTTCAAAACATTGTCTATTACAAATTCAAAACAAAAAGTTCATTACTGGGTAACAAAAGTAATAGGGATGAAGTCCTTTGTTGTCCAGTTGCTTGGTACACCGTTGGTCGTAGGATAGATCCAGCTGTCGAATTCAGACTCTTCCACATCATCCTCAATGGCATTCACTCCCGAGTTGCTGATGAACACAGGAGGTCTTCCGATCCTTGCACTTTGAATAGCCCTTTGAGCTTCTGCAGTGAAACCCAAACCAAACTTGTTAGTCTTCTGTGTAAAATCAGGAAGTCGGCCCCAATTTGCACACTCACCCTTCTCAATAACAGCCCGGGCATCTTTTAAGGAAGCCATCTTCATGGGAGAATCTTCAACCACAGTCTCAGCTGATGCCAGTGTCTGGGGAACCTCTTCAAAGTGCTGAAACGGGGTCTCAATGAACTCCCCATCCATCTCTACGTATCTGAACGAGTTAAGGTGGCTGACCATGTACTCTTCCTCCCCTTGTACTGTCACAATCTTCCCTCTGACAGGGTACTTCAGCTTCTGGTGGAGCATTGAGGTTACGGCCCCAGCTTTATGGATCCATGGACGACCCAGCAAACAAGAGTAGGATGGCCGAATGTCCATTACATAGAACGTAGAATTAAAGACCTGAGAGCCAACTTTAATTGGAATATCAACTTCACTGTGCACCATCCTTTTAGACCCATCAAAGGCCCTGACGACGATGTTACTTGGTTTTAGCTCTAACCTTTCGCAATCCAACCAGTCTAGAGCTTTTTTGGGCAAGACGTTCAATGAGGAACCAGTATCAACCAATACATGTGCAAGAGTAGTGCCCCTGCATTCAATGGAGACATGCAGGGCATCGTTATGATTTTTCCCCTTGGTAGTCAAATCGGCGTCGGAGAAACCCAAACCATTATCAGTAGTTAAATTGGCCACACAATCGGTAAACTGATCAGCTGGTGTCTCTTGTGGCACGTGGGCCGTCTTCAGGAAGGTAATCAGAGCCTTAGCATGGGCCTCTAAACACAACAACAGTGACAACATAGAAATCTTAGATGGGGTTTGCCCCAGCTGCTCAACTATGTTGTAATCACTCTTTTTAATAATCTTCATAATCTCTTCCATCTCCTGTTTGGACGCTTCAACAGTAATCGTCTTCGGTGCCTCCGTCTGGGCAGGCACATCAGTGGTGATCCCTTTGCCCCGAGCGTCAGATGACTCGGCGACAGGGGTAAGGATAGGAACTTGATCAGGAATAGTGGTAGGTACACTTGCAGGTGTAATAACGACAGGTCTTCGGACAGTTGGTGGAGCAATATCAGGTGAGAAAAGTCTACCGTTGCGGGTGACTTTAGCAGGTCCAGTAATGTTGCTGATGTCAGTACCAACGTCCAACTCTTGCTTAACTCCAAGAACATAAATATCAGCCCTATAGTGCCAGGGGACAGCTTTGTCAGAGGTGTAGGGGATGGGCCCCGGAACAGTGATAATCACAGGTGCGATTTTCGGAACAGATGTAATTCTAACAGGCTTCCTCGAGGGAGCCTTGGAAGAATTGTCGAAAATGGTAATGATGGCGACTTCTTCAGTAGGAATGGAAGGAACAACAGTCTTTTCAAACATGATCTCTTTACTATCCATCAGGTTTTGGATACCTGACTTCAGGAATGGACACCCGGTAGGTAAAACAGAACACATATGGCAACCTTCGTCACAGCCCGAAAATAAACCGGCTAGCAACAGGTTCTTCTTGACAGTCATCAGAGGGGTAATAATGTCATCCACAGAAACTACAAACAAGTCCTCCTCTACAGCATTCACTCCATGTTTGGGCATGGGAGCAGTCACAACATTAGGCCTCTTGTGCGCCTCGAACTCAATCTCCTTTGCATCAATTAAGTCTTGTATCTTGTTCTTCAAATCCCAACAATCATCCGTATTATGCCCCGGGCTATCGGAGTGATAAGCGCATCGGGTGTTAGGGTTATACCTTGGTGACGTTATATTTGAATTCTTTGGGGGTTCCCTTAGATTCACCAGATTAGTCTTTAGCAACTGTGGCAGAATCCGAGATAAGGTCATGCTGAGACGAGTGAATTGCCTCTTAGGTCTCTCATCCTTTTGTTGATTGTTGTACTGAGGAGCACCAGGAGGTTTTGAAATAACAACCACATTGACAGCTTGGCGGTGTTCAGGTCTACTCTGTCTTCTTGCACTGTAGACAGCACTGGACTCTTAAACGGCTTCTTCTTGGTGCTCGATGAGGCACCCTTTTGTATCTTCCCAGCCTTAATACCAGCCTCAATTCTCTCACCAGTCAAAATAAGATATGTAAACCCAGATGAAGAGCTTCCAATCAGATGGTTAAAGAATGGACCAGACAGGGTCCCTAGAAACATGTCAACAAGCTCACGATCAGCCAAAGGTGGTTGCACCCTTCCGGAAAGGTCTCTCCACTTCTGAGCATAATCTTTAAATCCTTCACTCGTTCCCATTGACATACCCTAGAGTTGGTACACGTAGGAGCGAGGTCGGAGTTGTACTGATACTGCCTGTAGAATGCAGTAGCTAAATCTTCCCAACTGCGGATACTGGCTCCGTCCAACTGATAGAACCACTCAAGTTGAGTCCCTGAGAGACTGTCTTGAAAGAAATGGATCCATAAGTTCTTATCAGCAGTGTAAGGCTGGATCTTCCTCACATATGACCGGAGGTGCAGCTTCGGACAGGAAACTCCGTCATACTTGGCAAAGGCTGGTGCCTTGAATTTATGGGGAATCACCACCCCAGATGATAGACCTAGATCTCCGAAGTCCAGACCGGGCACCTTCTGAATTTCCATAGCGCTCAACCGGTCTTCCAATTGTTTGTACTTATCCTCAGCAGGAGGATACTGTTCTTCATCGTAGTCCGTCTCGTTGTCGGAGACCACAGGGCTAGGAGCCCTCCTTTCTTGTGGACTATCTTTCCCTCTAGATGAGATGGTCAGATCAACTTCATTCTGTAGCCCGTTTCCAAACCTGCGTCCAGTGTTGAACAGGATGGTCATCTTCTTCTTCTTCTTCTTCTCTTTCAGAATCAAGGTCTTCAGGTCCTGCTGACCCTTAGCTAGATTCATGAACAGCTCTTGAAACTGGGCATTCTGGGCCTGAAGGGCTTTGATAGCTTGCTCAGTCGAAGGTTCAGTAGACATGATGATTGCTGAAATAAACAGCGAAGAAGATAAGAGACCTGTAAAAGGGTACCGGTTTATGAAGTGCATGGGATGAAATGCGTATGATTTATGATTTCAAAGACAATCGGGATTCAAATTTGTAAACAAGAAAGGAAACACACTTTATTAGATTTAAACCTCAAAATTTCAATTGTTCAACAAACTGCCCTTGAGTCATTACAAGAATGGAAATACTGAAAAGTAAACAAAAACTGGAAAGGAAATCATCAAAGGTCCATCAATGCTCCCATGGTCTCTTCTTATCAGTGCGGACATAGTCGTTCAGGATCCGCTCGTTCTCCAATTGTCTGGTCAACCTCTAGATCTTCTGCTCTTGTTCATTGAACTTCTCTCGGTAAGAATCCCGTTCATCCCTCAGTTGCATCCAAGATCTCTTTAGTGCCCCAATGTCAGTGGGCATATAAGGGTGGAGAATAGTTGGAAGAACCCCTTCTTCATTAACAACTTCAAGAGTGACAGGCCAGACAGCTTCATATGGCATACCTAGATTCTGGGCACGGATGCGGATCCATCTGAGATATGACTCCATTGGCAGAGAAGTCTTTGGACCCAACTCATGTGGATCTGATTGGTGAACTCTGTCCCAAGCCCTTATGAATCTACGATGCTGCTCGTCGCTATCCCCCTGAAAATCAAAGATGATATGAGGCATTAACATCTCATGAGGTCCTTCTCTTATGGCTCTTCCAAATTGAAGGAGAGCTAAGCATGGGTTGTAAGAAATTCCTCCATGGGTTCCTAGCAATGGAACATTAGGATACTCTCCACAGCGATCAATGACAGTCACCTCATCCATACCTTTGAGAGTCCAGATAATGTCATTATGAGAAAGAGACATCACCCTATAAGCCCAGCCCAATCCTTCTTTGTTCTTCAGCACTGACCTAGGGAGGTGCGAAATAAACCACCTCGACAATAAAGGAGCACAGCACATCAAGGTTCCCCGCTTTCGGGAAGTACGAGCATAAAGCTGATGGATAATGTCACCCAAGAGAGTGGGTACAGGGTTCTGAGAGATGAAGATCTTTATGGCATTAATATCAACAAAAGTGTCAGGATTCGGAAACAATACCAAGCCATAAATCAGAAGAGCCAGAATATCCTTGAACGCCTTAAAGTCTAGGCTATCCCAGAAGTAGTTAGCCTTGCCAACCAAGAACTTAGTCAGAAATCCTTTAGCTCCACTCCTAGTCTCCCAATTAGCCATTACCTCCTCTTTGGTCAAATGAAAGGCTGCAGCAATTTCTTCGGGCCTAAGAGTCTTCTCCCAACCAGTAAACGGAGTCTGCTCCAAAACAGAGATACCGAGCATTTCAGAGAACTCTTCTAGGGTAGGAACCAGCTGATAGTCTTGAAAAGTGAAGCAATGGTACAGCGGATCATAAAACTGGACCAGGACACTCATCATCTGCTCGTCCAATTTAGAGGTGACCAAACTGAGAAGAGAACTATGCCTCCTGATGAAGGAAGTAGTGTCAGGCATCTTGGAAACCAACTCTTTAAGCAAGGTAGGGACTTTGACAAAGTTGATTCGGATAGTATTCTTACGCATGGGCATCATGATGACCTACAAAACAGAGCAAAGATGAAACCCTCTTGTTCTTTGAAATAGGTTAGTCCTTATGCAAGATGTATGCAATGTTATGATGTCATGATGTCATGATAAAGGCACACCACAAGTATCCACAAAAAGCAAACATGGTAAAGGCACACAAGTCACACTGAGAGCCCTTAGATTTCAGGCTGGCATGGAGCTTAGGTATTACCCTCTTTCAGTTCAGTTGGTTTAAACCTGTCCTAAAAATAGTAACCGGGTTCTAGAGGATCTCAATATCACTGACTACCCTCAATCGGTCATAATTCCAGTTTAGCAACCTTTTCTTGCGGCCGGAATCATCGCGAGAGTTTAGTTTCAATGAGTGTAGCATACTGCTACTGTTCTATGGCCAAGTTGGTCAATTTAAGGTTCTAAGGTCAGTTGGTGCTTAATGACCCCTTAGAAGACCCATATTCTCCTCGTTCCAACACAAGGGATATCGGTACAGACTAAAGTGCCACACCAACGTAGCTAATGCTTCATCTGTATCGGTCTATGCCATACAGATCCCTCAGTTTATTGCTACTTACCTAAAGGGTATCCCCAGATCCGGGTTAGGATCTATAGAACTCTGATACAAGCCCACAAAATTAAAGCATACAAAGCATACAATTGAAAACATAGTGATCTAATCCTAAGGTATACCTCACTTATTATATCCCCAGCAGAGTCGCCAGTTCTGTGATCGGTGGGAATGAGAACTGACTGTTTTGGAATGCTGGTTCGCGTTTGCGTTTGTTTTAGCAAAATGTCGCGGTAAGCAAGAGTCGCCACCGTCTTTTATTTTATCCAACAAGGAAAGGACAAAAGCACAGAAAAATTCCTTTTTGAGATATTTCTAGGGTTCGGGAGGTAGATTATAGAAAGGGAAGGTATTAGCATCCTTTCTATCCTTGGTTATCCACGGGCTCTTAGGTACTTGCTCAAAGTGTTTTCAAAAGTTTGGTTTTCTTTGTGTTTGTGGATTTGAAAAGAGTTTTTGTTTGAAAGGAGTGTAAGTGCGAAAAGTTTTGTTTTGTTTTAAAAGGAGCAAGTACTTAAGAACCATCTACCTACTCGAAAAGGGAATTAAATTGTGCTAATGTCCTTTAGACAATGCTATCCCACTATTGAGGAGTAGGTAGCATCGTCGTTGGAGTTTTTGGGTCAATTTGATTAAGGGACGTGTGGTCACCAAAGCAATGTTAGGACGCCTTAGCGGTAACCCTAATATCCTAGATCATTTTTCTGAGGCAACCGTTTCGAGGCAACTATGATCTTTGGACAAGAGGGCGACCTCTAAAACTTCCTATACTCAATGACCACGTTCGAGGCAACCAAGTGAGGTGTACCCTAAGAGTGCGCATGTGCGAGTGTGTTATTTTTCAGTTATTTTTATCTGTACATGTCATGGGTGAGCTATTGTTGATTTTAAGTTAAAGATTGATCTTGTCATGCATTGCCTATTTATCAAACATCTAGCAGTTAATATTGTGCGGAAATTAAATTGCGGGAAATTAAATCTAAGCTATTACAAGGCGTCGGGTATTTACATCGCCAAAGACAAACCCTTTAATTTAAATTGCGGAAAGTAAATAAAAGCGATAAATAATTAAAAGTCCTGTTGAAACTATTACATTCCCGAAGCAATTACATTATTGGATAAAAGATGAAACGCGTGCGAGAAAATTAAATCGGAGCGTTTTTAGGGTTTTGACCCTTTTTTTTATTAAAGAAAGCATATTTTTTTGTTAAGTTGAATTAAATGGAAATTAAATCTAAGTTAATTAATTAATTAAATAGAAAATATATTTTTGGATTTTTATGTTTGAGGAAATAAAAAGAAAATGATTAAAATTGTTAAAACCTAATATTCTAAATTGATTTTAATTTATTGGAAAAATCTTAAAATTATACCTAATTAAAAAAACTAAATTGATTAAATTATTTATTTAGAAAAATAAAGTGAAATTAGTTTTAATAAATAAAATATTATATTTTTTTTCTTCTGATTTTATGAGAAAAATTATTGGGTTAGTAATTAATTAAAGATAATAAAATAAAACAAGTAAAATAAATAAAATATAAAAGGAAAGAAATGACCAAGGGGGTACTGGGCCCAACTTGAGGGTGTGATTTGCAAATTACTGGCCCATTAACGTTCAGCCTGGTTGACCTTTCAGATTGTCCACGCGCTTGTTGACTTGAGACCATGGTAGTCCTTCATTCATGGCCACCAGATTTGGCCTGAAGGCCATCTGGCACGTTGATCCTTGAGGCATATGGTGGACTGCATCTTTGAACGTTGCATGAGATTGCCTGAAAACAAAATTCAACAAAGTTTTGGGGGGATCTAGGATTCGAACCCAAGTCCCAAGGGGGTTTCCAATAGCGCCTCCACCAACTGAGCTGGCTTGTTCCTTTGTTATTAGTATATGCAACAAATATTATATGTGAAACAAACATTATGCCTGAAAAAATAAAAAAAATTGCGTGAAATTTAAATGGCCCAGTAAGGAGAAGACGCGTGGTCGTCTTCTTCAGTAAATCCCTGGTTATTTACCTGCGGATTTTTATCCGCGGGAAGATTCATGGGATGCTTCAAAAATTCACCCTAGGCCATAGAAATGCAATCCAAGAACACCAACATGTTCGTCTCTCCTCCCTGAGCATCCCTGTACCATTTATTTGCCTTGATTTTGCCTGTATCCAAAATGCCTAAAAAAACAAGAACAAGAACCCTAGATTCGAGCGCTATGTTACAGGCCATGAAAACGAAATTGAATATTGCCAAACTATTCTAAATGAAACGACAAACACAAATGTGCAAAGATTTTAATGAAAGGATGCAAGAATCAGAGGTTTGGATTTTGTGTTCAGAGCCATGTTTACGAGGACTTACAGTGCGATTGATGGCGTCTCAGGGGCTGGTTTTGATTGATATAGCTTCAGGGGATTGCCAGCAAGAGAGCTATGTGAAGATTTTGCCTTGAAAACGCCTCCAAACAAGAATTCGATCTCTCACTTTTTCACACTTTTTTCAGTTTTGGTTTTGCCGTTTCTTGCAGTTTTAGGTCGTATCCTTGTTATGCCTCACTTGTACATGTATAAGGGAATGAGTTTAGGTCAAAACTTGGGCTTGAATCCATAAGAATTGATGAATGGAGATTTGATTTGATCACCATTATCAAGTTTCCATATTTGCCTCAAATCCAAGATTTTGTGCATGTTTTAACTTGGCACGAGTTTGATTGAGTGTATCATGATATTTGCAAGCTGTAATGACCACAAGAATCTCATTCCATTAATTTTTGGATTTTTATTTGAATTAATATTGATTTAAAATGAATTAAATCAATAAAAATTAAATAAAATAGAAAAATAAATGTTTGGTCATGAAATTAAAGATCAGGCACGTGTGTGGTGTGATAAGACCAAATCAAGTGGAAACAAGTTGGGCCTTTTGTCAAAAATTGGATTTTTAGGGATAGTTGACTTTTGGTAATTTTGGAAAAATGCCCAACTTCACCAATGCATAACTTCTTCAATTTTGAACTTTTGGAGGTGTTATTGGACTTTTTAGAAACCTTGGGATGTCCTCTAATCAACCCTTTTGGTCTAATATCATTTTGATATTTCATTCTCAAGTTATAAGCTTTGGAAATAAAGGTGTTTTTGTTGACTTTCAAAAATGACCTATAATGTCCAAATTTGTAACTTTTTGTGAGAGCATTTCTTGATCTTGGGGTGTGAAGATGGATTGTAGGAAATTGCATCCTCTTCAAAATGAGCTTTGGATAGGTCATTTCTCATAAAGTATGAGAAAGTTATGCTTGGTCAAAGTTGAGTTGACTTTTCCTACAAAACCCTAATTTAGCAACTTTTGAATCTTGATGAATCTTGAGCAATCCTTGATTATTCATGATCAACCCTTGATCAAATGATGAATTATCCTTCAAAATGAGAATGTTGGCAAAAAAATCTTGAGGTTTGACTGTATTTAGGCCACAGTTGACTTTTGCCCTAGCACGGTCGATTTTTGGACTTCTTGAGCAATTGACTGACCAAACTCTCTTTGCAAGGCTTGAAATTTGACATGGATGAACTTAAGAACATATTAAGACATTGGGGAGAACTTGGGGTCATTTGGATGTGAGGACCTTGATGCAACACAAAACCCTAATTTTGAATTGACTGCCTTAGGAGGTGATTTGACTGTCCAACTCTTGAGCTATCTTGAACAACTTGGAGATGATTCTTGACATGTCTTGAGAAATATGGGAGGGAAAATTTTGGGGTACAACACAAACATATGCAATGTATTAATGAAACAGAGTTTGACATTAATAGATAATTGTTTGAATAACAAAAGAAATTACAATTGGAAATTCAAAATGAACAGAAGCCTCTTTGTTCGAACTTGTCATTTTTGGTGGGGTGCCCTCAGCGGAAGATTTTAATCTGGCCATCTTGTGTGAACTCCAGCGTTATTTCTTCAATCAGATCCTGAATTTTGTTTCTCAATGCCCAACAGCTATTGGTGTCATGTCTGGGATTGTTGGAGTGATACGCACATCTTGCATTTGGATTGTACTCTAGAGAGGTTGTGTTGGAATTCCGAGGGGGGTCCCTTAATACAATCAGCTCGACTTCCAACAAGCGTTGCAGCACTTGAGATAATGACGTGTTAATCTCAGTGAAGCATTTTTCAGATGTATTCCTCCTACACCGATTACCCCGTTGACGTTGGTGAGGTTGTTGTTGGGCTCGTGATCCTGAAGCAAACTGGGGAGGTCTTCTCTCGGCTTCTTGTCTCAAGGGAGGCTGAATGATGACTTGATCCTCAATCCAAGTTGTTTGCCCCATTTGGTTACATTCATCTTGATGAATCTTGTTGATGAGGACTCTCAGCTCCTCTTGTCCTTGTGCCAAGTTTTGGATGAGAGCCATTTGGCCCACCAGTTGTCCCATCATCTGGACTTTCTTTATGGCTATCTCAGCTCGTAGCAGCTCCAACGGATCATCTTTGTTGCCCTCGGGATTCCCCATGATCATGCCCCTAGTGATGAGAGATTTCACTTCTTCCTGCCCCTTGGATAGGTTCAAGAACATCTCTTGCAGTTGAGCGTTTTGAGCCTAGATGTCCTTGATAGTCTTCTCTAGAGCCATCTCTACTGAAATAAACAGTAGGGAGATAAGGAGACCTGAAAGGGAGAAACATGTCATGATATGATGCATGATATGCGGATGCATGTTTTCAAGGATCTCGCGGGGTAAAGACTAGAAAATGTTAGAAGTCGAACTTCGATCAACATCTTTGATTGGATAACTTTATATCGGTGGATGTCTTCCCACGAGAATCAAGCTCACCATGTCAAGTGGGTCATAGCCCTTGACTCAAGTTAATGTACCTGATCTTTGAGGGTGTTTGGTCAAAGGAAAATAAATCCCCATGCCCCTTGCCAAACGTCTGGTTCAACGTGACCCTGCATCAAAGACCCTTGAGATCCTTGAAATGGTTATTGAAAATGCTATGGTATGATGTTATGATGTTATGCACAAATATGCGAGGTAAGCAAGTGTATATACAAATAATCATATTCACACAAAGCAGACAAGTCCTTAGGTTTAGGCTTGCATGGAGTTTGTAGGTAAGTACCCTCTTGAAATTTAGTTGGCTCAACCTGTCTTAGTTAATAGTAATCGGGTTCTAAAGGATCTCAATATCACTGACCTTTCCCACAAGTTTCATTCAATAAGCAATTGACTCGCAACCGAACAAAACTCAGGAGTCCAGTCTCAATTAGTGTAGCATCGAGTATCAACCAATTTTCAGCTCTACACTGAAACCGGTCATCTCACTACGTCCTAATGGCCAAGTTGGTAAAGTAAGGTTATAAGGTCAGTTGATGTTTCATGACACCACGCGGCGGCCCCATACTCTCCTTGACTGACTCAAGGTTTACCGGTACCAACCAAAGTGTCACGTCAACGTAGCTACTGCTTCAACCATGTCGGTATACATCGCACAGTTCCCTCACAGTCTATTGCTACTTACCTAAAAAGTGTCCCCAAATCCGAGTGTAGGATTTAAAACAAACCCAAACAAGGAACCAAAATGTAAAGCAAACAAATCAAACAATGTAAGCAAGTAAAGGTGATCTAACCCTAAGGTAACCCCACTTTTATTTTCCCCAGCAGAGTCGCCAATTTTGTGATGCAGTGGGAGAACTGACTTGATGTTTTGCATTTCGTTCGCACTTGTGCAGTTAGCAAGAGTTGCCACTGACTTTTCTTTTATCCAAAAGGAAAGGTAAAAAAGCACAGGAAAGACCTTTCGAGATTTTTTTCTCGGGTTCGGGGGGTAGATTATGAAAATGGAAGGTACTAGCACCCTTTTCATCCATGGTTTTCCATGGGGTCTTAGTTACTTGTTTTAGATCACTTGCTTTCATTTGATTGTGTGCTTGTGGTGTGGGCTTTGAAATTATTTTGAAAAATCTCTTTGTAATGGTTCTCGTCTCTATAAGAACGTATACAAAGTTTTGTTTCAAAAAGTAGTTCAAAGAGGTGTTTGTGAATCGTGTTTTGAAAAGTGTTTTGAAAAGAGGTTTTGCAATGGTTCTCGTCTCTATAAGAACGTATACAAAACGTTTTGTCTTTTGAAAATGTTTTGAAATGGAGGTGTAGGTGTAAAAATTTTTGTCGTGAGCAAGCGAGTAACTAAGAGCGAATCTATCTACTCAAAATGTCTTAAGTTGTTCTTTTCTTCTTTTTAATGGTGCTATCTTACCATTGATTTGGTAAGAAGCCCCACCATTAGATGTAACGGGACAGGCGCGAGTCAATTTTACAATCATTGAAGACAACTTATGAGACGCTTTAGCAATTTTTGTAAGGGACGAGATCGTTTTAATCGAAGGCAACATCGAGGGTCATCGAGGAACTACGATCCTTGTTTATTGAAGGGTCATTTGATAAAATGTCTCATATTCGAGGGACGTGATTGTATTTCCGAGGCAATGAGCGAGGTTACCCTAGAGTTGCGCGTGTGAGAAAGTGTGTTGGTTTCATGTTATTTATTCTTGGATTAGGTCATCTAGCGATTGATTTTTGAATCTTGCCATACATGCCTAGTTACTATACAGTATATGGAAAACAGTAAATTGCGGGAATTGAAATTCTACGCTATTATAAAAGTATTCGGGAATGGGGGTACAATTGTTACAAATGGGGATGAATCAAATGAAAATAGCAATGTCCAAATATTAAATAATACAACCAAATCGAATTGTTGTGCGATTTAATATAAAGCTGTGACAATTTATGAAAATAAAATCAACAAAGTATGAAATGTATGTATTTACTTGAAAAGAGAAAAATAAAACCTATTGATTTAAATTTAAAAAAATCTTTATTATTATTTTTTGTGTATTCTTATTAATTATGAAATAAATTTAAAGAAAGAAAACAAACTTAGGTTAATTCTTTTTTTTGTTGATGTTTTATTAAATGTAAAAAATTAATAAAAATGAGTTTTTATAAAAAGAGAAAATGATAAAAACTAATCACTAAAAACTAAATTAATTTAATAAAATGTTTAAGTTATGTTAGTAATATTATAGAATAAAAAGAAAAAAATAATAAGAAGAACAAATTACAAAAGCAAATGGGCTTAGGGAGTTTGTAACAAAACAAGCCCAAAGAAAAAGGTGTAAGTTAGCAAAAACGAGCCAAGGGGGGTGCAAAACGCATGGCAGATGGGCTTAAGGAGTTTGTAACAAAACAAAGCCCAATGCTCTTAAACAGTTTAACATGTTTGATTAGGGAAGCAAAAACCAATTAGGGTTTGTGGAGACCCTTGGTACAACGGCGCCGTTCTCACCTTCTCTCATTCATTTCTTCCAATTTTTTATTCATCTTTCTATCTCTGTTATTATCTCATCGATTGCCTCTTCCTAATTTCATGAGTGAAACGACCCTTGGCCTCTTGGTCTCACTCTGATTTGCCCCTTTTCTGGAAACCCTAAGTTCGGATTTATGCCTAAGATGCTCGATTATAGCTTATCTGATCTTCCCGTTAACCTTCCGTTGCCGGAGCTCTCTCTCTCTCATCTCCTAACCAAGCGCTAATGGTTTTGTTCTTGAAAGGTATGGTTCTGCAAGCTTGAAGCTTGAACGATTTTTTTATTGTTTTGTTATGTTAATCTATTCTATTATCTATTGAGATGTAGGAAATGGTTTATGAGGAATGTGAAGAATCCATACCTTTGGTACTTTTCTGTGAGATGGAAAGGAATTGTGAGACTAGGAGTAGAAATCCTTGGTGGCCGGAAACGGGGGGGAAGAAATGAAGATGATTGAAGGCGTGCTTGTGGTAACCTTCTTCAGTTTTCTATGCTTTGAATGATGATGATGCAGTTTTTCTGGATTCTTGTGATTGGATATGTTGTTCTATCAGTGTTTTTACTGGTTCTGGAATTTGGTTTTGTAATGATGGTTTTAGTTTGATGATGTTTGCTGATGATAATGATTTTATGACGTTTGTTGGATATTCATTTGATGATGTTTGAGACTTTTTTTCTGGTTTTCTGGGTTTAAAAAGTTTGACAGGTTTGATGAGTTTGTGAAGGTTGTTGGTTTGAATACTGTTACTTTTTTATCAGTTTCAGGTTTTGAGGTTTTTGATGGTGGTTGAGATGGATGGACAGTTTCTTGTGATTTTTTGGTTGGTTGTTGATTCGATTCTTTTGAGAGTTTTGATGGTAGTGGTTTTGTTGAAGGTTTTTGATTTGAGGCTTTGGAAGTCTTGACAATTGAGACTTTTGTTTGATAGTTTTGAAAACTTGACGCTTTTGAGGTTCTTTTGATTTTGTTGATGGTTTGGATGCTTTGACAGTTTGGGATTTTTTTGTGGTTTGAACTTGTTGGACAGGTTGGGATTTTTTGTGGTTTGAACTTGTTGGACAGTTTTGGAGGTTTTCTTTGGTTATGCAGTTTTGGTTTTTGAATGTTTTTGTTGTTTTTGGATTTGTTGGTTAATAGGTTTGAGGAGTTTGTTAATGTTGAGTTAACAGGTTTGATGGAAGATGGTTTGAAGGTTGATGGCAGTTTGACAGTTTGGAGGTTTTTTTGAGTTGTGTTTGATAATTTTTCCCCGTTTGCTTTAGCCCTGTCTACTGTTATATTAGTTGCTTTTGTTGAAATCTTATTCAAAATGGTGGGAAACCCACCAAATTTTGAATACTTTGGCATGTTGTTCTTATGCTCTTTTTGTTGCAGTTTTTGTTTTCTAGCAATTCTTATGCAATCAAGGCAGCAGGGTTATGCATCCCTAGGTGACTTCTTTCCTCTCTCTCTCTCTCAATGACCCTAAGAGTCAATTGCTCTTTCACCTTTTTTCTGAAAAATTTGCAAATAACTGGAAAATGATGATTTGGGCTTATTGAACAAGCCTCTTGCTTGTTTGACTTAGTTATTATACTGCTATACTTTCCTTTTGCTGATGCTGTTTTTTTGGTGCTAGCTTGCTGCCTCGTTCTTACTGTTTGTTGCTTGCCATTTTGCTGCTTGTTTGGCCCTGTTTTGCTCCTTCTGTTTGTTTGGGCATCCTTGCTGCATTTGCTCTTGTTTGGATAGCTTTGTTGTTTGTTGCCTAGCTTGTGCAGCTTGCTTGCATTTCTTATTTCTTCTTTTTGTGAACCAAGAGGAATAATTCTCTTGTGATTTTCAAATAGAGAAAATACAAATGTGATGAATTAAAAATAGCCTTCTGATTCCAAATTGCAAACTTTAATGATAAACACTTTTTCTTTTGAAAATTCTTGCTCATGTCCAATTAATTGTACTAACTATTTTTTCTGTCTTTTGTTTTCATGTGAGCACAACTGGATGGTGGCAAAGCAGGGGAAGCAAGAGACTCTGTGGCAAGCATGGAAGCAAATGAAGCTCAATTAACCTTAGGCGTAGATTCATTTTCTTTTTAATTTAGAGAGAAACATTCAATCAATTGTACTAATTTATTTTTTTAAATACAATAAGTTGTAAAACCTAAAGTATTTAAATAATAAATTATTTTGTAACAACTTCTGAAATAAACGGAGAAAGCCTTATGAGATATTCTGGTGTCCATTAAAATCTTTAATCAACAATAACTTGTAATCTTCTCTTTGCATCCTAACTAAATCTTAAATATTCTCAATCAAGATAAATGAAACAAAATACTCCAATATGATAACTTAAATTCCAATAATCCTGTAATCTTGCAACTGCATTCCAAACAAACACGCACTGTCTATTCCATTTCCTAAACAAGCAAATGTTTTAGAAGACGCAAATCATCTGGTTAACCTTGAGAACAAACATTGTCTTTTCAGTAATCTTGAGAAAGCATGAAAACATGTGAAAGCCAATTGGATCTTTGAGAATTCATTTCTTTTGAGAATTGCAAGAAAAACCCTAATTGCTGGTTTACTACCACTGGAGAAAATCTGTCTGATCGATTCCTGAGCCAATCTTGAATATCTGAGAAAACCTAGGGTTGTGTCTTCTATGAAAAATGGGAGGGCAAATTTTGGGATACAACACCTGGGAAACCATCTTTACCCGCTACACTTTTTCTCACACTTCATCGCATATGCATAATTAATAAATCATGTGTCATAAAGGAAATTATTCAAGGATATAATCGATAGGTACAAAATTTCTTTGCCACTTACCAAATATAGCCTTCATTTTTTCTTTGGTGCTAGCATCAACGATCATTCAGTCTCAACGAACTATTTTAGTTGCTTTCTTGAGGTTACATCAGAAGGAATAACGTCGTCGACATAACCAATCTCTATAGAAAAGGAAACCAGTTTCATCTTCAATTATACCCCTTCTTGGGATAGATTATCATCCTTGTAAAAAAATATTTGTTGCTCGTCATGAAATGACTTTGACACTATAATTTGCATAATAAATCCATACATATGTCTAGGGGCTCGAGTTCTATTTTACATATTTTCATATGAGCTTATTTGTTGAAGGGAGTGACTAAGAAGAAGATATCCTTGAAATGCTTCACACAGTCAGAGTAGGTTTTAAATAATTTGGAGATTTGCCTCAAAGAAATCAACTCTCCTTATAATTGCATCGATACTGGAAAAACCTTAAGAAACACTCAACTGGTATAATTACGAAGGGGCAATCACTAAATAACTTGCGACACTGATCTCGAAGTTGTTGAACAAAAAACAAAAGCATATGAATGAGAATAAGCACTAGTGGAAGGGAATAACGCACACGTCATATTTGCTTCATAAACTCTTGTCTTCATATGGTGGAAACACCCCATAGTTGGATGACGGTCCCACCTCGGTAAAGACATGGTCCAAGCCACCCTCGCGAGTGAAAGCAAAGACACTCTCTAATATTTCTTGGTCCTCCCAAACAGTCAACATGTCTCTTTTCACCTTCCAAAGCATAACTAGTGCATCCGTCTTAACAAGAAACTATGCAAAAAAAGAGGTTGGTATGAATAAGATGGAGTAAACAAGCAAGTTCAAACACAAACACAAACACTGTTTTTAGAGGGTGTCAACAACAGGGAAAATATACTAAATGCAAGTCAAGAGCATTAAAATCCTAAGTCAATCTCTTACAATGAGTTAACAACGGGTAAATAACCCTTTTAGGCCTCACAAACCCCATTTTCCAAAAACCATAGCGAAAGAAGTGGGAGCAAAAGAAAGAGAAATTGAGTATCACCTTAAGAGTGACAAATCTGGAATCTTGTGTAAGGAGAAAAGGCATTACGAGCTAATCTGAAGCGAAGTTTTGTATGGAAGAAGTGATTGTAACATCAAAAGCTATAGAGGAGTGATGAGGAAGAAGACTATGAATTCTCCAAAAGACAAAAGCTAGAAAGTGGCGTGTTAGAAAACTTTTATGGGTTTTCCCACTTCAGAAACCTCACGATTTTCTACATTAAAACAAGATTTACACTATCAACGATCCAGATCTCCTTGAAAATCGCTCCAAGCACTCTAGTATTCCAGGATAAGAGAGTCACCATTACTAACAAAGTATGGAACACACTTCAAGAGCTCCTTGTGAAGTAACATCCAACGCGTGGAAAATGCACCTATTCTCAATGTTAGTGATGTCACATCAAGACTTTGTTTGCTTCAAATGACAGTAGATCTAAGAGCATAACCGACAAAACTCTTGCCCTGCAGAGCACATACATGGGCTTGGAGGGAAATTGTTATGGGCCACTCAGAAGGTCCAATACAGAAAGTCTAGAGACAAATACAAAAGGTACATATGCGTTGAACAAGTGAACTATCATTATCAACAAGGATAGGTGATTCTAAACTCTTACGAATCATAAATCGTCTAGATTAGTCCGATGGTCCACTCCACATCACCGCGTCCCACCCATGCAATTTCAACCGCCCTACTATAAACGAGAAGAAGCACGCCATTTCTAAGTAATTCAAATCTATTTTTCCCTTTATATCACGTTTCATACAACTTCGTTAATTCACCAACCATGGTTTCATTATTGAACACCCTATAAATAGGATGCTCACACAAGCACTATCACTCAATCATAACTTTAAAACACCTGAATTTTTTCAGTATAATCTTGTTCATATCATATTGTTACAAAGATCAATTCTATCTAATTTTATAAAACTATAAAAATTAATAAAAAATTTCATATTATCATTCAAAAATATATCATTCTATCATACGTCATATAAATAGTTAAAAACTTTTAATCTGGCTTAAGAGGAGATCCTCATTTATTTTATTGATAATATAAAATTGTGCATCACCCTTTTCTAAAATATAAACAAACTCTTATTTGTTTTTATAAATATTGTAAAATATTGTTAAAAGTTTGTTTTTATAAATATTGTAAAATATTGTTGCATTATCTATTCTAAATAAACGGTTCCATATGTGACTAGTGTGTACAACGACGAGGTGTTGTGTTCATGTTACTTATTATTAAATGTTACTATCATATTTATATCATTGTGTTCCTTAATAAATGCCATATTTTGAGGATTTAGTAGTGTGACTTGTAAGATTTTAGAATACTTTAAACTTTGGCATTTTAGATTTTCTTTTATTCAATTGATTGACGCTGATGAATGGCAATTCCATGGTATTTGGTCCCACTCTCAACAAGAGTACAAAATATTAGTCCCATGAAAGGACCCAGTCACATTGATTAATTAGTTTCAGAAAAGATTATAAATAAAAAATTGGATGAAGCTTGTTCATGCATATATGGTTAAAGTTTTATTATTATAATATAGTGTTTTTTATGCTAACCCTTTGGTTTTCACAAGAATGAAATTTTAATATAAATTAAGAATAGTTTAATTACTATGCACTTTAATTTAAAACTTTTTACAGTGTATCATAATCACTCAATTATATTATTTTAAAAGAAATTAAAATAAAAATTAAATATTTTTAATAAATAAACGGTTATGATTAATTAATAATATAATTTTTTTTACACTGTTGATATATTTAAATTAAATTTAATTAAGAATTATTTATACAAAATTTAAAGTTTATCTCTAATCGATCTATTTTTAAGTAAAACTTATCAATCACTTGAATTTAATTATTTAATTGTTATTATATTGTACTATCTATGAATAAAAGAAGAGTTTAATTGTTATGTGTAGTTAAGGTACAATTTTTTATATTATCAATGTATCATAATTATTTAAATATATTATTTTAAAAAATTAAAATTAAAATCAAAATTTTCAATTAAGTAAACTGTTTGATTAATTAAATGTATTTCAATTAAGTTCATAAAAAAGAACGTGTATTTATCATAATGTATTTAATTGTTATTATGGCATTGAAGGTAAGAACGTGGTTATGCGGAAATCATTCATCAAAGATGTGATGAAGCTTCCATATCCAACATGGCTACATCATATCTTGCGTTGATTGCGTTACGTGTCTCTTACATTCGTACAACCTCAAATTTTGTCCTTATATACTTTCATTTTGGAGGTTTGTTTTACGGAATCCAAATTAATTTTATTTATTTTTATCAAAGGAATCAAAATATTTTCTTTTTTTCAAGTAACTTTTGAAGTAACATAAGTTCGAAAATTCTAGCTGAAGAAAACTCAATAAAGAATGCTAACACTAATATGGAAAATGCTAGTTGTTAAGAGGTTTCGGATTTGACCGATCAATTATATTAATCTTAAGTGTTTGACGAAGCGTACACATGATGTAGAAGAATCTCGAGAATAAATCTATAAGATTGAGTCCACTCTCTCTTAAGAATATGTTCAAAATCTCAAAAAGAATTTTAGACGTGATAGTTGGAATCAACAAGACCTCCAAGTATATAGGACTTAGTTTATTTTCTAACTTTAAGAGTCAATTTACTAAAGAGATGTTTCGACAAGTGTTATGGAACTGAATTAGATATTCTTGAAGGCAATTAAGGAAGTCTGAGGCAGTTGCCAACACGGTTACCAACGTAATTTATTGGTTTCTCAGCAATTATATTCTTGAAAATACGTGGCAGCGAGTTAGAGCAGGAGAGCCTAAGTAGTGAGATAGGTGTCAGATCTTTAGAATTTAACTGTCATCGACGGTTATATTTGTAATAGTATATAATGCAGGCTTCTGCATTATAGTCGGACCTTACCCATTCTTTATAGAACTATAGTACCCAAGTCATCGAGCGAAATATTTTGTGAGATATGTGAGTTAGCGTCCATCCCATTTTACTTTTTGCAAATCTTTTACATTTAAAGCATTTATATGTTTTTTCTATTATCTTTATCCAAAATTTATTGTTTGTTTTCAATTGTTTATTACTTAATACTTATAAACCCAAAACAAACATACTTTTCTCATTAATCCCTTTTTGCACATTATGTCTCCGAGAATTTTTGAGTTAATCTCTTAAGTGAACGAAACTCGTGATTGTTTGCTAAAAACACCAACAAATAAACTGGCACACCCGGTGGGACCCTTTTGTGCAAAATTTTAACTTTCAATAAGAAAATTTGTTTACTTATACCATTGATTATTTGTCTTTGAATGAGAAAATATTTTCAATCTCTAGATTTTTATGCGTCTGAGAAGTGGTAGAACTCTCGCTAAAATGGTTCGTCCAAGAAATTTGCCCCTTCCTAAAAATAATGTGTTGTACCCCAAAATTTGCCCTCGCACTTTTCCACAAGAAATATCAGCTTCAAACATTTCCTGACTTTTCAAACTGGCTCAAGAATCGGACAAATGGACTTTTCTTGACAGTCAAGCAAAATTAGGGTTTTTTTACTGATTTTCAGAGCTTTGGATTGTTTCACAGTTGGCTCAGGGTTTTGGATGATTTTTGGTCCAATTTTGATCGGGCGAGCGTTATTTGGCATTTAATCAGGAGTTAGGGTTTTTATGGGCATATTCTCAGAAGAATTTAAAATCCATAGCACTTCGCAGTTTATTCCGAGATTCGGGTTAAATTCGCGTTTGTTTTGATTTAATCGGTGAAAGAAACAAGTGGTTGGAATTCATGTTATTTTCTTTGAGTCAGTCAAATACAGGATGCAGTATTGGATTCACAGTGTTTATACGTTTGATCAGTCCATTTGGGTTAACTGCAGCTTTGCTTTGGATATTGGATAAAGCAGGTTTAATTGATCAATATTGTTATTATTTAAGTTATTTATTATTCTAAAAAATTGAATGATTGAAATTTATTTTTCAATTGTTTTAATTCTAAGAATTTTAAATAAATAAATAAACAATAAAGAAAATTAGAATTAATTGGATAATTTAGACTTTTATTGATATTTG
Organism: Vicia faba; assembly: GCA_948472305.1. Taxonomy (NCBI): domain Eukaryota; kingdom Viridiplantae; phylum Streptophyta; class Magnoliopsida; order Fabales; family Fabaceae; genus Vicia; species Vicia faba. Next base: position 1,245,771,711 of record OX451741.1, read on the forward strand.
AATTATTTGTACAAATTGTTGTTTATAATTTAAATTATGAACAATAATATACATTAATTTAAATATTACATAAAATAAGAACTATCCTATTTCTAATGTTCTTCATTCTTCACTCCGCTCCGGTGCTCCATTTTTTATCTGCAAAAAGAACAAGAAAAGTCAGAAAGCAGTTAATTAAAAGACAGTTAAAGTTGCTCATCATTAGGGGCCACTGACTGGGATCAGTTGCCCTCTCTGCAAATCACGGGATTTCTCCCGGTTCACAGAGAGGGAAGATTTTTTATTTCATGAAATGCAAATGTCAAAAGCATAAGTTACAAATTCAAGCTGCATAAGAATCTCAAATCCAAAATCCAAACTAAACTGAAAAGATCCACTTTCAACTTTCTATCAAAAGCAAAAGGCAAGTTACTGTCAAAATACCAAAGTCCACTCAAAGAAAATCAAGAAAGTACTCAAAAGCTGTCAAAGAAGATTTTGGAAAAGATATCAAAATGCAAAGTCAGATCCAAACTGTCAAAAGAGAGATAAAGAAAATGCAGAAAACGTGTTATGCAAGCTAAACATCATTTCCCATAGGCCCCTTCAGAACATAGTACAACAATAATCATATAAAATTCTAAAGCTGTACTGAAAAGTGAGAAGAAAAAGAGATAATAGAAGCATAGTTCAGGTCTGAGACATAAGCAGCAAGACAGAAAAAAGAGATATAATCCAAAGACAGTTCAGTAGACAGTTCAAGGAGAGAAGAAAATATACAAACTAAAAGCCTGATGAGATATAACACATAACATAACACATCTCAGAACGGGAACTCAGAACAAAACCAGCATCGGCCATAACCTCATACCCATCCTAAAAACCTGCAAAAAACATACAAGTTCAAACCTGAAGCATAGGCATCAAACCTGCTAATGCTCCAAGAACCTGCCTACGCTTAAAGATACAAGCCATAAGAGCCTAAACTACCAAAAATCCCTGTCAAAAAACCTCAAGCCAAGTATCAGTCACAAAACATAGCCCATTCAAAAACCAACCATAACCAGAATCACCACCCCTATTGCCAAGTCCCAAGCCTGAACATCAAAAACCTGATAAGCAATATACCAGTACTAAAACCATACCAACGCCTGTCAAGCATAACCAAACACATAATCCCTCAAGCATACTCAAGCCAGCCATTGTAAAAGATAAGCTTAAGGCCTTTCAAAGCTTCAAAGCTCCAAAAAAGGGCATCAAGCCTTCGAGCCCTCAGAATCTTGGATTCATCATGGGGTGAGAAAAAACATGTTAAATTAGGCAACACAGGAGAGGCAATAGGGCAGTCAAACAAGCATCATATTCCAACCCACACTCAAGGCAGCAATGTTCTAAAGTATTCAAAGCAAATGTTCGAGGCAACATACAAATTCCCAAGGGCAACACATAGTGGAAGAAGAAGATAAAAAAAAAAGTGAATTTTAAGAAGGATTCCTCAGCACATATCATCATCAAAACCCTAATATATCAAAAGAACGAAAATACCAGGAAAGCATCAAAAGCAAAGCAAGCTCAAAGCTCCATCACTGAATCGCCGCTCCGGCCTCCTCAACGCATCCACTCTTCTCTCCTCCTCCTCCAAAGTCAGGTAGTGAGCATTATTCTTCCTCTTTCTTTCCTTCACCTCATAATAATAAAAACTCAACTTAAGACTCAAATCAAAAAATGCGTATCATTCACGAAAGAGCATAAAGTGTGGAAATCAAACCTTAAATCAAGAGGATGCGAAGCTTACGCCTTGGAGGGAAGAGAGGTCTGAGGGTAGCGTTGGTGGCCGGAGTTGATTTGCTCAGGAAGCTCGATCGGAGAAGGCGAACGCACGGCGCCGCTGTTAACCCTACGTTTTCATCTCAACTGAACCAATTCCCTAACCCTAATTTCGTTTCAAGCTTGATGTGGGCCTGACCCGTTTTCTGATTACCCCAAAGCCCACTAAACACTAACCCTTTTCTTTCTTTTATTTCCTAAACAATACTTACTTCTTTTTTTTATATATAAAACACTAACCCCCTTTTATTTTACAAACAATGTTTACTTTTTTATTTCTTTGTAAAACACTAATTTAATTAAAATACAGCTTTTATCATATGATTAAAACTTCTTTTTAGATAGATATTTGTACATAAAAATAACAAGATACTTTTTGTTAATTAACTTGAAAACATTTTTAATACATATTGAAATACATTTGTACATATTATCTTTTCTTTTTTTTTTATATACATAATTAAAATTGAAATTCTTTTAATTAACACCCATATTTGTACATAACAATATATACATTTCTCTAATATTAAAATTAATAAATATGTGATTAAAATACTTTCTTTTTTATGCAAAATACGATTTAATTAAAAACTTGAATATTGAAATCAAAACACTTTCATTTTTCCTTTTGTACATAATTAACATATAAATCAAAAATACAAGATTAAAACATGTATCTAGGTCAATGACCCTAATATACTTCAATCTCACATTTCGCGCTTGTACATAATTACACAATTCATATACATATACACTTGTACACCTACACAAATACATTCACATTGTCTTATACACATTTTATCTTATACTTGTACATTCGATATTTACATATTGATCGCACATTTGGTTGTAACTTATTGGGTACTATAAGTCTCATCCCCTTGTCCATTTATACCCCCACTCCCGGACACTATTTTGTAATAGCGTAGATTTTACATTCCGCAATTTACAGTTTTCCAATTATACCATGGTTAGACCTAGGGTTTGTATGTACATAAAATCAAACGCTAGATAACCTAATACAAGACAAATACATTTAATCAATACACAATCACACTTGCACCCCCCTAGGGTAATCCCACATGTTGCCTTCCAAAATGGGCCATGCTTGCACGTCGAGTATCCTTGGCAAAACAAAATCAAATGATCATAAGTCCCTCAAAATGTTGCCTAAACGGAATGATCATAGTCCCTTCAAAGAAAATTGCCAAAGACACTTGGCATCATTGCATTCATGGTTCATACGATGACCCGCGCTCGTCCCGAATAAACTTCCTAAACGCAAGATTGTCCGTCAAATTCAATGGTGGAACAAAATTGTTAAAAGGGGTTAAAACATGACAAAAACCTTTGAGTACAATAGGGTAGACAAAACTCTTAGTTACTTGAGATCAAACTTGCAAAAACACTTGCCTTCTTTTCAAAAACCACAATCCACAACACTTTCAAACAAACTCTCAAAACATTTTTTGAAACATCTTTTCGAAAAGATACACGCCTTTGTAAAACATTCGAGTAAAGAATTATTACAAGGTTAGCCTAGGACAAGGCATCTTTTTCCAAAACATTTTCAAAAAGCACCCACACACACGTCATTTTCAAAGCAATCGAAAAACAAGGCAAGTGATCTAAAAAACCAAGTAACTAAGAGCCCATGGATAACCATGGATGAAAAGGGTGCTAATACCTTCCCTTTTCATAATCTACCCCCCGAACCCACGAAATATCTCAAAAGGTTTTTGCTGTGCTTTTTTAACCTTTCCTTTAGGATAAAATAAAAAGTCGGTGGCGACTCTTGCTAACCGCACAAGTGCGAATACGAACGCAAAACACTAGTCAGTTCTCCCACCGTATCACAGAACTGGCGACTCTGCTGGGGAAATACTGAAGTGGGGTTACCTTAGGGTTTAGATCACCTTTACTTTCAATTGATTGCTTTGTTTGCTTTACATTTGTGGGCTTTGCATCGGAGTTTTATAGATCCTAACCCGGATCTGGGGAAACCTTTTAGGTAGCAACAAGGCTGTGAGGGAACTGTGCGGGGTATACCGACATGGTTGAAGCAGTCTGCTACGTTGATGTGGCACTTTGGTGTGTACCTGTAACCCTTGAGTTCAGTCAAGGAGAGTACGGGGCCGCCGCGTGGTGTCGTGAAGCATCAACTGACCTTAGGAACCTTAATTGATCCATCTTGGCCTTTTTAGGGTAGTGAGATAACTGACTTTGGTGCAGTCCGAGGTTGGTTGATACTCGATACTACACTCAATAGAGGGTTGCTTTCTTGGAATATTTCGGTCGCCAGTTCAGTGGCTAAATCGAAACGATGAACAATGAAAGCAATCCAGTGATATTGGGACCTCTAGAACCCAGTTACTTTTGATAGGACAGGTTTTAACCAACAAACTGAAAGAGGGTAGTACCTGAACCTCATGCAAGCCTAAACCTAAGGCCTTGGGTGCTTTGTGTGAATATTGTCTGCCTGTATATACACTTACTTGTTTGTGCATACATGTACATAACATCATGACATCATACCATAGCATTTTAGCATTTTCAATAACCATTTCAAGGGTCTCGAGGGTTCTGTTGATGCAGGGTTACGTTGAACCAGACATCTATCAAGGGGCAAGGGGGTTTCTCCTCTAGCCAATCCAAGTTCAAGTACAACAACTTGAATCAGTTGGCTATGACCCACTCGACATGGTGAGCTTGATTCTAGTAGAAAGACATCCACCGATACAAAGCTCTCCAATCAAAAGTTCAAGAACGACAACTTGAATCGGTGGCTATGGCTCACTCGACATGGTGAGCTTGATTCTCGTGGAAGGACGTCCATCGGTGCAGAGATCTCCAATCCAAGAGCAAAGTTCAACCTCTAACATTTTCTTGTGTTTACCCCAAGAGATCCTTGAAAGCATGCATCCACATATCATGCATTGCATCTTGACAATCTTTCCTTTTTCAGGTTTCCTTACTCTCCTGCTGTTTATTTCAGCAAGAGATGGCTCTAGAACGGTCTGTCAAAGACATCCAAGACCAGACTGCTCAGCTGCAAGAGATGTTCCTGAACTTGTCTCTGGGGCAAGAAGAGATGAAAGCTCTCCTCACCAAGGGCTTGGGGAATTCCAACAATGCCAGGAGTGATCGGATTGCGGAGCTGCAGTTTGATCTGACAACACTAAGGACTCAAATGATGGGACAGTTGGTGGGCCAGATGGCTCTCATCCAAGACCTATCTCAAAGACAAGAGGAACTCAGAGTTCTTGTCCGCCAACTGCTCCCAAACAACCAACTGGGGCAAACATCTGAGGTCGAAGAGCAAGTCACCGCTCAACCTCCATCAACTCAAGAAGACAAGGGGAAAGCTCCTTTGCTAGCTTCAGGGTCACAAACCCATCAACAACCTCGCCAGCGTCAACGGGGCAATCGGCGTAAGCAAGAAAAGTCGGGAAGACAGTTTACGGAGACTGAAATACCATCATTCTTCATACTGAAGCGCCTGTTGGAGGTCGATTTGCTCACCGTAAAGGACCCTCCTCAGAAGCTCAACATCTCCTCTCCTCACTTTAATCCCGACGCATTCTGTGTTTACCACTCCTGCGGCCCGGGACACAGTACCAACGACTGTTGGGCCTTGAAGAACAAGATTCAAGATCTGATTGACATTGGGGTGCTGGAATTCATGCTAGACGGCGAGATGAAGATCTTCCGTTAAAGGGTTCTCCGCTTGAAGTGACGAAGCTCGAATTGAAAGACTTTTGCTTCTTTTTGAATTTTCAAAGTTGTAATTTCTTTTGCTGTCAAACAATTATTTGTTGATGTTAAACTCTGTTTTCATTAATGCATTGCATATGTTTGTCTTGAATTCATCCATTCGTTTCACTACTTTTATGCTTTTCTTTATGATATTTGACTCTTGATAAAAAGCTGCAAGCCTTTAGAGGGAGGATGACGAAACAATACCGTGATCTTATACAGTATGCTTTTGAACAGATCTTGCTGATGATGTACAGGCATTTCTTTCAATTCCCAAACACTGGAGTTATAAGGAAGTTAATCCCTAGTCAACCCCTTCGAGCCAAAGAAGTAGGAGTTTCCCGTTCTAAACAATCGAAACCTTTGATATAAACCCGGGGCAGGGTAGTATCTCAGTTAATTCAAAAAGAAAATGCGCATTGAAGTCGCAAACTCTCGATTCGTAACACAGCGAACGACATCAAAAGAGAAAGCATTCCTTTGGAATCAAAAGACAAGGGTGGTTCCCTATCACATAGACAGTCCATCTCTCAAAAGAGAAAAGCCCACCAAGCCAAAACCTATAAAGGAGGCTTAAGAAAGCTGGGGCATCCCGCTGACAGTAATCCCGAAAACGGTAACAGTCAGGCAAAAGTTAGGGATAACAAATCAAAATCAAAATAGTGAGGTCATTACAAAATCCTCAACAACATGAAAAATGTTGAAAAAGAAAAAGGAGATGATGACTGTCTCCCAAAATTCAAACTGGTGAACCATCGCCCAAAGGTCGTTCCAAACTCAAAACAGAGAAGGACGCAATTAACTGAGCTTAGGTCGAAGAACATCACGAAGAACGGGTGGGTACAAATATACTTTGAGCCTTTATCCTTTGTTTCTTAAACCGTGAACCAGGCCACGTTACAACCCTTCAAAAGTCCTAATTGAAGCATGGGTTAGTTCGAAAGCATACTGTTACAAAAGGTATCCTGACTCCTGTAGGGCTTGGCTCTAAATCCTGTGTTAACTTGTCTTATGAAAAGTTTTCTGCTAAAAAAACGCATTTTTCAAAACTTCGAGGCAAACATAAACTTTGCATTATTCGAATATCACTGTCTTCATTTGACCCCTTTTGTTTGACAGCGAAGAAGTTCATACAGCGAATGTTCGGAGGAACGAAAACTCTCTCAGTAAGTCAAAATCACTTCAAGAGGATAACACTTCCCTTATCAACAAAGGGGCATGACATGTCACCATTCAATTAACCTGGGGCAGTCCAGTCAAGGTCCAACAGATCTTTCAAAGTTCAATTAACCTGGGGCAGTCCAGTCAAGATTTCAAGAAATCTCTCAATATGCAGGGTAATCTGATTCAAGATTCCTTCATCACCACTTGGGGCATTCGAATGTCAAAAGTGTTCAACAAATCAACTACAACATCTCCAGATTCGATTCCTGTATCCAGCCAGGGCATATCTGTTGACCACATTTCCAGACTCGATTCCTGTATCTAGCCAGGGCACGTCTGAAGAGTTCGAAGATTCGATTCCTGTATCCAGCCAGGGCATATCTGTTAACAACTATTTCCAGATTCGACTCCTGTATCCAGCCAGGGCATATCTGTTGACCACATTTCCTGACTCGATTCCTGTATCTAGCCAGGGCACGTCTGAAGAGTTTGAAGATTCGACTCCTGTATCCTGCCAGGACATATCTATCAACTGTCACCTCTCCAGATTCGATTCCTGTATCCAGCCAGGGCATGTCTGAAGAATTCCAGATCAACACCTGCAACAACCCAGGAAACATCTGTGAACGACCGATTGTAGACCAACACCTGTATTAAGCCAGGAATTTATCTACAACACCACTTGGGGCATTCGAATGTCAAAAGTGTTCAAAACCGATGCAGTTTTACACAAGCTCATCTTCAGGAAGCCCTACACCGGTTCCTCTTCAAGACTTCTGAAACAGGTTTACGGATTCTTCCCAACAACGGAAGTCAATCTACCAACTTGTTCAGACTCTTCTCAAACCTTTGAAATTAGTTTACGGAAGCTTCCCAACAACGGATGCTGCTCTATTGCTGATTCAATCTCAAGATTTCTGAAAACAGTTCACGGGTTCTCCAAGTAAACGGATGTTAACCTATCACTTGTTCAGATTCTTCTTAAGACTTCTGAAAACAGTTTGTGGATTCTTCCCAAGTAACGGATGTTAATCTATCAGCTTATTCAGATGCAACCTCTGAAAATAGTTTACGGACGCTTCCCAACAACGGATGTTGTTCTATTGCTTATTCAACTTTGAGATTTCTGAAAACAGTTCCCGGGTTCTCCAAGTAACGGATGTTAACCTATCGCTTGTTCAGATTCTTCTCAAGCTGAAGATCGCGCTCGCCAAAATTCTCCCTATCCCCAGCCAGGGAGTCCTCCGGAATTCAATTCCCCTCAGAGTTTAAGCTTCAGTATCCCCAGCGAAGCCAGACCATTGAACCTCCTCCCCACAGGGTTCTGGAAAGGCAAATCTTGAGTTCCCCAGTGAAGTCTCCAGAGTTATTTCCCCTCAGGCCGAAGATTCTCAATCTTACCTCCCCAGCATGAGTCTATTAGTTTGGGACTCCCCAGTAGAGGTCATCAGGAATTCTCTTCCCCAGCGACAGCCAAGGATTTATTTTCCCCGGCAGCAGTCAAGACGCTTTTATCTTCAGCCATCTCGGATTCATGTATCCTTGGCAAGATTAGCTCATCAGCTTACATGCGCATTCATTACAGTCATATCATAAACATCAATGTCACGTATATTGCATCATGCATCATAACATTGCATACAACTAACCCTTTGCCTTTTCAGGAAAGATCAGTCGATAGACACAGATCATCTCCCGAGATTCATCCAGAAATAGTTCAGATGTGACCCGGACACGGCGACATTCTGATACTTATTCCAGATTCATTCAGACGCATCAGCAGAAACCTTACACCGTTTCCTCTTCAACTTCTCAACTTCTGAAACAAGTTTACGGATTCTTCCTTACAACGGATGTCAATCTACCGATTTGTTCAGACTCTTCTCAACTTTTGAAGACAGTTTACGGATTCTTCCCTACGACGGATGTCAATCTACCAACTGATTCAGACTCTTCACAATTTTTGAAAATAGGATACGGACGCTTCCCAACAACGGATGCTGCTCCATTGCCTGTTCAGTCCCAACTCCTGAAAATAGTTTACAGATTCTCCAAGACATGGACGTCAATTTGTTGCTTGTTCGGACCCCAATTCAGAGATGTCCCAAAACATGGATGCCCTTCTGACACTTGTCCACTCACCATTGACATACAGTTCAACGTGTCCAGATGGCATCTATAAGCCCATCCTCCTACCAGCAGTCACCAGATGGCATCTCTAAGCCCATCCCCAGACAAAATTCTCTCGCACCAGATGGCATCTGTAAGCCCATCACCAAATGGCATCTTTAAGCCCATTCACCTCCACTGTCACATCGACGAGCGCAAATTTTCTGGGCACATTAGTGTCCAATCTCCTTTTACCTTCAAGTCGCGAAAGGCAAACTTGCCAATCTAACTCTTCAGGTCAAAGAAGATTGAACAGGGGCAACTGTTGTACCCCAAAATTTGCCCTCGCACTTTTCCACAAGAAATATCAGCTTCAAACATTTCCTGACTTTTCAAACTGGCTCAAGAATCGGACAAATGGACTTTTCTTGACAGTCAAGCAAAATTAGGGTTTTTTACTGATTTTCAGAGCTTTGGATTGTTTCACAGTTGGCTCAGGGTTTTGGATGATTTTTGGTCCAATTTTGATCGGGCGAGCGTTATTTGGCATTTAATCAGGAGTTAAGGTTTTTATGGGCATATTCTCAGAAGAATTTAAAATCCACAGCACTTCGCAGTTTATTCCGAGATTCGGGTTAAATTCGCGTTTGTTTTGATTTAATCGGTGAAAGAAACAAGTGGTTGGAATTCATGTTATTTTCTTTGAGTCAGTCAAATACAGGATGCAGTATTGGATTCACAGTGTTTATACGTTTGATCAGTCCATTTGGGTTAACTGCAGCTTTGCTTTGGATATTGGATAAAGCAGGTTTAATTGGTCAATATTGTTATTATTTAAGTTATTTATTATTCTAAAAAATTGAATGATTGAAATTTATTTTTCAATTGTTTTAATTCTAAGAATTTTAAATAAATAAATAAACAATAAAGAAAATTAGAATTAATTGGATAATTTAGACTTTTATTGATATTTGAATTATTTGTACAAATTGTTGTTTATAATTTAAATTATGAACAATAATATGCATTAATTTAAATATTACATAAAATAAGAACTATCCTATTTCTAACGTTCTTCATTCTTCACTCCGCTCCGGTGCTCCATTTTTTATCTGCAAAAAGAACAAGAAAAGTCAGAAAGCAGTTAATTAAAAGACAGTTAAAGTTGCTCATCATTAGGGGCCACTGACTGGGATCAGTTGTCCTCTCTGCAAATCACGGGATTTCTCCCGGTTCACAGAGAGGGAAGATTTTTTATTTCATGAAATGCAAATGTCAAAAGCATAAGTTACAAATTCAAGCTGCATAAGAATCTCAAATCCAAAATCCAAACTAAACTGAAAAGATCCACTTTCAACTTTCTATCAAAAGCAAAAGGCAAGTTACTGTCAAAATACCAAAGTCCACTCAAAGAAAATCAAGAAAGTACTCAAAAGCTGTCAAAGAAGATTTTGGAAAAGATATCAAAATGCAAAGTCAGATCCAAACTGTCAAAAGAGAGATAAAGAAAATGCAGAAAACGTGTTATGCAAGCTAAACATCATTTCCCATAGGCCCCTTCAGAACATAGTACAACAATAATCATATAAAATTCTAAAGTTGTACTGAAAAGTGAGAAGAAAAAGAGATAATAGAAGCATAGTTCAGGTCTGAGACATAAGCAGCAAGACAGAAAAAAGAGATATAATCCAAAGACAGTTCAGTAGACAGTTCAAGGAGAGAAGAAAATATACAAACTAAAAGCCTGATGAGATATAACACATAACATAACACATCTCAGAACGGGAACTCAGAACAAAACCAGCATCGGCCATAACCTCATACCCATCCTAAAAACCTACAAAAAACATATAAGTTCAAACCTGAAGCATAGGCATCAAACCTGCTAATGCTCCAAGAACCTGCCTACGCTTAAAGATACAAGCCATAAGAGCCTAAACTACCAAAAATCCCTGTCAAAAAACCTCAAGCCAAGTATCAGTCACAAAACATAGCCCATTCAAAAACCAACCATAACCAGAATCACCACCCCTATTGCCAAGTCCCAAGCCTGAACATTAAAAACCTGATAAGCAATATACCAGTACTAAAACCATACCAACGCCTGTCAAGCATAACCAAACACATAATCCCTCAAGCATACTCAAGCCAGCCATTGTAAAAGATAAGCTTAAGGCCTTTCAAAGCTTCAAAGCTCCAAAAAAGGGCATCAAGCCTTCGAGCCCTCAGAATCTTGGATTCATCATGGGGTGAGAAAAAACATGTTAAATTAGGCAACACAGGAGAGGCAATAGGGCAGTCAAACAAGCATCATATTCCAACCCACACTCAAGGCAGCAATGTTCTAAAGTATTCAAAGCAAATGTTCGAGGCAACATACAAATTCCCAAGGGCAACACATAGTGGAAGAAGAAGATAAAAAAAAAAGGTGAATTTTAAGAAGGATTCCTCAGCACATATCATCATCAAAACCCTAATATATCAAAAGAACGAAAATACCAGGAAAGCATCAAAAGCAAAGCAAGCTCAAAGCTCCATCACTGAATCGCCGCTCCGGCCTCCTCAACGCATCCACTCTTCTCTCCTCCTCCTCCAAAGTCAGGTAGTGAGCATTATTCTTCCTCTTTCTTTCCTTCACCTCATAATAATAAAAACTCAACTTAAGACTCAAATCAAAAAATGCGTATCATTCACGAAAGAGCATAAAGTGTGGAAATCAAACCTTAAATCAAGAGGATGCGAAGCTTACGCCTTGGAGGGAAGAGAGGTCTGAGGGTAGCGTTGGTGGCCGGAGTTGATTTGCTCAGGAAGCTCGATCGGAGAAGGCGAACGCACGGCGCCGCTGTTAACCCTACGTTTTCATCTCAACTGAACCAATTCCCTAACCCTAATTTCGTTTCAAGCTTGATGTGGGCCTGACCCGTTTTCTGATTACCCCAAAGCCCATTAAACACTAACCCTTTTCTTTCTTTTATTTCCTAAACAATACTTACTTCTTTTTTTTATATATAAAACACTAACCCCCTTTTATTTTACAAACAATGTTTACTTTTTTATTTCTTTGTAAAACACTAATTTAATTAAAATACAGCTTTTATCATATGATTAAAACTTCTTTTTAGATAGATATTTGTACATAAAAATAACAAGATACTTTTTGTTAATTAACTTGAAAACATTTTTAATACATATTGAAATACATTTGTACATATTATCTTTTTTTTTTTTTTTATATACATAATTAAAATTGAAATTCTTTTAATTAACACCCATATTTGTACATAACAATATATACATTTCTCTAATATTAAAATTAATAAATATGTGATTAAAATACTTTCTTTTTTATGCAAAATACGATTTAATTAAAAACTTGAATATTGAAATCAAAACACTTTCATTTTTCCTTTTGTACATAATTAACATATAAATCAAAAATACAAGATTAAAACATGTATCTAGGTCAATGACCCTAATATACTTCAATCTCACATTTCGCGCTTGTACATAATTACACAATTCATATACATATACACTTGTACACCTACACAAATACATTCACATTGCCTTATACACATTTTATCTTATACTTGTACATTCGATATTTACATATTGATCGCACATTCGATTTGGTTGTAACTTATTGGGTACTATAAGTCTCATCCCCTTGTCCATTTATACCCCCACTCCCGGACACTATTTTGTAATAGCGTAGATTTTACATTCCGCAATTTACAGTTTTCCAATTATACCATGGTTAGACCTAGGGTTTGTATGTACATAAAATCAAACGCTAGATAACCTAATACAAGACAAATACATGTAATCAATACACAATCACACTTGCACCCCCCTAGGGTAATCCCACATGTTGCCTTCCAAAATGGGCCATGCTTGCACGTCGAGTATCCTTGGCAAAACAAAATCAAATGATCATAAGTCCCTCAAAATGTTGCCTAAACGGAATGATCATAGTACCTTCAAAGCAAATTGCCAAAGACACTTGGCATCATTGCATTCATGGTTCATACGATGACCCGCGCTCGTCCCGAATAAACTTCCTAAACGCAAGATTGTCCGTCAAATTCAATGGTGGAACAAAATTGTTAAAAGGGGTTAAAACATGACAAAAACCTTTGAGTACAATAGGGTAGACAAAACTCTTAGTTACTTGAGATCAAACTTGCAAAAACACTTGCCTTCTTTTCAAAAACCACAATCCACAACACTTTCAAACAAACTCTCAAAACATTTTTTGAAACATCTTTTCGAAAAGATACACGCCTTTGTAAAACATTCGAGTAAAGAATTATTACAAGGTTAGCCTAGGACAAGGCATCTTTTTCCAAAACATTTTCAAAAAGCACCCACACACACGTCATTTTCAAAGCAATCGAAAAACAAGGCAAGTGATCTAAAAAACCAAGTAACTAAGAGCCCATGGATAACCATGGATGAAAAGGGTGCTAATACCTTCCCTTTTCATAATCTACCCCCCGAACCCACGAAATATCTCAAAAGGTTTTTGCTGTGCTTTTTTAACCTTTCCTTTAGGATAAAATAAAAAGTCGGTGGCGACTCTTGCTAACCGCACAAGTGCGAATACGAACGCAAAACACTAGTCAGTTCTCCCACCGTATCACATAATGCTCTAGGTATAGAACAACCAGTCAAATCAATGACATGTTATAAAGGAACTTCAACTTCAGTTGGGGAAAATCCTATTGTGATAAGCCTAGTGCAACTACAATTGCATTCCAAGAGTGATAGTGCTGACACCCCAAGTTTCTAGTGTTCCAACTGCCCTCGGGGTTACACAGAACTTAGGAGACCTAAGGCCTCTCTTCCCCTTGAATTTTTCACTACCCCCTGGCGATAGAGAACAACATTATGGCATGCTAGCGAAATTGATGGCAGGCCTACATCCTACTGCTTTGACGTATGCAGATAATGTAATGACAATTGTGTCCCCTATTAATCTACATTTAGTGTTAGGATCTGCAATAAGCAATCCTGGTCGAGGGGCTCCACATCAAGTCGTGCCAACATTAACTACTAGTTCTCTCTAGTTTGTAAGACAACAAGCTGATGAAAGCTACCATGAAATGGTTAACATATTAACATAGAAATTTGGCACGGTGATTAACCCCTCGATTAAAAACACTAAACATAGTTATCATCAATTAGCCCAAAAATGGGACAAATTGCATATTTCTTTGGCGCCCCTCAAACTCCTTTTTGACCAATACCCCAAGTTCAGAATTTGGGCTTGATCAAACTTTAGAAGTCCCAATAACATATGGATGACTAATAATCAGGGGCAATAGCAGGTTATGCCCCAACAAGTCGAAGCCTTCCCACACAGAGTAATTGAGGGCGATGGAGGTTGAAATGATCAAGAATTGGTTTTAGTGCATAGGAATCAGGATGCAGACCAAATAGTTAGAAATGGCCAACAAAACAATTTTGGAGGGAAAAATAACATATGTAATGTGGTCGAACAAGTTTTGGCCCAAAATGGCCTTAATGTTGGCCTGCATAAGCCAAATTTTGTGTCTCTGCTTTTTCTGAGCATGTATTGGGGGGTCCCTCACAGAGTACAACAAAGTAGAACATACGTCCCACCAGCCAATGTTCCAGTAGGTCAGTGGATCAGGCATGCAAATAAAACTAATAATGATCAATGCAAATGATGATTAATCGAAGTTGGTACGGGTTCATCGTACCAAGATAGTTCAAAAGTCTCAAATAAGTATTTTTATATCTCTAAGAATTACCTGAGAAAGAATCCAATGACCATAACACAGTGGATGAGACGTCAATGGAATAAGAAGGTTACCTTGGAGGCAGAGAGTTCAAATAAGCATGGTAATGTTCAAACCACTAATGAAGGCCAGTCAAGTAGAAGACATGTGAAACAAAGGTTGTTTCCCCTTTTGCAAATTATGGTGAAACCTAGGGAGGAATGACCCGTACATGACAAATATGAGGACATGGCTACTTATGACTTCAATTCTGGATCATAACATGAGTTAGACATCATTTGTAACATGATATTTGCGTTACCAATTGAGTATGATACAGTTATCGATGTAACTGAAGAAGAAGATAATGAGTTGACAAAGGAGATGTCGAAGCACACACCCTTATGCTATTATATAATGAAAGGCGCTTTCGTCTAAGAAGACAAGGTCATATTTGAGCGGCCTGATATGTCGATGCAACATCATCTAAAGCCTTTGTTCATAAGGGCTAAAGTTGAGAATGTAGGAATACACAGGGTTCTAGTTGATGGTGGAGTATGTATCAACATAATGCATCACTCCTTTTTGAAGAAGATTGGCAAGAGCGACACAGACCGGAAGCCTCCAATATGGTCTTGTCGAATTATGAAGGGAAGACCAGTAAGACACTTAGTTGTGGAGCTGAAGCTATTTATTCAATCAGACAAAAGCCAATAAAACAAATGCCAAAAGGTTCGCACCAGAGGTCATGTTGAAGATTAAAGCAAAAATAAAATGACTTCTCAAGACTAAGTTCATTAGGATCGGAAGATATGTCGAATGGTTAACAAACATTGTCCTTGTGATTAAAAAGAATGTAACTCTTAGAGTTTATATTGACTTTAGAGACCTAAATACTGCTACGCCAAAAGATGAATACTCAATTCTAGTGGCAGAGGTGCTAGTCAATTCACCGGCTGGCTTTGAGTATCAGAGTCTTTTAGATGGTTATTCTAAATATATAAAAAAATTTATTACATAAGAGGATGTGTCAAAAATGGTGTTTCGAGGCTCTGGGGCCTTGGGCACTTATAAGTGGATAATTATGCCTTTTGGCATGAATAATGTTAGTTCAACATACCAAAAGGCAATGAGCTCTATGTTTTACGACTTCATAGAAACCTTTGTTCAGGTTTATATAGATGACATAGTCATCAAATCCTCGTCGAAAAATGGTCACTTAAACTACCTTCGACTGTCTTTTGAAATGATGGGGAAATATGGACTTAAGATAAATCCATTAAAATGTGCCTTTGGTGATCATGCATGTGATTTTTTGCGTTTCGTAGTACATAAAAAGGGCATTGAAATAAACTAGAACAAGATGAAGGCTATATTCAATACAATGTCTCCGTCAAACAAGAAACAACATCAGTACCTACTTGGAAAAATAAATTTCTTGAGAAGGTTAATTTCAAATCTAAATGGAAAGACAAAGGCTTTCGCGCCCTTTTTACAATCAAAGAAAGAGGAAGGATTCAAATGGAAACTAGAACATCAAAAAGCTTTTGATGAGATCAAGACTTATCTGTCAAAGCCTCCCATATTACTGCCTCCAATGAGGGATAAAGTCATGAAGTTGTACATTTCTTCATATGATTCGGCGATAGGGTGTATGTTAGCACAAGAGGATAATGATGGTGTCGAAAGGGAAATTTATTACCTTAGTCGAGTGTTAAATGATGCAAAAACTAGATATAGTCCAATAGAGAAATTGTGTCTCTGTTTATATTTCTCTTGTACAAAGTTTAAGTACTATATAAAGCCAAAAAAATGTGTTTGTATATTCCCACTTTGGTGTTATTAAACACATGTTGTCGAAGCCTATTTTATATAGTAGAGTATGGAAACATGCTTTATCTTTGACTGAGTAATTCTTTAACATATGCATCATTCATTAACGGCCATGACAGGCCAGACAATTGCTTATTTTATAGTAGACCGGGAAATGGTGTAAGTACCTCAAAATTACATGGAACTTAGACCTTGGAGGTTGTACTTTGATGGCTCCAGACATAACAATGGAAATGACGTGGGAATTCTAGTTATATCCCCCAAAGGAACCCAAACTAAGTTCAAATTCAAAATCCAAGGATGTTGTTTGAACAATGAGGCTCAATATGAAGCTATAATAACATGTCTTGAGATATTGTTAGACTTGGGGGAAGGGTCGGCTCTGTGGGTGTTGAGATCCTCAAGCGAGGAAAAGATTCCAAATTTTGGCAAGGGGCAGATGCTCGATATGCCATACTCTGAATTTCCATGCATAACGATTGTAGAACCAACTCACAACCTCTCAACAATGCCTTCCAAGCATATACGACAGCAAAACTTGCATGTACCTCCCCAGAGTTACAGACATCAGAATCAGAATGATCGTAAATAGAGATGGTACGCTACTCTTGACCAAATTCATATAGCATATGGCCAACTTCTACCATATATAATTCAAAAATCTCTAGTGTTTCCTAAATCCCTCAAGGCGGTGCCACGACTATTCTAGTCTGAGTATGATTTCCACATCACGTATGAATATCATGCTGGATCTGGGGCATTCAACTGAATATTTTAGAGTATTTAAGTTCCAAGTTCAAGAATTGATCAACAATAAGAGCCTAGTCTTTGAAGAGGAAAACTTGAACGTTGAGTGTGGGTGCCATACTGGAACAGTGGGGCATGCTATTGAAGAATGCAAGAGCTTTAAGAGCAAATTGCAAAATTTTCTTGGTGCAAGACCATAATATCTCAAGAAAGAATACCCAAATGAGAATGGTTTTATCTCGAAGCCTTGTAATGAGGAAAGCCAAGGATCTCTAAAACCTCTTAAGATCATGTACCACAAGGAAGGCATCAGACAAAAGGCGAGTGAGACGTTGTTTTTCCCCAGAAAAAATATTGAGACAGCTCTGTGGAGCTACAATGCCACAACTCACGCAAGTGGAAGCAAAGAAGAAAAGGTTGCACCTTGTGAAGAGTCTGAAGAAGAAAACTTCAAGGATTATTATACCGATTTCGATGAGCATGATGACCTTAACCTCTGGGTAGGCTAAAATACTAACCAAGAAATAAATCAAGCATGAGAGAGTTTCCTCAACATCGTCAATTATTAGGTCATTTCATAATTTTTATTTGTAATCTTTCTTATTTGTTAAGTACTATTTGCTTTTAATTTTGTTATTTTTAAATGGTAATAATAATGAATTGAGCATGCATGTTTTGAATTAATCTTTTCAAATTCACTCATATTTTCTCTTTGTCATACAAAAATTAAAATAACCACAAACAAATACTTCTCCCATTCACTTTTCTCTATCAAACTTTTGTTTAAGCAAAAATTGGAGTGAGAATGATGAAAACAAAATACCTAAAATTAATGACAGTGTGCTTTTGAATAAAAGTTTTCACACGATGTAAGGAATTATTTCAACTCCCAAACATTGAATATATAAGGAGTTAATACCTAGTTAACCCCTTTCCGACTAGAATTTGGTGTTTCTTTTTGTATGAAAAAGCTCGTAATTTTAACCAGGGGCAGGATAATTTTTATTTAATTTGGATATGCATTAGAATTCCAAGAGAAAGCATCCTATATGAGATTTAACTACATCCTCTCTTCGCACACATCATACATTGTCAAAGAAGTGGTGAAAATCCAAAAGCCTACAGAGGTTGCTTCTCTCGAACCATCAATATGGCAGTCACAACAACCCTTTCATAAAAAATCAAACGAACAAATGTCATACAAGTTATTCTTAAAAAAAAGAAATAAAAAAAGAATCAAAGAAAATGCCTGCTAAGTCGAAAACCTGGAAAAAGCGACTTAGGCAAAAATTAGGGCATTCCACTAGACTGAAAGCTCAAAAGAAGCAGTCCAGGCAAAAAATTAGGGATGAAAAGAAGAGAAACATCGATAAAGAAGGATTATCAAAAATACTTACACAAAAAGAAGCAAGAATAAGTTTGTATGAATACCAAACAAAAAGTAGGTGTTTGCCACCTCAAGAAAATACCTCATTGGTTCTCGAACCATCACACTTTTACCCACAAAATGCTCTTGGTAGTTGATTATGTGTGTTGAATTAATTGAACGTAGGACTGAAGATCATCAAGGAGAATGAGGTGGGTTAAAATCAAATTTTGAACCTTATATCCTTTGTTTCAAAAATCATGAATCAGGCCACGTTATAACCCTTAAAAGACCTAATTACAACAAAGTTTATTTTGTAAGCATGCTATAGCAAGGTTGCATTAACCTGACTTCTAGATATTTTCTAATCATTTGTATTGGTATCAATTTTCGCATCATCTTTCACACTTTGAGTAAATCTGTGATTCGTACATTATATATCACCACATCATTTTGATAACGATTTTTTCAACCTGCTAAGCATCATATTAAGATTACCATTTTCAATGAGAAATTTTATTTATGAGTAAGCACTTAACAACAAAGAAGTTCCAACAATGAATAATCAATGAAAAAGTCTATCATTCACAAGGCATCCAATCTGGGGCAAACCATCTAAGGACCCTGTTGACCAAGGACAAATTGTAAAAATACTGTTAACCAGGAGAAATCCCTCCAAAGATCAGACAGGCTGGGGCCAGCCATTCCAAGATTCAGTCAATTTAGGGCAATCACTTCGAAACACGACAAATCCCTCCAAGACTAGTTAATCAGGGTCAAAATGTTTCAAGATTCGAATATTGGGGAAAGTCATCTCAAGAGCGTATTATGGCATAAGTTGTTTCCAAATTTCCTTGCAACGTAAATTCCTTCAGAGACCCACAATTTAGGGCAAGATAGGCTACTAAGGGGCAGGTCATCTCCGTACTTTCAAGTTATTCAAGCAGACCCTGCCACACACCAACAACTGTTGAGTTCAAAGCAAGTGTCGGGGAATCATGCAACACCACATCATATTACCTTTTGACAAGAAGCCTTTTTTCCACAAAAAAAACACTTCTCGGTTTTAACCATACATGACCCACCTCCGGGGCACTGGTTGAAGCATTCAAATCATCACATAAATCATTGTCATGCATTAATCATGTTGCTTCATTGTATAATATCATTTCATTCATCTAGCATATTCCCATAACATGCCTTGTAAAACGAGTATGAAAAGTGAGACATCAATAAACCTCAAAATTTCAATTTGTTTGGCACCGAATAAAGGTCAAAACTCGTTTGACGCCTAGCCCAACTTTCTTTGATAGACCAAAATTAAAAACCCAATTTCCCCCGACCTTTCCAACAAAAGAAAACCAAGCCTTACAAAAAGTCCAATCATCCATTGTCACACCCACATGCATTAATAATAGAATTTAATGCATGATTGCACGTATACCATATCCATGAATGTGGAACATTACAATCAAACATGCATACATGGCACAAGTCTTGATTCAGGATCTTTCGTATAAGTGAAGATCAACCCCTTATCATAGTTAGTGGTATTTTTTTCAAGTGAGTCTTACCCAACAATTTTTTCCTCGCTGGCCGTCCCCAGTGAGTTTACCAAATTTTGTCCCCCAAACAGATATCTTCCTAAAAATATTCCCTCACGTAGTTGCCTCCTAAAAAGTATCCTTTTGAAACATTTCCCTCACACAGTCACCTCCTGAAAATTCTCCATTTGAAACTTTTCCCTCCCGCAATCAACTCTTGAAAAGTCTCCTATTGAAACTTTTCCCCCGCGCAGCCGTCTCCTGAAAAGTCTCCTTTTGAAACTTTTCTCTCACGCAGTTACCTCCTGAAAAAGTATCATTTTGAAACTTTTCCCTTCGTAGTTACTTTCCAAAAAGTCTTCTTTTGAAACTTTTCTCTTCGCAATCACTTCACAAAAAGTCTCCTTTTGAAACTTTTCCCATGCACTCACCTCCCAGAGAGTCTCCTTTTGAAACTTCTCCCATAAACAAAACTTTCCATAGTGAATTATCCCACTTTGATGTTTATTTGCTCGAACAAGCCGCACGTTTATTGTAAGAACAAGATTTGGTTTTGCATCTAGCCTTAAGTTTTGATGATAACATTACATGGTATCTTAGAGAATAATTAAGTACTCTAACAATTTATGTCTAGTGTGTAGCTTTTGTAAATAGATTCTAACTTGGAAGATAAGGAGTGTGATGTCATCAGGTTCTAAACTCAATGCACTATGACTCTGGAAGAAACTAGATGTGTTTACAAGATTCAGCCAAGTTCTAGAATGCTTCTATAACAATAATTCTGATGAACGTTAGTGATAGAGCTTCTGAACGTGACTCATTTGGAAGAGCTTCTAAAGACTTCTCAAGCTCTGATTCTGTTTTTCCAAGTACTGAAGATTTTGAAGACAAGGTTCTGGAAGAACAAGTTTTGAAGACTTAGGTTCTGAAGATTCTGTTTTAGGTCCTTCTAGACATGCTTCATCATCAACCATCAGAAACCTCTGAAGATTAGAAGATAAGATCAAAATTGGTTTACTTGAGAGAATAGTACAAGGTACAAATGTTCCCTATACCCTGATATGGTGGCGCTAGGACAGTACTATGGTATTATGTTGTCCAGCACTCCCTCACTGACCGTTATGAACAAAACTGCTGGAATTTAGTATTCCTATTCTACCCTCTGTTGTACCCCAATTTTTGACCTAAGATCCCATTTGCATTTTTGCATTTTTATACAAAAAGTCAAGGTCACTAAATACAGTTGGTTTTCAACCTCTCACCTTTGAGCATTGATTATGCAGAAATTGTCAAGTGTTTTGAACATTTTTTGCCTATGTATCACTAACTTCTAATCAAGCACGAAATGTGTGTTTTTGTTTCTTTGATTTCATGTGTTGACAGGTATCCTTCAAATGCAACTTGGGCATGTCCTTCATTTTGAACTCAAAACCTCCTTCGAATGCAAGTTTAAGCCTGTTTTGATTTGGACAAATTTGTTTCCTGCAAGCCTACTTCGATTCACCAAGGTTACTACCTGCAAGCCTGCTTCGACCTAGACAAAATTTGCTGCCTGCAAGCATGTTTCGATTGGGCAACGGTCTCCCTTCGATCCACAAGCTTCGATGGACAATATGTCTCCCTTCGATTCACAAGCTTCGATGGGCAATACAGCCTCCTTCGATTCAAAAGTTGGACCACTGTACTACCATGCAACAAACTCCAGCCAATTGAGCCTGTTGCAGCAGTCCTGCACCCACTTGCCACTAAACTCCAAAAGACTGAAAAGCCTGCTACAACAGTCATGTACTTGCCCAAAAAGGAGTGCACAAGAGCTGCGTAGGAAAAAGGGTCGAAACAGCATTCCCAAACTGTTCAAACATTATTTTGTTTTCCCCCCAAAACTTCAGCAAATCCGCCTATAAATACAAGGCTTCACAACATGAAAAAACAGGATCTTTGGGCCAGACGAACCTCTCCCAAATTTTCTCAAACACTGTAGAAATCTGAAAAAATTCTCAAACACAAAAATCTCTCAAGTCCCTTCAATACTTGTGAGAATAAACAAAAAAATCCCAAACACTTACTTCCTTCGATTCTGAAGAACAGTCTCCTTCGAATCAAAGGAGCATCACTTGCTTCTTCTTTTCCTTCAAGTCCAGCGCTCCAAGCACAGCTTATGACCCTCTTTCGAATCTAGCGCTCCCAGCACAGCCTGTGACTCCTCTTTCAAACCCAACACCCAGAACCACCACTCCAGGCCCAGCATACGTGCCAACCTGAAGCAAGGTAAGTCACTCTTACCCTTGAACATTTCGTTTCATGCCATGACATGTAAATAATCTTTTGTTCATTTCCAACATGTACATAACACTTTGAACTTTTCGTTTCATAACATGTAAATACAATTTCTTTTCGTTTCCACCCTGTTAACATGTTTTAAAAGTTAACCCTTTCGTTTTGCTTTAATTGTTAAACTGTTACTAGCATGGCCTCAGGCCATGTTGCCATTTAATGTCTGAAATGAAAGATACAGGAAATAGGAAACAGGAAACGAAGCTTCTGCCTTCTACCCTCACTCTCCAGGTCGAACGAAAGAGACAACCAGGAGGCAAACCATGTCCAAACGAAAGAGATCCCCTCACTGACTGCAAGGCCAATCGAAAGACAGAACTCCACTGGTGCCATCCCCCAGTCGAAGGATACAACTCACTGATGCCAGCCCCAGTCGAAGGACAGGACCTTGTTGCTGCCTTTGCCCAGTCGAAGGACAGGACCTTGCAGCTGCCTCTGCCAAAGCCCAATCGAAAGAGGCCAGAAAATGCCAGTCGAAGTCTGCTCCTGCCAGAATCGAAATACACTTCTTTTCTTACTTTTCTCTTCTTTTTTTTTCCTTCATATTTTTTATGCCTTGTTTGTAATAGCGTAGGTTGTTATCTTTCTGCATTTTTATTTACTTTGTACAAATGCTAGTAATTAGGCAAGATAAAATCAACAAATGAACAAATCACAAAAAAAACAAAAAAAAACACTCTTTAATCATTATTTGAACATACTTTAAAACATCCAAAACACTCAACAAATCAAAACTCCCCCAAGGGCATATTATCCCCGTTCTACCGCGATACCGGCCATGCCTATTGCTAGAATGCGTGCGTTAACGTCGCCCACTAAAAAACACAAAATAAATCAACCTTTTTTCAAGAGAAACTACGGTGTTTTGATTCCTTCATTGGATACGTAGGCAAAGGGTTGCGAAACCCTCACGAACACAATAATAAAAACTCATTTTTCCCTTAAGCAAACATAGTTGTAGATAAATACACCCTTGTATATAACAAACAATTTTAAAACCAAAAAACAGATATTTCAAAAGGTTCCTGCGGAGTACCGCAGATGCATTGGGTGTTAATACCTTCCCATTGCATAACCAACCCCCGAACTCTTGATCTCTTTTCAAAAACGCATTGTATTACTTTTTATTTTACATTGCATGTTTTTAGGGTTTTATTTCGCTCTTTTCCCTTTTCCCTTGGAAATAATAAAGCGCGGTGGCGACTCTTGCTTTTGTGAGTCAAGTTAATTAATAGCTTGATCTCCGATTTTCACCGCTACAGAATTGGCGACTCTGCTGGGGACTGATTGACCTCTTGCTGGTCCATCCCTAAGTGGGTTAAGCCTAGTTTGTTTTATCTGTTTTATCATTATTTGATTGTTTGATTATGCGTATATATTGTGGTTATTTGGGTCTTGATTACAAAGGACAAGTCCTATACCCGGACTAAGTTACACTTAGGAATAGGACGGGCGGTATAGTCATGTTAACTTTGAGGGATTAATCCTAAAGAAGGAGGCATGAGATCCCCCACTCAGTGGAAGGCCCTTTTGAACGTAATATTTGTTTATCGAGTAATCGGGAAGACATTATTATTTTTGACCTGGGAGCCGGTGAAGCTGAGAACCGTAGAACCCTAACCCATCTTGGCCTTTTAGGTGTAGCGCGGAGATTATAACGGAGTAATCCGGAAGTAGTTGTCACGCGATGCTACACTCGGACGAGTTTCTCTTGAGAATATTGCTAATTATTGAGTAATCAAGACGTTGGTAATATCCGAAGGAGGAATGTAGACTCCGGGAACTCTTAGAACCTTGTCTTGCAGGTGTGATTAAACCGTTAGTGCATACCTTGGGGATGGTCCTTACCTTGACTCCATGCTCGTGACGTTGAACCTTTCAACTGTATTTGTGGCCTTGCTTGTGGTTGTTGCATAGCCATGCATTCATGCATCCATGAAACCTTTTTTTCCACTTGATTTTTAAGGAATTTGGAGGTCTTTCTTTGTAAACATCACAAGTTTCATCAAGCTCAATGGATCTTGGGTGTTGATAGGGTGAAAAACCCTAATCCACCAAAATGGATGATTGATCTTGATGATAACTTGATCAACGCTTTGATCCAATACTTTGATGTTTACAACTCAATATCTTGAGTTCCTTGAAAGTCAAATAAAAACTCTCTTTTGCATATCATGCATCATTCTACATTTTTGGTTTCACTTTCAAAGGTCTTTTTCCAAGTCTTATTTTTCCTTTGGTCTCACCAGTACCACACTCATGCTAAGAGAACAATGGAGAATATCAAGCAAGAGGTTTCTGAACTCCGTAGAGAGATGACTAATTTGAAAGCTAGTGTGGATCACTCAACTATTTTGGTTGAAATTCTGGTTGCCGCCCAAGTCAATTCTGGTGCTCTGGGGCATGACTTAGAGGTTTGCTTTGCTTTGAAGATTGAGATTCAGAAGTTGGGCAGAAGTGGTATCTTGTCATTCAAGGACGTTGATTTTGAAGTTCAAATCAAGCATGTGCCAAAGAGTAAACACGATTGATGGTCACTTTGAGTTTTGAAGGATGTTTTCGGTAACTCGAGTCCAGATGGAAAGCCTTCCCAGATCATTAGCTTATTTCTGCTTTTTGCAATTTTTCTTGTTTATCAAAACATTGTTTGCATGTAAGAACTTGTTTGCATTTGAATGATTATCTTAATACAATGAGTATGTTTGTCTTGAAGAAATTCATATTTGTTTTCAAAACTTTAAATTTCTTTTTGCATTATGATACCACCTTGTTGCTCATTCTCTTGCCTAGGCAGAGATTGAAGGGAGGATGATGATCCAAAGAACACGAAATCTCTGGTTGCATGCTTTTGGATAAAATCTTGCTGATGATGTACAGGCATTGTTTCTAATCCCTAAACACCGGAGATATAAGGAAGATAATCCCTTGCTAACCCCTTTTGAGCCTTGAAGTAGGAGTTTCTTTTCTATACGAAAAAAACCCTCAAATTTTAACCTGGGGCAGGGTAGTTTTCAGTTAATCTGACTGAGTGTTCAAAATTCATAAGGAAGATGTTTTTTGAAGAGAAACTACAAGGGCTATCCTCCATGTATAATGAAGCTAGAGGATGTGGAACCATAATGTTAACCCTCATTCATCAAGAAACGAGGCAATCACAATCCTCTCAACAAGCAAATATAAGCTAATGTCACACATTTTGTTCAAAAAGTCAAAAATCAAGAAAAAGAAAAAGCCTGCTAAGTCAAAAAACATGAAAATGTGTGACTTAGGCAAAATTAAGGCATCCCGCTGGACTATCGATTCAAAAGAATTAGTTCAGACAAAAGTTAGGAAAAATAAAAATTGCAAAGAAAGGAATACAAAGAAAAATTCCTCAGCAAAGAACAAATTGGTGACGACAAACACGAAGACATAAGGGTGGTTGCTACTCCGAAAGCCTCGTCGTTTCCTTAACCGTCACAAAATCCTTTTGAGAGATGAATGCTCATGTTGAATTAACTGAACATAGGATTGGAGAACATCATGAAGGGGATGGGCACCAAGTATTTTGAGCCTTAAAATCTTTTTTCTAAAGCCGTGAACCAGGCCACGTTACAACCTTCAAAAGTCCTAATTGAAGCAAGGTTATTTTGAAAGCATACTTCAATGAGATAGTGTTCCTGACTCCCATGAATGTTCTAAATAGTTATGTTGGTATCATATGTTTTTCCTATACAAAAATAAATGGTGCTCTAACTCGCAAAATTTGCGCGATATCTTTTCAAAATCTTCAAGGCTTACATAACTGTTGCATTAGAGTTTTCATTCTCATAATAAACTTTTTCTAACTGCAAAACATTTGTTTGATATCAAGGAAGCTCACATATAAGAATTGGTGATGAGTTTATTCTTAAGGCCTGAAACTCCATTGAGTAATTGGCGAATCATTTCAAGAAAAAATCATATCCAGGGGCATGTCACCTGAAGACCTTAAGCACGAACATGTTGCTTCTCCTAGTTAATGCTTTCCCAACTTGTTTACTCTTTTGGGGCAAAATTTGAAGACTTTGTTGTGCCAAGTACAGTCAATCTGGGGCAATCACATCAAGATTCAATGAATCTCTCTAAGAGTTTGAAGACACCAGAGCATGGTGAATGCCAGGTCTTTTGTAAAATCCTCTTGAGACGATTCCTCCTCATCAACCATATAGCTTGGGGCATTTTAGAAGTGAAGTTATTCGCAAGAATTGTCGTGCAACATGCAGCTTATCAGCAGTAAACTTGGGGCATCCAAAATTAATCCCAGGGGCAATCCAGATTTGTCAAGATATGTGATATGTTTTGCACACATTATCAGAGGGTGGTGTTCCCAGTATCTCCAGCTAAGCATGACTTTTTCCAGCTGAAACATTGCTTGTGTTGTTATCCTTTCAAGGGATTGTTTGCAATAGAAGACTGGACTTTGGGTTTTCTACCTGAAAATATCTTCCTCTCCAGAGATTTATGCCTTGTAAAAGGACTTTGCTCCAATGATGGCTTTTGTTTTCTGTCTCCAGTAATGTTCCCATCTTATTGAGATTAGCTGAGTGTTGGGTTTGTGCTGTGATGTCTTATCATCTTCTGTCTATCTCCCCTGTCTGTTTTGTCAGCATATACATGACATTCATTTATTCATTCATACTTGCATCATGCATACATAGTTGTATTTGTTGATGTCATTGAGTTCGTATACCTTGGTTGTGTCTATTCAAATAATGTATTTGATCTTTCCAAATAGAGTGTCGAATTAAGCATAAAGTGTGCCTTCTTTCTAATTCCCCACTGAGTTAACCCTTGTGGAAGAATCTTGCTTTAGCTTTCCTTTTCCATCTCTGGATAGGATAAATCCCTATCTGAGTTGTTACCTCATTGGGTGGAGTCTTGTTTGACTGTTTTCTCTCCAATTCATTCCTGGATTGAGCTTTGTCTCTTGTGAATGATACCCTATGGATCTCTCTAGGCTGTGAAACCTAGATGGAGAGTGCATTTATTTTGCAATGTAAATACTTGGTCTCCTCAGGAAGTATTTATTCATGGTTCCCCATTGAAGATGAACCTTTATTCCCTAGCAGTGTTATCACAACCTTCTTCTGGAATATCGACATGACAACAAGCGACTGACTCTTTATTTGAGCAGTTTGATTATTTCTGATTTCTCTACGACAAATGGCGGTCTCTTCATGAGCAGTTTGTCCATCCCAGATGAAATTATTGATTCTCACCTCCAGCAGTATCTTCACGATATTTTATGGGTATCTTTGAGAAAACAACAAGCGACAATCTCTTTATGGGCAACTTGTATGTTATTGACACCTTTGAAAACATCAAGCGGCAGTCTCTTCACGAGGAAACTTGTATGTTATTGACATATTTGGAAAATGGCAAGTGGCAGCTCTTCATGAGCAGCTTGTACGGAAAATGGCAAGTGGCAACTCTTCATGAGCAGCTTGTACGGAAAATGGCAAGTGGCAGCTCTTCATGAGCAGCTTGTACGGAAAATGGCAAGTGGAAGCTCTTCATGAGCAGCTTGTACGGAAAATGGCAAGTGGCAGCTCTTCATGAGCAGCTTGTGGGTTATTAGCAGCAAGTGGCAGATTCTTTATGAGCAGCTTGTGTGCTTTAATATTCTTTGAAGACAGCAAGTGGCAGCTCTTCATGAGCAGCTTGTGGGTTATAAGCAACAAGTGACGGACTCTTCATGAGTAGCTTGTGTGCTTTGATATTCTTTGAAGACAGCAAGTGGCAGCTCTTTATGAGCAGCTTGTGGATTATTAGCAACAAGTGGCGGACTCTTCATGAGTAGCTTGTGTGCTTTATTATTCTTTGAAGACGGCAAGTGGCAGCTCTTCATAAGCAGCTTATGGGTTATAAGCAACAAGTGGTGAACTCTTCATGAGTAGCTTATGTGCTTTATTATTCTTTGAAGATGGCAAGTGGCAGCTCTTCATGAGCAACTTATGGGTTATTAGCAACAAGTGGCGGACTCTTCATGAGTAGCTTGTGTGCTTTAATATTCTTTGAAGACAGCAAGTGGAAGCTCTTCATGAGCAGCTTGTGGTTTATAAGCAACAAGTGGCTGACTCTTCATGAGTAGCTTGTGTGCTTTGATATTCTTTGAAGACAGCAAGTGGTAGCTCTTCATGAGCAGCTTGTGGATTATTAGCAACAAGTGGCGGACTCTTCATGAGTAGCTTGTGTGCTTTATTATTCTTTGAAGACGGCAAGTGGCAGCTCTTCATGAGCAGCTTGTGGGTTATAAGCAACAAGTGGCGGACTCTTCATGAATAGCTTGTGTGCTTTATTATTCTTTGAAGACGGCAAGTGGCAGCTCTTCATGAGCAGCTTGTGGGTTATAAGCAACAAGTGGCGGACTCTTCATGAGTAGCTTGTGTGCTTTAATATTCTTTGAAGACGGCAAGTGGCAGCTCTTCATGAACAGCTTGTGGGTTATAAGCAATAAGTGGCAGACTCTTCATGAGTAGCTTGTGTGCTTTGATATTCTTGGAAGACAGCAAGTGGCAGCTTCTTTATTTGAGCAGCTTGTATGTCATGGTATGTTTGGAAGACAGCAAGTGGCGGCCTCTTTATTTGAGCAGCTTGTGCATCCCCAACGATAATGTCTACTCAACAAATGGCATCCCTTCGGAAAAGTCCCATGGGGAAGTTTGCATTTTATCATTCCTTTTCCAGCCACAGTGCTGACGTCAATCATTTTGTTTTCCAGCCACAGTGCTGATGTCAATCATTTTGTTTTCCAGCCACAGTGCTGACGTCAATCATTTTGTTTTCCAGCCACAGTGCTGATGTCAATCATTTTGTTTTCCAGCCACAGTGCTGATGTCAATAATTTGTTTTCCAGTCACAGTGTTGATGTCAATCATTTTGTTTTCCAGCCACAGTGCTGATGTCAACCATTTGTTTTCCAGCCACAATGCTGATGTCAATCATTTGTTTTCCCGCCACAGTGCTGATGTCAATCATTTTGTTTTCCAGCCACAGTGTTGATGTCAATAATTTGTTTTCCAGCCACAGTGCTGATGTCAATCATTTTGTTTTCCAGCCACAGTGCTGATGTTAATCATTTTGTTTTCCAGCCACAGTGCTGATGTCAATCATTTTGTTTTCCAGCCACAGTGTTGATGTCAATCATTTCTTTTCCAGCCACAGTGCTGATGTAAATCATTTCTTTTCCAGTCACAGTACTGATGTAAATCATTCAAGAGTCTCTCATTTGAAGTCTATGACTTTGTTTCCCCAGTGGTGTTATAATATGTTCCCCTGTAGGATTACTATAATGTGCTTGGTTTCTCCAGCATAGTTTGTCTGATATGGCGTCATTCCCCATAAAATTCAGAGCATTGCATTCATATCATATCATGAACATAATTGTGGTATCTTAAGGCCAAAAATTGTGTATTCTATATTTAAGTCCCTTCAATCTCGTCAGATAGAAGAAACTTAAATAGGGGCAGTTGTTGTACCCCAATTTTTGACCTAAGATCCCATTTGCATTTTTGCATTTTTATACAAAAAGTCAAGGTCACTAAATACAGTTGGTTTTCAACCTCTCACCTTTGAGCATTGATTGTGCAAAAATTGTCAAGTGTTTTGAACATTTTTTGCCTATGTATCACTAACTTCTAATCAAGCACGAAATGTGTGTTTTTGTTTCTTTGATTTCATGTGTTGACAGGTATCCTTCAAATGCAACTTGGGCATGTCCTTCATTTTGAACTCAAAACCTCCTTCGAATGCAAGTTTAAGCCTGTTTCGATTTGGACAAATTTGTTGCCTGCAAGCCTACTTCGATTCACCAAGGTTACTACCTGCAAGCCTGCTTCGACCTAGACAAAATTTGCTGCCTGCAAGCATGTTTCGATTGGGCAACAATCTCCCTTCGATCCACAGGCTTCGATTGCACAACATTGCTTCTTTCGATCCACAACCTTCGATGGACAATACAGCCTCCTTTGATCCACAAGCTTCGATGGACAATATGTCTCCCTTTGATTCACAAGCTTCGATGGGCAATACATCCTCCTTCGATTCAAAAGTTGGACCACTGTACTACCATGCAACAAACTCCAGCCAACTGAGCCTGCTGCAGTAGTCCTGCACCCACTTGCCACTAAACTCCAAAAGACTGAAAAGCCTGCTACAACAGTCATGTACTTGCCCAAAAAGGAGTGCACAAGAGCTGCGTAGGAAAAAGGGTCGAAATAGCATTCCCAAACTGTTCAAACATTATTTTGTTTTCCCCCCAAAACTTCAACAAATCCGCCTATAAATACAAGGCTTCACAACATGAAAAAACAGGATCTTTGGGCCAGACGAACCTCTCCCAAATTTTCTCAAACACTGTAGAAATCTGTAAAAATTCTCAAACACAAAAATCTCTCAAGTCCCTTCAATACTTGTGAGAATAAACAAAAAATCCCAAACACTTACTTCCTTCGATTCTGAAGAACAGTCTCCTTCGAATCAAAGGAGCATCACTTGCTTCTTCTTTTCCTTCAAGTCCAACGCTCCAAGCACAGCTTATGACCCTCTTTCGAATCTAGCGCTCCCAGCACAGCCTGTGACTCCTCTTTCGAACCCAGCACCCAGAACCACCACTCCAGGCCCATCACACGTGCCAGCCTGAGGCAAGGTAAGTCACTCTTACCCTTGAACATTTCGTTTCATGCCATGACATGTAAATAATCTTTTGTTCATTTCCAATATGTACATAACACTTTGAACTTTTCGTTTCATAACATGTAAATACAATTTCTTTTCGTTTCCACCCTGTTAACATGTTTTAAAAGTTAACCCTTTCGTTTTGCTTTAATTGTTAAACTGTTACTAGCATGGCCTCAGGCCATGTTGCCATTTAATGTCTGAAATGAAAGATACAGGAAACAGGAAATGAAGCTTCTGGCTTCTACCCTCACTCTCCAGGTCGAACGAAAGAGACAACCAGGAGGCAAACCATGTCCAAACGAAAGACATCCCCTCACTGACTGTCAGGCCAATCGAAAGACAGAACTCCACTGGTGCCAGCCCCCAGTCGAAGGATACAACTCACTGGTGCCAGCCCCAGTCGAAGGACAGGACCTTGCTGCTGCCTTTGCCCAGTCGAAGGACAGGACCTTACTGCTGCCTCTGCCAAAGCCCAATCGAAAGAGGCCAGAAAATGCCAGTCGAAGTCTGCTCCTGCCAGAATCGAAATACACTTCTTTTCTTACTTTTCTCTTATTTTTTTCCTTCATATTTTTTATGCCTTGTTTGTAATAGCGTAGGTTGTTATGTTTCTGCATTTTTATTTACATTGTACAAATGCTAGTAATTAGGCAAGATAAAATCAACAAATGAACAAATCTCAAAAAAACACTCTTTAATCATTATTTGAACATACTTTAAAACATCCAAAACACTCAACAAATCAAAACACCCCCAAGGGCATATTATCCCCGTTCTACCGCGATACCGGCCATGCCTATTGCTAGAATGCGTGCGTTAACGTCGCCCACTAAAAAACACAAAACAAATCAACCTTTTTTCAAGAGGAACTATAGTGTTTTGATTCCTTCATTGGATACGTAGGCAAAGGGTCGCGAAACCCTCACGAACACAATAATAAAAACTCATTTTTCCCTTAAGCAAACATAGTTATAGATAAATACACCCTTGTATATAACAAACAATTTTAAAACCAAAAAACAGATATTTCAAAAGGTTCCTGCGGAGTACCGCAGATGCATTGGGTGCTAATACCTTCCAATTGCATAACCAACCCCCGAACTCTTGATCTCTTTTCAAAAACGCATTGTATTACTTTTTATTTTACATTACATGTTTTTAGGGTTTTATTTCGCTCTTTTCCCTTTTCCCTTGGAAATAATAAAGCGCGGTGGCGACTCTTGCTTTTGTGAGTCAAGTTAATTAATAGCTTGATCTCTGATTTTCACCGCTACACCCTCCAACGTATTTTTTTCAACTATAAAAGAAAGACTTGGAAGAATTAGAAATCAACTTTCTTCTTAACAAAACTTACACTGAAACACTGCTCAACTCTATTTCAAATATCTTTGTAAAGTTTTGTAAATGCAAGGAACTTTTGTTCGTTAACTTGCAAGCAATGAGCTTTTGTTCATTAACTTGCTTTTAACATTGTTGTGTTAATTCATTGTACTCAAACTTTGTGTAATCTGCTTTCAAGAAGCAAATAGGTAAACACACTATTTGTATTTCAACTTTTAAGTTGATAGTTCATTGAGAGACCAGGGCTTTAGTCAGGATTCTTAAGAATACATTGACAGGTAGTCTTTGTGATTTGCATAATTGACAGTTGGTCTCTATTGGATCTGTAATCAGTTCGGTTATAGTGGAGTCAATCCTTATTTGAGGAGTAAAAATCACCTTGGTGGGTGGATTAGATTAACTTTGTTAACAGTGAACCAGGATAAAAATATATGCGTCATTTAATTTTATTCTTGTGTTCTTTGTTTTTTCTTGGGACAAATTTGTTTTAAATAAAGAAACCCAATTCAACCCCCCCCCCCCCCCCCCCCATTTCTTGTGTTTCTAACACATTCAATTGACATCAGAGCTTTGGTTCTAGTATTGATTGTTATCAAACACTTAACTGTGTCAGATAAAGATCCTGGATTTTTCTATGAAATACGATGGCTATTCCATCACCACCAGTTGCACCCCTTATCAATGAAATGGATCACTATAATGCTCCAATCTTTAATGGAGAAAGATTTGATTATTGGAAAGATAGACTTGAAAGTTTCTTTCTTGGTCACGATGTTGATCTATGGGATATGGTAGTAGATGGCTATGAACATCATGTGGATGCAAGCGCAAACAAGATTAAAAGAAGAACGATGGCTGAGCAACAAACGAAAGATGATAAGAATCTCCATAAGGCAAGAACCATTTTGTTGAATGTGATTTCTTACACTAAGTATGAAAAAATAACAAATAGAGACTCTGTTAAGTCTATATTTGATTCTTTGAAATGACTCATAAGGGTAACGCTCAAGTAAAGGAGACCAATGCGCTTGTATTGATTCAGAAATATGAAGCCTTCAAGATGGATGAAGATGAAGCGGTTGAGAACATGTTCTCAAGGTTTCAGAAATTTGTTGCAGGACTTAAATTTCAAAACAAAGGGTACTCTACTTCATATCATGTGAAGAATATTATCATAAGCTTGCCAACAAAGTGGAGGCCCATGGTAACTGCACTCAAACTTGCTTAAGATTTGAACAACACTTCTCTTGAGGAACTGATTAGTTATTTGAGAAGCCATGGGATTGAGCTAGAACAAGATGAACCTCAGAGAAAAGGTGAATCTGCAGCTCTTAAATCTACTAGAAGATCTGAAAAGACTAAATCTCTTCAAGATGAAGAGGAAGATGATTTTGAAGAACATTCAGAAGAAGACGAAGACGAGTTATCATTTCTTTTTTGAAGGGTCAACCAACTCTGGAAGAGGAATAAAGGTAACATGTTCAGAGGGACTAGAAGAACATGTGGTTATTTTGAGTCTACTTCTGGACTAAAGAAGTCTGGTGGAAACAAAGATGTCACATGCTATGAGTGCAAAGACCCATGTTATTACAAGAACGAGTTTCCTAAGTTCAGAAAGGACAAGCCCCAAAAGAAAGCTTCCAGAGGAAAGAAGAAAGGGCTGATGGCTACATGGATGACTCAAATTCTTCAGAAGATGAGTCTAATGAAGAACAAGCAAACATGGAATTGATGGCAAGCATCAGAGCTTCTGATGAAAAGATCTAATCAGAAGCAGAAGCAAAATCTAATTTAGACATAGAAGAGGTATTTTCTAACCTTTCTCATTTAGAATTAACTTTTTCATTACTTAAAATTCTGGAAAAACACGAGTTGCTTAAGAACGAATTCAAGGAGCTTAAAAAGGTCCATGAATCTGTTTCTGATGAACACAATAAACTTAAGGAAGAATTTTCATCTTTGAATGAAGAAAATTTTATTCTTAAGAATGATAAATATGCTCTCAAAAGCAAGAGTTCCAAACTTGAGATGTCATAAAGAAATATGAAAAATATTTCCAGTAATTTCTTACTAGAAGCCTAGATAAAAGTATTGTGGCTTCAATAATCTATGGCATAAGCAGAAACGATACAAGAGGAATTGGTTATGATCCTTATAAAGAATCTGATTCTAAAAAAGAAGATAAACCAAATAATTTTCATTCTTATTTTGTCTCTACTGGTTTTGAGTCTAAAGAAAAATAAAAAGGTAAAAATCTTTCTAAACCTAAGGCAAAACCAAAAGCAAAATCATGTTTCATTAATGCAATTAAATATGATTATTTTGCACCTAAACCCAAAGTTGTTAACAACTCTAGGAAGATTAACAAAAAAGAACCCAAGAAGTTATGGGTACCTAAAAAGAAGATACTTTATGTTGTAGATATCCTTAGCATCAAAGTTAAGACACCAGTCATGGTACCTGAACTCTGGTTGCTCGTGACACATGACGAGAATAAGGCATATGTTCCAAAGACATGAACTTAAGCCTAGAGGCGTCATAGGTTTCAGATGTGATCAAAAAGGGAATATCATTGGCTCCAGAATAATTGGTAATGTTTATCTCCCTTCTATGATCGGTGGAAATAAAACTGACTGTTTTGGAATGCTGGTTCGCGAAATGTCGCGGTAAGCAAGAGTCGCCACCGTCTTTTATTTTCTCCAACAAGGAAAGGACAAAAGCACAGCAAAATTCCTTTTCGAGATGTTTCTTGGTTTGGGAGGTAGATTATAGAAAGGGAAGGTGTTAACACCCTTTCTATCCGTGGTTATCCACGGGCTCTTAGGTACTTGCTCACTATGTTTTCAAAAATGTTTTGCTTTTCTTGTGTTTGTGGGTTTTGAAAAATTCTTGTCATGTAAACTTCGATTTAACTCTTGTATCAGTCCTCAAGAGTGTATGAAGTGTTTGTTTGAAAACTTTTGTCAGAAAAATGTGAGTGCGAAAAGTATTTTTGTTTTTTTGAAAGAGCAAGTATCTAAGAACCTCTACCTACTCAAAAGAAATTAAGCTGTGTAAATGTCCTTTAGACAGTACTATCCCACTATTGAGAAGTAGGTAGCACCGTCGTTGTAGTTTCGGGTCAATTCGATTATAGGGACATGTGGTCACCAAAGCAATAGTAGGACACCTTAGCGGTAACCCTAATATCCTAGATCCTTTTTTTAATCCGAGGCAACCGTTTCGAGGCAACTTGGATCTTTAGACAGGAGGGCAGCCTCTAAAACACCCTATACTCAATGACCACGTCGAGGCAACCAAGTGAGGCGTACCCTAGGAGTGGCATGTGCGAGTGTGTCAGGTTTCAGTTTATATTATCTTTGCACATGTTATGGTGAGCTACGATTGATTTTATTTTAAGAGAAGTCTTGTCATGCATAGCCTAATTAACATACACCTAACAGTTAATAGTTGCAGAAAATAAATCTAAACTATTACAAGGCGTCGGGTATTTACATCGCCAAAAGCAAACCCTTGAAAAGAAGTAAATTGCGAGAAATTAAATAAAGCGATAAAAAGTCCTAATTAAGGCTATTACATCCTCGGAGCAATTACATAATAATGATCAAAAATAATATACGCGAATAAAAATTGAACCGGAGAAGTCCTTAGGGTTTTGACCCTTTTTGAGAAAGAAAGATATTTGATTATTTATGAATTAAATTAAATTAAACCTAATTAATTAATTAATTAATTAAAAGAAAAAAAGTATTTTTGAGTTTTTTATGTTTTTTAGGAAATAAATAAAAAAATAGTCAAAAGTTAGTAAAAACCCTAATTCTAGTTTATTTTAAATTATTGAGAAAAAATTAAAATTAACCCTAATTAAACTAAATTAATTTGTTAGTATTTATTTACAAAAATAATAAATTAAGGGTGAAATTAATAATAATAAAAATATTTTAGTTTTCTGATTTTTTATTATGAAAATAATTAATTTGGGTAATTAAATAGTAATAATAATAATTATAATAAATAATTAATGAAAGAAGAAATAAAAAATATAAAGAAAGAAAGAAAAAGAACCCAGGGGGGTGTTCGCCCATTATGGAGGTATGTTCTAGAATTTCTCAGGCCCATTAACTGCAAGCCTCTTTGACCTTGGTGATTGTCCAGGCAGGCATTGACTGAGGGGTATGGTGACCATCATCTCATGGCCATTAGATTCAAGTTTGTGGCCACTTGGCGCCTGGATATTTGAGGTACATGGTAGATACCCTTTTGGAAAGTTGCACAAGAACATGTTAAGAAAAAGAACAAATAATTATTTTGGGGGACCTGGGATTCAAACCCAGGTCCCAATGATTCCAAGCCAACACATCAACCACTACACCACTTGCACGCTTTTGTTATTATAGTAATAAGCAAACATTATATTAAGAAACAAACCACTAAGCTGTAAAACAAACAAAACACGCGCCTTTTTTGAATTAACCAATGGGAGGTTAACACCTAGTCATCTTCTTCCTTTGTACATGTAAAAACAAATCAGATAGCGGGGGTTTTTAACCCCCACAAACTACAGTAAGGAAAAATAGCGATTAGCCCTGTGATTTACATAAATATTTCGCGAGGGTCCAGTTATGTTCGTCTGGTTCTCACGAATCCAGTCATATGCCTTACAAGCCTTAATTTTTCCTGGTTTAGGAATCCCCAAATTCAAAGTTCAGGAACCCTAGAAATCGTCCATGGCAACTTTTGATTTTATGCATTATAATTCAATTAACTTATGCCATTAGCTTCATATGGATTCAAGCAATGCAAAACAAACAAGAAATCATGTTAAATGTGCATGAAATAGACGATACGATTCTGGAAAAAAGCTTCAAACCGTGGTTCTGTTTTGGATGATTCTTTGTGCTTTAAGGCTTGAATTTGATTGCCACACACTCCTGGGAACCCCTGCAAGATGTTAGAATCAACAAAAAGCTTTGAATCGCCCTGGAATATAGAAATCAGTTTTGAGTTTTTCTTGGAATTTTTCAATATTGCTATGGCTTTGTCTGCAGCTTTCTCACGTGTAGGGGATTAGGGTTTGCTTGTGTATATATAGGAGAATGAAATTAGGTCAGAATCTTGCACAAAAATCCATGGAATTGATGGTTGAATCTTTGATTGGAAATCACATATTTTTGAATCTTCATGATTGGAAAGAGTTGCCAATTTTGGAGATATTGCATCTTTGACTTGGTGCACGAAATTTCCAGCCTTTTTAGGTCATACTTGCTTCACAAAAAGATTGAAAAATCAAATCTTTGTATTTTCCTACAATTTAAATTAATTAAATGAATTAATATTGATTAAAAATCCAATTAATTAATAAAAATAAGAAAATAAATTCAATTGAGCTTGATGGGTCGTGCATAGGTCATGGATGAAGTTTCAAGAAGAAATTTGAGGTGTTTTGAGCAAAGTTGACTTTTGCAAATTCACAAAAATTTCCCAACTTCTCCAATGCATATCCTGCTCAATTTTGATCATATGAACATGTTCTTGGACATTTTGGAAAGGTCTTGAAGTCCTCTAACCAATTCCTTTGGTCCCATGTCATTTGGATTTACCAATCTCAAGTTATGGTCTTTGACTTAAAGTGCACTTTTGTTGACTTTTGAAATTGACCTATAATGTAGAAATTGATAACTTTTTGTGAGAGCATTTCTTGGACTTGGAGTGTGAAGATGGATTGTAGGAAATGTCACCCCCTTCAAAATGAGAATTGGATGGGATTTTTCTGATGAACCATGAAAACGTTATGCCCTGGTCAAGATACAGTTGACTTTTCTACTGTCCAAAAATAGTAACTTTTTGCATCTTGATGATTTTTGAGCCATTCTTGTGGAATCATGATCAAGACTTGATAAAATGATGATTGTGGACTCAAAATAAGATGTTGACCAAAAAGTCTTACTTTTGACTGTAAAATGACCATTTTGCCCTTGCAGTTGACTGTGGATCAAATGGAGCTTTTGACTGTGCAAATTGACACTGTGAGTCTTGAAACCTGGCATGTAGGTGCTTGAGAATGTATATGGGCCCTTGAGACTTGATTGAGCCATTGAAAACCTCCAATTCCTTGAAAGAACCAAAACCATAATTTCAGCTGCCTTAGGAGGTGGTTTGACTGTATAACCCTTGAGTAATCTTGAACCATTTGGAAATGATTCTTGATAAATCTTGAGGAATATGGGAGGGAAAATTTTGGGGTACAATAGTTTACCCTGTTCAATCTTCTTAAACCTGAGGATGTAGATTGGCTTGCGTGCCTTTCGTGGTCCGAAGGTGGAAGATGATTGAACACTAGAGTGCCCAGAAATTTGCACTCGCATGGTGTAGTATCAGCAATGTGATGTCGGGGATGGGCTTACAGATGCCATTTGGAGAGATGATGGATAGGAGGATGGGCTTATAGATGCCATCTGGAGATGTGACAGAATCTTGTCGGGGGATGGGCTTATAGATGCCATCTGGAGATTGTTCGTTGAATTGTAACTTGGTAGGTTGAAAGAAGGAACCTGTGTAGGGTTGCCTGATGATGAGTCCGTGTAAAACTGCATCTTGGAAGAGAAGGAACCTGTGTAGGGTTGATTCATGATGGTCAAGTAGATAGTTGTCCTGTCGGGTTTCAGGTATTAATCTACAATCCGTCGTCCACAGATATTTCCTGGCTAGTTACAGGTATTAATCCAGAACTTGAAAAAGGTTGGCCGATGAGATAGTTTTCCTGTCTGGTTTCAGGTATTAATCTCTGTCCTGAGAAAGAAAGATAGTCTTCCTGGCTTGTTATAGGTATTGATCTTCAGTCTCTTCATGTAGATAACTTTCCTGGCTAGTTACAGGTATAGATCTACAATCAGTCGTCCACAGATATTTCCTGGCTAGTTACAGGTGTTGATCCGGAACTTAAGAAAGGGTTGGTCGAGGAGATAGTTTTCCTGGCTGGTTTCAGGTATTAATCTCTGACTTTGAGAAAGAAAGATAGTTTTCCTGGCCTGTTACAGGTGTTGATCTTCAATCTCTTCATGTAGATACTTTCCTGGCTAGTTACAGGTATAGATCTACAATCAGGCATCCACAGATATTTCCTGGCTGGTTACAGGTGTTGATCTGGGACTTAAGAAGGGGTTGGTCAATGAGATAGTTGTCCTGGCTGGTTTCAGGTATTAATCTCTGACCTGAGAAAGAAAGATGATTTCCTGGCTTGCTACATGTGTTGATCTTCAATCCCTTCATATAGATACTTTCCTGGCTAGTTACAGGTGTAGATCTACAATCAGTCGTCCACAGATATTTCCTGGCTAGATACAGGTATTAATCCGGAACTTAAAAGAGGTTGGTCGAGGAGATAGCTTTCCTGGCTGGTTTCAGGTATTACTCTCTGACCTGAGAAAGAAAGATGATTTCCTGGTGTTATACCCCAAAATTTGCCCTCCCATATTCCTCAAGAAATTGCCAAGCCAGGTCACAAAATTCCCCAAGGGTTATGCAGTGCAACAGTCTCCCATACAGTCCAAATTAGGGTTTTGAGTCTGATCAAGAAAAGGAAGTTTTCAAAGGCTCAATCAAGTCTCATATGCTTACAAACATGGTCAAGCATCCTCATATCAAGTTTCAAGGCATTCAGCTCAAGATTGCACAGTCAAAACCCTAAATTGCACTACAGTCAACTGTAGGGGCAAAATGGTCATTTGGCAGTCAAAAGTTCAAATTTTTGGTCAACATATCATTTTGAAGCCACAAACATCATTTGATCAATGCTTGATCATGATTCTCAAAATTTGGCTCAGAAATCATCAAAGATGCAAAAGTTGCTATATTTGGACAGTTGAAAAAGTCAACTGAAATTGACCAGGGCATAACTTTCACATGGATTATCAGAAAAATTCCATCCAAAGCTCATTTTGAAGAGAAAGACATTTCCTACAATTCATCTTCATGTTCCAAGTCCAAGAAATGCTCTCACAAAAAGTTATCAATTTCAACATTACAGGTCATTTTCAAAAGTCAACAAAAAGGGACTTTAAGTCAAAGACCATAACTTGAGATTGGTAAATCAAAATGACATGGGACCAAAGGCATTGGTTAAAGGACTCAAAGACCTTTCCAAAATGTCCAAGAACATGTGAAAAGCTTAAAAATTGAGCAAGTTATGCCTTGTAGAAGTTGGGAAATTTTTGTGAAATGGCAAAAGTCAACTATCCTTGAAAATCCAATTTTTGACAAAAGGGCCCCATTTTTTCCACTTGGTTCATCCTTGTCATGCCACACACGTGTCCCATGGTTAATTTCAAGACCAAATATTGATTTTTTTTTATTTTATTTAATTTTTGATGATTTAATTCATTTTAATTCTTTGA
The DNA here is from genome assembly GCA_948472305.1 of Vicia faba. Taxonomy (NCBI): domain Eukaryota; kingdom Viridiplantae; phylum Streptophyta; class Magnoliopsida; order Fabales; family Fabaceae; genus Vicia; species Vicia faba. Next base: position 1,245,812,548 of record OX451741.1, read on the forward strand.
AAATTCAAATAAAATTTAAAAACCAATGGAATAGTGTTATGTGAACTTGGACAATTTCTATGTATCATGAACCTACTCAAGAAATCAGGCTAGGGTTCATTTGCACACTAGGTCTAGGTTTTGGCTAAAAAAGAGGAAAAATGGTTAAGAGTGAAAACCCTAAGACTTGTTCATTCCTAAGCATGAATTAAGGCCAAAGAACAAGCCAATTCCATTCCATGATCATCACTGAGTCAAACCCTAGGCCTAAGACATTATAAGCTGCGCTCAAACAAGCATTGGGGGATTGAAAATTTTGGACAAAAACACAAAACTGAAAACTAGTTTAAGAGATCTTTCAAGCCTCAATTTTTTCCCTAATAGCATCCTGGACAATTTCTGAGCACATCTCAATCACTATCATCAACCAAAACACCTTGAAACGGTAGCTACAAGTCCAACTGTGTCGTGAAAAATTTCAAATCGCATAGCATAATTTACGCGTCCTCTTGCATTTTCATTGATGAATTCTTATTCCTTACCAAGTTTCTAAGCTGTTCATTGCATTTAATTGCATTTTCACAAGCCATACACGAATCCACCATGTTTGGTTTTTAGGGTTTCCAGCTTTTTGAATTGGGGCTTTTACAACGAAGCAAAATTAGGATTCCAAACTGTGACCATTGGATTAAGCAGGTTGAGACGAAGAATAAACACTACTCGCGCCCAATTTATTGGTCTTATAATGCTAATCGCTATTTTCCTAAAGGTGACTTTAACCCACGCGTGAAAACTGTGGCCATAGTGTTTTATGTTTCAGGGCACACGAGGAAGAAGAAGGCGTGGCGAAGCGTGATTCGTTCATTTGAATTTCGCGCGCCCTCCACTAACTTTTCTATTTTTTCTTTTTATTATTTATGTGCCATAATATATTAAATGAAACATAAGTGGTTCAGTGGCAGAGGGAAACGCTTGCAATGCTTATGACCTGGGTTCGAATCCCAGGCCTTGTAAAATTTCCATATTATTTTTCCATTGGTAATTGCATGCAGGCCTCACATTAAGACTCACCATGCACTTCAAAATCAGCTCATCCATGTGTCCCTGAGCGCCCACATCAAAGGCAAGGATTGGGAAATATGCTACGCTCCGGTCAAATGCATCACACTGGATCAAAAAAGTCAATGGACTTCAATGCAAATGGGCCTGATTTGCTAGGCCTGCACCTCACAATTTTGGGGTCTACCCCCTTGGTTTGCCTTATTAATTTTTATTCTTTCTTTAACTTTCTTTTTTTATTTCTTTTATTTGCTATTTATTTAATTAATTATTTTTACATAAATATAATAAAAACATCATAAAATCAAAAAATGCCAAAATATATAATTTATATTATAATTATTTTCATAAATAATAACATGTAAATATTTAGTTTTAATTAGGTTTTCAACTTTAATTCCTTTTAATAAAAATCAAAACAAAAACATAGAATTAGGTTAATGACTTTTTCCTTTTAACTTTCCTTGTTTTTTGCCATAGTATTAGTGTTTTTCATAATTAAACTAGGGTTGCATTTTAGGTTAGATTTTAATTCTTTTAATAACTAAAATCCAAAAAAATAGAGTTTAGGTTTAATAACTTTTTATTTTCTTTTTTTTAATAATAATATTATTTATTTATTTAATGCACATAAATTAATTTAGAATTAAATTAGGTTAAAAGTCAATATTTTCATAATAAACTTAAAAGACATTAGAACTAGGATTTTAATTTTAATTAACTTTTCTTTTTTTTCTTTTAAATCTAAAAAACACAAAAATACCATTTTTCATTTAATTTTAATTTTAGATAACTTAATTATTTTAATTCTTTTAAAGGGTTCAACGCCCTCGTATTTGATTATTTTCTTTTTTTCGCGCGTTTCATTTATTTCTTTTGTAAATAATTATGTATATGTACCAAAGCCATGTAATAGCTATTAGACATTTCTTTTCTGCAATTTATTTTAAAACGGGTCTGGATTAATTTGGCGTTGTAGACCCTCGCCCTTTGTAATAGCGTAGGACTTTTATCTTTTCCGCACTTTAAATTCCCGCACTTTTAACTGTTAAACAATAACATGAAAGAATGAATGCCCAAAAATAAAATCGAATCGTTAGATCACCAATGCATGACAAGACAAACAATAAACTGAAAATGACACACAATTCGCACACACCACCCCTAGGGTACGCCTCACTGTTGCCTTTCGAAAGGTGATCATCGAGTAGAGGATATTTTAGTAAGTCCTTGTGTCCATTGATCTAGTTGCCTAAAACAAAGTTGCCTCGAATAAGTTGCCTCGGAATAAAAGATCAATGGCATAAGGGTAGCTTCTAAGGTGTCTTCCCATTGCTCTGGTGATCACCATGTCCCTATACACTCGAATTGACCCGAACACCTCCAACAGTGGTGCTACCTACCTCTCAATGGTGGGATGGCACTACCTTAAAGGACATTTACACAGACGAATTCCTTAGGGTAGGTAGGTTCTCAAGGATACTTGCTCTAATTTCAAACAAGCAAAATACTTTTCACACCAACACACTTTCAAAACTTTCAAAACAAACTTTTCAAAGCACTCTGACGTACGAGTTGAACTGAAACTTTTCAAAGAATATTTTTGAAACTCACAATTGAAAAGCAAGCAAACATTTTGAAAACACAAATGAGCAAGTATCTAAGAGCCCATGGATAACCATGGATAGAAAGGGTGCTAACACCTTCCCTTTCTATAACCTACCTCCCGAACCGAGAGCAATCTCTTTAAGGAATTTTTCTGTGCTTTTGTCCTTTCCATTTGGAGAAAATAAAAGACGGTGGCGACTCTTGCTTCCGCGACATTTTCGCGAACCAGCTTTAAAACAGTCAGTTCCAGATCCACCGATCACAGAACTGGCGACTCTGCTGGGGACACTACTTAAAGTGAGGTGTACCTTAGGATAGTTCATAACTGTGTTTTCAATTGTATTGACTTGCTTGCTTTATTATTGTGGGACTGTCTTGGGAGTTCTATAGATCCTAACCCGGATCTGGGGGATACCTTCTTAGAAAGTAGCAACAAGGCTGTGAGGGAACTGTGCGGGGTATACCGACATGGTTGAAGCAGTCTGCTACGTTGATGTGGCACTTTGGTGTGTACCGGTAACCCTTGAGTTCAGTCAAGGAGAGTACGGGGCCTCCATGTGGTGTCATGAAGCATCAACAGACCTTAGGAACCTTAATTGAACCATCTTGGCCTCTTTAGGGTAGTGAGATAACTGACTTTGGTGCAGTCCGAGGTTGGTTGATACTCGATACTACACTCAATTGAGAGTTGCTTTCCTGGAATATTTCGGTCGCCAGTTCAGTGGCTAAATCGAAACGATGAACAATGAAAGCAATCCCGTGATATTGGGAACCTTAGAACCCGGTTACTTTGATTAGGACAGGTTGAACCCACCCACTTCAAGAGGGTAGTACCCCAAACTTCATGCTGGCCTAAACTCTAAGGGCTCTTTTGTGTGACTTGTGTGCCTTTGTACTTGCCTACTCGCATGCTTGTTAGCTGACACATGAACTACTTACAGGTTTTGTTTATAGTCCTTAACTAGGACTCATGACAAGGTTTACCAAATCTCTTGCAGATTTTGTTTATAGTCCTTAATTGGGACTCATAACAAAGTATACTGAATTTCTTGCAGGGTCTGTTTATAGTCCTTAATTGGGACTCATAACAGGGTTTACCTACATCACCCCCATGCATAGCATAACATCATACCATTGCATACATCCTAACCCATTTCAAGGATCTCAAGGGCTTGTGATACAGGTCATATAAACCAAACATCTAGCAAGGGGCAAAGAGGATTTATTTTCCTCTAGCCAATGTTGTCAGAGGCTATGACCCACTTGATATGGTGAGCTCTGACTCTTGAAGAAGGTTCCCTAACCAAGGTTGTTTGGAAATCAAAACCAGACATGATGACTAAAGTCAGGGGCTATGACCCACTTGATATGGTGAGCCTTTGACTCTTGAAGAAGAGTTCTTAATAACATGGGTGTCCTTCAATCAAGCTCTAAATTCCAAATGCTAACAAATTTCCTTGTTTACCCCGCGAGGTCCTTGAAAACATTGCATGCATATCATACTCATCCTTACATAACAGGTATCTTTGTTGCAGGTCACTTACCTTTCCCGCTGTTTATTTCAGCAATGGTTTCACAACAAGACAACCAGGACCTTCTTGCTCAAGAGACTCGGTTCGGGGAAATCCTCCTGAATCTATCCAAGGGGCAGGAAGAGCTAAGGACACTTATCATGGAGACTTTTGTCAGGAACAGTGCTGAGGATGAAAGGCTGGAACACCTACAAGTTGAGGTGGATGCATTGAAAGCCCAGATGCTGGGGCAGATGACTGCCATTCAGGGTTTAACTCAAAGACAAGATAAGCTCGGGGTTCTCGTCAACAAACTGCTTCAGGGTAACCAACTGGGGCAGACATCTAAGGGTAAAAAGCCAATCATCGTTCCACCACCTTTGAGACAAAGAGGCAAGGAGAAAGCTCCTCATATGGCTCCAGTATCACCAATTCAGCAGCAACTTCACCAACTTCAGACAGACAAGCCCAGGAGGCAGTTCACCCCGCTCAATATGTCGCCGTTTCAAGCTTTACAACGCCTGTTGAGATTGAACCTGATCACATTAAGGGATCATCCCCAGAACCCCAACACAGCACATCCTGCTTATGATCCCAATAAAAGGTGTGCCTACCACTCTGCCTGTCCAGGACATAATGCAAACGAGTGTTGGGCTTTGAAAAACAAGATCCAGGACCTGATTGATGAAGGAGCACTGGAATTCACACAAGATGGTCAGGCTGAATTTTTCTACCATCCCTCCAAGGCTCACCATTTGAAGTGACAAGCCCTGGGACTAGAAATTTTTGTTCATTCGAATTTTCAAATTGTAATTTTCTTTTGATTGTTCAAACGTTTACTCATGATTAAAACATTGTTATTTCATTAATGCATCGCTTATATCTATGTTTGAATCAATATGTTCGCATTTACTGTATGCAAACTGTTTTCATATTTTTTTTTCTGATATCAACTCTCGTTAGTTCTAAGCCTCTTGAGGGAGGATGACGAAAACGATACCGCAATCTTTACAGTATGCTTTTGAACAGACCCCGCTGATGAGGTACAGGCATTGTTTCAATTCCTAAACACTGGAGTTATAAGGATGATAATCCCTCGTCAACCCTTTGAGCCAAAGAAGTAGGAGTTTTTCTTTTCGAAAATCAAAACCCTTTATCATAACCTGGGGCAGGGTAGTCTCTCAGTTGATCCAAGTACATAACGAATGGCACCAAAGAGGTCCTTACAAAACAAAAGATAGTGATAATTCCAAACAATCATACAGATAGACAGTCATTAAATAAAAACCCATTAAGTCAAAACCTATGAAGGAGACTTACAAAGCTGGGGCATCCCGCTGACTGTAATCACAAAAGAAACAGTTCAGGCAAAAAATAGGGATCACAAAATCAAAAGAGGAGGTCACACAAACCCTCGACAAAAAAGGAATGACTGCCTATTCAAAATAAGTTATCCATCACCAGAAAATTAGAGCAAAGACTCAAACAAGGTCTAATGTATGATCAACTGAGTTTAGGTTTGGAGAACATCACGAAGAGAGGGTGGGTACAAATAAAATTTGAACCTTTATACTTTGTTTCTTAAACCGTGAACCAAGCCACGTTACAACCCTTAAAAGTCCTAGCTGAAGCATGGGTTAGTTCGAAAGCATACTGTTACGAAAGGTATCCTGACTCCTTAAGGCCTACGGTAAATACGGAGTTGACATCACGTTTTACAAACATTCACTTGTTTTATGAAAAAAGAATGCATTTTCAAAATCTTTGAGACAAACATAAGCCTTGCATTTTTAACATAACTTTGTTTGCATATGACTTTTTGTTTGAACAGCATAGAAATTCGCATGACGAAAGTCTAATGAACAAGAGTATCTCCAATCAAGGGGCACGACATGATCATGGTCTATCATCTGGGGCAGTTCAGTCAAGATTCGGAGAATCTCTCAAAGGCCAAATAGCCTGGGGCAAATCTCCGTCTAAGTCACCTGGGGCATTGGACGATCAAACGAAGATCTTCTGGTGGCATGACGAGACAATTCTAACAGGGGCAATTCCCTACATCCTGAGGACACGTACTGCGTATAATCAAAGACCCGCTAGGTTGACATACCTAAGGGCTTCCCGGCAAACCAAAAGGGTTCGGGCAAAAACAAGGGATGAATATAAAAAAACTGTACACCCGACAAGTCGAAAACCTGAAAAGGCGGCTTGGGCAAAAATGGGTATCCCGGTGGACTGAAAACCCGAAAGGGCGGTCCAGGCGAAAATTAGGGATCAAAGTGTACGACTATGTCCTGTCATCTCGTCACCTGCCTACCAGAAGAAGGTTTAACCCTCAACAATTATCAGCATCCCACATGTGCCTCCCCCATAGAAACAGGGGCAATAACGGATGGTCTGATTGTTTCCGTCCTCCAAGGTACCAAGGTAGGTCCAGCTAAAGAACATGATCAGTACATCTTAATTCCCCAGAGAGTAAATGCATTCTTCTCCAAGCAGAGTTGATAAATCTCAAGGAAATTGGGTATGCTCCCGCAGATCCCAACATCCCCCAGCAGCAATACATATTCTTAACAAGCATCCCCGGCAGTCTTGGTCTAAAGATTGTTCCCCGGCGGCATACATCAACATTCAAAGGAATCACTTCCCCAGCATATCTTAAATTCCCCAGGAGAGTCCCATCCAAGTTCCCCAGGAAAGATGGAATTCATCTCCCCAAGCAGTAAGCTTATCCCCAGTATATTCTGGAAGTTTATCCTCTTGCAGAACACGAACGCGTCGTCTGGCTTCATTTAAAGAGTTATTTCCTTAACAGGATATAACTGGGTTATCCTCAGCCAAAAGCCAAGGGAAGGTCGTCGTCAACGTAGTTCTTTCCTATCCCCAGCGAAGTCTATTCACACTTCCAATACAACAACGGTATCCCCAACAGAGTTACTATCAACATTCAGCAAGGCATCACTCTTCCCACAGAGTATTGCTTCCCAGCATGGTCGCTAGAGTATCTTTTCTCCCCGCAGAATCGTCCATTTGCCAAGTTTATTCCGCAACGGAGTCATCTTTTCCTACCGGTATCCTTGCAGTTATCATCCTCAGCGGAAGCAAAATCTATTCTCCGACATCAGCCCAGGATACGACTTCCCGGCACCCGTCAAGGATTTACTCTCCTAGACGAAAACATACATAAAACATCACATACATCATTATAGCATGCATAACGCACTGCATCATACAAATCTCATTTATGTTGAGAACATCATTGCTTGATCCATATCATGCATTGCATATGACTGACTTTTACCTTTCAGGGAAGATCCAGTTAAGTTCTCAAGCTATATTTCAAGACCTAGACTGGTTCAGTCAAAGGCCTTCTCTGGTTCAGTTAAATCATCCCAAGATTTTCCTGATGCTTATCCCTTTGAAGACATTCCAAGACCTAGACTGGTTCAGTCAAAGGCCTTCTCTGGTTCAGTTAAATCATCCCAAGATTTTCCTGATGCTTATCCCTTTGAAGACATTTCAAGACCTAGACTGGTTCAGTCAAAGGCCTTCTCTGGTTCAGTCAGATCAATCTTAAGATCTCCCTGATGCTTATCCCATTGAAGACATTTCAAGACCTAGACCGGTTCAGTTAAATCGTCCCAAGATTTTCCTGATTGCTTATCCAGTCAAAGGCCTTCTCTGGTTCAGTCAGATCAATCTTAAGATCTCCCTGATGCTTATCCCATTGAAGACATTTCAAGACCTAGACCGGTTCAGTTAAATCGTCCCAAGATTTTCCTGATTGCTTATCCAGTCAAAGGCCTTCTCTGGTTCAGTCAGATCAATCTTAAGATCTCCCTGATGCTTATCCCATTGAAGACATTTCAAGACCTAGACCGGTTCAGTTAAATCGTCCCAAGATTTTCCTGATTGCTTATCCAGTCAAAGGCCTTCTCTGGTTCAGTCAGATCAATCTTAAGATCTCCCTGATGCTTATCCCATTGAAGACATTTCAAGACCTAGACCGGTTCAGTTAAATCGTCCCAAGATTTTCCTGATTGCTTATCCAGTCAAAGGCCTTCTCTGGTTCAGTCAGATCAATCTTAAGATCTCCCTGATGCTTATCCCATTGAAGACATTTCAAGACCTAGACCGGTTCAGTTAAATCGTCCCAAGATTTTCCTGATTGCTTATCCAGTCAAAGGCCTTCTCTGGTTCAGTTAAATCGTCCCAAGATTTTCCTGATTGCTTATCCAGTTGAAGACATTTCAAGACCTAGACCGGTTCAGTTAAATCGTCTCAAGATTTTCCTGATTGCTTATCCAGTCAAAGGCCTTCTCTGGTTCAGTTAAATCGTCCCAAGATTTTCCTGATTGCTTATCCAGTTGAAGACATTTCAAGACCTAGACCGGTTCAGTTAAATCGTCCCAAGATTTTCCTGATTGCTTATCCAGTCAAAGGCCTTCTCTGGTTCAGTTAAATCGTCCCAAGATTTTCCTGATGGCTTATCCAGTTGAAGACATTTCAAGACCTAGACCGGTTCAGTTAAATCGTCTCAAGATTTTCCTGATTGCTTATCCAGTCAAAGGCCTTCTCTGGTTCAGTTAAATCGTCCCAAGATTTTCCTGATTGCTTATCCAGTTGAAGACATTTCAAGACCTAGACCGGTTCAGTTAAATCGTCTCAAGATTTTCCTGATTGCTTATCCAGTCAAAGGCCTTCTCTGGTTCAGTTAAATCGTCCCAAGATTTTCCTGATTGCTTATCCAGTTGAAGACATTTCAAGACCTAGACCGGTTCAGTTAAATCGTCCCAAGATTTTCCTGATTGCTTATCCAGTCAAAGGCCTTCTCTGGTTCAGTCAGATCACCCTAAGATCTCCCTGATGCTTATCCCATTGAAGACATTTCAAGACCTAGACCGGTTCAGTTAAATCGTCCCAAGATTTTCCTGATGCTTATCCAGTCAAAGGCCTTCTCTGGTTCAGTTAAATCGTCCCAAGATTTCCCTGATGCTTATCCAGTTGAAGACATTTCAAGACCTAGACCGGTCCAGTTAAATCGACCCTAAGATTTTCCTGATTCTTACCCAGTCAAAGGCCTCTCTGGTTCAGTCAGATCGACCCTAAGATCTCCCTGATTCTTATCCCAGTAGAAGACACCCCAAATTTATCTCAACGAGCGTTGTTGAAGTTAAAGTCACCCAAGACTCTCTTACCATTCATGCTAAGGAAGTAATCATCCCTGGTTCTTTCATCACCGTTTGAAGCTCCAGACTCAGCTCCTGTAACCAGTCAGGACACATCTAAACATCCGCTCCTGCAACGTGTCAGGTACTCATTTTTTGTTTTGCAGGTAGGCAGGTTCTAGCGAAGGAATCTCTTACGCAATCAAAACATCCAGATGGCATCTATAAGCCCATTACCCTCATTGCTAACATTTGAGCGCAAATTTCCGGGCACTCTAGTGTCCAATCATCTTTTACCCTCGGATTACGAAAGGCACGTCAGCTAATCTGCATCCTCAGGTCTAAGAAGATTGAACAGGGGCAACTGTTATACCCCAAAATTTGCCCTCCCATATTCCTCAAGAAATTGCCAAGCCAGGTCACAAAATTCCCCAAGGGTTATGCAGTGCAACAGTCTCCCATACAGTCCAAATTAGGGTTTTGAGTCTGATCAAGAAAAGGAAGTTTTCAAAGGCTCAATCAAGTCTCATATGCTTACAAACATGGTCAAGCATCCTCATATCAAGTTTCAAGGCATTCAGCTCAAGATTGCACAGTCAAAACCCTAAATTGCACTACAGTCAACTGTAGGGGCAAAATGGTCATTTGGCAGTCAAAAGTTCAAATTTTTGGTCAACATATCATTTTGAAGCCACAAACATCATTTGATCAATGCTTGATCATGATTCTCAAAATTTGGCTCAGAAATCATCAAAGATGCAAAAGTTGCTATATTTGGACAGCTGAAAAAGTCAACTGAAATTGACCAGGGCATAACTTTCACATGGATTATCAGAAAAATTCCATCCAAAGCTCATTTTGAAGAGAAAGACATTTCCTACAATTCATCTTCATGTTCCAAGTCCAAGAAATGCTCTCACAAAAAGTTATCAATTTCAACATTACAGGTCATTTTCAAAAGTCAACAAAAAGGGACTTTAAGTCAAAGACCATAACTTGAGATTGGTAAATCAAAATGACATGGGACCAAAGGCATTGGTTAAAGGACTCAAAGACCTTTCCAAAATGTCCAAGAACATGTGAAAAGCTTAAAAATTGAGCAAGTTATGCCTTGTAGAAGTTGGGAAATTTTTGTGAAATGGCAAAAGTCAACTATCCTTGAAAATCCAATTTTTGACAAAAGGGCCCCATTTTTTCCACTTGGTTCATCCTTGTCATGCCACACACGTGTCCCATGGTTAATTTCAAGACCAAATATTGATTTTTTTTTATTTTATTTAATTTTTGATGATTTAATTCATTTTAATTCTTTGAAAATTCAAATAAAATTTAAAAACCAATGGAATAGTGTTATGTGAACTTGGACAATTTCTATGTATCATGAACCTACTCAAGAAATCAGGCTAGGGTTCATTTGCACACTAGGTCTAGGTTTTGGCTAAAAAAGAGGAAAAATGGTTAAGAGTGAAAACCCTAAGACTTGTTCATTCCTAAGCATGAATTAAGGCCAAAGAACAAGCCAATTCCATTCCATGATCATCACTGAGTCAAACCCTAGGCCTAAGACATTATAAGCTGCGCTCAAACAAGCATTGGGGGATTGAAAATTTTGGACAAAAACACAAAACTGAAAACTAGTTTAAGAGATCTTTCAAGCCTCAATTTTTTCCCTAATAGCATCCTGGACAATTTCTGAGCACATCTCAATCACTATCATCAACCAAAACACCTTGAAACGGTAGCTACAAGTCCAACTGTGTCGTGAAAAATTTCAAATCGCATAGCATAATTTACGCGTCCTCTTGCATTTTCATTGATGAATTCTTATTCCTTACCAAGTTTCTAAGCTGTTCATTGCATTTAATTGCATTTTCACAAGCCATACACGAATCCACCATGTTTGGTTTTTAGGGTTTCCAGCTTTTTGAATTGGGGCTTTTACAACGAAGCAAAATTAGGATTCCAAACTGTGACCATTGGATTAAGCAGGTTGAGACGAAGAATAAACACTACTCGCGCCCAATTTATTGGTCTTATAATGCTAATCGCTATTTTCCTAAAGGTGACTTTAACCCACGCGTGAAAACTGTGGCCATAGTGTTTTATGTTTCAGGGCACACGAGGAAGAAGAAGGCGTGGCGAAGCGTGATTCGTTCATTTGAATTTCGCGCGCCCTCCACTAACTTTTCTATTTTTTCTTTTTATTATTTATGTGCCATAATATATTAAATGAAACATAAGTGGTTCAGTGGCAGAGGGAAACGCTTGCAATGCTTATGACCTGGGTTCGAATCCCAGGCCTTGTAAAATTTCCATATTATTTTTCCATTGGTAATTGCATGCAGGCCTCACATTAAGACTCACCATGCACTTCAAAATCAGCTCATCCATGTGTCCCTGAGCGCCCACATCAAAGGCAAGGATTGGGAAATATGCTACGCTCCGGTCAAATGCATCACACTGGATCAAAAAAGTCAATGGACTTCAATGCAAATGGGCCTGATTTGCTAGGCCTGCACCTCACAATTTTGGGGTCTACCCCCTTGGTTTGCCTTATTAATTTTTATTCTTTCTTTAACTTTCTTTTTTTATTTCTTTTATTTGCTATTTATTTAATTAATTATTTTTACATAAATATAATAAAAACATCATAAAATCAAAAAATGCCAAAATATATAATTTATATTATAATTATTTTCATAAATAATAACATGTAAATATTTAGTTTTAATTAGGTTTTCAACTTTAATTCCTTTTAATAAAAATCAAAACAAAAACATAGAATTAGGTTAATGACTTTTTCCTTTTAACTTTCCTTGTTTTTTGCCATAGTATTAGTGTTTTTCATAATTAAACTAGGGTTGCATTTTAGGTTAGATTTTAATTCTTTTAATAACTAAAATCCAAAAAAATAGAGTTTAGGTTTAATAACTTTTTATTTTCTTTTTTTTAATAATAATATTATTTATTTATTTAATGCACATAAATTAATTTAGAATTAAATTAGGTTAAAAGTCAATATTTTCATAATAAACTTAAAAGACATTAGAACTAGGATTTTAATTTTAATTAACTTTTCTTTTTTTTCTTTTAAATCTAAAAAACACAAAAATACCATTTTTCATTTAATTTTAATTTTAGATAACTTAATTATTTTAATTCTTTTAAAGGGTTCAACGCCCTCGTATTTGATTATTTTCTTTTTTTCGCGCGTTTCATTTATTTCTTTTGTAAATAATTATGTATATGTACCAAAGCCATGTAATAGCTATTAGACATTTCTTTTCTGCAATTTATTTTAAAACGGGTCTGGATTAATTTGGCGTTGTAGACCCTCGCCCTTTGTAATAGCGTAGGACTTTTATCTTTTCCGCACTTTAAATTCCCGCACTTTTAACTGTTAAACAATAACATGAAAGAATGAATGCCCAAAAATAAAATCGAATCGTTAGATCACCAATGCATGACAAGACAAACAATAAACTGAAAATGACACACAATTCGCACACACCACCCCTAGGGTACGCCTCACTGTTGCCTTTCGAAAGGTGATCATCGAGTAGAGGATATTTTAGTAAGTCCTTGTGTCCATTGATCTAGTTGCCTAAAACAAAGTTGCCTCGAATAAGTTGCCTCGGAATAAAAGATCAATGGCATAAGGGTAGCTTCTAAGGTGTCTTCCCATTGCTCTGGTGATCACCATGTCCCTATACACTCGAATTGACCCGAACACCTCCAACAGTGGTGCTACCTACCTCTCAATGGTGGGATGGCACTACCTTAAAGGACATTTACACAGACGAATTCCTTAGGGTAGGTAGGTTCTCAAGGATACTTGCTCTAATTTCAAACAAGCAAAATACTTTTCACACCAACACACTTTCAAAACTTTCAAAACAAACTTTTCAAAGCACTCTGACGTACGAGTTGAACTGAAACTTTTCAAAGAATATTTTTGAAACCCACAATTGAAAAGCAAGCAAACATTTTGAAAACACAAATGAGCAAGTATCTAAGAGCCCATGGATAACCATGGATAGAAAGGGTGCTAACACCTTCCCTTTCTATAACCTACCTCCCGAACCGAGAGCAATCTCTTTAAGGAATTTTTCTGTGCTTTTGTCCTTTCCATTTGGAGAAAATAAAAGACGGTGGCGACTCTTGCTTCCGCGACATTTTCGCGAACCAGCTTTAAAACAGTCAGTTCCAGATCCACCGATCACACCTGGCTTGCTACAGGTATTGATCTTCAATCTCTTCAATGTAGATAACTTTCCTGTCTGGTTTCAGGTATAGATCTACAATCAGTTATCCACAGATATTTCCTGGCTAGTTACAGGTGTTGATCTGGAACTTAAGAAAGGTTTTTTGATAATGATGTGAGAAGGAATCTGAGACGATTGCTACTCCAAATAGATGATGAAGGAATCTGGGACGATTACTACCTCAGCAGGATGATGAAGGAATCTTGGACGATTTCTACCTCAACGGGATGATGAAGGAATCTTGGACGATTACTACCTTAGCAGGATGATGAAGGAATCTGGGACGATTACTACCTCAGCAGGATGATGAAGGAATCTGGGACGATTACTACCTCAGTAGGATGATGAAGGAATCTTGGATGACTTCTACCTCAACGGGATGATGAAGGAATCTTGAAAGACTTCTACCTCAACGGGATGATGAAGGAATCTTGAACGACTTCTACCTCAACGGGATGATGAAGGAATCTTGGATGATTACCACCTCAGCAAGAACGGTGAAGGAATCTCGGACGATTACTACCTCAGCAGGATGATGAAGGAGTCTTGGACTTCTACCTCAACGGGATGATAAAGGAATCTTAGATGACTTCTACTTCAAAAGGTAATGACTTTTATCTGTTGATCGATCTTTCCTGAAAAGGTAAAGAGTTAGTTGTATGCAATGTCATGATGTATGAGATGCATGATGTTCTCAAAATAAATGAGATCGTGTCGTATGCACTTTATCATGTATGTAAATAGGAAGCATGAAATGTGAAATGTTTATGAATGTATTTTCGTCTGGGAAAATAAATCCTTGACAAATGCCGGGGAGTTTGTTAAATCCTGGGCTGATGTTGAAGAGTAGAGTTCTTTGTTTCCGCTGGGGATGATGAACGAAGATGATTGCAAGAGTAAACCTGTAGGAGAAGATGACTCCGTTGGGGAATAAACATGGCGAAGAGATTACTCTGTGGGGAATTAATCTATGGGAAGAGATGCTTCGCTGAGATTTTAATAACTCCGCTGGGGATTCCGTTGATAAGCTCTGTTGGGGAATTTGATGAACTCCACTGGGGAATAGAAAGAACTTCGCTGAGGATGATCTTTCCGTTGCAACATGTTGAGGATAACCCAGTTAGACTCTGGTGGGGAATAACCTTTGAACATGGCTGGGAGAGATATTTGTACTCTGCAGGGGACAAGCTTCCAGAATCTGCTGGGTAAGATGATTCAATTCTCCTGGGGAAACTTTTAAGGAAATGGCTCCACTGGGGGTATCTTGTATTCCGCCGGGGAACAACCTTATATTTTGTTGAGGAATATTAAGACTGCCAGGGATACTTGCTGAGGAATATCTTTATACTCCGCTGGGGAATATTAAGATCTTCTGGGGATACCCAACTTTTTCAAGACTGATGGTAGACCAACTCTGCTTGGGGAGAGTATTGATGACTTGCTGGGGATACTGTGTCTTTTTAGGGCTGATGGGAGACCAACTCTGCTTGGGGAGTGAAGGTATCTTGGTCAAATTCTTCCGCTGAACTTACCTTGATACCTTGGTGGACAGAGCAACTAGATCGCTTAGACAATTCTTATTGCCCCAGTTTTTGTGGGAGAAGAAGGCCTGTGAGGGTGCTTGATAACTGCCGATTGACAAATCTTCTTCTGGTAGGCAAGTGAGGAGATGACGGGACATAGTCGTACACTTTGATCCCTAATTTTTGCCTGGACCGCCCTTTCGGGTTTTCAGTCCACCGGGATACCCATTTTTGCCCAAGCCACCTTTTCAGGTTTTCGACTTGCCGGGTGTACAAATTTTTCATTTTCATCCCTTATTTTTGCCCGAACCCTTTTGGTTCGTCGGGAAACCCTTATTTTTGCCTAGGCCAGTCGACCTAGCGGGTCTTTGATTATGCGTAGTATTTTTTTGACTATGTCCACGTTCTCAGAGTGCAGGGAGTTGTCACTGTCAGTAGTGTTGTGTCGCCATACTACCAGAAGATGTCTGATCATGCAAGATTGTTGCTGGAGTTCATGTCCAATGCCCCAGTTGATTCAGATGGAGATTTGCCCCAGGCTATTTGGCATCCTTGAGAGATTCCTTGAATCTTGACTGGACTGCCCCAGATGATGAACAATGATCATGCCGTGCCCCTTGATTGGAAGTGTTTTTCCACTTGAGGCGACCTTTTTGTTGAGAAGATTTTTGTTCACTGGATATTCGTCGTGCGAATTTCTTTACTGTTTTGAACAAATAGTCATATGCAAACAATGTTATTTTAAGAATGCAAAGCTTATGTCTGTCTTGAAGTTTTTGAAAATGCATTTTTTCAGTAAAACAAGCGAATTTTGTAAAAATGTGATGTCAACTCAGGATTTACAGCAAGCCCTACAGGAGTCAGGATACCTTTATAACAGTATGCTTTCGAACTAACCCATGCTTCAGCTAGGACTTTTAAGGGTTATAACGTGGCCTGGTTCATGGTTTAAGAAACAAAGGATAAAGGCTCAAAATTTATTTGTACCCACCTGCTCTTCGTGATGTCCTTCGATCCTAAACTCAGCTAATCGTGCATTAGATTTTGTTTGAATCTTTGCTCTGATATTCCGGTGATGGTTCGGATACTGACAATTTATTTTGAACAGGCAGTCATTTTTATAAGAGTTTGCAGGATCTCTTTCTTTTTAATTTTATTATCCCTGTCTTTTGCCTGAACTATTTCTTTTGTGATTACAGTCAGCGGGATGCCCTAGTTTTTGTAAGTCTCCTTTTATTTCTGAGAGATAATGACTGACTGTCCTTATGATTATAGGGAACCATCACTGTCTTTTTATCTCGGAAGGACTTCTTTGATGCCATTCATTGTGCACCTGGATCAACTGAGAGAACTACCCTGCCCCAGGTTATGATTAAGGGTTTTAATTTTTGAAAAGAAAAACTCCAACTTCTTTGGCTCAAAGGGGTTGACTAGGGATTATCTTCCTTATAACTCCACTGTTTAGGATTTGAAACAATGTCTGTACCTCATCAGCGGGGTCTATTCAAAAGCATAATGTAAAGATCGCGGTATCGTTTTCGTCATCCTCCCTCAAAAGGTTTAGAATTTTTAATCGAGAGTTGAACATCACAAGAAATGAAAGCAATTTGAATATAGTGAATACGAATGGATTGATTCAAAACAGACATATGCGATGCATTAATGAAATAACAAAGTTTGACATGAATAAATGTTTGAACAATCAAAAGAAAATTACAAATTGAAAATCCTAATGAACAAAAGACGTTCTCAATGATTTGGTGTAGGATCAGTGATCAAACTTAATCTCCTTGGCATCAATCAAGTCTTGGATCTTGTTCTTGAAACTCCAACAGTCGTCGGTGTCATGTCCAGGACTGTCAGAATGGTAGGCACACGTCACGCTCGGGTTATACTTGGAAGAGGAAGTATCAGGATTTTGAGGAGGATCCTTTAGTGTGATCAGTTTCACCTTCAGCAATTGTTGTAACGCTTGAGACAAAGGCATGTTGATGTCAGTATACTTCCTTTCTTGATATCTTACCCTACGCCTATTGCTCTGTCTTTGTTGAACAGGCGTGGGATCAGAGATATGGGTTGCCCATACATGTTGATCACGACGACTCTTTTTACCAGACACAGCATTGGACTCTTTTTTTTCCATTGTAGGGCTTTTTCTGAGTATCAGGAGGTGTAGCCTCTCGAATCTTCCCGCTTTTAATGCTAGCTTCAATTCTTTCACCAGTCAAGATAAGGTCTGTAAACCCGGCTGAAGAGTTTCCAATCAAATGGTTAAAGAATGGACCAGACAGGGTCCCCAGAAACATATCAACGAGCTCACGGTCAGTTAAAGGTGGCTGCACCCTTCCGGCAAGGTCTCTCCACTTTTGAGCATATTCTTTAAATCCTTCACCCGTCCCTAGTAACATACCCTGGAGTTGGATACGCGTAGGAGAGAGGTCGGAATTATACTGATACTGCTTATAGAACGCAGTAGCCAAATCCTCCCAGTTACAAATACTGGCTCCATCCAGCTGATAGAACCATTCAAGTTGAGTTCCTGACAGACTATTCTGGAAGAAATGGATCCATAAGTTCTTGTCAGCGGTGTAAGGCTGGATCTTCCTTACATATGATCGGAGGTGCAGCTTTGGACAGGAGGCTCCTTCATATTTGGAAAAGGCAGGTGCCTTGAATTTATGGGGAATCACCACCCCAGAGGATAAGCCTAGGTCTCCAAAGTCCAACCCGGGCACATTCTGTATCTCCATATCACTTAAGCGGTCCTCCAACTGTTTGTACCTATCCTCAGCAGGAGGGTACTGCTCTTCGTCATAATCCATCTCATTGTCGGAGACCACGGGACTAGGAACCCTTCTCTCTTGTGGGTTGTCTTTCCCTATTGATGAGGTAGTCAGCTCAACCTCATTCTGTAATCCATTCCCAAATCTGTGTCCAGTGTTGAACAAGACGGTCCTCTTCTTCTTCTTCTTCTTCTTCAGAATCGGGGTCTTCAACTCCTGTCGACCCTTGGCTAGGCTCATAACCAACTCTTGGAACTGGGCGTTCTGGGCCTGGAGGGCCTTGATAGCTTGTTCAGTGGAAGGTTCAGTAGACATGATGATTGCTGAAATAAATAGCGAAGAAGATAAGTGACCTGTAAAAGGGGTACCTGTTATGCATATGATGACATGAAATGCGTATGATTGATATATGCAATGTTTTCAAGGATCTCGCGGGGTAAACAGAGAAACTTGTTAGAATTTGAGTCCGGTAGCTTGATTGAAGGAACTTCATGTTGTTGAGAGTCCTTCTTCAAGAGTCAGGCTCACCATATCGAGTGGGTCATAGCCCCTGACTAAAGTCATCATGTTTTGATCTCCGAACAAACTTGGCTAGAGGAAAATAAATCCCCTTTGCCCCTTGCTAGACATTTGGTTCATTATGACCTGCACCACAAACCCTTGAGATCCTTGAAATGAGTTAGTCCTTATGCAGGATGCATGCAATGTTATGATGGTATGGTGTTATGATAAAGGCACACCACAAGTATTCACAGAAGGCAAACATGGTAAGGCACACAAGTCACACAAGACAGCCCTTAGAGTTCAGGCCAGCATGAAGTTTAGGTACTACCCTCTTTCAGTTTAAGTTGGTTAAGACCTGTCCTAAAAATAGTAACCGGGTTCTAGAGGATCTCAATATCACTGACTACCCTCAATCGGTCATAACTCCAGCTTCGCAACGTTTTCTTGCGGCCGGAACCATCGCGAGAGTTTAGCCTCAATGAGTGTAGCATACTGCTACTGTTCTATGGCCAAGTTGGGTCAATTTAAGGTTCTAAGGTCAGTTGGTGCTTAATGACTCCTCAGAAGACCCATATTCTCCTCAATCCAACACAAGGGATATCAGTACAGACCAAGGTGTCACACCAACGTAGCTATTGCTTCACCCGTGTCGGTCTACGCCGGACAGGTCCCTCACAGTTTATTGCTACTTACCTAAAGGGTATTCCCCAGATCCGGGTTAGGATCTATAAAACTCCAATACAAGCCCACAATATTAAAGCCTTCAAGGCATACAATTGAAAACATAGAGTGATCTAATCCTAAGGTATACCTCACTTATAAAGTTTCCCCAGCAGAGTCGCCAGTTCTGTGATCGGTGGAAATAGAACTGACTGTTTTGGAATGCTGGTTCGCGAAATGTCGCGGTAAGCAAGAGTCGCCACCGTCTTTTATTTTCTCCAACAAGGAAAGGACAAAAGCACAACAAAATTCCTTTTCGAGATGTTTCTCGGTTCGGGAGGTAGATTATAGAAAGGGAAGGTGTTAGCACCCTTTCTATCCGTGGTTATCCACGGGCTCTTAGGTACTTGCTCACTATGTTTTCAAAAATGTTTTGCTTTTCTTGTGTTTGTGGGTTTTGAAAAAGTCTTGTCATGTAAACTTCGATTTAACTCTTGTATCAGTCCTCAAGAGTGTATGAAGTGTTTGTTTGAAAACTTTTATCAGAAAAGTGTGAGTGCGAAAAGTATTTTTGTTTTTTTGAAAGAGCAAGTATCTAAGAACCTCTACCTACTCAAAAGAAATTAAGCTGTGTAAATGTCCTTTAGATAGTACTATCCCACTATTGAGAAGTAGGTAGCACCGTCGTTGGAGTTTCGGGTCAATTCGATTATAGGGACATATGGTCACCAAAGCAATTGTAGGACGCCTTAGCGGTAACCCTAATGTCCTAGATCCTTTTTTTTATCCGAGGCAACCGTTTCGATGCAACTTGGATCTTTAGACAGGAGGGCGACCTCTAAAACACCCTATACTCAATGACCACGTCGAGGCAACCAAGTGAGGCGTACCCTAGGAGTGGCATGTGCGAGTGTGTCAGGTTTCAGTTTATATTATCTTTGCACATGTTATGGTGAGCTACGATTGATTTTATTTTAAGAGAAGTCTTGTCATGCATAGCCTAATTAACATACATCTAACAGTTAATAGTTGCGGAAAATAAATCTAAACTATTACAAGGCGTCGGGTATTTACATCGCCAAAAGCAAACCCTTGAAAAGAAGTAAATTGCGAGAAAATAAATAAAGCGATAAAAAGTCCTAATTAAGGCTATTACATCCTCGGAGCAATTACATAATAATGATCAAAAATAATATGCGCGAATAAAAATTGAATCGGAGAAGTCCTTAGGGTTTTGACCCTTTTTGAGAAAGAAAGAGATTTGATTATTTATGAATTAAATTAAATTAAACCTAATTAATTAATTAATTAATTAAAAGAAAAAAAGTATTTTTGAGTTTTTTTTATGTTTTTTAGGAAATAAATAAAAAAATAGTCAAAAGTTAGTAAAAACCCTAATTCTAGTTTATTTTAAATTATTGAGAAAAAATTAAAATTAACCCTAATTAAACTAAATTAATTTGTTAGTATTTATTTACAAAAATAATAAATTAAGGGTGAAATTAATAATAATAAAAATATTTTAGTTTTCTGATTTTTTATTAAGAAAATAATTAATTTGGTTAATTAAATAGTAATAATAATAATTATAATAAATAATTAATGAAAGAAGAAATAAAAAATATAAAGAAAGAAAGAAAAAGAACCCAGGGGGTGTTGGCCCATTATGGAGGTATGTTCTGGAATTTCTCAGGCCCATTAACTGCAAGCCTCTTTGACCTTGGTGATTGTCCAGGCAGGCATTGACTGAGGGGTGTGGTGACCATCATCTCATGGCCATTAGATTCAAGTTTGTGGCCACTTGGCGCCTGGATATTTGAGGTACATGGTAGATACCCTTTTGGAAAGCTGCACAAGAACATGTTAAGAAAAAGAACAAATAATTATTTTGGGGGACCTGGGATTCAAACCCAGGTCCCAATGATTCCAAGCCAACACATCAACAACTACACCACTTGCACGCTTTTGTTATTATAGTAATAAGCAAACATTATATTAAGAAACAAACCACTAAGCTGTAAAACAAACAAAACACGCGCCTTTTTTGAATTAACCAATGAGAGGTTAACACCTAGTCATCTTCTTCCTTTGTACCTGTAAAAACAAATCAGATAGCGGGGGTTTTTAACCCCCACAAACTACAGTAAGGAAAAATAGCGATTAGCCCTGTGATTTACATAAATATTTCGCGAGGGTCCAGTTATGTTCGTCTGGTTCTCACGAATCCAGTCATATGCCTTACAAGCCTTAATTTTTCCTGGTTTAGGAATCCCCAAATTCAAAGTTCAGGAACCCTAGAAATCGTCCATGGCAACTTTTGATTCTGTGCATTATAATTCAATTAACTTATGCCATTAGCTTCATATGGATTCAAGCAATGCAAAACAAACAAGAAATCATGTTAAATGTGCATGAAATAGACGATACGATTCTGGAAAAAAGCTTCAAACTGTGGTTCTGTTTTGGATGATTCTTTGAGCTTTAAGGCTTGAATTTGATTGCCACACACTCCTGGGAACCCCTGCAAGATGTTAGAATCAACAAAAAGCTTTGAATCGCCCTGGAATATAGAAATCAGTTTTGAGTTTTTCTTGGAATTTTTCAATATTGCTATGGCTTTGTCTGCAGCTTTCTCACGTGTAGGGGATTAGGGTTTGCTTGTGTATATATAGGAGAATGAAATTAGGTCAGAATCTTGCACAAAAATCCATGGAATTGATGGTTGAATCTTTGATTGGAAATCACATATTTTTGAATCTTCATGATTGGAAAGAGTTGCCAATTTTGGAGATATTGCATCTTTGACTTGGTGCACGAAATTTCCAGCCTTTTTAGGTCATACTTGCTTCATAAAAAGATTAAAAAAATCAAATCTTTGTATTTTCCTACAATTTAAATTAATTAAATGAATTAATATTGATTAAAAATCCAATTAATTAATAAAAATAAGAAAATAAATTCAATTGAGCTTGATGGGTCGTGCATAGGTCATGGATGAAGTTTCAAGAAGAAATTTGAGGCCCATTAGCAAAAATAAGGTGTTTTGAGCAAAGTTGACTTTTGCAAATTCACAAAAATTTCCCAACTTCTCCAATGCATATCCTGCTCAATTTTGATCATATGAACATGTTCTTGGACATTTGGAAAAGGTCTTGAAGTCCTCTAACCAATGCCTTTGGTCCCATGTCATTTGGATTTACCAATCTCAAGTTATGGTCTTTGACTTAAAGTGCACTTTTGTTGACTTTTGAAATTGACCTATAATGTAGAAATTGATAACTTTTTGTGCGAGCATTTCTTGGTCTTGGAGTGTGAAGATGGATTGTAGGAAATGTCATCCCCTTAAAAATGAGCATTGGATGCGATTTTTCTGATGAACCATGAAAAAGTTATGCCCTGGTCAAGATACAGTTGACTTTTCTACTATCCAAAAATAATAACTTTTTGCATCTTGATGATTTTTGAGCCATTCTTGTGGAATCATGATCAAGACTTGATCAAATTATGATTGTGGACTCAAAATAAGATGTTGACCAAAAATTCTGACTTTTGACTGTAAAATGACCATTTTGCCCTTGCAGTTGACTGTGGATCAAATGGAGCTTTTGACTGTGCAAATTGACATTGTGAGTCTTGAAACCTGGCATGTAGGTGCTTGAGAATGTATATGGGCCCTTGAGACTTGATTGAGCCATTGAAAACCTCCAATTCCTTGAAAGAACCAAAACCCTAATTTCAGCTGCCTTAGGAGGTGGTTTGACTGTATAACCCTTGAGTAATCTTGAACCATTTGGAGATGATTCTTGATAAATCTTGAGGAATATGGGAGGGCAAATTTTGGGGTACAACACCTTCTATTACTAATGTTTTGCTTGTTGATGGATTAATGCATGATTTACTGTCCACAAGTCAATTAAGTAACAATGGTTATGATATAATCTTTAATCAAAACTCCTGTAAACCTGTTAGTCAGAAGGATGACTCTATCCTCTTCAATGGAAAGAGAAAGAACAACATCTATAAGATTAGACTTTCTGATCTTAAAGAACAAAATGTAAAATGTCGTATGCATGTCAATGAGGAGCAATGGACGTGGCATAAACGATTGGGCCATGTTAGCATGAGAAGGATTTCTTATCTAAATCTTAATTTAGTCAGAGGCCTTCCAAATCTGAAGTTCTCTTCAGAAGCTCTTTGTGAAGCGTGTCAAAAAGGCAAGTTTTCAAAAACTTATTTTAAAGCAAAGAATTTTGTTTCTACCTCTAGGCCATTAGAGCTTCTGCATATTGACTTGTTTGGACCATTGAAAATTGCTTCTATCAATGGTAAGAAGTATGGATTAGTCATTGTTGATGAGTGCAACAAATGGACATGGGTTAAATTTCTAAAACACAAGATGAGTTACATTATGTGTTCACTACCTTCTATTCTCAAGTACAAGATGAGAAAAACTCTAAAATTGTCAGAGTTAGAAGTGATCATGGTGGCGAGTTTGAGAAGCTATTTGATGAGAATGGAATTTCCCATGATTTCTCATGCCCTAGAAATCCATAGCAAAATGGAATTGTAGAGAGGAAGAATATGACCCTGGAAGAGACGGCCAGAACCATGATCAATAAGACTAACATAGAAAATCACTTTTGGGCATAGGCAGTTAACACAACCTGTTATATTCACAACAAAGTCTCTATCAGAACTATTTTGGATAAGACTCTTTATAAATTATGGAAGAATAAGAAACCTTAACGTTTCATATTTTCATCCTTTTGGATGTGGTTGTTTTATTCTGAACACTAAGGAGAATCTTAACAAGTTTGATCCTAAAGCACAAAAATGTACCATGTTAGGATACTCTAAACACTCAAAAGGATATAGAGTGTACAACACTGAAACACTTATTGTTGAGGAATCAATTCATTAGATTCAATGATAAGCTTGACTCTTAAAAGTCAAATCTAGTTGAAAAGTTTACAGGTTTGGAGATTACCTATGCAGGTTCTGAAGGTAATGGAGCTTTTGTAGAAGAATAAGAGATAAAGGACTCTGAAGATGTTCAACCAGAAGTTATTGAAGCCAAGACTTCTATGAGAAGGCACAAACAAAGGTCTTCACATTCTGAAGAATTGATTATGGGTGACAAGACTGAACCCGTCAGAACTGGATCCTCCTTGAAACCTTTTGAAGAAACGCTTATGGGTTTGGTGTCCCTCATAGAACCTAAATTTGTTGATGAAGCGCTTATGGACAAATAATGGATTCTGGAAATGTAATAAGAACTCAATTAATTCTCCATTAATGATGTGTGGGATCTTGTGCCTAGACCCAAGCGAACTCGTGTGATTGGAACCAAGTGGGTCTTCAGAAATAAGCTCAATGAAAAAGTAGAAGTGGTAAGAAACAAGACTCGACTGGTTTCATAAGGATATTCAGTAAGAAGGAATTGACTATACAAAAACCTTTGCACCAGTTGGCAGGTTAGAGTTTATTCGTCTCTTAATTTCGTTTGATGTTAACCATAACATCATCTTATATTAGATGGATGTTAAGAGTGCATTTCTGAATGGTTACATAATAGAGGAATTGTATGACACCATCCTCATGGTTTTGAAAGTCATAAAAATCCAAATTTCGATTTCAAACTCAAGAAATCATTATATGGTCTGAAACAAGCTCCCAGAGCTTGGTATGAAAGATTAAGCAACTTTCTTTTAGAAAATTACTTCACCAGAGAAAAGGTTGATACCACCTTGTTTTGTAAGACATTCAAAAATGACATTCTGGTAGTTCAAATATATGTTGATGATATTATATTTGGTTATGCTAATGCCACTTTGTGCAACGAATTCTCTAAGCCTATGCAGGCTGAATTCAAGATGAGTCTGATGGGAGGAATCAAGTTCTTTTTGAGAATCCAAATTAATCAAGGCCCAAAAGAGACGTTCATCCACCATAGCAAGCACACCAAGGAAGTTCTAAAGAAGTTTGACTTGTCAGAATGTAAGACGGCAAGGACCCATATGCATCCTACTCGCATTCTAAAGAAGGACGAGGCAAGTGGAAAGGTAGATCATAAGTTGTACATATGTATGATAGGTTCTCTTTTATACTTGATTGCTCTTAGACCTGACATTTTATTTAGTGTCTACTTATGTGCTCACTTCCAATCAGATCCTAGAGAATCTCACTTAACAATTGTTAAGAGTATTTTTAGGTATTTGAAAGGTACTACTAAACTTGGTTTCTGTTATAGAAAATCAAGTGAATACAAGTTAGTAGGTTATTATGATGTTGATTATGCTGGAGGCAGACTAGAGAGAAAAAACACTTCTAGAAGCTATCAGTTTCTGGGAGATAATTTGATCTCATGGTCCAGCAAGAGGCAATCAACAATAGTACTCTCAATTGTAGAAGCTGGGTATATTTCTACTTCTAGATGCAGCACTCAAATCCTCTAGATGAAAAACCAGCTAGAAGACATCCAAATATATGAGAGTAACATTCATATCATCTGTGATAACACTTTAGCAACTTGTTTGTCTAAGAATCCCTTATTACATTCTAGGGATAAACATATTGAGATTAAATATCATTTTATTCGAGACTATGTTCAGAATGGAATCTTATCTTTAAAATTCATAGATACAAACCATCAATAGGCTGGAATCTTTACAACACCCCTTGCTAAAGATATATTCGTTTTCATTCTGAAGAACCTAAAAATATTGTCTTGTCCAGAATGAGAAAAATGCAACCTCAGAATGTTCACCTCCTCAGAATGAGAAAATGAGACTCTGAAGTATTTTATTTTTATTTTACTTTGAGATGTGAGGCTTTTGAGTGAAGTTCTCATGTATCAGAAGTGTCCTAGGTCAGAATCTTTTTGTTTGAAAGCTTCTGTCCTCTGGAAAGGGAAGAGTTTATTTCATTAAATGAGATATCAGGATAATGAAAGGTTGGTGATTCAAAATAAGACAACTATATTTTCTGAAGCACGCCTAGAACTTGATGTGACACGTTAGGAGAAGAGATTTTATTGGGAATATGATAAAATATTTTCGCTTTACTCCTTGTCAGAAATTTTTGCACTATTCAAATCATTTTATTCATTGCAAAAACTTTTTTAAAACCTACTCACTCCCGCTTCACACACTTTCGCTACAACTTTCCCACACTTTCTCTCTTTCAAGCCCCAAAAGTTCTCAAAAACCCTAAAACCCTTATTTTCGATTCTTCTTCATCTTTGGAATGGCTCAACAACAACATTCATATGCTCAACCTCTTCCACAATAACAACATTGTTATACTACTCAAGCTCAAGGATCTTCATCTCAACAATAACTTCAAAAAGACAAAGATCTTCATCTTTCTACTCCTGTTAAAGAACTGGAAGTTCTTTATGAGTTGTTTGTGAATTTGGATAACCTAAAAGCAAATGGGTTCAATTTCTCTATTGTTTTGAATATTCAAGGACAGGAAGACTAATTACGGACATTCTCCTAGAAATTCAACTGGTAGAGGCACTTAATTTATCATAGAAGCTGGATGTTATAACTGGCAATCCTCTAAATGGAAGAAATCTAATAGATATGGCAATCACTTTTGAAGATATTATTCTTTCAATTGCTCTGGATGGATAATTTATCTCCAACACAAGAATCATTGTGTTAGATTTTCCTACATATAATCTTGCAAGGTTTCCTGAACCTTTCCCATAAGAAACTGCTCCTTCTATATTCCCCGTGAAGAGTTCTGTGCAGCATTTTACTTCTTCTACTAAGAGGAAAAGGAAGCTTCTCAAGAAACTTTCTAAAGATGGTGGTTCTTGGCATGTCAATAAGAAAATAAAGCATAAGTTTGATGCAAGTAAGAACTTTACTTCTAAGTCTCTTATTCATAATGAAAATAATAATTCATCTCCTACCTTTTATACCTTAACCACATCTACTTCCAAAATTCTGACTAACCCAAAAATCTTCTCCACCATTCTACCTAAACTAACCTTCATTAAACCTACAGTTTCTGAGACAATTGTTTCTGAAGCTCCTCCTCAGTTACCTAAACACTTCTTAAATACCTTATCATCACAACCACAAAACCCCATCTCCAATTATCACAACTACCCATATTTCACCTGACTTAGATGCTCTTGTGACTGCATTAGAATATTTTGATACAGACACAGAGTTTGTTAACTCTATGCAAGCCAAAACCACTATAACCAACCCTATCTATATTAAACTGTTTCATGATTCTGACGAAGAAACTCGGAGATCCAAACCCTTACTCCACTCCTTCTAACCCTCTCATTCTTCGAACCAACATCCTTCCACCACCCTCTAATGAATTATTATTAAACTTTGAAAATGAGACTGTGGATTATTTGCGTTTCTTGATGGATGCGTGTTCTGAAGGATTGAATCATGAAGCAACCAATGTTGTCTGGCATGACTTCAAGAGGTGGATGAAATCCACTACTTTTGAAGTGCAATTATTTTGCTTCAAGGATTCTGTAAGGAAGTAAAATATAGAGATAAATGCTCACTGACCTCCTTCTCCAGTTCTTATGCTTCCAGCTCTGGAAGTGGTTATTGCTGAAGAGACTGCTTATGACTAGTAAGATCTTCCTTTAGAAGAGATCCCTTATGAATATGAAGTAGGTATTACCTCAGGTGTTGAGAAGCTGACTGCTTCTGGTTATAGGGAATCATCCACTTTGCTTCAGCAATTTATGGAAAACTTTAAGGATGAAAGGACTCTGGTCAGAGAAAAGTTGGATCTACAGGATCAAACAAATAAAGAATAACGGGCTATCAATGCCGAGATTATGAAGCTACTGTAAGAGATTGAAGATTTCTGAGAAGCCAAAACCCTAGCCTTTCTTTTTGTTTCTACCTTTGTTTTTTCTTTTGATTTCAAAATTATGTACTTTATCGGTTAATCAATAAAGTTTGTCTTTCTTTATTATGTTTTAAGTCTTTTTGATTTCTGACAAAGGAGGAGAAAGTGATATGATTTTTATATACCTATTTCTCATAACTGATTCCCATACATGTTCTGATATTTTTGCTTCTAACCAATATTTGACTCAGAAACTTTGTGAAAGTTCATTGAATTATCTAGACAGGAAAAATTCATAAACTCTAAAGGGTATTTAGAATACATGATCAAGATTTATGTGAAACCAGGAAAAGTTCAGAAGTTCTGAACATGGATAAGATTCATGACGAACTAGGTTCCGATGCTTGGTGCATCTTTACAACTCAAGTTTTGAAACTTCATCGCGTTCTGATAGCAAGTGCGGATCAGAGATAACTGTCGCACGTAGCAAAGTGTAGCGGAAAAAATTTGAGACTAAGCCATTAGTTGACTTAACTCATACCAGTGAAATTCGCCATCACACTTTATTGTTTCCAACGGGGAAATGGGAAAAGAGTGAATAAAACCCAAAATAAGATAAAATAGAGATCAAGGTAGGAGAGTCACTTATGTAAATGGAATGTATTAGCACCCTAAGCATCTACGATACTCCGCAGGATCCACTTTGTTTGTTCTAATCAAAGAGTGTATTATTTATTGCTTAAACTTGCTAAAGGAAATGTATGAATGGATATTTACAAACAAAAGAAATGTTTTTTTATTATTGCACCTGCCACGGTTGTCAACCTTTATGCCTACGTACCTCTTTCGTGCAATAAGGGATCCGGGCACTCGTAGTTCTTCTAAAAAAGAATTAAACTTTGTGTTGGTTGTTTTTTAAATGAAGAGACAAGTCATCATTTTTAGGAGATAAATCTCAACTAATCGCCCACAAGGTGTGAGAAAGATGGACCGTGCGTTAACATGAAAAGGGTTTGGAAACGACTCTGGCACTCAAGTGGAAAAGTTGACACCTTTATAACCATGGGGATAACAGGATGATATCTCGACTATAAATGAATCATGTCTAATCTTGGAAAAAGTTTTAAAGAGAAAAGGTGCTCGAGCGCACAAAAAGGTTTGAATGAGTTGAAGTATTTTGTTAGCTTGAAAAATTATTTGTGATTTGAACCATACAAAAGACTATGAATGTAATGAAGGACAAGCTTCGGGAATGGAACCACTCATCCTTCTCCACTTTTTAAGGTTCATGGAAGTGTGATTCTCATAATTATTTATTAAGTGTTTTGAGAAGTTCGAAGAAGAAAATAAGTTTGAAAGGTCACTCAACATACTTGAGGTTTATTATGAAAGCGGCTCGAGGTTATTGAAAACAATAAGGTTTTGAAAAAGATGAGAAGGTTTTGAAAATTAAAAAATGAAAAGGAGATGAAAAGAATATCCTAAAACAAGAAGGTAAAAATTAAAGGCTAAGGTAAGAGCTAAAGGTAAGGAACAATCTAACCAAATAAGAGCCGACCCTTGACAAATAAAGTAAAAAGAATTCTCATCCTTTGGATTAAAGCCTCAAGTAAAGAATAAACCAAGAAGATATCAAGCGTCCAGTGAGAATAAATAACACAGGATGTGCGTCAGATAAATCCAAGGTATCAAATAAGCGCAATGTGTCGTATAAAGCTCAAAACATTGGATAAGAACTCCAAGTATTGAATAAGAATCCCTGCATCAGATAAAATTCCGAACAAACAGACAAAACCAAGATAATAGAGAAATAGTCCAAAGATCTCATATGAAGTAAGAACTCAAGCCAAAGTGGGTTAGGAACATGTATTAAAGCTAAATGTATGTATGAAGTAAATGTTTTTTAATTAAACAAGAATTGATAAAATTAATTAATTAAATTAAGAAAAATTAATTAACAAAAATAATTATTTTTTAATAATTAAATCAACTAACTAATAGCAATATTTGATTAATTAACTAAAAGCAATAAGGTGTGAAAAGATGAGATCAAATAATCAAAGAGAATAAGCTAAACAACTAAACGATTTAACACATACAAAAAAATTAATTAAGTTAATTGAATTTATTTAATAAAACTAACTTAATCATCATTAGCTTAATTAAATAAAATTAATTATCAAAATTAATTATCAATTAGCAAATAGTAAAAACTAAACCAATTAAAGAAGATAAAAACAATTAACAAATTAATTACATTAATAACTAACAATTGTAAAAAGAAAAAAAAAAGAAAAAAGAAGGCTTAAACAGTAAAGTAGAGGGTGAAGTAGTTAAACTCACACGGGCTTTGAATGTGCAGATTGGACGGATGGGCTTGGTTTGCAAGGCCCAGAACGAAATTGCACTAAAAAAAGCCCTAAGAGCTCTTAAGATGTGTGGCCGCTCAGCTCTCCATTTCTAAAATGCTTTTGCGCTAAAAACTCTGCTTCTCCTTCGCTCAGGATCGTGCCAATTCCTCTTACTGTGTAAACCGTGGAACTGCTTGTGAATGTGGTCCCAGCTTGCATCTCTTTTTTCATTTTCATGTTTTCTATTGGACATATTAAAAACAAAATAATAAAAGTAATAGTAATAACCAAAAAAATGTTAGTAATATTAATAGAAATAGAAATGCAAATGAATAATAAAAGAAATGGTTAAAAATTGATTTTAAATAGATATAACAAAATGATTTTGATTTCATTTAAAATTCAACTTAAAAGAAATATTTTAATTTGAATTAGAAATTAAAAATCAAAAAGAAAACTATGTATTTGAAATAAAATTACTATTTTTGGGACTTTGAATAAAAATAGAAATTAAATCGACAAAAAAATAAAAATGAAAGAAGATGGAACTTTAAACCTGAAATGAACTTGACTCAGACAAATGACTCGAATCATCGTGAATTGCGAATCCAAATAAATCGTGAAACTTCTAAGCCATACAAATGATGTATAATGTTTCACACCATTTCATGGTCTTCTAAGCATAATCTGAAATCGATCATTGACACAAAACTTATAGATAATCTCATTTGTGATATGGTGTAAAAAGAATCGTCACGAAATTTTGAAAATCGAGAAAGTTATGATCCTTGCAAGTTGGGAAAAAGTCGACTAAAATTTGGTCCAATTCCACAAAGTGACCTCTAAAGTATTCGAATTTTTTTATGATCTTCTACACATAATCAGCTCCTGACTTGAACAAATGAATTGGGGAGGATGTCGAGGAGATTCATGTGCCTAAAGAACCGCTAAAAAATGTTGAATAACGAAGAAGTTATAAATTTCTGAACTTGAACGGTGAAATGTTGACTTTTGAGTCAAACTGCTTTGAATCATCTTGCATAACTTGATATCCTTGATTTAATCCCCGCCTTACACAATAACAAAAGGTAAACAAGACATATTTTTGTATTTTTTGATTAAGGATTAGTAAACATAAAACATATAGACAAAAGGTGTAAGATGTACAAAGAGGTGCTTGAGGAGACAACCAAGTATGATCTGATAAAATGCAATAATGCAAATGAGATGGAAACTTAGGGGTAAAAATTAGGGTACAACAATGACAAACCATGTATTTCTAGTCAGACTCTAATGAATATGCAACATGGAAGTATTCCTTTCCCGCTACCTATTTTTACTTCAAAATTATTTTGTAAGTCTTGAGCTCAAGGGTAGCCTTTAAACAAGCTAAAGTGAATTTTAGGAGTATAAAACTCAGGGGGAGCTAGTTAGATAATTCTTAATGTGTTTTTATGTGATTAAACCTAATATAAATTGTTCATCAAAATATATAGTTTTGTCATCATCAAAAAGGGGGAGATTGTAAGAACAAGATTTGGTTCTAGATCTGGCCTCAAGTTTTAATGATAACATTATATGGTATCTTAGAGAATAATTTAGTACTCTAATAGTTTTAGTTTAATGTGAATATTTTTATAAATAGGTTCTGACTCTAAAGATAAGGCGTGTGACGTCATCAGGTTCTGAATTCAACACACTCTGACTCTGGCAGAAACCAGATGTGTTTACAAGATTCAGTCAAGTTATAGAATGCTTCTATAACAACAGTTATGATGAATGTTAGTGATAGAGCTTATGAACGTGACCCATTTGGAAGAGCTTCTGAAGACTTCTCAAGCTCTGGTTCTGTTTGTCCAAGCTCTGAAGATTCTGAAGATAAGGTTCTGGAAGAACAAGTTCAGAAGACTCTGAAGACTTAGGTTCTGAAGATTCTATTTTTGGTTCTTCTTACGTGAGAGAATAATACAAGGTACAAATGTTCCCACTACCCTAATATGGTGGTGCTAGGATAGTACTATGGTACTATATTGTCTACCACTCCCTCACTGACTGTTGTGGACAAAACAAGTTGAATTAAGTATTCATATTCTACCCTCCGACGAATTCCTTTTCAGCTATAAAAGGAAGACTTGGAAGACTTGGTGAAATTTTAGAACTTGCAATAATAAAAGTCAAGACAAATGTTTCAATAACACACAATGTATCAATAGATGTTATAACATCTACTGACAGAAAACCGACTTGTTAAAAATAGAAAGATTATGCAGAAAAGTAAATTGCAGAAACTTAAATAACACAATTAATTGTTAACCCAGATTGGGGAAATTCACCTACTCTGGGGGCTACAAAGCCATGAAGGAAATTCACTATCAGTAGTATCAATTCAAAGCTAAACAATCCTATTTTACACTTCTCACTTAATCCTTACCCAATGAAATTTCTACCTAGGAACCTCCTAGATATGAGAACCCCTATCACTTCCAATCACCGCAGTGATATCAAACAATCCCAATCCCATGGAATTTCTCAACAAACCAAAAATAAGATTACACTTCCAATACAAAAATACTTACTTTGTTTAAATGCTTAACTAAGAACAACACTCAACTCTTCACTTAAAAGCTTAGAGGAGAACAATAACTTGATAAACAAGTAAGAATCAGTCAACTCAAATACATCAAAAGATACACGAGGACATACAAAAACACACAGAGAAACTAAGGAATTCTCAAACCCTAAACCCTTATTTTTCACAAGGTTTTACAATAAAACTATGCTTCTCAAAAACTAGGTCTTGGACGTCTCCTTATATAGATTTTTGCAGTTGGGCTTGGACTATTTACTCAAATCCAATCATCAGATCTAAATCCATGCAAAATCTTCTCCACAAATATATAAACAAAAATAAATCTTTCAAATATTTCCTAAAAAGTCTCAAAGATCTTTTTTATGAAATAAATCAAATATGCAATTGCTCATAAAAATCCTTGATTGTCTGAGCCTGTTATGAGTACTAGAAACCTCAAGAATCTCATATTTTTCAATAAAATCTTCAAGGATATTATCCAACTGTTCTACAATGATGTTCTGTTGTAACATGTTACAACATCTGATAGAACATTTGTCAAATAAGTACCAACAGACTCTGCTGTACCAGCTGGTCAAGATGTTATTACATCTTGTTCAACATTAGGCTGCAATACATGTTTTTCTCAATGAAATATGTTTTGATAAAATTGTTGCCAACTACTTGTTTTACCAAAATTATTGTCAACCATAAAATCACAAACCTAAAAAGTGGAAATCAACTTTCTTCTTAACAAAAATTACGTTGAAACATTGCTCAACTCTATTTCAAATATCTTTGTAAAGTTTTGTAAACACAAGGAACTTTTGTTTGTTAACTTGCAAGCAAGGAGCTTTTGTTCATTAACTTTCTTTTATCACCGTTGTTTTATTTCATTGTACTCAAACTTTGTGTAATCTTCTTTCAAGAAGCAAACCTGTAAACACACTCTTTGTATTTCAGATCTTAAGTTGATAGTTCCTTGAGAGACTAGGGCTTTAGTCAGGATTCTCAAGAAGACATTGACATGTAGTCTTTGTAGTTTGCAACATTGACAGTTGGTCTCTGTTGGATCTGTAATCAGTTAAGTTATAATTGATTAAATCCTTATTTGAGAAGGTAAAATCACTTTGGGGGGTGGACTTGATTAACTTTGTTATCAATGAACTAGGATAAAAATATATGTGTCATTTATTTTTGTTCTCGTGTTCTTTGTTTTCTCTTGGGAAGAATTTATTTTAAATCTAGAAACTCAATTCAAACCCATCTTTCTTGTGTTTCTGACACCTTCATTAATTCCAACCCCCACATTGATGTTTGCTTGTTCGACAAACCCTCGTGTTAATGCCAACCCCTACGTTGATGTTTGTTTGTTCGACCAACCCCCGTGTTGATGCCAACCCACACGTTGATGTTTGTTTGTTCGAACAACCCCCATGTTGATGCCAACCCTTGAGTTGATGTTTTCTTGTTCGGCAAACCCTTATGTTGATGCCAACCCCACGTTGATGTTTGTTTGTTAGACCAACCTCCGTGTTGATGTTTATATGTTCGACCAACCTCTGCGTTGATGTTTTTTTCTTCGACCAACCTCCGTGTTCATGCCAAGCCCCACATTGATGTTTGTTTGTTCCACTACTAGAAAAGGCATTTAATGGTGGTTTTTAGAGCACGTTACAGCAGTTAGAACTGCCTAAAAGAGACATTACGACAGTTTTTCAACCGTTGTAGATCTTGGTGTTACGAGCACTATTTGTGACAGTTTCAAAAACCTTCGTGCAACCCGTCATCATGTTATTGGGGCGGTTTTGAACCTTCGTTATATATTTTTTACATATTAAAATAATTTTTACGACGGTTTCAACCGTCGTTATTTACAATATATATTTTAAAAAAATACCAGGGGTTTGTAACCTCCGCTAATTAATATATTAATTTTTAAAAAAATTGTGATGTATGATACAATTTTATAATGTTAAATCCTAAAATTAAACTCATATTTAACTTATATTTTATTGTAAAATGTATAATAATTTCAACAAATATGTAATATGAATAATAAGATGTGAATATATTAATTAGCGGGAAAGAGAAATTAATAATCAAGTTTAGAAATATATATATATATATATATATATATATATATATATATATATATATATATATATATATATATATATATATATATATATATATATATATATATATATATATATATATATATATATATATATATATATATATATATATATATGATTGTACAATTAATTAGTATAGGCAAATCCTTTGATTGTTTAAAAGTGCTTTGTTGACTACCTTACAATCTATTAGATTGTAGGAGGTTTTTCGTATCAAAAAAGCTTAAAGGAAAATCTGAAAAATTATGTACACACCAAGTATTTGATAAATTGTTTCACTAATTCTAAGGAAAACTTTAGACACACTAATTCTAGAGAGTTCTCAACTCTAGAGATCCAAGGAGTATTCTAGAAAATATTACAACTATAAAAAATATCTAGACACTCCAAACAGTACAATAATTTTCTAGAAACATTACTTAAAATTACTTAATCCCAAAATAACTAAGCCCAAAAAACCAAATAACAAAATCAGGCCAAAATCAAGTTTATATTTAAATATCCCCCCTTAAAATTGTTTTGTGACTCCAAGCATAATTCTTAGCT
Organism: Vicia faba; assembly: GCA_948472305.1. Classification (NCBI taxonomy): domain Eukaryota; kingdom Viridiplantae; phylum Streptophyta; class Magnoliopsida; order Fabales; family Fabaceae; genus Vicia; species Vicia faba. Next base: position 1,245,848,050 of record OX451741.1, read on the forward strand.
TCACAAAAATTTCCAACTTGAGTGGCTTGGTGAAAATGTTGACAACTTAATATTGAGACATAACATACTTAAGCTTCACCTCCTTCTTCTGAATGCATTGTCTTATGAAGTGGTAACGGGTGTCTATGTGATTACTTCTTTCATGAAAGACTGGATTATTTGCCAAACCAAGTGCTGATTTATTATCAACACAAATTTCCATAGGTTCTTCTTGTGGAGTTTTTAACTCTTTCAACAAATTTCTTAGCCAAGCTGCTTGACAAACACATGATGTAGAGGCAACATACTCGGATTTACAAGTAAAAAATGTGACTATTGGTTGCTTCTTTGGCATCCAAGTGAAAGCAATATCTCCCATAAAGAACACAAAACCAATAGTTCTCTTTCTATCATCCACGTCTCCACTCCAATGGCTATCACTATAGCCAACAATCTCATAATTGTTAGAAGAGTAATAGTGCAAGCTAATGTTTGTTGTACCTTTGATGTATCGAAGGATTCTTTTTTCCGTCTTGAAATGAGTTGTTGTTGGAGCTTCCATGCAGCGACTTACGACTCCTAAGGTATAAAGAATATTCGGCCTTTTACTTGTCAAGTAACGTAGACTTCCAACCAAACTTTTGTAAAGAGTTGGATTCACAATATCTCTATTTTCATGCTTGCTAAACTTGTTGCCACACTCCATCGGGGTGCCAACTGGATTGGTGTCACCCATCTTGAACTTCTTAAGGACTTATTTGGCATAGCCTTCTTGGGTGATGAAAATTGTTTTGTCTTCTTGCTTTACTTTCATGCCGAGGTAATATACCATGAGCCCTATATTCGTCATCTCAAATTCAATTGACATTTCTTTCTTGAACTCGCCGAACATGCTTGGATTGTTCCCTGTGAAAATCAAGTCATCTACATATAAGCACATAATTAAAATATCTCCACTTTGCGCTTTGACATAGAGTGCATGCTCATATGGACACTTGATGGATTTCTTGTCTTGAAAGTACTTGTCGATTCGAATATTCTAAGCTCTCGATACTTGCTTGAGATCGTACAATGCCTTCTTCAACTTCAAGACTTTTCCTTCTTGCCCTTTTACTTTATATCCCAATGGTTGCTCGATATAAACTTCTTCTTCGAGAAAACCATTCAAGAAGGCCGACTTTAACATCCATTTAATAGATCTTCCATTTATTTTGGGCTACCAAAGAAATGATCAGTCTAATAGTTTCAAGACGAGCAACGAGAGAAAATACCTCATCATATTCAATTCCTTGTCTTTGACTATTTCCTTTCGCCACAAATATTTCTTTACATCTCTCCACGCCTCCTTTTGCATTCTTCTTCGCCTTGTACACCCATCTTATGCTGATTTCTTTGTGTCCTCGTGGAAGTGTAGTAAGTTCCCATGTATTATACTTTGTGATTGACTTGATTTCTTTATCCACAACGTCTCTCCACTTTATGTTTTCTATTGCTTCTTGATAGCTTAGAGGCTCACAATCACCAAAAAGACAAAAGAGGTTAATTCCATTTTGGTTTTCGGTTACCTCATAAAGCTCTTCTATGCTCCTTAGTCGCGATGTCCTCTCACTTGAACTTGTTTCATCCAACCTTGGTGTCGGTGAGGCAGGTGGTGTAATATGTTCCTCTATCATTGGTTGTTCTATTTCATATTCATCTTCAAAGTAAGGAAGAAAATCACACATGTCTTCTTGAACACTTCAATCCCAACAATATTCTTCGTCGAACTCCACGTCATGGCTTATGACGATCTTTCCACTATTTGGATTATAGAGCTTGTACCCTTTGGAGCTTGAGTCGTAACCCACAAACACATATTTCTCTCTTTTATCATCGATCTTTGTTCTCCTTTCGTCTAGAACATGGGTATAGGCAATGCTTCCAAACACCTTGAGGTGAGAGATCTCGGGCTTCCTCCCACTTCATGCTTCTTGTGGTGTATTTTCATGCACGCTTCTTGTTGGGGAATGGTTTTTTAGATAAATCACACATGCAACTACTTCGGCCAAAAACTCATTCGACATCTTCTTGCTCTTGAGCATGCTTCGGACCATGTTAAGTATGGTTCGGTTCTTTCTCTCTGCTACTCCATTTTGTTGTGGGGATTTTGGCACTATCTATGAGAGACGAATTCCATGGTCTTCACAATATTTGTTGAACTCATTTGAAGTTAAATCTCCTCCCCAAATCGATCTGATGGCCTTAATGGAAAGATAACTTTATTTCTCCACAAGGGATTTTAACTTCTTAAAGTTTTTAAACACTTATGACTTCTCCTTCAAGAAATAAACCCTTATTTTTCTAGAATAATCATTAATAAAGAGGAGAAAGTATTTACTCTTACCAAAAGAGTTGGGTTTGAATGGTCCACAAACATCAATGTGTATGAGCTCTAGCAACTTTTGCGCTCTTGATGTTGATTCCTTTGGAAATATTTTTCGAAATTGCTTCCCAATTAGACATCCTTCGCAGAGTTGGCCTGGGTGGTTGATTCTAGGCAAGCCTCTACCCATCTCCTTCTTCATCAAACATTCTAGACCATCAAAGTTGAGGTGCCTGAATATTAGATGCCATATCCACGAAGAATCGGTATAGCAAGCTTTGAGACACTTAGCTACATCATTTTTAATTTTCAAGAGGAACATTCTATTCTTTGAGATAGGCACCTTAGAAATCAATTTATGCCTACAATCTCTTAAGAAAAGACTATATTATTTCAAGTGGATGTCACAACCTTTCTCTAATAATTGTCTCAAGCTCAAACAATTATTCTTCCTGTTAGGCACATAATATACATTGGATATGAATGAATGAGTCCCATTTTTCAAGCGTATGAGAATTTTACCTTTCCTTTGAATGATACCTTCGAGTCATCTCTAAATGAGACATCATCAGTTATCGCTTCATTGATCTTTACGAACATGCTTCGATCGCTGCACATGTGGTTGTTTGCGCCAGTGTCGAGGTACCACTTGTTTCTTTTCTCTTCAACTTTGTTTTGGCACACGAGTAGAAAAGTTTCTTGTTCTCTGCCTTTTTCTTTTACAAAGTTAGCTTTCTCTTCAACCTTCTTTGATAATCTACACTCGGATTCACAATGACCAATCTTGTTGTAGTTGAAGCACTTGATTTGTGATTTTTCATACCTCTACCATGAATTTCCTCTTCCACGACCTCTTGTTGCTTGTGGATTCCAACTTCGTTCTCCATTGTTAAATTTGTTGGAGTAGTTATTGTAACCTCCTATTCCTTCTCCTCTATGTCCTCGTCCATGTCCACGATCTTAGCCAATACCTCGTCCTCTTTTGCTCTTGTAATTCACATAGTTTGCTTCCTTTATTTTGAGTTGTAGTAGTTTCTCCATAGCCTCATATAGTTTAATTTTCCTCTTTTGTTTTTCTTCGTATGCTTGTAAGGAACCCATGAGTTGCTCAATAGTTATGGTCTTTAAATCCCTGTTTTCTTCAATGTTGGTGACAATGAAGTCAAAACTTAGACTTAAAGTGTGAAGTATTTTCTCCATGACTTTCACCTCATCAACATCTTCACCATTTCTTTTAAGTTGTTTGACTACGGCCAATACTCAAGAAAATTAATTTGAAATTTACTCGGACTTCTCCATAATCAAACGTTCAAATTCACCTCTCAAAGTTTGAAGATGTATCTTTTTTACCTGCTCAACTCCTTTGTTGTAAGCTTGAAGCTTGTCTCATGCTTCTTTGGCCGTCGTTGTGTTGGATATCATTTCAAACGTATCTTTATCCACAAATTGATAAATGAGAAAAAGAGCTTTCTTGTCTCTCTTTCTTGACTCATTCAATGTCTCCTTTATACCTTGGCTTAGCTAGGATTCATCTCGCGCCTTGAAACCTTTCTCAATGATATCCTACACATATTGAGCTCCTAGTAGCGCCTTCATCTTAATACTCCAATTATCATAGTTATTCTTTGTGAGCATCGGCATTTGGAAAGGTGTAATATGGTGGGAGAGCTGACTTTACTGGTTTTGCATTTTATCGCAAATGTTGCAGTTAGCAAGAGTCGCCACCGACTTTTCTTTTATCCAATAAAGGAAAGGGTGAAAAGAACAGGAAAGACCTTTCGAGAATTTTTCTGAGTAAGGGGGGTAGGTTATGAAAAGGGAAGGTATTAGCACCCTTTTCATTCGTAGTTATCTACAAGCTCTTAGTTTCTAACTCACTTTGAAATTCTTTTTTGTGTAAGTGTATTTGAAAATATTTTTGAAAAGATGCCTTAGTGCGACAAACTTTGTAATGATTCTCGTATCGTTGAGAATGCATATAAAGTGTTTTTCTTTGGAAATATTTTAGAAAAGAGAGTGTATTTGTGAGAAATTGTTTTGTTTTGTGAGCAAGAAACTATAAGCTATCTACCTACTCGAAAGATATTTGTTCTTTTCTTATTTTTCTTTAGATAGTGCTATCCTACCATTAGTTAGTAGGTAGCTCTATCATTTGATGTTTTGAGGGACAGGCGCGGGTCATCATACACTCACGAAGGCAACTCGTAAGAAATTTTAGCAATTACCCTAAGGTACTAAGATCATTTACCGAGGCAGCACCAGAGGGTCAACAAGGGACTATGATCTTTTATCCAAAGGGTTTTTTTTGTTGCTAAAACATCCCACATTCAAGAGACGTGACTGTTTGTTTTCCGAAGGCAACAAGTGGGGGTACCCTAGAGGTGTGCATGTTCAAAGTGTGTTGTGTTTCAGTTATTTTTATCTTGGATGTTAGGTTTTCTAGCATTTGCTTTTAAGTCTTGTCATACATGTCTAATTAATCTAGCAGTTAAATATATATACATAAGGGCAGAAAATAAAAGTGTTGGAAGTAAACTACGATATTACATCGCTTCAGGGATGGGGGAATACAAACTAAAAATTGGGAATAAAATGTAAAAGGGGCCTAATTAGCTATTACAAACTTTGGACAGTTACAATATGTAATACGGTGGGAGAACTGACTTGGGATGTTTTGCATTTGATCGCAATTGTTACGGATAACAAGAGTCGCCATCGACTTTTCTTTTACCCAATGAAGGAAAGGGTGAAAAGAACAGGAAAGACCTTTGAGATTGTTTTCTTGAGTTCGAGGGGTAGATTATGAAAAGGGAAGGTGTTAGCACCCTTTTCATCCATAGTTATCTATGGGCTCTTAGTTGCTTGCTAGATCATTTGCTTTTATTTGAAAGTGTGCATTATGGTGGGTTTTGAAAGTATTTTTGAAAAGCGCATTCATTTAGGCAAACTTTGTAATGATTCTCATTTTTATAAGAATGTATACAAAGTGTTGTACTTTTGAAAATATTTCATGGAAAGTGTTGGTGCATTTTAAAAGATGTTTGTATTTGAAGATGAGCAAGAAACTAAGAACGTTCCTACCTTACTCAAAAATCTTGTGTTCTTCTCTTCCTTTAGATGTTGCTTTCTTACCATTGATTGGTAAGAAGCTTTATCTTTGGATGTAAAGGGACGGGTGCGGGTCATCGTATAGTCATAATAGCAATGTTGTGAGATATCTTAGCATTTCTCTCTAGGGGACTAAGATCATTTGTAAGGCAACATTCGAAGCATCGTCGAGGGACTATGATCTTGTATTTTTTGATTGTTTTTGCTAAGATATATCACATGCATAACATGACCATGTTTCATAAGGCAACAAGTGGAGTTAACCCTAGGGGTGCATGTGTGAATAGTGTTTGTATTTCATGCTTGGTTTATCTTGGATTAGTGTTTGATAAGATTGATTTTATCTTCTCACACAAATCCTAATTACTATTATTTATATGAAAGCGATAAAGGGAGAAAAATGTAAATATCCTACGCTATTACAATCAATTGGGGATGGGGTGTACAAATTTACAAATGGGGATTGCAAGAAATTAAAGTCCTAATTATCTATTACAACCATATTGAAATGATGTACAAGAAATGTAAAATAGATTTATTTTGTTTTGGTTAAGAGAAGAAATAAATTTGCTTAAGAAAATATTTTTTAGTCTTTTTGTTTTAAAGGAAATAAAATAAAGCATGTGAATATAAAGTATTTTTTGGTGTTTTTGATTAATGAAAATAAAAGTGATGACAAAAATAGTAAGAGGAAAAAGAATTAGAGTCAGTGCATTGCTGAAAGGATAGAAGTAAGGAGCAGAAGTTCTGACTCTGGTGCGCTGCAAATGAGAAAGAAAATGTTAGCAACAACAGGGAAGGCCAGAAGTTCTGGATCCGGGCGCACTGAAGTTCTGGGGTTGCTGGGAACAAAGGAAATCCTAGAAGTTCTGATACAACTAGGAACCTAGAAGTTCTAGAGTTATTGGAAGGTCAGAAGTTCTGGTTGCTGAGGGAGCCTGGAAGTTCTAGTGCAGATGGAAACCTAGAAGTTCTAGTGTTACTGGCAAGCTAGAAGTTCTGGTGATGGGTCCGTGAGGTGTCAATGCTGTTGGATGGGAATATCTAGAAGTTCTGGTCCAGGATTAATGTTTGACAACTAATGGGGAAAAACGTATGTTGTAACCCAAAATTTGCCTTCCAATTTTTCATGCAAGATGCTTACCCTAGGGTTCTTGTACACTCAATTAGCTCAAAGGTCGACCAGACAGGTTCTCTTCTTAGGCAACAAATCTATAATTAGGGTTTGGGATTTCTCAGAGATAATTGAGTCTTCAAAATCTCAAATGTTCTTAAAAAACAATATATTGAAGTTTGTTAATTCTACAAGACTGACCAATGTTCTTGAAACATATTTGATAGACAATGAAGTCCTGTTGGAATCAAGAGTGACATGCGAATTCATTATGATTACCAGTTAGCTATTGAACAAGAATTTAAGATTAAGACTTTTTGACCATAAGTCTTTGAAGTTAAGTTAATCAAGTGGAATTACAATTCTTAAACATTCATTTTGTTTTAGAAGTTTGATTGTAGTACAAATTGTTTTGTTTTGCCTGATCATCTTTGGTGATTGCTTGAAATACAAGTTATCCAAAACAAGGTATTTTACTCAAAACATCCAAATAAGAATTCCAAAATTCAAAGTTGAGATTGGTACAATATTTTCATAAAGTTTATTCAGAAGCATTGTATTCATTACATTACAATTTGAATTTTACAAAAGAAATGTCTTGTCTACCAAATGCAATAAATTACAAAGATCTGTTTATGAAAAAAAGAAGAGAGAAATTATATTTCTTCAAAGTCTTCATCCTCAAGCAACCCCTCCAATCTTTGCTTTCCATCCATGCCTCATGTTTATAAAAAAGAAATGGAGAGGTTTGTTAGTAATTCAAACATCCAAAAATGAACAAAAAATATACAAAGTAATCCTAAATTCATCATCAGGGTGATTTCTGTTGAATCAGAAAAGAAGGGTTTTGTATTCTAAGGCCTCATACAATTCTTGTTTAATCATTGGCCTGAGAATTTCTAATTTGTAAATCACAAAGTACAAGCTTGGTTCACAAACAAGCAAAGCAATGCTGCAGCAACAAACTGCAAGCAAGGCAAGCTGCAACATCTTGCAAACAGGGCAAGCTGCAACAAACTGCATAACAGGGCAGTAAACAAAACAATGCTGCAAACTGCTAAAAACAAAACTTGTGCAAAAAATCTACAAAGTAATAAAATTTCAGAAAAGAAGGTTTTGGATTCTAAAGGCCTCAAACCATGTCAAATTCTATCATGGGCCCATTATCATTGCAAAACAAAATTTGGACCATAATAAAAAATTCAAAAGAATTCCAACCATATTCCCAGCCCATTAGCAAAATTCAAATCAAGAAATTCAAGCCCAATAGAGGCCTCAAAACAGTGTCCTATCATTGGCCTAAAGATATGTTTGCAAATCATAAAAACATGGTTTACAAGCAAGGGAAAACAGAAAATCAAGCCTCATACATGTTTCACAAAGACATAACTACATCATTGGCTAAGAAGTAATCTTTTGCAAATCTCAAGTATTTGGTTCACAAAAGGCAAAGGGGAAATCAAAAAGCAAAAGCCTCATGTTGTTTCAAATCAGAAAATATCAGACCAACAATCAAAAAGCCTCAAATTTGCAAAGTCATGTCATAGGCCTAGAGTATTTCACTACAAATCTCAAAACATTTTTGTTTGGTTCATAGAAAAAGTCCACAAGCAGCTAATAGAAAAATACAGTAAAAGCAGCCAACAAATTCAGAAAAGTATAAACAAGTACAGAAAACTGTAAAAGGAAAAGCAACAGTCAGCCAACCAAAGGACAACAACTTGAGTTGTTAAAATATAGCAGGTACAAAGCCATCACAGTACAACCAACAAAAGTCAGCATCCACCATAAATGAATAGCACAACCCACAAGCAAAGTCAACTGGAAAATTGATTTATCAAAAAAACAGTACAAGTAACAAAGCCAGCAGTATTTATCTATCACAAATCAACCAATATAAAACAGGGCAACAATACTGTGCAAAGGGAGGTTTTTTGCCAACAAGAAGAATACACAGAAAGATAAAATTCCAGCCACTGTTTTCATCCCTCAAAGTTTACTGTCAACAAAGCCACAGGATATCAAAACATAGCAAAGAGGTAATTTCTCAAACTGTTTTCAATATACAAAAATTTTGAAACTTTTTCTTGTACAAAACATACAGTTTAGGGCAAATTAAAAACCAAATAGAACATAGGGACAAAAAATTTGTAACACCATCTTCCTTTTCAGTTTTACAAAGAAAACATACAGAATCAAAACCCTCAACAATCATTAAAATATCCAAAACATCATCACCAATATTAAAACAGAAACAAAATCGCAACAAACAGAAACATGCAAAACTCTAAGTAAATCATCATCAGTTTCGCAAACCCAAACCCTTTATAAAAAAAAGAGTTTCTTTCGCAGAGAAACATGCAAACAGAAACATGTAAAACCCTAAACTTTTTTTTTATTATCATTTTAAAAAGAAGCCTAACCCTTCAGAATTAGCGAAGAGATAGAGAGGAAATATCTCACCAAATCATGTAGAAAAATAAAATCGGAACCCCTAGGGTTCCGGTCATCTCCTTTTAGATCTAGGCCAAATCATGCATTTTCTGCAAAATCAAATACCAAATTAGTGATTAGGAAGAAGAGAGGAAGAGACTGATGTGAAAAAAAAATGGAGTTTTGACCCTAGCCGCCGCCGTCACCGCCGTGAGGCGATTTCCGGCGCGACTTCTGTTTCTTCTCCGGCGAAGGAACCATAGAGAGAGAGAGCGAGAAAATCAGAGAAGTGAGAGAGAGAAATGAGTTGGCCAAATGAGACCGTGTCTCATTAACCTGGTTGTTTTGTTCAAAACAACCAAGCCCTTCATAACAGGCCCAACAACTAAAACCAAACCTCCTTCTGTTTGCTACACCCCCCCATCCCTTAAAAGTTTGGCATTCTTTTTGTTTTGGCCATAAAGTTTTGGGCTGAAAGCCCAAACAGATTTCCTTCTCTTTCTTTCTTTCTCCAAACACTCTTTCTAATTGTTAACCCCCCCTGACTTATTTTATTTATTTTTCTTTTCTTTCTTTTAGTTACTATTATTAATATTATTACAATATTTATTTTTATAAATAAAAATCTTAAAAAAAATATTATTTATGTACTCATATTAAATATATTCATATTTTTTTTAGACTAAAAGACCAAAACATTTTCTTATTAAAATTCATTTTCTTTTCCAAAAATTAATTAAATAATTAGATTAGATTTATACTTATTATTTATTTAGAAATTTGTTTCTTTAAACTAATTTCTTTTACTAACTTAATTTTAATTTTAATTTTTTTTAGTTCATTATTCTTCTTTTAAGTTAATTAAGTCAAAACAAAAATCTATTCTTTATCTATTCATACTTGTACATTATATTCATTTCACTTCTTATACATTATATTTACATTTGTTTTTGTACATTTGTTAAAATTCGATATGGTTGTAATAGATAATTAGGGTTTTATTATTTCAATCCCCATTCATAAATTGTATACCCCCTCCCACAAGTGTTGTAATAGCGTAGTAATTTTTTAATTTCGCAATTTATCGCTTTTACATAATATGCTAGTAATTAGGGTTTGTATGGGACGATGAAAATCAATCAAATAGAAAACCCTAGTTCAAGACAAAAAAACGAACATGAAAATGACACACTTGCACACAAACACCCCTAGGGTTACTCCACTTGGTTGCCTTATACAAAATGGCCATCTTACACCTGTAAGGAGTTTTAGCAAAAACAAATAAATACAAGATCATAGACCCTCGATGATGCTATCCAAAGTTGCCTTATAAAATAATCTTAGTCCCTCAAAAATGCTAAGATGCCTTACAACATTGCTAATCATGGTTATACGATGACCTGCGCCCGTCCCGTTTACATCCAAAGATAGGGTTGCTTACCAAATCAATGGTAAGACAACAATGTCAAAGGAAAAGAAAATGAACAAGAAAGACATTTGAGTAGGTAGATTGCTTTTAGTTACTTGCTCCATTTCAAAACAAATATCCTTGCTATTTTCAAAACAAACACCTACACATTTCCAAACATCTTACAAACATTAAAAACATTTTCAAAAAGATCAACATCTTTGTATACATTCTTACGAACGAGAATCATTACAAAGATTGCCTAAACAATGGCCTCTTTTACAAAATACTTTCAAAACCACACAAAGCATAATTTCAAACAAAAGCAAGTGATCTAGCAAGTAACTAAGAGCCCATGGAAAACCATGGATGAAAAGGGTGCTAATACCTTCCCTTTTCATAATCTATCCCCCAAACTCAAGAAACAATCTCAAAGGTGTTTCCTGTGCTTTTTCACCTTTCCTTTTGGATAAAAGAAAAGTCAGTGGCGACTCTTACTAACCGCAATATTTGCGATAAAACTCAAAACAATCAAGTCAGTTCTCCCACCGTATCACAGAATTGGCAACTCTGCTGGGGAAAATTCTAAAAGTGGGGTTACCTTAGGGATAGATCACATTTACTTGCTTACATTGATTGACTTGTATGCTTTACATTATGGTTCTTTGTTTGGGTTTGAATCCTTTACCCGGATTTGGGGATACATTATAGGTAAGTAGCAATACGTTGTGGAAACTGTACGGGGTATACCGACATGGTCTAAGAAATAGCTACGTTAGTGCGACATATTTGTGGGTACCGGTAGCCTTTGAGTTAATAAAAGAGAATATGGGGCCGCTGAGCGATGTCATGAAGCACTAATGAACTTCTAGAACCTTTACTTGACCAACTTGGCCTTTAGGATGTAGTGAGATGACCGACTTTGGTGTAGTCCAAAGTTGGTAGATACTCGATACTACACTCATTGAGGTTTGGTTTCTTGGGATATTTCGGTCTCCATTAAAGAGGCTTGAGCTGAAACAATGACCAAGGAAACAATCCAGTGATATTGATCTCCTTAGAACCCGATTACTATTACTAGGACAGGTTTAAGCTAACTAAACTTCTAGATGGTACTTACCTATAAAACTCCATGCAAGCCTAAACTAAGGATTTGTTTGCTTTGTTTGTATATGCATACTTGTACATAACATCATGGAAATCATGAACATCATATACATCCATTAACCATTTCAAGGATTTTGGGGATTCATATTTGTTATTTTTTTGTAGGATATGGATTCACTTCGCAGGAAAACTATTCCAGTCAACCTTGTGAGAATCCCTCCACAACTTAAGGAGCTAGCTTCAAGAATTCCTGAAAACTCTCCATTCACCGAGAGACATGGTCGTCTACTCAACTTGGTCACCTCCAACACAAATGAGGACATGATGAAGGTTCTCTTTCAGTTCTTTGATCCTTTGCACCATTGCTTCACATTTCCTGACTATCAATTTGTGCCTACTTTGGAAGAATTCTCCCAACTCTTGAGGATTCCCATTCTCAATCAACTACCTTTCAACAGTACGGAAAGAGATCCAAAGCCAGAAGAGATTGCTCAACCTCTACACTTGCACTCATCTGATGTCACACTCCATTGGGAAATAAGGAGTGGTGTCAAAGGTTTCTTAGCAAATTTCCTGTTTGAGAAAGCCCAAAGATGTTGGAATTCCTTGGAATTGCAAGCCTTTGAGGAAATTGTGGCTCTCCTCATCTATAGGATGGTTTTATTTCCAAATCCTAATCAGCTCATAGATGTGAACGCCGTCAAAATCTTCATATCTCACAACCCGATGCCTACACTACTAGGGGATATCCTACACTCTTTTCACACTCGCACGATGAGGAAAAGAGGTTTTCTTATGTGTTGCACCCCTCTCTTGGCAAGATGGTTTATTTCTCATCTTCCCCAATCTGTATTAAAGAATGAGCAAGGTTCAAGGTGGTCACAAAGGTTGATGACGCTCAAACATTTAAACATTCATTGGTGCTCTCGATCAAAAGAGAATGTTATCTTTGTCGACCGTTGTGGAGAATTCCCTGATGTCCCTTTACTTGGAATTAGGGGAGGTATCACCTATAACCCATGCTTAGCCTTAAGACAGTTTGGTTACGCCAGAAGGGATGGCCCGCACGGGATACTGATCCAAGGTTTGGTATTTGACTATGACAACGACGATCAAGGTCTTTGCCAGAGATTTATCCGAGCTTGGAGGATGCTAAACAAGGTGGATAGCAAGACTTTGGGGCATAAGAAATCCATCCCTCTTGAGCCTTACCTCAAATGGGTACGAACTCGCGTTTAGAGTCTTATGATGCCTTACCCCTCCATTCTCCTGGTAATCGTTGAGCCTGTCATGGAGGGAGACGTTCCATACACTATCCTACATCCTAACATGCCCACATCTCTTGAAGACCTACAAAGGGATTGGATACAACTCAAAGGGGAGCGAGATACTTTCAAAGCCCAATTCTACGCAAGCGAGAAGAAGGTTTTGGAGCTCACTAGGCTACTTCATGAGGAGCAGACTCTGAATGCCTACATTGCACCAAAGAGGATGCGCACTACTTTTTTATCTTAGAGCTTTTGTATTATTTTTCCCAAGGGGCATTGATGTACTCAAACTTTATATTGTTAATATAACGTGTGTTTCCTTTTTTTCTAAAGCGAATTTGAATCTTTGAAATCCTTGAAAACATTGCATATGCATATACCATTCTGTTGTACCCCAAAATTTCCCTCTCATTTTTCTCAGGTTTACTCCCCATCCAATCCCAAGCTTTGGATTACAAATTTTTCATGAAGATCACTCCCAAGGGGAAAACAGTCATCTGCGCTGAAAAGCCAAACCTTGACCTTTTGATTAAAATCAAAACCCAAAAAAAATCTTATTTCAGCAAAACATGCTTGAAATGGGAAGTGTATTCCAGCTAAGGTTCAAAAACAAAATTTCTAAGTACTTGAGATTTTCTAAGTATTTAAGAAAAATGGCACTTCAGAACATCTGAACCAACCTCCAGGCAGAAACGGTCAGAAGTTGCAAACTTGGCTCAGCACATAACAACCAGTCAGAAGTTGGCTCTTCAGCAACTACACCAACTCAGTTAGGGGTTGTGAACATGGCTCTTTCAGCAATTACGCAAGTTCATCCAGAATTTGCTAAAGACATGCAAAGAAGGCAACAAAGCCTGAAACTCCTTCAGAACGTACTGGGATCAGAAGGTAATGGGACCAGCAGATTGGGTATAATACTGAAGCAGAATCTCTAAGTCCAGAGTTTTCAGAGGCAGATTAAAAGAACATGCTGAAAAATCTAGAAAACCCTCAGAATTTGCTGGGGGCAGCAAGAGGTCAAGGTCAAAGTTTGGTTTGCGTTATTTTTTTTAAAGCAGAACTGCTGGCTCAGGTTATAGGTAATAATGCAAAATCTCCTATTACAAGATTTCTGATTCTTGACCAATCTCATCACCATTTAATGCCCATTAATGCTCACAACTACTTTTGAACATTTGTCCAAATGGTCTTTCCACGTACAGCATAACAACACCCTCGTGCAAGGTTAAGCTTGGATCTATGTGCCACTTTTCGCCTGTGGGTGTCACTTTCCCTTAATCTTCACCTACTGTTCCAGCCTAGGCTGAAAAGCTGTCCATTATCACAACTTTCCATAAACTTCCTTCAAGAACAAGTTAACACCTACTACATGGTATTGGCGCCATTTAACGTTTAAAAAATTCACAAAGCTTTGCCTATAAATAGAGCACCATTGTCCACTGAAAAACCCCGGTCCAAAATCCAGAAAAATTGCTAGAAGAGAAACAAAAAATTCTAGCAAGAGAACATTGTGAAACTCTGCCAAAATTCCTAGTGTTTCATAACTTTGAACCTCCTGCCTCCAAACTTCATTGATACCCAATTTGCTTCTTGACTAGAAAACGTCCATACAGTTTCTAACCATATATATATATATATATATATATATATATATATATATATATATATATATATATATATATATATATATATATATATATATATATATATATATATATATATATATATATATACTCTCCATCCACCCATTCAAAAAAGAACCTGTCCAGAATACCATCAGAGCTAAAGCTAGCTCCAATTCACAGATTTTCTTCCAACAGCAAGGTAAGCACCTGCTGACTCTCACCACGCTGCTAAGCATCATCAGATTTGCATGCTCAATAAACACAATGTAAATATCATGCTTCTGATGTTGTTTATGTTCTGAGATTGTTTACGCCTCTGCATGCTTAAGTGGAGAACAAATCAGCTCAAAACTGCCTTGAAGAAACTGAAACTCAGAGTTAGAATTAGCAAAGGCATACTTGCCTCTGTTTTTTGTTTCTGTTTCTCTTTACTTCTGAGGCGCTATGATACCTGCTGAAAGTGCCTTAGGCATGTTTTCTGTTTTGAGGAGGAATAACCAAATTGCAGATGTTCTGACTAGCACAGCGGGAAACCAAGTTCTAACTTTGACTCCAGCACTTCCGAGACCTGTTTTGTTATCAATGATATCAGAACTTCTGAAATTTTTTGTGTTCCCAACATGGTCAAAACTTCTGACTTCCCCACTAACAGATTTTTGTTTTGCAGCGCATGGGAGTCAGAACTTCAGACCTCCCCACTAACAGGTTTCTGTTTTGCAGCGCACCAGAGTCAGAAGTTCTGACTCATACATTTTCACTAACAGGTTGATATTCTGCAACAGGCCTGGGTCAGAACTTCTGACTTCCTCTCAGCAGCACGCTATCCCTCTCCCTCTTTCTCTTTTTCTTCCCCTTGTTATTTTCTTTTTTTATTTATTTTTCTCGTTGAACCATCCCCATGTATAAGTGTGTATCCCCCACCCCCTAATTATTGTAATAGCGTAGGATTTTACATTTCCGCATTTTATTGCTTTCAAATGTAAATGCTAGTAATTAGGATATGTATGGCAAGATAAAATCAATGAAATAGAAAATCCTAATTCAAGATAAAATCATGCATGCAATCAAACACACTTGCACACAAACACCCTTAAGGTATCTCCACTTGGTTGCCTGAAATAAAATGGCCATGGTATGCATGCAAAGTATCTTGGTAAAATCAAACAAAACAAAAGATCATAGTCCCTCGATGACGCTATCAAAAGGTTGCCTAAAAACAAATGATCTTAGTCCCTAAAAATGCTAAAGATACTTGGCAACATTGCTATCATGGTCATACGATGACCCACGCCCGTCCCGTTTAACATCCAAAGATAGGGTTGTTTACCAAGACAATGGTAAATCAACAATATCAAAGGAATAAAAATGTACAAGAAAGACTTTTGAGTAGGTAGATAGCTTTTAGTTACTTGATCAATTTGCAAACAATCCTTGCTATTTTCAAAACAAACACGCACATTTCAAAACATTTTCCAAAATACTTTCAAAACCACACAAAGCACCATTTCAAACAATTGTCAAAGCAAAGCAAGTGATCTAAACAAGTAACTAAGAGCCCATGGCAAACCATGGATGAAAAGGGTGCTAGCACCTTCCCTTTTTATAATCTACCCCCGAAGTCAAGAAAACATCTCAAAGGTCTTTCCTGTGCTTTTTTACCTTTCCTTTTGGATAAAATAAAAGTCGGTGGCGACTCTTGCTAAACCGTGACATTTGCAACGAAACGCAAAACCTCAAGTCAGTTCTCCCACCGCATCACAGAACTGGCGACTCTGCTGGGGAGTATTCTAAAAGTGGGGTTACCTTAGGGTTTAGATCACCTTTATTTGCTTACCATGTTTGCCTTATTTGATTTACACTTTGGTTCTATTGTTTGGGTTTGAGTCCTCTACCCGGATTTGGGAAACATTCATAGGTAAATAGCAATACATTATGGAAATTGTGCGGGGTATACCGACACGGTCTAAGCAATAGCTATGTTAGTGTGACATATTTGTGGGTACCGGTAGCCTTTGAGTCAATCAAAGAGAATACGGGGCCGCTGAGTGATGTCATGAAGCACTAACGAACTTTTAGAACCTTTACTTGACCGACTTGGCCTTTTAAGATGTAGTGAGATGATCGGCTTTGGTGCAGTCTGAAGTTGGTAGATACTTGATACTACACTCATTGAGGGTTCGTTCCTTGGAATATTTCAGTCGCCAGTAAAGAGGCTTAATTGAAACAATGAACAAGGAAACAATCCAGTGATATTGAGCTCCTTAGAACCTGGTTACTATTTACTAGGACAGGTTGAGCCATCTAAACTTCAAGAGGGTATTTACCTATGAAACCCCATGCAAGCCTAAACTAGGAACTTGTGTGATTTGTTTGTACATATATACTTGTGCATAACATCATGGACATCATGAAGCATCATATGCATCCACTACCCATTTCAAGGACTTGGAATTCATTTTTGTTCCTGTTTTGTAGGTTATGGATTCACTTCGCAGGAAAACCATCCAAGTCAACCTTGTAAGAATTCCTCCACAACTCAAGGAGCTAGCTTCAAGGATTCCTGAGAACTCTCCATTCACCGAGAGGCATGGTTGTCTTCTCAACTTAGTCACTTCCAACACAGAGGAAGACATGATGAAAGTTCTTTTCCAGTTCATTGACCCTTTGCATCACTGCTTCACATTTCCTGACTTCCAGCTTGTGCCTACTTTGGAGGAATTTTCTCAAATCTTGAGGATTCCTATTCTCAATCAACTACCTTTCAACGATACGGAAAGAGATCCAAAGCCAGAAGAGATTGCTCAAGCCCTGCACTTGCACTCATCTGATGTCACAACCCATTGGGAAACTAGAAGTGGTGTCAAAGGCTTCTTGTCAAAGTTCTTGTTTGAGAAGGCCCATAGCTGCTGGTAGTCTTTGGACTTACAAGCTTTTGAGGAGATTTTAGCTCTTCTCATCTATGGGATGGTCTTGTTCCCAAATACTGACCAACTCATAGATGTGAGTGCTGTCAAAATCTTCATGGCTCACAACCCGGTGCCTACATTGCTTGGGGATATCCTCCACTCTTTTCACACTCGTACAATGAGGAAAGAGGTGTTCTCATGTGTTTCACTCCTCTACTGGAAAGATGGTTTATTTCTCATCTTCCCCAACCAGTCTTGAAGAATGAGCAAGGTTCGAGGTGGTCACAACGATTAATGACTCTTACACATTCAGACATTCATTGGTGTTCTCGATCCAAAGAGAATGTTATTATCGTCGACCGTTGTGGGGAATTCCCTAATGTCCCTCTACTTGGCATTAGGGGAGGCATCACCTATAACCCCTGCTTGGCTCTAAGACAATTTGGTTATACCCGAAGGGATGGCCCACATGACATGCTAGTTCAAGGCTTGGTTTTTGACTTCGACAACGACAATCAAGGACTTCGACAAAGGTTCATCCGAGCTTGGAGGATGCCTAACAAGTTAGACAGTAAGACCTTGGGACACAAGAATTCCATCCCTCTTGAGCCTTACCTCAAGTGGGCACGAACCTGCGCCCAAAGTCTTATGATGCCTTACCCCTCCATTCTCCCAGTGATTATAGAGCCTGTTATAGAAGGAGAGGTTCCATACACCCTCCTACATCCTGACATGCCAACATCACTCGAAGATTTACAAAGGAGTTGGATACAGCTCACGGGAGAACGCGATACTTTTGAAGCCCAATTCTACGCAAGCGAGAAGAAGGTTTTAGAACTTACTCGGTTACTTCACGAAGAGCAGACTCTCAACATCTACATTGCACCAAAGAGGATGCGCAACGTCTTTTTATCTTAGAATTTTGAACTATTTTGCCCTAGGGGCATTGATGTAAACAAATTCTATTTTTATAACGTTTGTTCCTTTTTGTTTGACACAAGTTTGAATTTTCAAATCCTTGAAAACATTGCATGAATACATATCATTCATCATGAGCATAAACAAGTCTTTGCAATAAGTCTCCTTATCTCCCTACTGTTTATTTCAGTAGAGATGGCTCTAGAACAGACTATAAAAGACATCCAGGCTCAAAACGCTCAACTTCGAGAGATGTTCTTGAACCTATCCAAGGGGAAAGAAGAGGTCAAGGCGCTCCAAACCAGGGGCATGGTCATGGGGAATCTGGAGGTCACCAAGGATGATCAGTTGGAAAAACTACAAATTAAAATGGAAATAATGAAAGTCCAGGTGATGGGACAACTGGTGGGCCAGATGGCTCTTATTCAAAACCTGGCTCAGGGACAAGAAGAGTTAAGGGTCCTCATCAACAAGCTTCGTCAAGACGGATGTAACCAAATGGGGCAAGCATCTAGAATTGGGGATCAGGTCATCATTCGGCCCCCCATAAGACAAGAAGCCGGTTTAAGGGAGAAAGGACCTTCCCAATTTTCTTCCAAGTCACAAACCCAGCAACCACCTCATCAACAAGGACAGGGTAACCAAAATAAACAGGTCCCAGCCGTTAGGCAGTTCACCAAACTCGACGTACCTATATCACAGGTCTTACAACACCTGCTGAACTTGAATTTGGTCACATTAAGAGATCCTCCTCGGAATCCCAATACCTCTGCTCCTAGCTATCATCCCAATGCATTATGTGCATACCACTCCAATAATCCTGGGCATGATACGAATGACTGCTGGGCTTTGAAAAATAAGATCCAAGACTTGATTGACAGAGGAGTGCCGGAGTTCACGCAAGATGGCCAGACTGAATTTTTCTGTCGTCCTTCAGGGGCTCACTACCTAAAGTGACAAGTTCAGACAAAGAAGCTTCTTTCCATTTGAATTTTCGAGTTGTAATTTCTCTGTTGTTACTCAAAAAATTATCTATTAATGTCAAACTTTGTTTCATTAATGCATTGCATATGTTTGTCTTGATTTGATCCACTCATTTTCATTACATTTAAACTGTGCTTTTTACTCTCTTTATGACATTTAACTCTTGTTAAAAGTTACAAGCCTTTAGAGGGAGGATGACGAAAACAATTCCATAATCTCATACAGTATGCTTTTGGACAGACCTTGCTGACGATGTACAGGCGTTTCTTTCAAATCCTAAACACTGGAGTTATAAGGAAGATAATCCCTAGTCAACCCCTTTGAGCCGAAGAAGTAGAAGTTTTTTCTTTTTCACAAAATTGAAACCTTTAATCAAAACCTGGGGCAGGGTAGTCTCTCAGTTAATTAAAACGCGCGTTAAGCTGCAAACTCTCATCTCGTAATACAATGAATGACATCAAAAACATTCCTCTGGAATCAAGAGACGGTGATGGTTCCCTATCACATAGGCATTCATTATCTCTCAAAAAGAAAAGCCCGCTAAGTCAAAACCTACGAAGGAGACTTAAAGAAAAAACTGGGGCATCCCACTGACTGTAATCTCAAAGCAAGAACAGTCAGGAAAAAATCAGGGATAAAAAATCAAAAGAAAGAGGTCATTACAAATCCTCGACAACAAAAAAAAAAGTTGCAAAAATGAATGCCTTCCGAAAAACTTAACTTGTCTGAACCATCACCAAAACATCATTCCAGACTCAATTGGAGTTGAAATGCACAATTAACTGAGTTTAGGACTGAAGAACATCACGAAGAGTGGGTGGGTACAAATCTACTTTGAGCCTTTATCTTTTGTTTCTTAAACCGTGAACCAAGCCACGTTACAACCCTTCAAAAGTCCTAATTGAAGCATGAGTTAGTTCGAAAGCATACTATTACAAAAGGTATCCTGACTCCTATAAGGCTTTGCTCTGATTCCTGAGATTGAATTTTCTTACAAAATTCCTTTACTTTCAGAAACACATTTTTCAAAATTTCAAGACAAGCATAAACTTTGCATTATTTAAATATCACTGTTTGCATATGGCTATTTGTTTGAACAACGAAGAAATTCACACAACGAATATCTAGTGAACGAAAGCTCTCTCAATGAACAAAAATCGATTCAAGAAGGATGACGCTCCTCCTATCAACAGGGGGACTTGACATGTCACTATCCAACACACATGGGGAAGTCCAGTCAAGATTCCAAGAAATCTCTCAAGAATTGCAGAATAACCAGGGGAAAGTCTCCATCTCTGTCACTTGGGGCATTGAACGTCAATCCCGACAAAGGGTTACATACAATCAAACATTTCCAGGCAGTGCCACAAGCATTTGCTACTGGGGACAATGACGAATATCCCCAAAATCCTTCTCACAGGATGATTCCCCAGCCAGAGTTTAATCTCTGAAAACCTTTCCCCAGCGGAGACAACTTCAAGAATCCTCGAGGACTTCCCCAACGAGTTCATCACCTCTCTAGCAGACCGATAATAAAGTTTATTTCCCCAACAAACTACAGGTTCCCCAGTTTGAGTTTGCTTCTCTGACTACTGAAAATCAAAAGACCACAACTCCTCTTCCCAAGTAGACTACTCTACAATCTCCGGCAGGTTACTGTGAAACCTGGACCCGACCAGATATCAGTTCAACTTCGACTCCCTAGTAGAGCAATGGACAACCGAGACTCTTGAACTTTTTCCCCAAGCAGGAATAAACATTCCCCCCATAGAGTTTTCATTATTTCCCAGCGGAGTTCTCCTCAAACAACGAAACAGGAATCCCCAGTGGAAACATTCTAAGCAAAGTTTGAAGACACACATATTCTTCAACATCAGTCCAGGATTTAACGGTTCCCCGACATTTGTCAAAGATTTATTTTCCCAGACAAAAATACATTCATAAACATTTCACATTTCATACCTCCTATTTACATACATGATAAGGGCATACGACACAATCTCATTTATTTTGAGAACATCATGACATCAAGCATTTCATGCATCATGGCATTGCATACAACTAACTCTTTACCTTTTCAGGAAAGATCAATCGACAGATAAAGGTTATCATTACCTTTTGAGATAGTAATCATCCAAGATTCCTTCATCGTCTATTCAAGACCTTCTCTGGTTCAGTCAGACCGACACTAAGATCTCCCCGATTCTTATTCCAGTTGAAGATATTCCAAGACTTTTGTCTGGTTCAGTTAAATCGATTCTAAGATTTTTCTGATTCTTATCCAGTCAAAGTTAATCCAAGACCTTCTCTGGTTCAGTCAAATCGACACTAAGATCTCCCTGATTCTTATTCCAGTTGAAGATATTCCAAGACTTTCTTACTGGTTCAGATAAATCTCTCAACGGTTTATTCTGATTCGTTTTCTATAAAACACCAGTTCAGACTTTCTGTCAGCCGTCATTCCTCCAAATGGCATCTATAAGCCCATTTACCATACATCTTCGAGTGCAAATTTCTGAGCACTCTAGTGTTCAATCATCTTTCACCTTCAAGTCACGAATGGCGGATCCGCCAATCTAACTCTTCAGGTTCAAGAAGTTTGAACAGGGGCAGCTGTTGTACCCCAAAATTTGCCCTCTCATTTTTCTCAGGTTTACTCCCCATCCAATCCCAAGCTTTGGATTACAAATTTTTCATGAAGATCACTCCCAAGGGGAAAACAGTCATCTGTGTTGAAAAGCCAAACCTTGAGCTTTTGATTAAAATCAAAACCCAAAAAAATCTTATTTCAGCAAAACATGCTTGAAATGGGAAGTGTATTCCAGCTAAGGTTCAAAAACCAAATTTCTAAGTACTTGAGATTTTCTAAGTATTTAAGAAAAATGGCACTTAAGAACTTCTGAACCAACCTCCAGGCAGAAACGGTCAGAAGTTGCAAACTTGGCTCAACACATAACATTTAGTCAGAATTTGGCTCTTCAGCAGCTACACCAACTCAGTTAGGGGTTGTGAACATGGCTCTTTCAGCAATTACGCAAGTTCAACCAGAATTTGCTAGAGAAATGCAAAGAAGGCAACAAAGCCTGAAACTCCTTCAGAACGTACTGGGATCAGAAGGTAATGGGACCAGCAGGTTGGGTATAATACTGAAGCAGAATCTCTAAGTCCATAGTTTTCAGAGGCAGATCAAAAGAACATGCTGGAAAATCTAGAAAACCCTCAGAATTTGCTGGGGAAGCAAGAGGTCAAGGTCAGAGTTTGGTTTGCATTGTTTTTTTTAAAGCAGAACTGCTGGCTCAGGTTATAGGTAATAATGCAAAACCTCCTATTACAAGATTTCTGATTCTTGACCAATCTCATCACCATTTAATGCCCATTAATGCTCACAACTACTTTTGAACATTTGTCCAAAGGGTCTTTCCACGTGCAGCATAACAACACCCTCGTGCAAGGTTAAGCTTGGATCTATGTGCCACTTTTTGCCTGTGGGTGTCACTTTCCCTTAATCTTCGCCTACTGTTCCAGCCTAGGCTGAAAAGCTGTCTGTTGCACCCCAAAATTTGCCCTCCCATATTCTTCAAGGATTTGTCAAGTCAAGGCCACAAAATTCCCCAAGGGTTGTGCAGCTCAACTGTCTCCTATACAGTCAAAACTAGGGTTTGTGTTCTGATCAAGAAATTGAAGGTTTCAGAAGCCCAATCAAGTCTCATATGCCTACAAAGATGGTCAAATATCCTCATATCAAGTTTCAAGGCATTCAGCTCAAAATTGCACAGTCAAAACCCTAAATTGCACTACAGTCAACTGTAGGGGCAAAATGGTCATTTGACAGTCAAAAGTTCAAATTTTTGGTCAATATATCATTTTGAAGCCACAAACATCATTTGATCAATGCTTGATCATGATTCTCAAAATTTGGCTCAGAAGATCATCAAGATGCAAAAGTTGCTATATTTGGACAGCTGAAAAAGTCAACTGAAATTGACCAGGGCATAACTTTCACATGGATTATCAGAAAAATTCCATCCAAATCTCATTTTGAAGAGAAAGACATTTCCTACAACTCATCTTCATATTCCAAGTCCAAGAAATGCTCTCAAAAAAAGTTATCAATTTCAACATTATAGGTCATTTTCAAAAGTCAACAAAAAGGGACTTTAAGTCAAAGGCCATAACTTGAGATTGGTAAATCAAAATGACATGGGACCAAAGGCATTGGTTAGAGGACTCAAAGACCTTTCCAAAATGTCCAAGAACATGTGAAAAGCTCAAAAATTGAGCAAGTTATGCCTTGTGGAAGTTGGGAAATGTTTGGAAATTTTTGAAAGTCAACTTTACTTCAAATGATCCAAAATTGCTAATGGGCCCATTTTTCTTCCAAGTTTCTTCATGCCAAGCCTATGCACGACCATTAGGCCCAAAAGGAAGTTTTTCTCCATTTTTATTTATTTGGATTTTTTATCATATATAATTCATTTAATTAAATAAATTGCATGAAAAATACAAACCTAATGAAAACAAATCTTTTTATGCATGATTTGAACTTAATATTTCGTGCACATGCTAATATAGAAGGTTTTGGCTTGATTGAAACCTAATTGACACAAAAACCATGGAAAAAGATTCAAAAAAGATATTAAGGAAATCAAATATTGAAAACAATGAATGCCTTGGATTTGGATCAATTTTTCCAACCTAATTGCTTCCTTACATATACAGGAATGTAAACCTAATCAAAGAGGACGGCAAGCTGCGCAGAAAACCAATATTGAAAGCTTGAAAATTGCTTGAAAAACAAAAATCTGAAATCAGTACTAGAGGTCGATTCAAGCCTCCAAACCTATTCCAAAGGCTTCAGTGGCAATTGCTGGACACATTCCAATCATTAGCATCAACTCAGACCCCAAGAATCGGTAACGAGACCTGTGACTGTACAGCAAAAAATTCTTAAACGCATATCATATTCTAAGCATCATTTGTGAAATTTAAGGGTTGAATCGTGTTCATCATGAAGTTCTGAAGCTAACTGGTATTTCCAATTGTGTTTTTCTGTATCATAGGCGATTATGCCATGTATGTTTTTTAGGGTTGCAGGTTTCTCAAATTGGGGCTTTTGCGTAAAGGAAAAATTACGCTCCCAGACCAGTGCCATTAGCTTAAGCAGGTTGAGACGAAGAAGATGGCACCCTCGCGCTCAATTTATGAGCGTCGAGGGGCTAGTCGCTATTTTCTTATAGGCCCTCTAAAGCTACGCTTCCAAAACCGTTGCAATAGGATCTTGTTTTCAGAAAAAAAAGAAAGGCGTGAGGAAGATGATGCGTTGGCAACCATTGAGTGGTTCATTCAAACCAGCGCGCGCTTTTAGGGGCCACTGACAAATTTTGCTTTTTGTTATTTAATTGATATAATATATTAAATGAAACATAATGGCTCAGCTGGCAGGTACCAATGCATATGACTCTCATGACCTGGGTTCAAGTCCCAGGTCTGGCAAAACTTCAATATTATTTTTCAATGCGTATTCTCATGCAGGCGTAATATGAGGACTCACCGTACGTCTTCAAATTGGACCATACACGCGTCCAAAATAATCAGATCAATGGCCAAGATTCAAGGCGCAGCATACACCTGGTCAAACGCACCATACGTGATTCCCAAAGTCAACGGATTCAAGCAAATGGGCCTTAACCTTCCAGGCCTGAACCTCCTAATCTGGGGCTACACCCCACCCTGGTTTGCCTTCCCTAATCTTTTTATTTATTTTTATTCTTGTTTAATAATTACTTTTATTTAATTATGTTTATTTAATTAATTATTTTTAACAAAATACAAAAAACACACAAAAATCAGAAAATATAAAAAATATAATATTTATTTTATTATGAGTATTTTCAAATAAACATGTAAATAATTTAGTAAATTAGGTTATAAGTTTAATTCTTTTTTAACAAAAATGTAAAAAATATAGAATTAGGTTAATAAACATTTTTTCTTCCTTTGTAATTTTTTCCCTTTTTTTTTTCCACAGTAATAATTATTTATTTATTTATTTTTATAATTAAAAAATTGTACATAAATAAATTAGGGTTTAATGTAGATTATATTTTAATTCTTTCATAATAAATAAACAATACTAGAATTAGGGTTTGCCGTTTAATTTAATTTCAATTAACTCCTTTTTCTCATTAAATCTAAAAAATACAAAAATACCATTTTCATTTAATTTTAATTTTAAATTCCTTATTAATTTTAATTGTTTGCAAAAGGGTCCAACGCCCATTGTTTTAATTTAATTGCGCATATTTACTTTATGTCGTTCATTGTAATTATGTAATTCTCCCAAAGCCGTGTAAATAATTATTCGTACTTTTATTTATCGCATTATTTACTTTTTCGCTAAATCGGGTCCGGTTTAATTTTGGCGATGTGGACCCGCGCCTTTGTAATAGCTGTAGATTTATTTTTCCGCAAACTTTATAACTGTTAAATATGCATGCAAGAATGAATGGCCCTAATTAAAATCAAGCGTAGAACACAAATAAACATGACAAGACAAATAACTGAAACATGACACACGAATTCGCACACACCACCCCTAGGGTACGCCTCACTGTTGCCTTTCGAAAGGTGGTCGTCGAGTAGAGGACGTCTTAGTAAGTCCTCATGATCCGGGAACCTGGCATGAGGGTAGCTTCTAAGGTGTCTTCCCATTGCTCTGGTGATCACCATGTCCCTAAAAATCGAATTGACCCGAACACCTCCAACGGTGGTGCTACCTACCTCTCAATGGTGGGATGGCACTACTTTAAAGGACTCTTACACAGACGAATTCCTTAGGGTAGGTAGGTTCTCAAGGATACTTGCTCTCTTCAAAACAAACTGAAATCTTTTCACACTGACACTTTTCAAAAGCTTTCAAAGCAAACTTTTCAAACACTCTGACATACGAGTCGAACTGAAATTTTTCAAAAGAAACTTTTAAAACCCACATTGAAAAGCAAACAAAACAATTTTGAAAACACAATGAGCAAGTATCTAAGAGCCCATGGATAACCATGGATAGAAAGGGTGCTAACACCTTCCCTTTCTATAACCTACCTCCCGAACCGAGAGCAATCTCTTTAAAGGAATTTTTCTGTGCTTTTGTCCTTTCCATTTGGAGAAAATAAAAGACGGTGGCGACTCTTGCTTCCGCGACATTTCGCGAACCAGCGTTAAACAGTCAGTTCCAGATCCACCGATCACACTGTCCATTATCACAACTTTCCATAAACTTCCTTCAAGAACAAGTTAACACCTACTGCATGGTATTGGCGCCATTTAACATTTAAAAAATTCACAAAGCTTTGCCTATAAATAGAGCACCATTGTCCACTGAAAAACCCCAGCCCAAAATCCAGAAAAATTGCTAGAAGAGAAACAGAAAATTCTAGCAAGAGAACATTGTGAAACTCTGCCAAAATTCCTAGTGTTTCATAACTTTGAACCTCCTGCCTCCAAACTTCATTGATACCCAATTTGCTTCTTGACTAGAAAATGTCCATACAGTTTCTAACCATATATATATATATATACTCTCCATCCACCCATTCAAAAAAGAACCTGTCCAGAATACCATCAGAGCTAAAGCTAGCTCCAATTCACAGATTTTCTTCCAACAGCAAGGTAAGCACCTGCTGACTCTCACCATGTTGCTAAGCATCATCAGATTTGCATTCTCAATAAACACAATGTAAATATCATGCTTCTGATGTTGTTTACGTTCTGAGATTGTTTACGCCTCTGCATGCTTAAGTGGAGAACGAATCAACTCAAAACTGCCTTGAAGAAACTGAAACTCAGAGTTAGAATTAGCAAAGGCATACTTGCCTCTGTTTTTTTTTTGTTTCTATTTCTCTTTACTTCTGAGGCGCTATGATACCTGCTGAAAGTTCCTTAGGCATGTTTTCTGTTTTGGGGGAGGAATAACCAAATTGCAGATGTTCTGACTAGCACAGCGGGAAACCAAGTTCTGACTTTGACGCCAGCACTTCTGAGACCTGTTTTGTTATCAATGATATCAGAACTTCTGAAATTTTTATGTTCCCAACAGGGTCAGAACTTCTGACTTCCCCACTAATAGATTTTTGTTTTACAGCGCATGGGAGTCAGAACTTCTGACCTCCCCACTAACAGGTTTCTATTTTGCAGCGCACCAGAGTCAGAAGTTCTGACTCATACATTTTCATTAACAAGTTGATATTCTGTAGCAGGCCTGGGTCAAAACTTCTGACTTCCTCTCAGCAGCGCGCTAACCCTCTCTCTCTTTCTCTTTTTCTTCCCCTTGTTATTTTCTTTTTTTATTTATTTTTCTCGTTGAACCATCCCCATGTATAAGTGTGTATCCCCCACCCCCTAATTATTGTAATAACGTAGGATTTTACATTTCCGCATTTTATTGCTTTCAAATGTAAATGCTAGTAATTAGGTTATGTCTGGCAAGATAAAATCAATGAAATAGAAAATCCTAATTCAAGATAAAATCATGCATGCAATCAAACACACTTACACACAGACACCCTTAAGGTATCTCCACTTGGTTGCCTAAAATAAAATGGCCATGGTATGCATGCAAAGTATCTTGGTAAAATCAAACAAAACAAAAGATCATAGTCCCTCGATGACGCTATCAAAAGGTTGCCTAAAAACAAGTGATCTTAGTCCCTCAAAATGCTAAAGATACTTGGCAACATTGCTATCATGGTCATACGATGACCCACGCCCGTCCCGTTTAACATCCAAAGATAGGGTTGTTTACCAAGACAATGGTAAATCAACAATATCAAAGGAATAAAAATGTACAAGAAAGACTTTTGAGTAGGTAGATAGCTTCCAGTTACTCGATCAATTTGCAAACAATCCTTGCTATTTTCAAAACAAACACGCACATTTCAAAACATTTTCCAAAATACTTTCAAAACCACACAAAGCACCATTTCAAACAATTGTCAAAGCAAAGCAAGTGATCTAAACAAGTAACTAAGAGCCCATGGCAAACCATGGATGAAAAGGGTGCTAGCACCTTCCCTTTTTATAATCTACCCCCAGAACTCAAGAAAACATCTCAAAGGTCTTTCCTGTGCTTTTTTACCTTTCCTTTTAGATAAAATAAAAGTCAGTGGCGACTCTTGCTAAACCGCGACATTTGCAACGAAACGCAAATCCTCAAGTCAGTTCTCCCACCGCATCACAGAACTGGCGACTCTGCTGGGGAGTATTCTAATAGTGGGGTTACATTAGGGTTTAGATCACCTTTATTTTCTTACCATGTTTGCCTTGTTTGCTTTACACTTTGGTTCTATTGTTTGGGTTTCAATCCTCTACCCGGATTTGGGAAACATTCATAGGTAAATAGCAGTACGTTATGGAAACTGTGTGGGGTATACCGACACGGTCTAAGCAATAACTATGTTAGTGTGACATATTTGTGGGTACCGGCAGCCTTTGAGTCAATCAAAGAGAAGACGGGGCCGCTGAGTGATGTCATGAAGCACTAACGAAATTTTAGAACCTTTACTTGACCAACTTGGCCTTTTAAGATGTAGTGAGATGACCGACTTTGGTGCAGTCCGAAGTTGGTAGATACTCGATACTATACTCATTGAGGGATGGTTCCTTGGAATATTTTAGTCGCCAGTAAAGAGGATGAATTGAAACAACGAACAAGGAAACAATCCAGTGATATTGAGCTCCTTAGAACCCGGTTACTATTTACTAGGACAGGTTGAGCCATCTAAACTTCAAGAGGGTATTTACCTATGAAACCCCATGCAAGCCTAAACTAGGAACTTGTGTGATTTGTTTGTACATATATACTTGTGCATAACATCATGGACATCATGAAGCATCATATGCATCCACTAACCATTTCAAGGATTTGGAATTCATTTTTGTTCCTATTTTGTAGGTTATGGATTCACTTCGCAGGAAAACCATCCAAGTCAACCTTGTAAGAATTCCTCCACAACTCAAGGAGCTAGCTTCAAGGATTCCTGAGAACTCTCCATTCACCGAGAGGCATGGTCGTCTTATCAACTTAGTCACTTCCAACACATAGGACGACATGATGAAAGTTCTTTTCCAGTTCTTTGACCCTTTGCATCACTGCTTCACATTTCCTGACTACCAGCTTGTGCCTACTTTGGAGGAATTTTCTCAACTCTTGAGGATTCCTATTCTCAACCAACTACCTTTCAACGGTACGGAAAGAGATCCAAAGCCAGAAGAGATTGCTCAAGCCCTGCACTTGCACTCATCTGATGTCACAACCCATTGGGAAACTAGAAGTGGTGTCAAAGGCTTCTTGTCAAAGGCTTCTTGTCAAAGTTCTTGTTTGAGAAGGCCCAAAGCTGCTGGAATTCTTTGGACTTACAAGATTTTGAGGAGATTGTAGCTCTTCTCATCTATGGGATGGTCTTGTTCCCAAATCCTGACCAACTCATAGATGTGAGTGCTGTCAAAATCTTCATGGATCGCAACCCGGTGCCTACATTGCTCGGGGATATCCTCCACTCTTTTCACACTCGTATAATGAGGAAAAGAGGTGTTCTCATGTGTTGCACTCCTCTATTGGCAAGATGGTTTATTTCTCATCTTCCCCAACCAGTCTTGAAGAATAAGCAAGGTTCGAGGTGGTCACAATGATTAATGACTCTTACACATTCAGACATTCATTGGTGTTCTCGATCCAAAGAGAATGTTATTATCGTCGACCGTTATGGGGAATTCCCTAATGTCCCTCTACTTGGCATTAGAGGAGGCATCACCTACAACCCCTGCTTGTCTCTAAGACAGTTTGGTTATGCCCGAAGGGATGGCTCACATGACATGCTAGTTCAAGGCTTAGTTTTCGACTTCGACAACGACAATCAAGGACTTCGACAAAGGTTCATCCGAGCTTGGAGGATGCCTAACAAGTTAGATAGTAAGACCTTGGGACACAATAATTCCATCCCTCTTGAGCCTTACCTCAAGTGGGTACGAACCTGCGCCCAAAGTCTTATGATGCCTTACCCCTCCATTCTCCCAGTGATTATAGAGCCTGTTATAGAAGGAGAGGTTCCATACACCCTCCTACATCCTGACATGCCAACATCACTCGAAGATTTACAAAGGAGTTGGATACAGCTCAAGGGAGAACGCGATACTTTTGAAGCCCAATTCTACGCAAGCGAGAAGAATGTTTTAGAACTTACTCGGTTACTTCACGAAGAGCAGACTCTCAACATCTACATTGCACCAAAGAGGATGCAAAACGTCTTTTTATCTTAGAATTTTGTACTATTTTTCCCTAGGGGCATTGATGTAAACAAATTCTATTTTTATAACGTTTGTTCCTTTTTGTTTGACACAAGTCTGAATTTTCAAATCCTTGAAAACATTGCATGAATATATATCATTCATCATGAGCATAAACAGGTCTTTGCAATAAGTCTCCTTATCTCCCTACTGTTTATTTCAGTAGAGATTGATCTAGAACAGACTATCAAAGACATCCAGGCTCAAAACGCTCAACTTCGAGAGATGTTCTTGAACCTATCCGAGGGGCAAGAAGAGGTCAAGGCGCTCCTCACCAGGGGCATGGTCATGGGGAATCTGGAGGTCACCAAGGATGATCAGTTGGAAAAACTGCAAATTGAAATGGCAACAATGAAAGTCCAGATGATGGGACAACTGGTGGGCCAGATGGCTCTTATTCAAAACCTGGCTCAGGGACAAGAAGAGTTAAGGGTCCTCATCAAGAAGCTTCGTTAAGACGGATGTAACCAAATGGGGAAAGCATCTAGAATTGGGGATCATGTCATCATTCGTCCCCCCATAAGACAAGAAGCCGATTTAAGGGAGAAAGGACCTTCCCAATTTGCTTCCAAGTCACAAACCCAACAACCACCTCATCAACAAGGACAGGGTAACCAAAATAAACAGGTCCCAGCCGTTAGGCAGTTCACCAAACTCGACGTAGCTATATCACAGGTCTTACAACACCTACTGAACTTGAATTTGGTCACATTAAGAGATCCTCCTCGGAATCTTAATACCTCTGCTCCTAGATAGCATCCCAATGCATTATGTGCATACCACTCCAATAATCCTGGGCATGATACGAATGACTGTTGGGCTTTGAAAAATAAGATCCAAGACTTGATTGATAGAGGAGTGCTGGAGTTCATGCAAGATGGCCAGACTGAATTTTTCTGTCGTCCTTCAGGGGCTCACCACCTAAAGTGACAAGTTCAGATAAATAAGCTTCTTTCCATTTGAATTTTCGAGTTGTAATTTCTCTGTTGTTACTCAAACAATTATCTATTAATGTCAAACTTTATTTCATTAATGCATTGCATATGTTTGTCTTGATTTGATCCACTCATTTTCATTACATTTAAACAGTGATTTTTACTCTCTTTATGACATTTAACTCTTGTTAAAAGTTACAAGCCTTTATAGGGAGGATGACGAAAACAATGCCATAATCTCATACAATATGCTTTTGGACAGACCTTGCTGACGATGTACATGCATTTCTTTCAAATCCTAAACACTGGAGTTATAAGGAAGATAATCCCAAGTCAACCCCTTTGAGCCGAAGAATTAGAAGTTTTTCCTTTTTCACAAAATTGAAACCTTTAATCAAAACCTGGGGCAGGGTAGTCTCTCAGTTAATTAAAATACTACTGTGGCCTTTTGTGACTCTGAGAATCTAATCTACCAAGTCGAAGACGAAGGTGAGGAAGATTGTGAAGCACCAGGGGAACTTGCCAGACTACTACAACAAGAAGAAAGAACCATTCAGCCTCACGAGGAAACCGTGGATACAATCAACCTAGGTACTGAAGAGGACAAAAAAAAGGTCAAGGTGGTTTCCAATCTGGAACCCAGTGTCAAGGAGCGTCTAATTCGGTTGTTGCACGATTATGTTGAAGTCTTTGCCTGGTCATAAGAAGACATGCCGAGATTTGATGAAGACATTATGGTACATCGTTTTCCTATAAGAGAGGATTGTCCGCCAGTAAAACAAAAGGTTTGCCGCATGAGGCCTGATATGTCAGAAAAGTTTAAAGCAGAGGTCATGAAGCAATTCGACGCTGGATTCTTGGCTGTCACCTCTTACCCCCAATGGGTTTCCAATGTTGTTCCCGTACCCAAAAAGGACGGAAAAGTGCGAATGCGTGTGGACTACAGAGATTTGAATAGGGCAAGCCCTAAGGACGATTTTCCACTCCCCCACATTGATATCCTAGTTGACAATACGGCACAACACAAATTGTTTTCCTTCATGGACGGATTCTCAGGTTACAACCAAATCAAAATGGCGCCTGAGGACATGGAGAAAACAACATTTGTCACACAGTGGGGTACTTTTTGCTATAAGGTGATGCCATTCGTACTGAAGAATGCTGGGGCAACCTATCAGCGTGCCATGGTAGCTCTATTTCACGACATGATACATCACGAAATAGAGGTCTACATGGACGATATGATAACCAGGTCTCAAAAAGAAGAGGAGCATCTTGTTCACTTACAAAAACTGTTTGAGAGACTGAAGAAGTACAAGCTAAGGTTGAATCTGAACAAGTGCACATTCGGGGTATGGTCTGGTAAGCTCCCAGGCTTTATCATCAGCAACAAAGGCATCGAGGTCGATCCTGCCAAAGTGATGACACACAAATATGTGATATTTCAGGCTTGATATACACCAAATATTTCTCATACTTTAGTTTAAATTAAATTATTTTATAAGTAGTATGCAAGTATTTTTCTATTTTTGCAGATATGCATTAAGCTGAACACTTTGGAAGAAATGAAGAAAAAAGAGGTGCAAAACTAGCAAAAAGGCCAAAGGAGAAGAAATGAGCTAAAGCCCATTATACATGTGAGCACGTAGCCTACAATCAAGAAGACCTTGACGACCGTCAAGGAGGCGTGCCGAACGTCACACGCCAAGAAAGACCAAGTGACTATCGTCACTTGAATGTGACGAACGTCACAAGCCACTTACTCCACTTTCTTCTCATCCAAAGGACAGAAACGCGTTCAAGGGTTAATCCAGCGACTACCTACATTTTCTCACCCACTCAGTCAAAGTACCAAGGAACATGACAGATTAATGGCCCTATTATTTCTCAAAGAAGGAAGTAAATTGTTCCGACATTTTCGAGAGCAACTGATCACGCAAGACTTATAAATAGAGCCTTAGACCATAGTAGAAAGAGTTCTTCTTTTTGGGCAGAAACTTTGGAGATTTTATATTTACTTTGAGCGAATATTCCTTTCAGCATTGTTTTATTTCCCAGCTATTTCTATATTCCTTTCCAGCATTATTCTTTTCAGCATTGTTTTATTTCCCAGCTATTTCTATATTCCTTTCTAGCATTATTTTCTTCTGTACGGTTAAATATATTCTCCGATCGAAGCAAAGCCTACAATTTGTGCAGGAGTGCTTCTGTCTTCAGAGTTATTACCAGGTTTATGTTTACAAATTCTTGTTGCTTTTTAATCAATATAATTATGTTTATTTTTGTTTGTCCCTTAAATTATTCTGCGATTTGGTTTAATATTATGTTAGGCTAGAAATCCTATACCGGTATGTAAAGTCACTCAACCAAGGGAACGAGTAACTTAGTTGGGATTATTTTTACTACGAAACTTTCTTTTCTGGCCTAAGTTACTATTTTTCAATCATTAAATTATTTTTTTACGGAAGTAAAAAACAGATAGAGGTTAGGGTCAACAAAGTGGAAGTTTGAGATCTTTTAACTGGACAGTAGTAATTAGGCATTGGCTTAAAATACAGCGGAAGCACTCTAAAGTTAATTAAGATTTTATTTAGTTTTCAAAAAGTGTTTTTAACTCCTGCGGGATGGCAGAAGCGTACGTTAGGACTTAACTGCATAGCCTAGATCAACAAAACGACAGTGTGAGACGAGGGTTTTTAAACTAAGTAAGTTTTACTGAAAGCTGTTTTGAAAATATAAAGACGCCCAACAGGTTGCTAGTTCCCGAGGTACGACTATTGCATACTGGTAATTAAGCTCACTGATTATTAAAAATCCAACTTAATTTAGTATTTAGTTTTCCCTACAACCCAATCAAATATTCATTAGCTTTAGATTTGCGAAGTAACGATAGAAGACGGTAGATCGATTCATCAGTCTCTGTGGTTCGATATCTTTTAAAACTTCACGATAAGACTGTGCACTTGCAGTCCGAATCATTGGATACATAAGTACAATCCCGATCACAAAGTTAAAGCAATACAAGAGATGCCTGCTCCTCGCACTGAAAAGGAAGTTAGAGGATTCTTGGGATGTTTGAACTATATTGCCAGATTCATTTCTTACCTAACAGCTACTTGTGAGCCAATCTTCAAACTATTGAAGAAAGATCAAGTAGTCAAATAGAATGATGAATGCCAAGTTGCTTTTGACAAAATCAAGGAATACTTGCAAGAGCCTCCGGTGTTGATGCCACCAGTCGTGGGAAGACCATTGATCATGTATTTAACTATTTTAGAAAACTCAATGGGGTGTGTATTGGGGCAGCATGATGAGTCTGGCCGAAAATAGCACGCTATTTACTACGTGAGCAAAAAGTTTACCGACTGTGAAACCAGATATTCACTGCTCGAGAAAACTTGCTGCGCTCTAGCATGGGCTGCTCGCCGGCTAAGACAGTATATGCTAACTCATACTACCTTGTTGATATCTAAAATGGATCCTACAAAATACATCTTCGAGAAGTCTGCTCTTTCTGGGAGAATAGCGAGATGGAAGATGATCCTGACGGAATACGACGTACAATATACTTCCCAAAATGCAATAAAGGGCAGTGTATTAGCCGATCACCTTGCTTACCAAGCTGTAGAAGACTACCAGTCCATGAAATTCAAATTTTCGGATGAAGACATCATGATGTTAGACAACTGTGAAGAATTCAGGCCATATGATAGACCTGAACAAAGATCCTGATGGACCCTGTTCTTTGATGGGGCATCCAACGCACTTGGCAATGGTATCGATGCTGTACTCATATCTACCTAAGGGTGTCATACTCCTTTCACCGCAAGACTCTGCTTCAATTGTACAAACAACATGGCAGAATACGAAGCATGCATCTTTGGTCTCAAAGCTGCCATAGACTTGGGGATCAAATCCTTGAATGTATTTGGAGATTCAGCTTTGGTCATCAGTCAGATCAAAGGGTAATGGGACACCAAACACCCTAACCTTATCCCTTACAAAGAACATGTTTTGACATTGCTACCACATTTTGAGAAGATTACCTTCGAGCATTTCCCGCGAGAAGAAAATCAGCTAGCAGACGCTCTAGCCACAATGTCATCTATGTTTAAACTTAATTGAGATGACGAGGCTCCCCAGATCACCATTAAACGAATGGAGGAACCAGCGCACTGTCACGAGATTAATACTGAATAAGTAGTGGACCAACCTTGGTTTCACGAAGTCAAGAGGTATCTCGAGACTCAAGAATATCCAGAAGGAGCTTTAATCAATGACAAGAAGTTTTTAAGGAGGTTTTCTACTAAGTTCTTCCTTAGTAACGACATCCTGTACAAACACAATCATGACTCTATGTTACTTCGATGCATAGATAAAGTTGAAGCTGAAAGGATCATGGTTTAATTTCATGAAGGAGCTTTTGGCACCCATTCCAGTGGGCATACGATGGCAAAGAAAATCCTACGGGAAGGCTATTACTGGTCTACCATGGAAGCAGATTGCTATCAGCACTCTCGAACCTACCATAAATGCCAAATTTATGCTGACAAAGTGCATGTAGCCCCGGTTCCTATGAATGTCTTGACAGCTCCTTGGCCCTTTGCTATGTGGGGGATTGATATGATTGGGGAGATCAAGCCAACATCCTCCAATGGACACCGCTTCATCCTATTGGCCATTGACTATTTTACAAAGTGGGTTGAAGTAGCCTCCTTCGCCTATGTTACCAAGAATGTTGTTGCCCGTTTCATCAAGCAAAACCTTATTTGCCGGTACGGTATCCCGGAAAGGATCATCACTGAAAATGGTACAAATCTAAATAACACTATGATCACCGCCTTGTGTGAGAAATTCAAGATTCAGCATCACAATTCTTCCCCCTATCGGCCAAAGATGAATGGTGATGTCGAAGCTGCAAATAAAAACATTAAAAATATCATACAGAAAATGATGGTCACATACAAAGACTGGCATGAGATGCTACTATTCGCTTTCCACTGTTATCGTACCACAACCCGCACATCAACCGGGGAAACACCCTATTCTCTAGTTTATGGCATGGAGGTTGTCTTGCCTATCGAGGTTCAGATCCCCTCTCTGAGGATTATGAAGGATAAAGGGTTGAACAAAGACGATTGGATCCAGACTCGACTTGATCAACTGAACTTGATTGATGAGAAGAGACTTATTTCTGTTTGCCATGGTCAAATGTATCAAAAATGGATGATCAAGGCTTTCAACAAGAAAGTCAGACGCCAAGTGTATCAAGTTAGGGATCTAGTGATCAAACACATCATCTTGCCACAAGGTGATCCCAGGGGCAAATGGACTCCTAACTATGAAGGACCATTTATAATCAAAACATATTCTCCGATGGGGAAATGATCTTGATCACCATGGATGGCGACGACCTGCCACACCCTGCGAATGCAAACATAGTTAAAAGATACCACACATAAGAGACCCGCTAGGTTGGCACACCTAGGAAAAACAAGGGTATCCCGGCGAATCAAAAAGGTTCGGGAAAAATTTAGGGATAAAACAAATAAATATGTACACCTGGCAAGTTGAAAACCCGAAAGGGTGACTTGGGCAAAAAAGGGTTTCCCGGTGGACTGAAAACCTGAAAGGGCAGTCCAGGCAAAAGTTAGGGAATTAAGGCGTACAACTATGTCCCATCGGATCACTTTACAAACAATCATTGGCTTCCACTGACGAACTCAGAGGTGCTGATCAACTTAATCATCTTCGGGCAAGGCAACAAATAGACAAGAGGCTTAGAGATATAAAGGCTATAGAAGAATGGAAACCCCATGGGATTATTACTCATAGCTATTTTTCTTTGTATCAAAATTTCCTTTTTATGGCAGCATTCTCTTACTAGAATGTTTGTCCCCTTGTACGAAAAATACTTACTCAAAGTCAATACAAAGATATCCCTTTGAAAGTGCGAAAACTATTTGTCTTTTTCTTTACGCTTGTGTTTTGTTTACAAAAATGTCCAATGATTCATTGTTGAACATATGCATCTGAACATAATTATTGTTTACAAATAAACAAAATAAAAAAGAGGCAATTACTGATAGGTTGAAAGGATAGGGAAATTAATCTAGGCTATTCCATAAGTAATCACCTGCAGTACGTCATTTAAATCCCCATCGGAACAAAATTTGAAATTGTCAATCCCCAGTAGAAGTCGTCAAATTTCTCAAGATTCCCCAATAAGATTTTACAAGCAGTACATGGTATTGCCCTTACAACAGAGTTTATTTCTCTCGGCAGAAATTCATCAATACTTTGACTTCAAGACATGAAGACTCACATATCCTCAGCAACAGTCAGGGATTTTATTTTTCTTAACCCAACAACAATGTAGCAGATAGCTCACATACGCATACATTGCATCCATATATCATAAACATTGATAAAGCAAATGCATTACCTCATACATTTCGCGCAACATGAATTTGCATTTTAGTTAACATTTTACCCTTTACAGGATAAAATTAACAGCTATCGTTAACAATGTTTAAAACTTGATACAATAGAAATACGCTCCAGACACGGATGCCATCCTGATACTCATTCAGATTCAACCTTTGATACAGTTCAGATAAGCTCCAGATACGGATGCCATCCTGATACTCATTCAGATTCAACTTTCAGATATAGTACAAATACGCTCCAGACGCGGATGCCATTCTAATACTCATTCAGATCTCAACTTTAAGATACAGTTCAGATATGCTCCATACATGGATGCCATTCTGATACTCATTCATAATCCATTTTCAGATACAATTCAGATACGCTCCAAACACGGATGCCATTCTAATACTCATTCTTCCAGCCTACAAATCAAAATTCGACAATCACTTTTGGATGACATCTTTAAGCCCATCTCCAACAACTTTCTATCACCTCTCCAAATGGCATCTGTAAGCCCATCTCCAACAATTATCCCTCAGTTCATTCAATGGCATCTTTAAGCCCATTCCGGATATAATAGATTCAAGGCATTACTTCGTACACCAGCAAGTGAAAATTTTTGGGCACTTTAGTGTTCAATCATCTTCCACTTTCAAGCTACGAACGACGAGCATGCCAATCTCGCTCTTTCAAGTTTAAGAAGATTGAACAGGGGCAGCTGTTGTACCCCAAAATTTAGCTTCCAATTTTTCATGCAAGATTCTTACCCTAGGATTCTTGTATACTCAATTAGCTCAAAGCTCGACCATACAGGTTCTCTTCTTAGGCAGCAAATCAATAATTAGGGTTTGGGATTTCTCAGAGATAATTGAGTCTTCAAAATCTCAAATGTTCTTAAAAAACAATTTGTTGAAGTTTGTTAATTCTACAAGACTGACCAATGTTCTTGAAACATATTTGATAGACAATGAAGTCCTGTTGGAATCAAGAGTGACATGCGAATTCATTATGATTACCAGTTAGCTATTGAACACGAATTGAAGATTAAGACTTTTTGACCATAAGTCTTTGAATTTAAGTTAATCAAGTGGAATTAAAATTCTTAAACATTCATTTTGTTTTAGAAGTTTGATTGGAGTACAAAGTGTTTTGTTTTGCTTGATCATCTTTGGTGATTGCTTGAAATACAAGTTATCCAAAACAAGGTATTTTACTCAAAACATCCAAATAAGAATTCCAAAATTCAAAGTTGAGATTGGTACAATATTTTCATAAAGTTTATTCAGAAGCATTGTATTCATTACATTACAAGTTTGAATTTTACAAAAGAAATGTCTTGTCTACCAAATGCAATAAATTACAAAGATCTGTTTATGAAAAAAAGAAGAGAGAAATTCTATTTCTTCAAAGTCTTCATCCTCAAGCAACCCCTCCGATCTTTTCTTGCCATCCATGCCTCATGTTTATGAAAAAGAAAGGGAGAGGTTTGTTAGTAATTCAAACATCTAGAAATGAACAAAAAATATACAAAGTAATCCTAAATTCATCATCAGGGTGGTTTCTATTGAATCAGAAAAGAAGGGTTTTGTATTCTAAGGCCTCATACAATTCTTGTTTAATCATTGGCCTGAGAATTTCTAGTTTGCAAATCATAAAGTACAAGCTTGGTTCACAAACAAGCAAAGCAATGTTGCAGCAAAAAATTGCAAGCAGGGCAAGCTCTAACATACTGCAAGCAGGGCAAGCTGCAACAAACTGCATAACAGGGAAGTAAACAAAACAATGCTGCAAACTGCTAAAAACAAAACTTGTGCAAAAAATCTACAAAGTATCAAAAGTTCAGAAAAGAAGGTTTTGGATTCTAAAGACCTCAAACCATGTAAAATTCTATCATAGGCCCATTATCATTGCAAAACAAAATTTGTCCCACAATAAACAAATTCAAAAGAATTCCAACCATATTCCCAGCCCATTAGCAAAATTCAAATAAAGAAATTCAAGCCCAATAGAGGCCTCAAAACAGTGTCCTATCATTTGCCTAAAGATATGTTTGCAAATCACAAAAACTTGGTTCACAAGCAAGGGAAAACAGAAAATCAAGCCTCATACATGTTTCACAAAGACATAACTACATCATTGGCTAAGAAGTAATCTTTTGCAAATCTCAAGTATTTGGTTCACAAAAGGTAAAGAGGAAATCAGAAAGCAAAAGCCTCATGTTGTTTCAAATCAGAAAATATCAGACCAACAATAAAAAATCCTCAAATTTGCAAAGTCATGTCATAGGCCTAGAGTATTTCACTACAAATCTCAAAACATTTTTGTTTGGTTCATAGCAAAAGTCCACAAGCAGCTAATACAAAAATACAGCAAAAGAAGCCAGCAAAGTCAGAAAAGTATAAACAAGTACAAAAAAGTGTAAAAGGAAAAGCAACAGTCAGCCAACCAAAGGACAACAACTTGAGTTGTTAAAATATAGCAGGTACAAAGCCATCACAGTACAACCAGCAAAAGTCAGCATCCACCATAAATGAATAGCACAACCAACAAGCAAAGTCAATTGGCAAATTGATTTATCAAAAAAACAGTACAAATAACAAAGCCAGTAGTATTTTATGTATCACAAATCAACCAATATAAAACAGGGCAACAATACTGTGCAAAGGGAGGTTTTTTGCCAACAAGAAGAATACACAGAAAGATAAAAGTCCAGCCACTATTTTCATCCCTCAAAGTTTATTGTCAATAAAGCCACAGGATATCAAAACACAACAAAGAGGTAATTACTCAAACTGTTTTCAATATACAAAACTTTTGAAACTTTTTCTTGTACAAAACATACAGTTTAGGGCCAATTAAAAACCAAATAGAACAGAGGGACATAAAATTTGTAACACCATCTTCCTTTTCAGTTTTACAAAGAAAACATACATAATCAAAACCCTCAATAATCATTAAAATATCCAAAACATCATCACCAACATTAAAACAGAAACAAAATCGCAACAAATAGAAACATGCAAAACCCTAAGTAAATCATCATCAGTTTCGCAAACCCAAACCCTTTATAAAAAAAAAGAGTTTCTTTTGCAGAGAAACATGCAAACAGAAACATGCAAAACCCTAAATTTTGTTTTTTATCATCATTTTCAAAATAAGCCCAACCCTTCAGAATTAACGAAGAGATAGAGAGGAAAGATCTCACCAAATCATGTATAAAAAGCAAATCGGAACCCCTAGGGTTCCGGTCATCCCCTTTTAGATCTAGGCCAAATCATGCGATTTCTGCAAAACTAAATACCAAATTAGTGATTAGGAGGAAGAGAGTAAGATATTGATGTGA
This sequence comes from Vicia faba, assembly GCA_948472305.1. NCBI lineage: Eukaryota > Viridiplantae > Streptophyta > Magnoliopsida > Fabales > Fabaceae > Vicia > Vicia faba. The sequence goes on from OX451741.1 coordinate 1,245,889,309, forward strand.
ACAAAATGGAGTTTTGAACCTAGCCGCCGCCGTGAGGCGATTTCCGGCGCGGCTTCTGTTTCTTCTCCGACGAAGGAACCATAGAGAGAGAGAGAGAGAGAGAGAGAGAGAGAGAGAGAGAGAGAGAGAGAGAGAGAGAGAGAGAGAGAGAGAGAGAGAGAGAGAGAGAGAGAGAGAGAGAGAGAGAGAGAGAGAGAGAGAGATAGCGAGAGAATCAGAGAAGTGAGAGAGAGAAATGAATTGGCCAAATGAGACCGTGTCTCATTAACCTGGTTGTTTTATTCAAAACAACCAGACCCTTCATAACAGGCCCTTCATAACAGGCCCAACAACTAAAACCCAACCTCCTTCTGTTCGCTACACCCCCCAATCCCTTAAAAGTTTGGCATTCTTTTTGTTTTGGCAATAAAGTTTGGGCTGAAAGCCCAAACATATTTCCTTCTCTTTCTTTCTTTCTCCAAACACTCTATCTAATTGTTAACCCCCCTGACTTATTTTATTTATTTTATTTTTCTTTTCTTTCTTTTAGTTACTATTATTAGTATTATTACAATATTTATTTTTATAAATAAAAATCTCAAAAAAATATATTATTTATGTACTCATATTAAAGATATTCATATTTTTTTTAGACTAAAAGACCAAAACATTTTCTTATTAAAATTCATTTTCTTTTCCGAATATTAATTAAATAAATAGATTAGATTTATACTTATTATTTATTTAGAAATTTGTTTCTTTAAACTAATTTCTTTTACTAACTTAATTTTAATTTTATTTTTTTAGTTAATTATTCTTCTTTTAAGTTAATTAAGTCAAAACAAAAATCCATTCTTTATCCATTCATACTTGTACATCATATTCATTTCACTTCTTATACATTATATTTACATTTGTTTTTGTATATTTGTTAAAATTCGATATGGTTGTAACAGATAATTAGGGTTTTATTATTGCAATCCCCATTCATAAATTATATACCCCCTCCCACAAGTGTTGTAATAGCATAGTAATTTTTTAATTTCGCAATTTATCACTTTTACATAATATGCTAGTAATTAGGGTTTGAATGGGAAGATGAAAATAAATTAAATAGAAAACCCTAGTTCAAGACAAAAAAACGAACATGAAAATGACACACTTGCACACAAACACCCTAGGGTTACTCCACTTGGTTGCCTTATATAAAATGGCCATATTACGCATGTAAGGCGTTTTAGCAAAAACAAACAAATACAAGATCATAGACCCTCGATGACGCTATTCAAAGTTGCCTTATAAAATGATCTTAGTCCCTAAAAAATGCTAAGATGCCTTACAATATTGCTAATCATGGTTATACGATGACCCGCGCCCATCCCGTTTACATCCAAAGATAGGGTTGCTTACCAAATCAATGGTAAGACAACAATGTCAAAGGAAAAGAAAATGAACAAGAAATACATTTGAGTAGGTAGATTGCTTTTAGTTACTTGCTCCATTTCAAAACCAATATCCTTGCTATTTTCAAAACAAACATCTACACATTTCCAAACATCTTACAAACATTGAAAACATCTTCAAAAATATCAAATCTTTGTATACATTCTTACGAACGAGAATCATTACAAAGAATGCCTAAACAATGGCCTCTTTTACAAAATACTTTCAAAACCACACAAAGCACAATTTCAAACAAAAGCAAGTGATCTAGCAAGTAACTAAGAGCACATGGAAAACCATGGATGAAAAAGGTGCTAATACCTCCCCTTTTCATAATCTACCCCCCGAACTCAAGAAACAATCTCAAAGGTCTTTCCTATGCTTTTTCACCTTTCCTTTTGGATAAAAGAAAAGTCGGTGGCGACTCTTGCTAACCGCAACATTTGCGATAAAACACAAAAAAATCAAGTCAGTTCTCCCACCGTATCACAACGTCTATAAATAAACATAAAAAGGTGTTTCTGGGACTAGAACTCAAGACCCTTAACACTAATGTCTTATACGCTCACTCACTACCATTGGGGTGGCTATACATATGGTATTAGAAACGAAAACATAAACATATATTACAAGGTATGTTCTGATGATGAACCTCATCTTCTTCTCCAACCAGCCAGAGCATCTGCAACTTAGTTATTTCTCCACAAAAATGAAAAACGCAAACATAGCAGTTATGGCAGATTTCATCATGGTTTCAGAAATATAAAGCATCAGAACTGTAAATCAGAAGAAAACATGAATTTGGCTAATCCTATATCTGAAACCTAATTTCCTCAAGAAGTTCTGATATGAAATTCTCTCTGCTTAGGCAAAATACATGAAATTCATAAATATGTACAGAATCACAGTCGTGATGTCTACATTGTATCTTTGGAAATATAAACCTAACAATGCCTAAGCAATGAGATAAAAGTCAGAAGAAACTTACCTTGTAGCTGGAAATTGTTCTATGAATTAGAGCCTGGTTCAGGTTGCTGTTATGTTCTGATAAGATTCCTCAAGTTCTCAAAAAGCTGAAGCAACTCTTAGCTTGAGTTATGAATGATGGGAAAGTTCTGGTGCAGTTAAGGTGCAAAATTCTGGTTTCTTGAAATGGAAAGTGGTGAATGCTGTTTTATAGTTTGAAAACAGAGGTTGGGAAAGCTTCTATGTGTATTCTAGAAACTGTATGGATGATTTGGTTCAGAAACACACAAGAAAAATTAGAGTTTGATTGCAGAAATCAGAAAACTAGCAGGCTTTATGTTTATGTTTGCAGTTTCAAGTTCTTGGGAAATTTCACAAGGTTTCAAGGCTTTTTATCAAATCTTCCCCCTTTAATAGTTGCAAATGAATTTCAATTTATAGGCAAAGGATATAGAAGCTTGGAGACGTCAAGAGTACAACCATCATGTGTTATGGCGCTGACTTGTTCTTGAAGCAAGTATGGTTCAAAGCAAAATATAGTGGTTAGCAGCTTTTAGTCGTGCCTAATCTGATTTTGTAGGCATGATTTATGGAGAAGTACATTCAGAAGCAAAAGTAAGGCATGGGTCCAGCATAAACTTTGTACAAAAGTTTACTTTCCAAGGACAACAATGGTACTTTCAGGCCACACGTGGGAAGATCCTTTGGATAAAGACTCAAAAGTGGGTGTGAGCATTAAATGATGATGAGATTTATCAAACCAGAAATCCTGTAACATGAGATTACACATCATAGCTAGAAACTGGATCAGAAGTTCAGCATAAACGTAACTTAAATTAAGAAGAAATGTCCAACTTCTGATCTTTCAATCTCTCTACTCCAACATGATCTGAAGAAGTTCTCAGACTTTTCAGAAAGCTTGTAGCGTGTTTTGTAACCCCTCTTTGAATTGCTTTTGCAAACTCTGATCATACCTACGTGAGAATTGGCCCAGAAGTTCTAACCAAATTCTGACTTGAAAATGCTTAGAATTTACTAAACGCATTAGTTTCATGGGCGTGTCTTCAGGAATTTATAACTTGAAAACCCAACATTTTTATGAGAAGTTCTGTTCTGCAATGTTTTAGATCTCGTTGAGATCTACAACTATTGTGTCAGAAGTTCCTCCTAAATCAGCTTGCATTATGATGAAAATCTGGCCAGAAGTTCTGAACTTATCATACTTCTTAACACTTAGAAAAATTTCTAAGTATTTAGAATTTTGACTTTTGATTTTCTTGATGAAACAAACTTCATATTCTAACATGTCTTGATGAAATATGATTCTTGAAACTTGATTTTGATCCAAAAGTAAAAGTTTGACTCTTTAGTGTGCATTTTGACCATTTTTCCCTTGTGCCAATTCCAAATTTGAATTGATGTATCAGTGCTGCAAACTTGAGTCATGGGAGATCCTGTGAGAAAATATTGATAAATGAGAGGGGAAATTTTGGGGTGCAACAGCTGCCCCTGTTCAATCTTCTTGAACTTGAAGAGTTAGATTGACAAGTCCGCTATTCGTGACTTGAAGTTGGAAGATGATTGAACACTAAAGTGCCCAGAAATTTGAACTCGAAGATGTGTTAGTTGACGGTGTAGGGAATGGGCTTAGAGATGCCATTCAAAGTGACTGAGGAGAGTATCAGGATAAATATTTTGTTTGATTTATATTGAAATAGTAGACGTCTTTTGCTTGTTTATTTTCCTGCAAGGGAGAGGGTTAGTTGCATGCAAATGTATGCATGGCGTAATGATGTTCTCAAAATAAATGAGATTATGTTGTATGCACTTGTCATGTATGCGTTATGATTTATGAATGTGATGCGTTTATTGCAGCTTGTCTTTGTCTAGGAAAAAAAATCCTTGACAACATGCTGGGGACATTTGGGAGGTTGAATCCTGAACCATTGTTGGAGAATAGATGTATCTTCAACTTTGTTTAGAATGTTTCCGCTGGGAATTCCTGTTCTGTGTTTGAAGAGAAACTCCGTTGGGGAAAATTGGCTTGTTTAAGAAGACTCTGTAGAGAGTGTTGATTTTTTCTTGGAGGAATAAAGTTCAGGAACTTTGGTTTTTCAATGCTTTACTGGGGATTATTCTTGTCTGGAGAGCATCAAAAGTTGGTTGTTATCTGGTTGAAATCTAGGCTTAACAACAATTTATTGAGGATAATGAAGTTGACTGTTATCTGGTCGTGTTCCAGGCTTTGTAGGGGAAGATGTGAATTAAACTGTTATCTGGTTGTACTCCAGGCTTTGCAGAAAATTACTTAGGAGAGTGAAGTTAAACTGTTATCTGGTCGAGTTCCAAGCTTCACAGCAACTTACTAAATTTAATTTTTATCTGGTTGGATTCCAGGCTTTACAACAAATTTTGAATTTAATTGTCATCTGGTCGGATTCCAGGCTTCACAATAAATTTATGAGGGAAAGAAGTTAATTACTATCTGGTTGAACTCCAGGCTTCACAATAACTTTCTTGAAAAGATGAAATTGAAACTGATATCTGGTTGGGTCCAGGTTTTACAGTAACTTGCTGGGGTGGAATGAAGTTAAACTGATATCTGGTCGGATCCAGGCTTTACAGTAACTTGCTAGGGAGGAATGAAGTTGAATTAATATCTGGTCGGATCCAGGCTTTACAGTAACTTGCTGGGGAGGAATGAAGTTGAACTAATATCTGGTCGGATCCAGGGTTTACAGTAACTTGCTAGGGGTAGAGGCAAACTCTACTAGGGAAAGGAAATTAAACCCTTGTCTGGTTGAGTCCAGTTTTTACAGTATCTTGAGAAGTCCAACTACTATCTGGTCGGGTCCAGGCTTCGCAGTAACTCGCTTGAATTTAATTTTTACCTGGTCGGATTCCAGGCTTCACAACAAATTTCTAAGGGAATGAAGTTAATTGCTATCTGGTCGAACTCCAGGCTTCGTAATAACTCGCTTGAATTTAATTGTTATCTGGTCGGATTCCAGGCTTCACAACAAATTTATGAGGGAATGAAGTTAATTGATATCTGGTCGAACTCCAGGCTTCACAATAACTTTCTTAAAAATATGAAATTGAAACTGATATCTGGTCGGGTCCAGGCTGTGCAGTATTTAGAGGAAATTAAACTAAAATCTGGTCGGGTCCAGGTTTCAGCAATTCAAACTGTTATCTGGTCGGGTCCAGTCCTCAGAGTAAGTTGAGAGTAGGATGATGTTGAACTTGTATCTGGTTGGGGCCAGGATTCGTAGTAACGTTTCTTGAAAGAATGAAGTTGCATGTTATCTGGTCGGGTTCCAGGCTTTACAACAACTTTCAGAGATAACAATGACTTTGTTGGCGACTTCACTGGGGATTAGGGATTGCGGTCCTATGATTTGTAATAGTCTGAGAGGCAAATTCAAGCTGGGGAATCTGTAGTTTGTTAGGGGAAATAAACCCTGTTGAAGAGGATATTTGACAAACTGCTGACAAGGTGAATTCTTTAGGAAGAAATCCACAAGGCTTCTTCTTTTAAGAACAACTCAGCTAGGGAGAGGGCTGTCACGAGATTGAGACTCTTGATGGGGAATCCATATGAAAAGTACTTTGTGGGGATGATTTTAATTAAATAACTCTACGGGGACATCCCAAATGCATTAAAGAGATGCTTGTTGCTGCTTGGCAGGACACATGTGCTAAATAGTTTTAATTATGTTCATATGCATATGTTCGTTCAATTTTAGTCATTGGACATCTTTGCATTCAAGAAAAAAATAGGAAGTTTTCACTTCAAAGTATATTTGTATTGATGTTTTGCCCATGAATAGGCATTTTTGTACAAAGAGACGGAGATCCTAGTAAGAGGAAATCGTCGAAAGGAAAACAAAATTGAAAACAAAGATAATAGCCATGTGGAAATGATCTCATTATGTTCCAACTCTACTATTGCCCCAATGTCTTCGAATGTCCCTTGCCGTTGACAGAAGCTGATTGGATTGATCTTGGAACATTTGAAATCGAACCTTGGTAATAAAGTTGACTGCGGTGATTCCACGGGACATAGTCATACGCTTCTAATCCTTAATTTTTTCCTGGACCTCCCTTTCGGGTTTTTAGGCCACCAGGATACCCATTTTTTTTCCCAAATTGCCCTTTCAGGTTTTCGAATTGCCGGGTGTACAGTCTTTTGCCTATATCCCTAATTTTTGCCCAAACCTTTGGTTTGCCGGTACGCCCTTATTTTTCCTAGGTGTGTCAACCTAACAGGTCTCTTATGCGTAGTATTTTTTAACTATGTCCGCGTTCACAGGATGTGGGAAATCTTCACCATCCATAGTAGTCAGCATCATGGCACCCCCAGAGAAAACTTTCTTGACGATAAATGGCCCTTCGTAAGTGGGAGTCCATTTGCCCTTGGGGTCGCCTTGTGGAAGAATGATGCGCTTTATTACCAAGTCATCAGCTTGATATACTCGAGGCCTGATCTTTTTGTTGAAGCCTTGATCATACATGTTTGGTACATCTGACCATGACAAACAACATCCAGTCGCTTTTCATCGATCAAGTTCAACTGATCCAATCTTGTCTGAATCCACTCGTCTTTGCCTAAGCCTGCTTCATTCATAATCCTTAGAGAGGGAATCTGAACTTCCACTGGCAGGACAACTTCCATGCCATACACCAAAGAAAAGGGAGTTGCCCCAGTTGATGTCCGAGCTGAAGCACGGTAGCCGTGAAGAGAAAACGGTAACATCTCATGCCAGTCTTTGTAGGTCACTACCATCTTCTGCATAATCTTCTTAATGTTTTTGTTGGCTGCTTCCACTGTGCCATTCATTTTAGGTCTATAAGGAGAAGAATTGTGATGCTTGATTTTGAACTGAGTGCAAAGTTCTGTAATCATAGCATTGTTGAGATTGGTCCCGTTGTCAGTGATAATCCTTTCGAAGATACCGTAGCGGCAGATGAGATTATGTTTGATGAATCTGGCTACCACGTTCTTGGTGACTGAGGCAAATGAGGCGGCTTCGACCCATTTGGTGAAATAATCGATGGAGAGAAGAATGAAGCGATGTCCATTGGAGGCAATAGGTTTAATCTCTCCAATAATGTCAGTGTTCCCACATTGCAAACTGTTGCACCCCAAAATTTGCCCTCCCATATTCTTCAAGAAATTGCCAAGCCAAGTCACAAAATTCCCCAAGGGTTATGCAGTTCAACTGTCTCCTATACAGTCAAAACTAGGGTTTGTATTCTGATCAAGAATTGAAAGTTTTCAAAGGCCCAATCAAGTCTCATATGCCTACAAATGTGGTCAAACATCCTCATATCAAGTTTCAAGGCATTCAGCTCAAAATTGCACAGTCAAAACCCTAGATTGCACTACAGTCAACTGTAGGGGCAAAATGGTCATTTGGCAGTCAAAAGTTCAAATTTTTGGTCAACATATCATTTTGAAGCCACAAACATCATTTGATCAATGCTTGATCATGATTCTCAAAATTTGGCTTAGAAATCATCAAAGATGCAAAAGTTACTATATTTGGACAGCTAAAAAAGTCAACTGAAATTGACCAGGGCATAACTTTCACATGGATTATCAGAAAAATTCCATCCAAAGCTCATTTTGAAGATAAAGACATTTCCTACAACTCATCTTCATATTCGAAGTCCAAGAAATGCTCTCACAAAAAGTTATCAATTTCAACATTATAGGTCATTTTCAAAAGTCAACAAAAAGGGACTTTAAGTCAAAGGCCATAACTTGAGATTGGTAAATCAAAATGACATGGGACCAAAGGCATTGGTTAAAGGACTCAAAGACCTTTCCAAAATGTCCAAGAACATGTGAAAAGCTTAAAAATTGAGCAAGTTATGCCTTGTGGAAGTTGGGAAATTTTTGGGAATTATGAAAAGTCAACAATGGTTCAAATGACCTAAAAATGCAAATGGGCCCATTTTTCTTCCATGATCCATCATTCCAAGCCTATGCACGACCATTTGGCCCAAAGGGAAGTATTTTCTCAATTTTTAATTATTTATTTGAATTTATATTAATATTAATTCATTTAAATTATTTAAATATGTGAAAAATATAAACTTGACCTAAAAAAATCTTTTCATGCATGTTTTACTATCAATATCACGTGCACATCCTAATTAGGCAAGTTTTGGTTTGATTTGAGCTGATTGAACAAAATTGCACATAAAAAAGATTCAAAAAAGATCTTACAAAATCAAATATGCAAATCATTGAATGCCATGGATATTGTTCAATTTTGTTGACCTAAAAGCTTCTATACATATTCAGAATCACAACCCTAAAGCAATTAGACTCCAAGCTGCGCTGAAAACTCCATTACAAACTTGGAAAATTGTTGACAAAACTCAAATCTGATTTCAAGGTTACAAGGCGATTCGAGACACCAAACCTATTTCAATAGCTTCCTTAGGCACTCCTGATCATATTCCAACTCCAAACACCCTTCAAAGCTCCAGGAATTGGTACCTGTAACTCAAACTGCATCAAGAAAAACTCCTAATCGTGCATACCTATTCATGCATTTTTTACAAGTTTTGATATGTGTTTTGCATTCCTGATGAAGTTTACAAGCTAACCATTATGTTTAATTGCATTTTTGTGTCACACACGCGATTTTGCCATGTTCATATTCTAGGGTTTGCAGGTTTCAAAATTAGGGATTCTTAATACAAGCAAAATTAGACCATCCCAGTACCACCATTGCAATCAACGCGTCTGGACGATTAGAATGGTGTACTCGCGATGAATTTATGACCAATAGAATCCTATTCGCTATTTTTGATATGGCCTCTATGGCAACGGGTTAAAACCGTTGCTTTTCGTTTTTATGTTTCAGAAAATAAAAAAGAGAACGAAGAAGAAGACTCGGTGGCAAGACGTGACTGGCTGTTTCAAATTTGCGCGCGTTCCAAGCACTAGCCCACATTATCTCTTTTATTAATTGTCGTTTATTATATGTTAAATATGATTCAAACGGCGTAGTGGTACAGGTGTTGACTGGTAAGGTGCAAGACCTGGGTTCGAGCCCCAGGTCTGTATAAATCTCCATAATATTTTTCAATACAAAATCCTATGCAACGCTAACATCCAGGACATACCATACACCTCAAAGCCTGATCGTCCACACGTCCAGTTGGGTCAATTCAAAGGCCAGGATCTATGGGGTACAGCGAGTGCTAGTCAACGCTGAAGCAGGCAAGCGAAAAGTCAAAGAATTCCATACTTGTTGGGCCAGGCTTTACCATCAAAACCTCACAAATTGGGACTACACCCCCACCCTGGTTTGCAAATATTTTTATTTTCCTTATATCTTTTAATTATTATTTTTATTTGTTTTCTTGTTTTAATTTAATTCAATATTTTTACAGTACATAAAAAATATAGAAAAATCAGAAAAAGATGAAAAAGATGAAAATATAATAAATTATTTTATTTTACTATTTTTGTAAATAAATGCATGTAAATAAACTTAGTTTTAATTAGGTTATAATTTTAATCCTTTTGATAACTAAAATCCAAAAATAGAATTAGGTTTAATTTTTATTCTTCTTAATTTCCCTTTTTACAATAATATTGCTTATTTTATTTATTTTCTATAATTAAATTTTGCATGTAAATTAACTTAGATTTAAATTAGGTTAAAACTTAATATTTTCGCAATAAATTTAAAAAACCATTAGAACTAGGGTTTAGCATTTTATTTTTAATTTCAATAAATTCTTTTTCTTTTAAATCTTAAAAAACATAAAATACCAAAAACATTTAATTCTAATTAATCAATTCTTACTAACTTTAATTTCTTACGAAAGGGTCCAACGCCCATATTTTTAATTATTAATTTCGTGCATTTATTTTATATCGTTTAGATAATTATGTATATGTCCCAAAGCCTTGTAACAATTTAACTTTTCGCACTTTTATTCGCTTTATTTATTTTTCAGTCAAATCGGGTCCGGTTTAAGTTTGGCGATGTGGACCCGCGCCATTTGTAATAGCCTTAGATTTATTTTCCCGCAAACTTTATAACTGTTAAATAAGCATGAAAGAATGTATGGCCTAAAAAATTAAAATCAAGCGTAGAACACAAATAAACATGACAAGACAAATAACTGAAACATGACACACGAATTCGCACACACCACCCCTAGGGTACGCCTCACTGTTGCCTTTCGAAAGGTGATCGTCGAGTAGAGGATGTCTTAGTAAGTCCTCATGATCCGGGAACCTGGCATGAGGGTAGCTTCTAAGGTGTCTTCCCATTGCTCTGGTGATCACCATGTCCCTAAACTCGAATTGACCCGAACACCTCCAACGGTGGTGCTACCTACCTCTCAATGGTGGGATGACACTACTTTAAAGGACATTTACACAGACGAATTCCTTAGGGTAGGTAGGTTCTCGTAGATACTCGCTCTCTTTAAAAACAAAACAAATCAAAATCTTTTCACACCAACACTTTTTCAAAAGCTTTCAAAGCAAATTTTTCAAACACTCTGACGTACGAGTCGAACTGAAATTTTTCAAAGAAACTTTTTTAAAACCCACAATTGAAAAGCAAGCAAACATTTTTGAAAACACATTGAGCAAGTATCTAAGAGCCCATGGATAACCATGGATAGAAAGGGTGCTAACACCTTCCCTTTCTATAACCTACCTCCCGAACCGAGAGCAATCTCTATAAGGAATTTTTCTGTGCTTTTGTCCTTTCCATTTGGAGAAAATAAAAGACGGTGGCGACTCTTGCTTCCGCGACATTTCGCGAACCAGCGTTAAACAGTCAGTTCCAGATCCACCGATCACAGAACTGGCGACTCTGCTGGGGATCCCTTAAAGTGAGGTGTACCTTAGGGCTAGCTTATAACTATGTTTTCAATTGTTTTCCTTGTGTGCTTTAAATTGTGGGTTGCTTGGGAGTTCTATAGATCCTAAACCCGGATCTGGGGGATACCTTTCTTAGAAAGTAGCAACAAGGCTGTGAGGGAACTGTGCGGGGTATACCGACATGGTTGAAACAGTCTGCTACGTTGATGTGGCACTTTGGTGTGTACCGGTAACCCTTGAGTTCAGTCAAGGAGAGTACGGGGCCTCCGCGTGGTATCGTGAAGCATCAACAGACCTTAGGAACCTTAATTGAACTATCTTGGCCTCTTTAGGGTAGTGAGATAACTGACTTTGGTGCAGTCCGAGGTTGGTTGATACTCGATACTACACTCAATTGAGGGTTGCTTTCCTGGAATATTTCGGTCGCCAGTTCAGTGGCTAAATCGAAACGATGAACAATGAAAGCAATCTCGTGATATTGGGAACCTTAGAACCCGGCTACTTTGATTAGGACAGGTTGAACCCACCAACTTCAAGAGGGTACTACCCAGACCCCATGCTGGCCTTAAACCTTAAGGGCTTGTCTTGTGTGCCTTGTGTGTCTTACATGTTTGTCTTTGTAAATATCTGTGGTGTGTTTAATCATAGCATCATGACATCATCCAGCATCATATGCATTGACTAACCATTTCAGGGGTTCGAATTTTCATCTTTGTTCTTGTTTTGTAGGACATGGAAACTGTTCGTAGAAAGACCATTCAAGTCAGTCTTGTAAGGATCCCTCCTCAGCTTAAGGAGCTTATATCCAGGATTCCCGAGAACTCTTCATTCAGTGAAAGGCATGGAAGCCTCATCAGCTTGGTCAACACCAACATTGAGGAAGATATGATAAAGGTCTTGTTCCAATTCTTTGACCCTCTGCATCACTGCTTTACCTTCTTGGACTATCAGTTGGTACCTACATTGGAGGAGTTCTCCCGGCTCCTGAAGATCCCTATCCTTGATCAGCTACCCTTCAACGGTACAGAAAAGGAACCAAAGCTGGAAGAGATTGCTAAAGCCTTGCACCTACAGTCATCTGACCTCAAGGGACATTGGGAAGTCAGAAGTGGTATCAAAGGGTTCTTAGCCAGGTTTCTGTTTGAGAAGGCCCATGAATGTTGGAACTCCCTTGACTTGCAAGCTTTTGAAGAGGTTGTGGCCCTCCTTGTTTATGGTTTGGTGTTGTTCCCTAACCCAGATCAGCTCATTGATATCAGTGCCGTTCAGATCTTTATGTCCAGGAATCCTATACCTACGTTGCTGGGGGACATCCTTCACTCATGTTACACTCGAACCATGAGAAAAAGAGGTGTCCTTATGTGTTGCACTCCTCACCTGGGAAGGTGGTTTATTTCGCACCTTCCGTAATCAGTCTTGAAGAATGAGCGGGGTTTGAGATGGTCACAACGGTTGATGATCCTTACACATGCAGATATACATTGGTGTCCTAGGTCTAGAGAAGATGTCACTATCATTGATCGTTGCGGGGAGTACCCTAATGTTCCTTTACTTGGAATCAGAGGAGGTATTACTTAGAGCCCATGCCTGGCTTGGAGACAGTTTGGTTATGCTCGGAGGGATGGTCCTCATGACATGTTGATTCCTGACATAGTTTTTGACTTCGACAATGATACTCAAGGACTTCGCCAGAGATTTATCAGAGCCTGGAGGATGCCCAGTAGGATAGACAGCAAGACACTGGGGCACAGGAACTCCATTCCTTTGGAGCCTTATCTCAAATGGGTACGCGCCCGCTCCCAGAAGTTAGTGATGCCTTATCCTCACATGATCCCAGTAATCAAAGAACCAGTCTTGGAAGGGGAAGTGTCCCACATTATTCAGCACCCTGATATGCCCACGTCCTGGGAAGAGATGCAGAAGAGCTGGATCCAGCTTAAGGAAGAGCGGAATTCTCTTGAGACTAGTCTGCATGCCAGTGAAAAGAAGGTCCTGGAGCTCACTCGCCTGTTGCATGAGGAGAGGAATCTCAACACCTACATAGCTCCGAAAAGGATGCGCAGTGTATTTTGGGATTGACTTGATTTTTGTACTTTTGCCCATGAGGCCTTGATGTATTAAACAATGATTTCTTTAATGATAACGTGTGTTCCTTTTTGTCTACAACAAATTTGAACTTTCGAACCCTTGAATGCATTGCATACGCATTTCATACATCATGTGCATAGCAGGTTTTTCCCCTTTTCAGGTTGCTTACAGTTCTTCGCTGTTTATTTCAGCATCATGAATCCCGGATCTGAATCAACAGAGACATCAATCAAGGCTCTCCAGGCGCAGAATGCGCAGTTTCAAGAACTAATCAAGGGGCTGGCTAAAGGCCAAGAAGAACTGAAGGCTATGCTCCTGAAGAAGGAGAAGAAGAAGAAGAGAAGAACTGTTCTGTTCAACTCGGGCCGAAGGTTCGGCAATACTCTGCAACATGAAGAGGCTGGTTCTTCTGTTGGCAAGAGTCCTTCTCAGGCAGAAGTAAAGGTTCCTAGTCCGGTCGTCTCCGACAACGAGACAGATTTTGATGAAGAGCAGTACCCTCCTTCAGATGACAGGTACAAACAACTGGAGGACAGGTTGAAGGCTATGGAGGTGCAACCGGCACCTGGGCTGGATTTCGGAGATCTGGGTTTGTCGACTGGTGTGATTATCCCGCATAAATTCAAAGCACCATCCTTCTCGAAGTATGACGGGGCGTCTTGTCCCAAGCTGCACTTAAGGTCCTATGTTCGGAAAATTCAGCCGTACTCTGCGGACAAGAATCTATGGATCCACTTCTTCCAGGAGAGTCTTTCAGGGACTCATCTCGAATGGTTCTATCAGCTGGATGGGACCAAAGTTCGTAACTGGGAGGAGCTGGCTACTGCTTTCTACAAGCAGTATCAGTATAATGCCGACCTTGCCCCCACACGTACCCAACTCCAGGGTATGGCATTAGGCGCAAGCGAAGGTTTTAAGGAGTACGCTCAGAAGTGGAGAGACCTGGCTGGCAGGGTGCAGCCACCATTGACTGATCGGGAATTGGTAGACATGTTCTTGGGGACCCTATCTGGGCCGTTTTTCAACCATCTCATTGGGAATTCTTCTGCTGGTTTCACTGATTTAATCTTGACTGGAGAGAGGATTGAAGCTGGGTTAAAATCTGGAAAAATTCCGAAGGGTGCATCATCCAGTGCTGAGAAGAAACCCTTCAAGAAGGAGTCTAGCGCCGTATATGGTTCCAGGAGATCAGAGAGAAATGAACACCTCCAATCTGTCAGTGCGGTAATGATTGCTAAGCCTGCTGCCGCTCCCCGGCCAAACAATACTCAGAAGGTGGAAAGACCCCGGAGAGAATTCTCCCGTTTAAACATGACCTTGTCGCAGATCCTGCCACAGTTGCTCTCAACTAATTTAGTGACTGTCAGGGAGGCGCCGAAGTTTCCAAATACTGCATCCCCCAAGTACAACCCGAATGCTCGTTGTACTTATCATTCAGAAAGCCCGGGGCACTCTACTGATGACTGTTGGGCGTTGAAGAATAAGGTGCAAGACCTTATCGACGCAAAGGAGATACAATTCGAAGCGCCTGCAAAGCCGAATGTAGTTACTGCCCCTATGCCTCAGCACGGGGTAAATGCTGTTGATGAAGACGTTTATGCTGTTTCTGTGGATGATCTAGCCACTCCTCTAAAGATCGTTAAGAAGAACCTACTGCAGGCCGGTTTATTTCCGGGTTGTAGTGAGGGTTGCCTGTTCTGTGTTGTGTCCCCATCCGGTTGTCCCTTGCTAAAGTTAGGCATCCAAAGCTTAATGGATAGCAAGGAGATTCTATTCAAGAAGTCTGCTGTTCGTTTGGTTCCAATAGAAGAAGTCTCTGTGGTGACTATCTTCAATAATCCGATCCCGGCTCTCCAGAGGAAGCCCGTCCAAATTCTGACCGTTGCACCCGTTATTATCACTGTTCCAGGGCCCCTGCCCTATGTATCTGATAAAGCTGTCCCTTGGCACTATGGGGAAGATGTATATATAAACGGGATTAAACAAGAGCTCAACGCTGGCGCCAGCATCTGTGACATCACTGGCCCAGCCAAAGTTACCCGCAGTGGCAGGCTCTTCTCGCCTGACATTGCACCGCCTGCTGCCCGAAGACCGCTCCTGATAATTCCTACAAGTACACCTATTCCTGTTGCTGATCAAGCTGTTGTTCCTGCTGTTAATCCGATTGTTTCTCCTGCTGCCGAGTCATCCAATGCTCGGGGCAAGGGAATTGAAGTTGAGCCTGCCCAGATGGAGGCACCCATACCCATAGCTGCTGAGGCCTCCCCACAAGAAATGGAGGAGATTCTGAAGATTATAAAGAAGAGCGATTTTAATGTTGTGGAACAGCTGGGGCATACGCCCTCCAAGATCTCCATGCTCTCTTTATTGCTGTGCTCCGAGGCCCATGCAAAGGCCCTAATATCATTCCTCAAGACGGCCCATGTGCCACATGAAACCTCTGCGGTCCAGTTCACTGATTACGTGGCAAGCCTGACGGTAGACAACGGTTTAGGTTTCTCAGATGCTGACTTGACCACAAAAGGGAGAGACCATAATGATGCTCTGCATGTCTCAATTGAATGCAGGGGCACCACCTTGGCACATGTGTTGGTTGATACTGGGTCATCTTTAAATGTGCTACCCAAGAAGGCTTTGGATCGTCTAGATTGTGAAGGCCTGGAATTGAAACCCAGCAACATCATCGTCAGGGCCTTTGATGGTTCAAAGAGGATGGTCCATGGGGAGGTTGACATTCCGATTCGTGTGGGCTCTCAGGTGTTTGACTCCACTTTTTATGTGATGGATATCCGTCCATCTTACTCTTGTCTGTTGGGTCGACCCTGGATACATAAGGCTGGGGCAGTGACCTCTACCTTGCATCAAAAGCTGAAGTACCCCGTCAGAGGGAAGATTGTCACGGTGCAAGGAGAAGAAGAATATATGGTGAGCCACCTAAACTCGTTCAGATACATTGAAATGGATGGGGAGTTTATTGAAACCCCCTTTCAGCACTTCGAGGAGGTGTTTCCAATTGCAGCAGAAACAACAGAAGCAAGTGGTCCTTTGAAGATGGCCTCTCTGAAGGATGCCAGGGCTGTGGTACAGAAGGGTGAATGTGCCGACTGGGGCAGACTTCCAGACTTCACCCAGAAGACTGATAAACTTGGGCTGGGTTTCACCTCAGAAGGTCAGAGAGCTATGAGGAAAGCAAAGATCGGAAGACCTCCGGTATTTATTAAAAGTTCAGAAGTGAATGCTGTTGGGGAAGACCATGAAGTGGACGAAGCTGAATTCAACAGCTGGATCTATCCGACGGCCGAAGACGGATTGAACAATTGGAGTGCAAAGGACCATACCCCTGTTACCTTTGTGACGCAGTAATAAATTTCTTTGTTTCGTTATATTTTGTAATAAACAATGATAAACTCTATGGCCCGGTGTCTTACCCGAGGCACCGTGGTTCTATTTGTGAGGGCATACAAACTGTCATTTTATACATCATGAATGAAAATCTTGGACGTACTTTTCACATTGCAAATATTGTGTTCCTTTTCTGTCTTTCTTTTCCTTTACATAATTTTCAAAAAAAACAGCTGTATTTACACACACACTCACTCATACAGGTTCCAATCCACTCTGGATCTCACTGATAACAACTCTGCTAATGCCAGTTATGACTTCGAAAATCCGATCAACTTAGCCGAAGACGAAGGTGAAGATGATTGCGAAGTGCCTGGCGAGCTCGCAAGATTGTTGCTTCAGGAAGAGAGGGCAATTCAACCCCATGAAGAGCCAGTGGAAACCATAACCCTGGGTACTGAGGCAGATAGAAAAGAGGTAAAGATTGGTGCCAACCTAGAGCTCAGCGTGAAGCAACGGTTAACCAAGATGTTACATGACTATATGGAGATCTTTGCCTGGTCCTACGAAGACATGCCCGGGTTGGATACCGATATTGTTGTCCATCATTTGCCGACTAGGGAAGACTGCCCTCCAGTTAAACAAAAGGTACGTCGGATGCGTCCAGAGATGTCCGAGAAGATTAAAGCCGAAGTCATGAAACAGTTTGATGCCGGTTTCCTTGCAGTGACTTCTTACCCTCAGTGGGTTGCTAACGTGGTGCCGGTACCTAAAAAGGACGGTAAGGTCAGAATGTGTGTTGATTATAGGGATCTGAACAGGGCCAGCCCCAAGGATGACTTCCCCTTACCTCACATTGATGTCCTTGTTGATAATACAGCTCAGCACAAGGTATTCTCTTTCATGGATGGCTTTTCAGGCTACAATCAGATCAAGATGGCACCTGAAGACATGGAAAAGACTACATTTGTTACTCAGTGGGGCACCTTCTGTTACAAGGTCATGCCGTTCGGGTTAAAGAATGCTGGGGCAACCTACCAACGTGCCATGGTCGCCTTATTTCATGACATGATCCATCACGAGATAGAAGTGTATGTGGACGACATGATCGCTAGGTCCCAGACTGAGGAAGAGCATCTAGATCATCTACAGAAGTTGTTCGATCGGTTGAAACTGTACAAGCTGAGATTGAACCCGAACAAGTGCACCTTCGGGGTAAGATCAGGAAAGTTACTAGGCTTCGTGGTCAGTGATAAAGGTATTCAAGTGGACCCTGCTAAGGTCAAAGCTATTCAAGAGATGCCAGTTCCTAGGACAGAGAAGGAAGTCAGAGGCTTTTTAGGACGCCTGAATTACATCGCTCGATTCATCTCTCATCTGACCGCTACCTGTGAGCCAATCTTCAAGCTGCTGAAGAAAGATCAGGTAGTATGTTGGAACGATGAATGTCAGGCTGCTTTCGACAAAATCAAAGAGTATCTCCAAGAACCACCTATCCTTATGCCACCGGTTGAAGGGAGACCTCTGATACTATACCTGACAGTGCTGGACAACTCAATGGGGTGTGTGCTGGGGCAGCATGACGAGTCTGGCCGAAAAGAGCATGCCATTTATTACCTTAGCAAAAAGTTTACCGACTGTGAGACCCGATACTCACTGCTTGAGAAAACTTGCTGCGCTTTGGTATGGGCTGCTCGCCGGCTGAGACAGTATATGCTGACTCACACTACCTTGTTGATCTCAAAGATGGATCCGATAAAATACATATTCGAAAAGCCTGCTCTGTCTGGGAGAATTGCAAGATGGCAAATGATCTTGACGGAATACGACATTCGGTACACAACCCAGAAAGCCATCAAGGGGAGTGTATTGGCAGACCACTTAGCTCATCAAGCTGTAGATGACTACCAATCAATGAACTTCGAGTTTCCGGATGAAAGCATCATGATTGTAACTGATTGTGAAGTACCTGGACCGGATGAAGGACCTGAACCAGGATCCCGATGGTCTATGCACTTTGACGGAGCTTCCAATGCTTTGGGAAATGGTATCGGCGCCATCATCATATCTCCACAAGGTACTCATACTCCACTCACTGCCCGGCTGTGTTTCAACTGTACCAACAACATGGCAGAGTATGAGGCGTGTATCATGGGTCTTCAAGCTGCGATCGACCTAAGGATCAAATTTCTAAGTGTCTTCGGAGATTCCGCTCTTGTGATCAATCAGATTAAAGGAGAGTGGGATACGAAACATCCAAACTTGATTCCTTACAGAGAATGTGTGTTGACCCTGATTCCCCACTTTACAGAGATATCCTTCGAACACTTTCCAAGAGAAGAGAATCAGTTAGCGGACGCGTTAGCTACAATGTCTTCAATGTTCAAGGTCAAATGGGATAATGAGGCTCCCCGGATCACCATCTGGAAACTGGACGAACCGGCATACTGTTGTGATCTCGAAACTGAATTGGTGACTGAGAAGCCTTGGTACCACGAAGTGAAGAGATATCTGGAAGCTCAGGAATACCCTGAAGGTGCATCTGTCAACGATAAGAAATTCCTGAGGAGGTTTGCAGCCAAGTTCTTCCTAAGCAACGGCATCTTGTACAAGCGAAACCATGATTCAACCTTACTGCGTTGTGTGGATAAGACTGAAGCGGAAAGAATCATGGAAGAGCTACATGAAGGGACCTTTGGTACGCATTCCAGTGGGCACACTATGGCTAAGAAAATCCTACGGGCAGGATATTACTGGTCCACAATGGAAGCTGACTGTTACCAACACTCCAGGACATGCCACAAGTGCCAGATCTATGCAGATAAAGTGCATGTTCCTCCGGTTCCCCTGAATGTTCTGACTGCGCCTTGGCCGTTTGCAATGTGGGGTATAGACATGATCGGCGAGATCAAACCTACGGCATCTAATGGACATCGCTTCATCCTAGTGGCGATTGACTATTTTACAAAGTGGGTTGAGGCAACATCCTATGCTACAGTAACCAAGACTGTTGTGGCACGGTTTATTCGGCACAATCTGATCTGTTGGTACGGCGTCCCTGAGCGAATTATTACAGACAACGGTACCAATCTGAACAACAAGATGATTGCTGAGCTTTGCGAACAGTTCAAGATACAGCACCACAATTCTTCTCCTTACAGACCGAAGATGAATGGGGCTGTAGAAGCAGCTAACAAAAACATCAAGAAGATCGTGCAAAAAATGACAGTAACTTACAAAGATTGGCACGAGATGTTACCGTTCGCTCTGCATGGGTACCGTACCTTAGCTAGGACGTCAACCGGGGCAACTCCCTTCTCTCTGGTTTATGGCATGGAGGCAGTCTTGCCGATTGAAGTACAAATTCCCTCTCTCTGGATAATGAAGGACGCAAATCTAGACGAAGATGATTGGATCCAGACACGACTTGATCAACTCAACCTCGTTGACGAAAAGAGACTTGCTGCTATCTGTCATGATCAGACATATCAAAAACGAATGATCAGGGCATTTAACAAAAAGGTCAGGCCGCAGGAATATCAAGTTGGGGATCTGGTTATCAAGAGAATCATCCTTCCTCAGAGTGATCCAAGGGGCAAATGGAC
Organism: Vicia faba; assembly: GCA_948472305.1. Taxonomy (NCBI): domain Eukaryota; kingdom Viridiplantae; phylum Streptophyta; class Magnoliopsida; order Fabales; family Fabaceae; genus Vicia; species Vicia faba. The sequence continues at coordinate 1,245,909,601 of OX451741.1, forward strand.
CCCTACGTATGAAGGGCCATTTGTGGTTAAACATGTGTTCTCAGGAGGAGCAATGATATTAACCAACATGGATGGTGACGACCTTCCTCACCCCGCCAATGCAGACATAGTTAAAAAATACTACGCATGAAAAAGACCCGCTAGGCTGACATGCCTAGGCAAAAATTAGGGCTTCCCGTCGAACCAAAAGGGTTCGGGCAAAATGAAGGGATGAAAATAAAAAAATCTGTACACCCGACAAGTCGAAAAACTGAAAAGGCGGCTTGGGCAAAAATGGGTATCCCGGTGGACTGAAAACCCGAAAGGGCGGTCCAGGCAAAAATTAGGGATAAAAGCGTAATACTATGTCTCATTGGATCACTTTGCATCCAGAATCCGGTATCTGCATCAAGCTCAAACGGCATCGATCAGTCAGCTTCACCCTCAACCAAGGTCATCAAGTGATGAGACGCTCGGAGTTATAAAGGCAATAGCAGAGTTGAAACCCAGTGGATCATTCATCTTTCACACAGCTGTTTTATTTTCTTTTGTACAAAACTTGTATAAACTCTTTTGATCGGCGGCGTACCTCTTACTAGGACGTCAACCTCTTGTACACAAAACACCTATTCAGGCCATTCAAAAATCAATACAAATATATTTTTCAGTTAAACGTGCCAAGTGTTTTTCTTTTTTCTGTTTTGTTTTGCGAAGAACGTCCAAGGTTCAATTTGTGATATATGCATTGACAATAATTTGCTAACTCATAAATATTTGCATACGAAACAAAGGAATTAGTTGCAGGTGACACTAGAAACAGGGGCAATAAAGAGTTGTCTAAACAATCCAATTGTTCTATCCTCCAAGGTACCAAGGTAGGTTCAGCTAAAGAACACGACCAGTACATATTAGTTCCCCAGAGAGTAAAACAATACATTCTTCTCCAAGCAAATCATCAAATATCAAGGAAATTGAGTATCCTCCAGCCGATCTCAAACATTCCCCAGCAGCAATACATATATTCTTAACAAGCATCCCCGGCAGTCTTGGTCTAAAGATTGTTCCCCGGCGGCATACCAACATTCAAAGGAATCACTTCCCCGCAGTCCAAAACTTCCCCAAAGAGTCCAGTCCAACCCAGTTTCCCCAGGAAAGTTGGAATTCATATCTCCCCAAGCAGTAAGCTTACCCCCAGTAAATTCTGGAAACTTATCCTCACAGAGCACGAACGCGTCGTCCGGCTTTATTTAAAGAGTTATTTCCTTAACAGGATATAACTGGGTTATCCTCAGCCAAAAAGCCATGGAAAGAGCGTCGTCGACAAAGTTTTCTTACCCCAGCGAAGTCCGTCAACACTTCATACAACAACGGTATCCTCAGCAAGTCATTCTCAATAATTCAAGCAAAGCATCTCTATCCCCACAGAGTACCGCTTCCCAGCATAGTCGCTAGAGTATCTTTTCTCCCCGCAGACTCTTCATTTGCCAAGTTTATTCCTCAACGGAGTTATCTTCTCCTACCGGTATTCTTGCAGTTATCATCCCCAGCGGAAGCAAAATCTATTCTTCAACGTCAGCCCAGGATACAACTTCCCGGAACCCGTCAAGGATTCACTTTCCTAGACGAAAACATACATAAAACTTCACATACATCATCATAGCATGCATAACGCACTGCATCATACAAGTCTCCTTTATGTTGAGAACATCATTGCTTGATCCATATCATGCATTGCATATGACTGACTTTTACCTTTCAGGAAAGATGCAGTTTAAAGTCTCAATCACATTTCAAGACCTAGACCGGTTCAGTTAAATCGACCCTAAGATCTTCCTGATGCTTATCCAGTCAAAGGCCTTCTCTGGTTCAGTCAGATCGACCCTAAGATCTCCCTGATTCTTATCCAGTTGAAGATATTCCAAGACCTTGACCGGTTCAGTTAAATCGACCCTAAGATTTTCCTGATGCTTATCCAGTCAAAGGCCTTCTCTGGTTCAGTCAGATCGACCCTAAGATCTCCCTGATGCTTATCCAGTTGAAGATGTTTCAAGACCTAGACCGGTTCAGTTAAATCGACCCTAAGATTTTCCTGATGCTTATCCAGTCAAAGGCCTTCTCTGGTTCAGTCAGATCGACCCTAAGATCTCCCTGATGCTTATCCAGTTGAAGATATTCCAAGACCTTGTCCGGTTCAGTTAAATCGACCCTAAGATCTTCCTGATGCTTATCCAGTCAAAGGCCTCCTCTGGTTCAGTCAGATCGACCCTAAGATCTCCCTGATTCTTATCCCAGTAGAAGACACCCAAGATTTTTCTCAACGAGCGTTGTTGAAGTTAAAATCGCCCAAGGTTCTCTTACCATCCATGCTAAGGCAGTAACCATCCCTGGTTCATTCATCAGCGTTTGAAGCTCCAGACTCAGCTCCTGTAACCAGTCAGGACACATCTATACCAAGCATCTAAAATCAGCTCCTGCAACGTGGCAGGTACTCGTTTTCTCTTTTGCAGGTATGCAGGTTCTCGCTAAGGAATCTCCTACGCGATCAACATCCAGATGGCATCTATAAGCCCATCATCCTATCCAGCAATCTCCAAATGGCATCTATAAGCCCATTCCACCATCACTGCCACTATGTGAGCGCAAATTTCTGGGCACTCTAGTGTCCAATCATCTTTTACCATCAGATTACGAAAGGCACGTCAGCCAATCTGCATCCTCAGGTCTAAGAAGATTGAACAGGGGCAACTGTTGCACCCCAAAATTTTCCCTCCCATATTCTTCAAGAAATTGCCAAGCCAAGTCACAAAATTCCCCAAGGGTTATGCAGTTCAACTGTCTCCTATACAGTCAAAACTAGGGTTTGTGTTCTGATCAAGAATTGAAAGTTTTCAAAGGCCCAATCAAGTCTCATATGCCTACAAATGTGGTCAAACATCCTCATATCAAGTTTCAAGGCATTCAGCTCAAAATTGCACAGTCAAAACCCTAGATTGCACTACAGTCAACTGTAGGGGCAAAATGGTCATTTGGCAGTCAAAAGTTCAAATTTTTGGTCAACATATCATTTTGAAGCCACAAACATAATTTGATCAATGCTTGATCATGATTCTCAAAATTTGGCTCAGAAATCATCAAAGATGCAAAAGTTACTATATTTGGACAGCTAAAAAAGTCAACTGAAATTGACCAGGGCATAACTTTCACATGGATTATCAGAAAAATTCCATCCAAAGCTCATTTTGAAGAGAAAGACATTTCCTACAACTCATCTTCATATTCCAAGTCCAAGAAATGCTCTCACAAAAAGTTATCAATTTCAACATTATAGGTCATTTTCAAAAGTCAACAAAAAGGGACTTTAAGTCAAAGGCCATAACTTGAGATTGGTAAATCATAATGACATGGGACCAAAGGCATTGGTTAAAGGACTCAAAGACCTTTCCAAAATGTCCAAGAACATGTGAAAAGCTTAAAAATTGAGCAAGTTATGCCTTGTGGAAGTTGGGAAATTTTTGGGAATTTTGAAAAGTCAACAATGGTTCAAATGACCTAAAAATGCAAATGGGCCCATTTTTCTTCCATGATCCATCATTCCAAGCCTATGCACGACCATTTGGCCCAAAGGGAAGTATTTTCTCAATTTTTAATTATTTATTTGAATTTATATTAATATTAATTCATTTAAATTATTTAAATATGTGAAAAATATAAACTTGACCTAAAAAAATCTTTTCATGCATGTTTTACTATCAATATCACGTGCACATCCTAATTAGGCAAGTTTTGGTTTGATTTGAGCTGATTGAACAAAATTGCACATAAAAAAGATTCAAAAAAGATCTTACAAAATCAAATATGCAAATCATTGAATGCCATGGATATTGTTCAATTTTGTTGACCTAAAAGCTTCTATACATATTCAGAATCACAACCCTAAAGCAATTAGACTCCAAGCTGCGCTGAAATCTCCATTACAAACTTGGAAAATTGTTGACAAAACTCAAATCTGATTTCAAGGTTACAAGGCGATTCGAGACACCAAACCTATTTCAATAGCTTCCTTAGGCACTCCTGATCATATTCCAACTCCAAACACCCTTCAAAGCTCCAGGAATTGGTACCTGTAACTCAAACTGCATCAAGAAAAACTCCTAATCGTGCATACCTATTCATGCATTTTTTACAAGTTTTGATATGTGTTTTGCATTCCTGATGAAGTTTACAAGCTAACCATTATGTTTAATTGCATTTTTGTGTCACACACGCGATTTTGCCATGTTCATATTCTAGGGTTTGCAGGTTTCAAAATTAGGGATTCTTAATACAAGCAAAATTAGACCATCCCAGTACCACCATTGCAATCAACGCGTCTGGACGATTAGAATGGTGTACTCGCGATGAATTTATGACCAATAGAATCCTATTCGCTATTTTTGATATGGCCTCTATGGCAACGGGTTAAAACCGTTGCTTTTCGTTTTTATGTTTCAGAAAATAAAAAAGAGAACGAAGAAGAAGACTCGGTGGCAAGACGTGACTGGCTGTTTCAAATTTGCGCGCGTTCCAAGCACTAGCCCACATTATCTCTTTTATTAATTGTCGTTTATTATATGTTAAATATGATTCAAACGGCGTAGTGGTACAGGTGTTGACTGGTAAGGTGCAAGACCTGGGTTCGAGCCCCAGGTCTGTATAAATCTCCATAATATTTTTCAATACAAAATCCTATGCAACGCTAACATCCAGGACATACCATACACCTCAAAGCCTGATCGTCCACACGTCCAGTTGGGTCAATTCAAAGGCCAGGATCTATGGGGTACAGCGAGTGCTAGTCAACGCTGAAGCAGGCAAGCGAAAAGTCAAAGAATTCCATACTTGTTGGGCCAGGCTTTACCATCAAAACCTCACAAATTGGGACTACACCCCCACCCTGGTTTGCAAATATTTTTATTTTCCTTATATCTTTTAATTATTATTTTTATTTGTTTTCTTGTTTTAATTTAATTCAATATTTTTACAGTACATAAAAAATATAGAAAAATCAGAAAAAGATGAAAAAGATGAAAATATAATAAATTATTTTATTTTACTATTTTTGTAAATAAATGCATGTAAATAAACTTAGTTTTAATTAGGTTATAATTTTAATCCTTTTGATAACTAAAATCCAAAAATAGAATTAGGTTTAATTTTTATTCTTCTTAATTTCCCTTTTTACAATAATATTGCTTATTTTATTTATTTTCTATAATTAAATTTTGCATGTAAATTAACTTAGATTTAAATTAGGTTAAAACTTAATATTTTCGCAATAAATTTAAAAAACCATTAGAACTAGGGTTTAGCATTTTATTTTTAATTTCAATAAATTCTTTTTCTTTTAAATCTTAAAAAACATAAAATACCAAAAACATTTAATTCTAATTAATCAATTCTTACTAACTTTAATTTCTTACGAAAGGGTCCAACGCCCATATTTTTAATTATTAATTTCGTGCATTTATTTTATATCGTTTAGATAATTATGTATATGTCCCAAAGCCTTGTAACAATTTAACTTTTCGCACTTTTATTCGCTTTATTTATTTTTCAGTCAAATCGGGTCCGGTTTAAGTTTGGCGATGTGGACCCGCGCCATTTGTAATAGCCTTAGATTTATTTTCCCGCAAACTTTATAACTGTTAAATAAGCATGAAAGAATGTATGGCCTAAAAAATTAAAATCAAGCGTAGAACACAAATAAACATGACAAGACAAATAACTGAAACATGACACACGAATTCGCACACACCACCCCTAGGGTACGCCTCACTGTTGCCTTTCGAAAGGTGATCGTCGAGTAGAGGATGTCTTAGTAAGTCCTCATGATCCGGGAACCTGGCATGAGGGTAGCTTCTAAGGTGTCTTCCCATTGCTCTGGTGATCACCATGTCCCTAAACTCGAATTGACCCGAACACCTCCAACGGTGGTGCTACCTACCTCTCAATGGTGGGATGGCACTACTTTAAAGGACATTTACACAGACGAATTCCTTAGGGTAGGTAGGTTCTCGTAGATACTCGCTCTCTTTAAAAACAAAACAAATCAAAATCTTTTCACACCAACACTTTTTCAAAAGCTTTCAAAGCAAATTTTTCAAACACTCTGACGTACGAGTCGAACTGAAATTTTTCAAAGAAACTTTTTTAAAACCCACAATTGAAAAGCAAGCAAACATTTTTGAAAACACATTGAGCAAGTATCTAAGAGCCCATGGATAACCATGGATAGAAAGGGTGCTAACACCTTCCCTTTCTATAACCTACCTCCCGAACCGAGAGCAATCTCTATAAGGAATTTTTCTGTGCTTTTGTCCTTTCCATTTGGAGAAAATAAAAGACGGTGGCGACTCTTGCTTCCGCGACATTTCGCGAACCAGCGTTAAACAGTCAGTTCCAGATCCACCGATCACACAAACGGTCACGGAGCAGTCATGACGTTTAGAGGAAAAGGAGGCCATGGACCTTGTCAGCATAGATTTGACACTTGTAGCAAGTCCTTGAGTGATTATGGCAATCAGTCTCCATTGTTGACCAATAGTAACCAGCTCTTAGGATTTTCTTAGCTATAGTATGTCCGCTAGAGTGAGTCCCAAAGAGACCATCATGCATGTCTTCCATAATTTCGTCTGCCTCCTTCTTGTCCACACATCGGAGTAGAGTAGAATCATGGTTGCGTTTGTACATGAATCCATTGCTTAGGAAGAATTTGGATGAGAATCTTCGTAAGAATTTTCTGTCATTGATGGAAGCTCCTTCAGGACACTCTTGTGCTTCAAGGTATCTCTTCACTTCATGGTACAATGGCTTATCGACATCAGTGTCAAGCTCATAACAATGTACAGGTTTGTCAAATCTCTCAATTGTATTTATAGGAGCTTCGTTGTCCCATTTGAATTTTAACATAGAAGACATCGTGGCAAAAGCATCGGCTAACTGATTTTCTTCTCTAGGGAAGTGTTCAAAGGTGATTTCTTTGAAGTATGAAATTAGAGATAACACAAGCTCATTGTATGGAATAATATTAGGATGTTTAGTGTCCCGATCTCCTTTTACTTGGATAATCACCAGAGCGAAATCTCCGAATACCTTCAAGTGCTTGATACTTAGATCAATGGCAGCCTTCAAACCCAATATGCATGCCTCATATTCAGCCATGTTATTTGTACAATCGAAGCATAGTATGGCAGTGAAAGGGGTGTGGCAACCTTCAGGGGATATGATTACAACTCCAATTCCATTTCCGAGTGCGTTGGAAGCCCAGTCAAAAACCATGGTCCATCGGGATCCTTGTTCAGGTCCGTCAAATGGTCCAAGTTTTGCACAGTCGGTTACTAGCATGATATTCTCATCTGAGAAGTCAAAGTTCATAGACTGATAATCATCAACAACTTGATGGGCCAAATGATCTGCCAATACACTTCCTTTGATGGCCTTTTGTGTTGTATATTGAATATCGTACTCAGTCAAGATCATTTGCCATCTAGTTATCCGTCCGGAAAGAGAGGGTTTCCCGAAGATGTACTTGATAGGGTCCATCTTAGAAATCAATAGAGTGGTATGAGTCAACATATACTATCTTAGCCGGCGAGCAGCCCATGCCAGAGCGTAACAAGTTTTCTCGAGCAGTGAATATCTGGTTTAACAGTCGGTAAACGTTTTACTCAGGTAGTATATAGCATGCTCTTTTCAGCCAGACTCATCATGTTGACCCAACACACACCCCATAGAATTCTCTAGCACAGTCAAGTACGTGATCGAGGGTATTTCTTCAACTGGAGGCATGGGGATAGGAGGTTCTTGCAGATATTCCTTGATTTTGTTGAAGGCAGCTTGGAATTCATCATCCCATCTGACTACTTGATCTTTCTTCAAGAGTTTGAAGATCGGCTCACAAGTAGCAGTAAGTGAGATATAAAGCGGGCGATGTAGTTAAGACGGTCCAAGAATCCTCTAACCTCCTTTTCAGAGTGGGGAACTGGCATTTCTTGAATTGCTTTTACCTTTGTAGGATCAACTTCGATTCCTTTACCACTGACAACAAAACCTAGAAGTTTTCCAGATCTTACTCCGAATATGCACTTATTAGGGTTCAACCTCAGCTTGTACTTTTCCAGCCTCTCGAATAGCTTGTATAAGTGGTTGAGATGCTCCTCTTCAGTTTGTGACCTTGCAATCATATCATCCACATATACCTCTATTTCATGATGGATCATATCATGAAATAAAGCTACCATAGCCCTTTGATATGTTGCCCCTGCATTCTTCAGTCCGAACGGCATGACCTTATAATGAAAGGTTCCCCATTGCGTAATAAAAGTGGTCTTCTCCATGTCTTCAGGAGCCATCTTAATCTGATTATAGCCGGAGAAACCATCCATGAAAGAGAAAACTTATGTTGAGCGGTGTTATCGACCAAGACGTTAATATGAGGTAGAGGGAAATCATCCTTGAGGCTTGCCCTATTCAGATCCCTATAATCTACACACATACAAACTTTTCCATCTTTCTTTGGCACCGGAACCACATTCGCCACCCGTTGAGGATAAGATGTCACAACTAGGAATCCTGCATCAAATTGTTTCATCACTTCAACTTTTATCTTTTTAGACATGTCAGACCGCATGCGACGAACTTTTTGTTTGACAGGAGGACAATCTTCCTTTGTTGGCAGACGATGGACCACAATGTTGGTATCCAACCCTGACATATCTTTATACGACCAAGCAAACACTTCCACATAATCATGCAACATCTGAATCAATATGCTTTTGACACTGCTCCCTAGGTTGGTGCCGATCTTGACCTCTTTCTTGTCTGTCTCAGTACCTAGGTTGATGACTTCAACTGACTCTTTGTGCGGCTGAATAGCTTTTTCCTCTTGCATTAGAAGTCTGGCTAGTTCTCCCGGTATTTCACAATCTTCCTTGCCTTCGTCTTTGGCTTGGTTAATTGGATGTTCAAAATCATAGTTGGCAATAGTAGAGTCGTTGGCAATGAGATCCGGAGTGGACGAGGACCTGCAAGAGTGTGTGTGTGTGCATGTAAGATACATGGCTATTTTAAAAAATGCATTGAAGAAAAAGAAAGACAATGAGCACAAAAGTTCGAATCCAAAAAGTCCAATGGTTTGTATTGAATGATCATATGATAAAATGAACATAAATAAAACCCTTAACAAATAGATCAAAGTACCCCGGGCCGGGCATATGGCTTAAAAGTCATTGTTTAATATTACAAAAAAAAGGTTCTTGAATTGATAGAAAGTAATAAACAAGTAATTACTCCTCAATGAAGGAGACGAGAACGAAGTACTTTGCGTGCCAATTGTTGAGCTCTGTTGTAGTAGGGTATACCCATTATTCAAATGCACGTTCATCATCAGAATCCTCCACAACGTTTACTCCATGATTTCCAATACAGAGAGGGGGCTTTCCTGCACGAGTGCGCCTCACTTCTTTCTGAGCCTTGATAGTGAAACCCAAACCACATTTGTTTGCTTTGAGTGGGATCTCGGGGAGTTACCCCCAAGTATTACAGTTTCCATCTTCGAATGCGATGCAATCATCCTTAAATGAAACCATCCTTGGCACAACCTTATCAGCTTTGGGCATGTCAGAGGAGATTTTGGAAGTAGTAACCATAGGCGTAACAACTTCAAAATCCTGGCACAGGGTTTCTATAAATTCGCCATCCATCTCCATATATTTGAAAGAATTGAGGTGGCTTACCATGAATTCCTCCTCACCACAAACAGTGACGATCCTCCCCTTGACTGGGTATTTTAGCTTTTGGTGAAGGGTTAATGTTACTTCCCCTGATCCATGGATCCATGAGAGACCTAGAAAACAAGAGTAGGCAGGACGGATGTCCATGATATAGAAAGTAGAGTTGAAAATCTGTGAGCCCTCTTTGATAAGGAGATCCACCTCTCCATGAACCGTCCTTTTGGACCCATCGAAAGCCCTCAGAATAATGTCACTCGGCTTCAAAACCAGTCCTTCACAGTCTAAACGGTTCAAAGCGCCCTTGGGTAGCACGTTTAAAGAAGAGCCAGTGTCAACCAGAAGACGTGCTAGGGTAGTCCCCTTACATTCAACAGAAACATGTAAAGCTTTATTGTGATTCTTTCCAAGTGGTGTCACATCAGCATCTGAGAACCCCAAACCGTTGTCGACCTTTAAGCTTGCCACATAATTTTCAAATTGGTCAGTTGTGGTCTCATGAGGGACACGAGCCTTTTTCAAGAATTTGATCAACGGCGAGCATGAGCATCAAAATAAAGTAGTAGAGATAACATGTAAATCTTGGAAGGGGTTTTCCCTAGATGCTCCACTATCTTGAAATCACTCCTCTTTATAATTTTCAAGATCTCATCCATTTCTTGAGCGAAAGGTTCCTCAACAGCAATGTTTTTTGCGGGTGTCTCTGTCTCAGCAGGCTCAACTACTTTCTCTTTTCCCCTTGTGTCAGCACTAGGTTTAGCAGTGGTGACGCCGACAGGTGCTGTTATAGTAGTTGGGGGTGAAATGTTGGGTGAAAAGATTCTCCCAGTTCTGGTCACCTTACTAGAGCCACTGATGTTACCAATGTCATCAACTTTGCTTTCTTCAATCCAAGCATCTTGCTTTATTCCATGGTAAAACACCTCAGTACCATAATTCCATATCACTGCTTTGTTGGAAGAGTACGGAATTGGCCCAGGGGCAGTAATTATCAGAGGAGTAACAGTCGGTTCATTCAAAATCCTAATAGGACCCTTTGAGGAGATCCTAAGAGGCTTGTTTGAAATTGTTATGATGGAGAGGTCTTCAATCTTATCGGTCAAATTTTTGGTGGACGGAGTTTTCTCAAATAGGATCTCATGACTATTCATCAGGCGTTGAACGCCTTCTCTCATCCATTTTCATCCATTAGTTTGCATGGAACAACAATCACAGTCCTTCAAACAGCCACAGAAAACCCTGACTTTCAGCAAATTCTTTTTGACAATGGTTAAGAGAGTGGTCAAGTCTTTGACGGAGGAAACAAAAATGGTGTCTTCAATTGTGTTGACACTTTTGCCATGGTTTGGCATTGGTGCCGTTATCACACTGGGAATTAGAGGTGGATCAAATTCGATCATCTTGTTGTCTATTTAGTCTTGAATTTTGCTCTTCAGTGCCCAACATTGATTGGTCTCATGCCCGGGACTATTTGAGTGATATGCACACTTGGTATTCAGATTGTATTTAGGTGAGGAGGTGTTCGGATTGGCCGGAGGATCACGCAGTGTTACTAAGTTAGCATTTAATAGGTGTTGTAAGGCTTGGGATAGTGACATGCTGTTGTACCCCAAAATTTTCCCTCCCATATTCTCCAAGAAATTGCCAAGCCAAGTCACAAAATTCCCCAAGGGTTATGCAGTTCAACTGTCTCCTATACAGTCAAAACTAGGGTTTGGGTTCTGATCAAGAAAAGGAAGTTTTCAAAGGCCCAATCAAGCCTCATATGCTTATAAAGATGGTCAAGTATCCTCATATCAAGTTTCAAGGCATTCAGCTCAAAATTGCACAGTCAAAACCCTAAATTGCACTACAGTCAACTGTAGGGGCAAAATGGTCATTTGACAGTCAAAAGTTCAAATTTTTGGTCAACATATCATTTTGAAGCCACAAACATCATTTGATCAATGCTTGATCATGATTCTCAAAATTTGGCTCAGAGATCATCAAGATGCAAAAGTTACTATATTTGGACAGCTGAAAAAGTCAACTGAAATTGACCAGGGCATAACTTTCACATGGATTATCAGAAAAATTCCATCCAAATCTCATTTTGAAGAGAAAGACATTTCCTACAACTCATCTTCATATTCCAAGTCCAAGAAATGCTCTCACAAAAAGTTATCAATTTCAACATTATAGGTCATTTTCAAAAGTCAACAAAAAGGGACTTTAAGTCAAAGGCCATAATTTGAGATTGGTAAATCAAAATGACATGGTACCAAAGGCATTGGTTAAAGGACTCAAAGACCTTTCCAAAATGTCCAAGAACATGTGGAAATCTTAAAAATTGAGCAAGTTATGCCTTGTGGAAGTTGGGAAATTTTTGGGAATTTTGAAAAGTCAACATTGATGCAAATGATCCAAAAATGCTAATGGGCCCATTTTTCTTCCATGATTCATCATTCTAAGCCTATGCACGACCACTTGGCCCAAAGGGAAGTATTTTCTCAATTTTTATTTATTTATTTGAATTTATATTAATATTAATTCATTTAAATTATTTAAATACATGAAAAATATCTAACCTAACAAAACCAATCTTTTTATGCATGATTTGGACTCAATATTTCGTGCTTGTTCAAATATGGAAAGAATTGGTGTGATTGGAGCCTAATTGACACAAAGAACACTTGAAAAGATTCAAAAAAAGATCTTACAAAATCAAATATGCAAATCATTGAATGCCATGGATTTTGTGCAATTTTGTTGACCTAATATGCTCACTATATGATCAGGAATCAAAACCTAAAGCAATTAGACTCTAAGCTGCGCCCAAAAAGCCATTGCAACATTGAAAAATTGCCATAAAAACTCAAATCTGAAAACGTTGTTGGAGGTGGTTTTAAGCCCTAATACTCATTCCAAAAGCTTGCTCGTGGACTCCTGATCATATTCCAATCAATATCAACCACAAAAGCTCCAGGAATTGGTACCTGTAACTCAAACTGTAAAGCAAAACTTTTGAAATCGCATATCATAATTCATACATCTTTTTGCATTTTTGTTTATGAATTCTTGTTCAGCATGAAGTTTCCAAGCTAACCATTGTGTTTGATTGTTTTTTTGTTGACCATACGCGATGATGCCATGAATGAGATTTAGGGTTTGCAGGTTTCAAAATTAGGGATTCTTAATACAAGCAAAATTAGACCATCCCAGTACCACCATTGCAATCAGCTCATCAAGACGAAGAAAAAGCACTAGTCGCGATCAATTTATGATCACCATAGCGCTAGTCGCTATTTTCTTGAAGCCTGCCTAAAACCACGCTTCTAAAACCGTTGCAATAGGATCTTGTTTCAAAAAAAAAGGGAATACGTGAGGAAGACGATGTGCTGGCAACCATTGGGTGGCTCATTCAAACCAGCGCGCGCTTTTGTGTTTTTTAGGGGCCACTAACCAATGTTTCTTTTCATTATTTATTTGTTATAATATAATAACATGCGCGTAGTGGCTCAGATGGTGAACGTTGATTGCATTGACCCTTGTGACCTGGGTTCAAGTCCCAGGTCTGGACAATTTCCATATTATTTTGTTGTAACAATTCCCATGCAGGCATAATCCTAAGACGCACCATACTCCATCATCATCCCACCATACACGCGTCTAGCTGCTTCAAATCAATGGCCTAGATCTGAGGAACACGTACGCAAGGGTCAATGCACTAACACACAACCTGGAAAAGTCAATGGACCAAAACGTTAATGGGCCAGCATTCCAGGCCTGTACCTCCAATTTGGGGCTCCCCCCCCCCCCCCCCCCCCTGGTTTGCTTCTTTCTTTATTTATTTTTAACTGTTATTTTATTTGCTAATTTAATTAATTATCTTTTTTACAAAAATATAAAAATATCATAAAAATCAGAAAAGACAAAAAAAATAATAAATATTTTTATTGTAATTATTTTCATGTAAATATTTAGTTTTAATTAGGATATAATTTTAATTCTTTTTAATAACAAAATTGCAAAAAAAATATAGAACTTAGGTTTAATTAATTTTGATTTTTTTTTAATTTCCCTTTTTATAATAATAATGTTTATTTTATTTATTTTCTATAATTAAATTTGCACATAAATTAACTTAGGTTTAAATTAGTTAAAACCTTAATATTTTCTTAATAACTTAAAAATAATTAGAATTAGGTTTAACATTTTATTTTAATTGTAATTAATTCTCTTTTTTCCATTAAATCTTAAGAAACATAAAAATACTAAAAAAAAATTCCTTTTTAATTTTAATTCTAATTCCTCATTAAATTTAATTTTTTGCAAAAGGGCCCAAGGCCCATTTTTAATTATTTAATTTGCGCATTTATTTTATGTCATTTATTATAATTATGTAATTCTCCCAAAGCGATGTAACGATTATACTTTTCGCACTTTTACTTTGCTTTATTTATTTTCTGTCAAATCGGGCCCGGTTTAATTTTGGCGATGTGGACCCGCGCCATTTGTAATAGTTGTAGATTTATTTTCCTCGCAAATATTAACTGTTAAATAAGCATGCAAGAATGAATGGACTTAAAATAAAATCAAGCGTAGATCACAACAAACATGACAAGACAAATAACTGAAACATGACACACAATTCGTACACACCACCCCTAGGGTACGCCTCACTGTTGCCTTTCGAAAGGTGATCGTCGAGTAGAGGACGTCTTAGTAAGTCCTCATGATCCGGGAACCTGGCATGAGGGTAGCTTCTAAGGTGTCTTCCCATTGCTCTGGTGATCACCATGTCCCTACAAACTCGAATTGACCCGAACACCTCCAACGGTGGTGCTACCTACCTCTCAATGGTGGGATGGCACTACTTTAAAGGACATTTACACAGACGAATTCCTTAGGGTAGGTAGGTTCTCAAGGATACTTGCTCTAATCTCAAAACAAACTCAAAAAGACTTTTCACACTGACACTTTTCAAAAGCTTTCAAAGCAAATTTTTCAAACACTCTGACGTACGAGTCGATCTGAAATTTTTCAAAGAAACTTTTTTTAAACCCACATTGAAAAGCAAGCAAACATTTTTGAAAACACAAGGAGCAAGTATCTAAGAGCCCATGGATAACCATGGATAGAAAGGGTGCTAACACCTTCCCTTTCTATAACCTACCTCCCGAACCGAGAGCAATCTCTTTAAGGAATTTTTCTATGCTTTTGTCCTTTCCAATTGGAGAAAATAAAAGACGGTGGCGACTCTTGCTTCCGCGACATTTCGCGAACCAGCGTTAAACAGTCAGTTCCAGATCCACCGATCACAGAACTGGCGACTCTGCTGGGGAATAAACTTTATAAAGTGAGGTGTACCTTAGGGTTAGTTCATAACTGTGTTTTCAATTGTCTTCTTTGCTTGCTTTACTATTGTGGGTTGTATCGGAGTTACATGGATCCTAACCCGGATCTGGGGATACCCTGTTTAGGTAGCATAAGCTGTGAGGGACCTGTCCGGCGTATACCGACATGGGTGAAGCAGTGGCTACGTTGGTGTGGCACCTTGGTCTGTACCGATATCCCTCGTGTTGAAACGGGGAGAATATGGGTCTTCCAAGGAGTCATTAAGCACCAACAGACCTTAGAACCTTAAATGACACAACTTGGCCATTAGAACAGTAGCAGTATGCTATGCCCATTGAGGCTAAACTCTCGTGATGGTTCTGGCCGCAAGAAAAGATTGCGATGCTGGAGTTATGACCGATTGAGGTTAGTCAATGATATTGGGATCCTCTAAGAACCCGGTTACTTTGATAGGACAGGTATGAACCAACCAACTGAAAGAGGGTAATACCTAGACCTCATGATGGCCTAAACTCTAAGGGCTTCTCTTGTGTGACTTGTGTGCCTTCGTACTTGACTACTTGCATACTTGTTATCTGACACATGAACTACTCGCAGGTTTTGTTTATAGTCCTTAATGGGGACTCATAAAAGGATTACTAAGTCTTACAGGTTTTGTTTATAGTCCTTAACTAGGACTCATGACAAGGTCTACCAAATTTCTTGCAGGTTTTGGTTTATAGTCCTTAACTGGGACTCATAACAGGGTTTACTAGATCTCTTGCAGGTTTTGTTTATAGTCCTTAATTGGGACTCATAACCAAGTATACTGAATTTCCTGCAGGGTTTGTTTATAGTCCTTAATTGGGACTCATAACATGGTTTACCTACATCACCCCATGCATAGCATGACATCATACCATTGCATGCATCCTAACCCATTTCAAGGATCTCAAGGGCTTGTGATGCAGGTCATGATGAACAATTATCCCAGCAAGGGGCAAAGAGGATTTATTTTCCTCTAGCCAAGGGCGTCAGGGGCTACGACCCACTGGATATGGTGAGCCTTTGACCCTTGAAGAAGGACTCTCAACAACATGAAGTTCCTTCAATCAAGTTACCGGTTCTCAACTCTAACAATTTCTCTGTTTATCCCGCGAGGTCCTTGAAAACATTACATGCATGTCATACATCTCATTGCATTGCAGGTGTCCCTTTGACAGGTTGCTTACCCTTCTCCGCTGTTTATTTCAGCCGATCGTCATGAATCCTGAATCATCAGCCGAGCAGACTATCAAGGACCTCCAGGCTCAGAACGCCCAGTTCCAAGAGCTGATCATGAATTTTACTCAGGGGCAACAAGACCTGAAAGCTCTGCTCTTGAAGAAGGAGAAGAAGAAGAAGAGGACTGTTCTGTTCAGCCCTAGACGCAGATCTGGGAATACACCGCAAATTGAAACTGAGAGGACAACCCCATCTGTGGGAAAAAGCAGTCATCAAGAGGAAAGGGTGCCCAGTCCAGAGGTCTCTGACAATGAAACAGATTTCGACGACGAACAGTACCCTCCGGCTAAGGACAAGTACAAACAACTGGAGGACAGGTTGAAGGCTATGGAGGTTCAACAGGTACCGGGGCTGGATTTCGGAGATCTGGGTTTGTCTACTGGTGTGATAATTCCCCACAAGTTCAAAGCCCCATCCTTCTCCAAGTATGATGGGGCGTCTTGTCCCAAGCTGCACTTAAGGTCCTATGTTCGGAAAATTCAGCCGTACTCTGCAGATAAGAATTTATGGATCCACTTCTTCCAGGAGAGTCTTTCAGGGACTCATCTCGAATGGTTCTATCAGCTGGATGGGACCAAAATTCGTAACTGGGAGGAGTTGGCTACTGCTTTCTACAAGCAGTATCAATATAATGCCGACCTTGCCCCTATGCGTACCCAACTCCAGGGTATGTCGTTAGGATCAAGTGAAGGTTTTAAAGAATATGCGCAGAAATGGAGGGATCTTGCTGGAAGGGTACAACCACCTCTGACTGATCGGGAACTTGTGGACATGTTCTTGGGGACCTTGTCTGGTCCATTTTATAACCACCTGATTGGGAATTCATCTGCTGGATTCACAGATCTTATCTTGACTGGAGAGCGAATAGAAGCTGGTATCCGGTCTGGGAAAATTCAAGAGGCTGCACCTGCTGATAAAAAGCCTCATCATGGAAAGAAAGAATCCAATGCCGTGCACGGTAAGAAGAGCCGTCATGAGGCAGGGGCAATCCAAATCTCCAATCCTGGACCTGCTCAACAAGGACAGGGGCAGCAGCGCAAGGAGAAACGACAGTATACCAAACTCAACATGTCGCTGGATCAAGCACTGCAACAAATGTTGAAGGCAGGGCTGATCACCTTAAGGGCTCCTCTTCGGAATCCGAACACTTCTGCACCCAACTATCATCCCAACGATAGGTGCGCATATCATTCAGATAGCCCGGGGCATACTACAGACAATTGCTGGCCTCTCAAGAATAAGATTCAAGATATGATCGACGCTGGAGAGATTCAGTTTGAAGTGCCAGAGACTCCGGACATAATCACTGCTCCGTTGCCCAATCATTGAAGCCTTTTGTTTATTTGAATTTTTGAGCTGTACTTTTCTTTGCTTATACAAACAATTAATGTCATAGCAAACTCTTTAATTCTATTAATGCATCGCATATGTCTGTTTTGAGGAATTAATACAATTGTTTTCATTATATTCAGATTTCTTTTCATATTTTTTCTGATGATCAACTCTTGGTTAATAATTCTGAGCCTCTTGAGGGAGGATGACGAAAACGATACCACGATCTTTACAGTATGCTTTTGAACAGACCCCGCTGATGAGGTACAGGCATTGCTTCAATTCCTAAACACTGGAGTTATAAGGAAGATAATCCCTCGTCAACCCCTCTGAGCCAAAGAAGTAGGAGTTTTATTTTCGAAAATCAAAACCCTTAATCATAACCTGGGGCAGGGTAGTCTCTCAGTTGATCCAAGTGCATAACGAATGGCACCGAAAAGATCTTTACAAAACGAACAAAGACAGTGATGGTTCAGAACAATCAAAAGGACAGGCAGTCATTATCAAAAAATTTTCATAAATGAAAAGCCCAAAAAGTCTAAACCTACAAAGGGGACTTATGAAACTGGGGCATCCCGCTGACTGTAATTCCAAAAAAGGAAACAGTTCAGGCAAAAAAGAAAGGGATAACAAAATCAAGAAAGAGGTCTCACAAACCCTCAACCAAAACAAAGATGACTGCCCATTCAAAATAAGTTATCAACATCTGAACCATTATTGGAACATCAAAGCAAAGACTCAAGCAAGGTCTAACGCACAGTCAACTGAGTTTAGGTTTGGAGAACATCACGAAGAGCGGGTGGGTACAAATACTTTGAGCCTTTATCCTTTGTTTCTTAAAACCGTGAACCAGGCCACGTTATAACCCTTAAAAGTCCTAGCTGAAGCATGGGTTAGTTCGAAAGCATACTGTCACGAAAGGTATCCTGACTCCTGAAGGCCTACGGTAAATACGGAGTTTGACATCACGTTTTACAAACATTCACTTGTTTTATGAAAAGATGCATTTTCAAAAATCTTCGAGACAGACATAAGCTTTGCGTTCTTAACATAACTTTGTTTGCATATGACTTTTTGTTTAAACAGCATAAAAATTTGCACGATGAAAGTCTAATGAACAGAAGTACCTCCAATCAAGGGGCAGACATGAGCATTGTCCATTATCTGGGGCAATCCAATCAAGATCCAGAGAATCTCTCAAAAGGCCAAAAAGCCTGGGGCAAATCTCTGCCTAAGTCATTTGGGGCACTCCAGCAACGAATCTTGCACGATCAGACACCTTCTGGCAATATGGCAACACAAGCAGCCAGGGACACCTCCCTGCATTCTAAAAGCGTGGACACAGTCGAAAGATACTACGCAAAATCAAAGACCCGCTAGGTCGACGTACCTAGGCAAAAATAAGGGCTTCCCGGCGAACCAAAAGGGTTCGGGCAAAATGAAGGGATGAAATGAGAAAAAATCTGTACACCCGGCAAGTCGAAAACCTGAAAAGGCGGCTTGGGCAAAAAGGGGCATCCCGGTGGACTGAAAACCCGAAAGGGCGGTCCAGGCAAAAGTTAGGGATTAAAGCGTACGACTATGTCCCGTCATCTTATCATCTGTCCACCAGAAGAAGGTTTGACCCTCAACAACTATCAGCACTTCACAGGTCCCCCATAGAAACAGGGGCAATAGAGGGCGGTCTAAGCAATCTGATTGTTCTATCCTCCAAGGTGTCAGGGTAGGTTCCGTGGAAGAACGTAACCAATACAGTTCAAAACCTCCCCAGAGAATCCAATCCAGTTCCCCAGGGAAGATGGAATTCATATCCCCAAGCAGTAAGCCTACCCCCAGTAGATTCTGGAAGCTTACCCTCGCAGAGCACGAACGCGTCGTCCGGCTTGATTTAAAGAGTTATTTCCTTAACAGGATATAACTGGGTTATCCTCAGCCAAAAGCCACGGAAAGAGCGTCGTCGCCGAAGTCTTCTTACCCCGGCGAAGTCTATCAACATTTCCAGCACAACAAGGGTATCCTCAACAACTATCAACCCCAGCGGAAGCAAAAGCTATTCTTCCACATCAGCCCAGGATGCGACTTCCCGGCACCCGTCAAAGATTTATTTTTCTACGACGAAAATATACATTCATAAACATCATATCCTCATACATTATAGCAGGCATATGCATCATACTACATGCATCTCATTAATTTTGAAGACATACAGTTCATGCATCATGATTTTGCATACAATTATGTTTTGCCTTTTCAGGAAAAAGATCAATACAAAAACGACTACTACCAACTATTGCAATTCCTTCTAGATATAGTTTCGGATATGATCCAGATATGGTGACGTTCTGATGCTGCTTCCAGAATTCCTTCTAGATATAGTTTCGGATATGATCCAGATATGGTGACGTTCTGATGCTGCTTCCAGATATCCTTCTAGATATAGTTTCAGATGTAAACCAGATATGGTGACGTTCTGATGCTGCTTCCAGATATCCTTCTAGATATAGTTTCAGATATGACCCAGATATGGTGACGTTCTGATGCTGCTTCCAGAATTCCTTCTCGATATAGTTTCAGATATGACCCAGATATGGTGACGTTCTGATGCTGCTTCCAGAATTCCTTCTCGATATAGTTTCAGATATGACCCAGATATGGTGACGTTCTGATGCTGCTTCCAGAATTCCTTCTCGATATAGTTTCAGATATGACCCAGATATGGTGACGTTCTGATGCTGCTTCCAGAATTCCTTCTCGATATAGTTTCAGATATGACCCAGATATGGTGACGTTCTGATGCTGCTTCCAGAATTCCTTCTCGATATAGTTTCAGATATGACCCAGATATGGTGACGTTCTGATGCTGCTTCCAGAATTCCTTCTCGATATAGTTTCAGATATGACCCAGATATGGTGACGTTCTGATGCTGCTTCCAGAATTCCTTCTCGATATAGTTTCAGATATGACCCAGATATGGTGACGTTCTGATGCTGCTTCCAGAATTCCTTCTCGATATAGTTTCAGATATGACCCAGATATGGTGACGTTCTGATGCTGCTTCCAGAATTCCTTCTCGATATAGTTTCAGATATGATCCAGATATGGTGACGTTCTGATGCTGCTTCCAGATTTCCTTCCAGATATAGTTTCAGATGTAAACCAGATATGGTGACGTTCTGATACTGCTTCCAGAAGTCCTTTTTAGATGTTTCCCTCTCCGACGATGAGTGTGAGGTGATATTCTCCTATGGTTCCCTCTCCGACGGCGTGTGAGGTAGTAATTCCTTTTTCAAGATGTTTCCCTCTCCGACGATGAGTGTGAGGTGATATTCTCCTATGGTTCCCTCTCCAACGGTGTGTGAGGTGGTAAGTCTTTTTCAGATGGTTCCCTCTCCAACGGTGTGTGAGGTGGTAAGTCCTTTTCAGATGTTTCCCTCTCCGACGATGAGTGTGAGGTGATCATTCCTTTCAGATTATAATTGCCTATGGTTCTTGTTCCGATATTGCAAAGATGGTGATTCCCGCCAAGATTTTTCTCAACGAGCGTTGTTGAGATTAAAGTCGCCCAAGGTTCTCTTACCATTCATGCTAAGGCAGTAACCATCTCTGGTTCATTCATCAGCGTTTGAAACTCCAGACTCAGCTCCTGTAACTAGTCAGGACACATCTATACCAAGCATCTAAAATCAGCTCCTGCAACGTGTCAGGTACTCATTTTTCTTTTGCAGGTAAGCAGGTTCTCGCTAAGGAATCTCTTACGCAAGCACCATCCAGATGGCATCTATAAGCCCATCATCCTATCCAGCAATCTCTAAATGGCATCTATAAGCCCATTCCCCCATCACTGTTACTATGTGAGCGCAAATTTCTGGGCACTCTAGTGTCCAATCATCTTCTACCCTCGGATTACGAAAGGCACGTCAGCCAATCTGCATCCTCAGGTCTAAGAAGATTGAACAGGGGCAACTGTTGTACCCCAAAATTTGCCCTCCCATATTCTCCAAGAAATTGCCAAGCCAAGTCACAAAATTCCCCAAGGGTTATGCAGTTCAACTGTCTCCTATACAGTCAAAACTAGGGTTTGGGTTCTGATCAAGAAAAGGAAGTTTTCAAAGGCCCAATCAAGCCTCATATGCTTATAAAGATGGTCAAGTATCCTCATATCAAGTTTCAAGGCATTCAGCTCAAAATTGCACAGTCAAAACCCTAAATTGCACTACAGTCAACTGTAGGGGCAAAATGGTCATTTGACAGTCAAAAGTTCAAATTTTTGGTCAACATATCATTTTGAAGCCACAAACATCATTTGATCAATTCTTGATCATGATTCTCAAAATTTGGCTCAGAGATCATCAAGATGCAAAAGTTACTATATTTGGACAGTTGAAAAAGTCAACTGAAATTGACCAGGGCATAACTTTCACATGGATTATCAGAAAAATTCCATCCAAATCTCATTTTGAAGAGAAAGACATTTCCTACAACTCATCTTCATATTCCAAGTCCAAGAAATGCTCTCAAAAACAGTTATCAATTTCAACATTATAGGTCATTTTCAAAAGTCAACAAAAAGGGACTTTAAGTCAAAGGCCATAATTTGAGATTGGTAAATCAAAATGACATGGGACCAAAGGCATTGGTTAAAGGACTCAAATACCTTTCCAAAATGTCCAAGAACATGTGGAAAGCTTAAAAATTGAGCAAGTTATGACTTGTGGAAGTTGGGAAAGTTTTGGGAATTTTGAAAAGTCAACATTGATGCAAATGATCCAAAAATGCTAATGGGCCCATTTTTCTTCCATGATTCATCATTCTAAGCCTATGCACGACCACTTGGCCCAAAGGGAAGTATTTTCTCAATTTTTATTTATTTATTTGAATTTATATTAATATTAATTCATTTAAATTATTTAAATACATGAAAAATATCTAACCTAACAAAACCAATCTTTTTATGCATGATTTGGACTCAATATTTCGTGCTTGTTCAAATATGGAAAGAATTGGTGTGATTGGAGCCTAATTGACACAAAGAACACTTGAAAAGATTCAAAAAAAGATCTTACAAAATCAAATATGCAAATCATTGAATGCCATGGATTTTGTGCAATTTTGTTGACCTAATATGCTCACTATATGATCAGGAATCAAAACCTAAAGCAATTAGACTCTAAGCTGCGCCCAAAAAGCCATTGCAACATTGAAAAATTGCCATAAAAACTCAAATCTGAAAACGTTGTTGGAGGTGGTTTTAAGCCCTAATACTCATTCCAAAAGCTTGCTCGTGGACTCCTGATCATATTCCAATCAATATCAACCACAAAAGCTCCAGGAATTGGTACCTGTAACTCAAACTGTAAAGCAAAACTTTTGAAATCGCATATCATAATTCATACATCTTTTTGCATTTTTGTTTATGAATTCTTGTTCAGCATGAAGTTTCCAAGCTAACCATTGTGTTTGATTGTTTTTTTGTTGACCATACGCGATGATGCCATGAATGAGATTTAGGGTTTGCAGGTTTCAAAATTAGGGATTCTTAATACAAGCAAAATTAGACCATCCCAGTACCACCATTGCAATCAGCTCATCAAGACGAAGAAAAAGCACTAGTCGCGATCAATTTATGATCACCATAGCGCTAGTCGCTATTTTCTTGAAGCCTGCCTAAAACCACGCTTCTAAAACTGTTGCAATAGGATCTTGTTTCAAAAAAAAAGGGAATACGTGAGGAAGACGATGTGCTGGCAACCATTGGGTGGCTCATTCAAACCAGCGCGCGCTTTTGTGTTTTTTAGGGGCCACTAACCAATGTTTCTTTTCATTATTTATTTGTTATAATATAATAACATGCGCGTAGTGGCTCAGATGGTGAACGTTGATTGCATTGACCCTTGTGACCTGGGTTCAAGTCCCAGGTCTGGACAATTTCCATATTATTTTGTTGTAACAATTCCCATGCAGGCATAATCCTAAGACGCACCATACTCCATCATCATCCCACCATACACGCGTCTAGCTGCTTCAAATCAATGGCCTAGATCTGAGGAACACGTACGCAAGGGTCAATGCACTAACACACAACCTGGAAAAGTCAATGGACCAAAACGTTAATGGGCCAGCATTCCAGGCCTGTACCTCCAATTTGGGGCTACCCCCCCTGGTTTGCTTCTTTCTTTATTTATTTTTAACTGTTATTTTATTTGCTAATTTAATTAATTATCTTTTTTACAAAAATATAAAAATATCATAAAAATCAGAAAAGACAAAAAAAATAATAAATATTTTTATTGTAATTATTTTCATGTAAATATTTAGTTTTAATTAGGATATAATTTTAATTCTTTTTAATAACAAAATTGCAAAAAAAATATAGAACTTAGGTTTAATTAATTTTGATTTTTTTTTAATTTCCCTTTTTATAATAATAATGTTTATTTTATTTATTTTCTATAATTAAATTTGCACATAAATTAACTTAGGTTTAAATTAGTTAAAACCTTAATATTTTCTTAATAACTTAAAAATAATTAGAATTAGGTTTAACATTTTATTTTAATTGTAATTAATTCTCTTTTTTCCATTAAATCTTAAGAAACATAAAAATACTAAAAAAAATTTCCTTTTTAATTTTAATTCTAATTCCTCATTAAATTTAATTTTTTGCAAAAGGGCCCAAGGCCCATTTTTAATTATTTAATTTGCGCATTTATTTTATGTCATTTATTATAATTATGTAATTCTCCCAAAGCGATGTAACGATTATACTTTTCGCACTTTTACTTTGCTTTATTTATTTTCTGTCAAATCGGGCCCGGTTTAATTTTGGCGATGTGGACCCGCGCCATTTGTAATAGTTGTAGATTTATTTTCCTCGCAAATATTAACTGTTAAATAAGCATGCAAGAATGAATGGACTTAAAATAAAATCAAGCGTAGATCACAACAAACATGACAAGACAAATAACTGAAACATGACACACAATTCGTACACACCACCCCTAGGGTACGCCTCACTGTTGCCTTTCGAAAGGTGATCGTCGAGTAGAGGACGTCTTAGTAAGTCCTCATGATCCGGGAACCTGGCATGAGGGTAGCTTCTAAGGTGTCTTCCCATTGTTCTGGTGATCACCATGTCCCTACAAACTCGAATTGACCCGAACACCTCCAACGGTGGTGCTACCTACCTCTCAATGGTGGGATGGCACTACTTTAAAGGACATTTACACAGACGAATTCCTTAGGGTAGGTAGGTTCTCAAGGATACTTGCTCTAATCTCAAAACAAACTCAAAAAGACTTTTCACACTGACACTTTTCAAAAGCTTTCAAAGCAAATTTTTCAAACACTCTGACGTACGAGTCGATCTGAAATTTTTCAAAGAAACTTTTTTTAAACCCACATTGAAAAGCAAGCAAACATTTTTGAAAACACAAGGAGCAAGTATCTAAGAGCCCATGGATAACCATGGATAGAAAGGGTGCTAACACCTTCCCTTTCTATAACCTACCTCCCGAACCGAGAGCAATCTCTTTAAGGAATTTTTCTGTGCTTTTGTCCTTTCCAATTGGAGAAAATAAAAGACAGTGGCGACTCTTGCTTCCGCGACATTTCGTGAACTAGCGTTAAACAGTCAGTTCCAGATCCACCGATCACACATGCCTATCCTTGTGAATTGTCTTCGTGGAGTTTCAAATCGCTGATGATTAGAAGATTGTTTTTGAACAGGAGCAGGGTTGGAAATTAGAATAACATTAGCGGACATACAATTATCCTTCTTGGTACGGGCCCTTGCCTCATATACAACATTAGTTTCTTTTTTCCTTATGAAGGATTTCTTTACGGGATTAGAGGTAGAAGTAGACGCCATAGGTATTTTCCCACTTTTGATACCACTTTTAACCCTTTCACCGGTCAGGATCAACTCAGTGAAATCGGACGAAGAACACCCAACCAATAAGTTGAAAAATGGACCAGATAATGTACCCATAAACATATCAATGTGTTCTGTATCTGTTAACGGTGGTTGAACCCTACTGGCGAGATCCCTCCACTTTTGGGCGTACTCTTTGAACCCTTCGTTTTTACCCATCGTCGTGTCTTGCAGTTGAAATCTTGTCGGCGCTAGGTCGGCATTGTACTGGTAATGGTGATAGAAAGCAGTGGCCAAGTATTCCCATGTATGGCTACGAGAACCCTCTAATTGGTAAAACCACTCTAGTTGAGTCCCAGCCAAGCTTTCTTGAAAGAAGTGGACCCAAAGTTTCTTGTCGGCGGTGTGCGGTTGTATTTTGCGCACATATGACTTCAGATGAAGCTTTGGGCAGGAAACCCCATCATATTTAATGAAGACTGGTATCTTGAATTTATGGGGAATAACAACCCCAAATAGTAAACCTAAATCATCAAAATCCAAACCAGGAATGGCTTGAATCTCAATGACCTTCCATCTATCCTTTAGCTGCTTATACTTATCATCACCAGGAGGATACTGCTCGTCGAAAAAGTCTTCATCATCGGACACTCGATCATTAATACACCCAGCCTGGGTACTCTCCGCTTCTCCAATTTGATTTTCATCTTCCTTCGACGAATCTTCAACTATTGGCATTTGGCGGATCGACTCTATGAATCTTCTACCCATGTTGACTAGGGCTTTCCTATTTGGTTTCTTTTTGGATTCCAACAACATCATCAACTCTTGTTGC
Source organism: Vicia faba (assembly GCA_948472305.1). Taxonomy (NCBI): domain Eukaryota; kingdom Viridiplantae; phylum Streptophyta; class Magnoliopsida; order Fabales; family Fabaceae; genus Vicia; species Vicia faba. The sequence continues at coordinate 1,245,935,985 of OX451741.1, forward strand.
CCCTTGACAGGGTCAGCAGAGTCTCTTGAAACTGGGAGTTTTGTGCTTGTAGGTCTTTCACTATTTTCTCGATATCCATCTTGCTGAAATAAACAGCAGAAAGATAAGGAAACCTGTCGTGGAAAAACATGTTATGTTATGATGCATGAGAAATGTGCATGCAAATGATTTCAAGGATATATGAAATTTAAATTTGTCTAGGCAAAGAATGAACAAACTTCAAATTACATTAGTCAGTTCAAAATGGTTACAACGTGCCTCTTGGGCTTACAAGATAAATTTCTAAGACAAAAAGGTCGAACACATCCTCTTTGGTGCAAGGTAGGTGTTCAAGCTTTGTTCTTCATGAAGTTTCTTTGTAAGTTTCAAAACCCTTTTCTCGCTTGCGTAGAATTGAGCCTCGAAGGTGTTTGGCTCTTCCTTTAGTTGAATCCAACCCTCTTGTAAGTCTTCAAGAGAAGTAGGAATTTTGGGATAGAGGACAGTGTACGGGACTTCTTCTTCAGCCACAGGCTCCACAATAACAGGTAGGATGGAGGGATAAGGCATTACGAGCTTTTGAGCACGAGCTCGTACCCACCCAAGGTAAGGCTCAAGGGGAATAGAATTCTTGCATCCCAGCTTCTTACTATCCACTTTGTTTACCATCCTCCAAGCTCGCACAAACCTCTGATGGTAGCCTTGATCGTTGCTCTCGTAGTCGAACACCACTCCTTGGATGAGCACATCATGCAGACCATCTCTTCGGGCATACCCAAATTGTCGCAAAGCTAAGCAAGGGTTGTAAGTGATACCTCCCCTAATTCCAAGCAAAGGGACATTAGGGAATTCCCCATAATGGTCGATGATAGTAATGTTCTCCAAGGACCGAGAACACTAGTGAATATCTGAATGTTTGAGTGACAATAACCTATGGGACCACCTCAAACTAGTAAATATCTGAATGTTTGAGTGACATCAACCTATGTTTGAGAACACTAGCCAATAGAGGAGTGCAACACATGAGGGTCCTTCTTTTCCTCATGGTGCGAGAGTGGAGAGAATGTAGGATATCCCCCAATAAAGTAGGCATCGGATTGCGATACATGAAGATTTTGAAAACACTTACATTTATAAGTTGGTCAGATTTCTTCAAAGGCTTGTAAATCCAGAGTGTTCCAACAATCTTGAGCTTTCTCCAATAGGAACTTGGCTAGGAACCCTTTGATACCACTTATTGTTTCCCAATTAGTCGTGACGTCGGATTGTTGCAAGTGTAGTGCTCGGGCAATCTCTTCAGGACTCGGGTCTCTTTCATTACCATTTAAAGGTAGTTGATTAAGAATAGGAATACTCATGAGTTGAGAGAATTATTCCATAGTAGATACAAGCTGGTAATCGAGAAAAGTAAAGCAATGGTGCAAAGGGTCGAAGAACTGGAAAAGCACCTTCATCATTTCTTCATCAATGCTCGAGGTAACCAAGTTTAGGAGTCCACCATGTATTTCAGTGAATGAGGAACTCTCAGGAACCCTCAATGTTAACTCTTTTAGTTGAGAAGGAATTCTTACGAGATTGACTTGGATAGTATTCCTGCGGATGGAAGCCATGTCCTACAAAACAGAACAAAGATAAATCCCAATAATCCTTGAAATGGTTAGTGTAAAAATGCAATGGTATGATGTTATAATGTTATGTACAAGCAAGCATATACACGCAAAGCAAACAAATCCTTAGGTTTAGGCTTGCATGGAGTTTATGTGTAAGTACCCTCTTGAAGTTTAGTTGGCTTAACACGTCCTAGTAATAGTAACTGGGTTCTAGGGGATCTCAATATCACTGATCTTTTTTCATCGGGAATTGTTTCAGCGCAAGCCTCTTTAATGGCGACCAAAATATCCCGAAAGTCCGATCTCAACGAGCGTTGTATCGAGTATCAACCAACTTTGGACTGCACCAAAGCCGGCTACCTCACTACTTCCTAATGGCCAAGTTGGTCAAGTAAAGGTTCTAAAGTCAGTTAGTGCTTCATGACATCACACAGTGCCCCCGTATTCTCCTTGAATACTCAAGGGCTACCAGTACCTACAAATGTGTCACACTAACATAGCTATTGCTTAGACCATGTCGATATACCCGCACAGTTTCCACAACTTATTGCTACTTACCTAAAAAGGTTTCCGAGTCCGGGTAGAGGATCAAAACAAGCCCAAACAAGGAACCAAAATGTAAAGCAAATAAGTCAAACAAAGAAAATAAAAAAAAGGTGATCTAGCCCTAAGGTAACCCCACAATTAATTCAATATTCCCCAGAAGAGTCGCCAATTCTGTAATACGGTGGTAGAACTGACTTGGGATGTTTTGCGTTTGATCGCAATTGTTGCGAATAGCAAGAGTCGCCACCGACTTTTCTTTTATCCAATGAAAGAAAAGGTGAAAAGAACAGGAAAGACCTTTGAGATTGTTTTCTTGAGTTCGGGGGGTAGATTATGAAAAGGGAAGGTGTTAGCACCCTTTTCATCCATAGTTATATATGGGCTCTTAGTTGCTTGCTAGATCATTTGCTTTTGTTTGAAAGTGTACATTATGGTGGGTTTTGAAAGTATTTTTGAAAATCTCCTTCGTTTAGGCAAACTTTGTAATGATTCTCATTTTTATAAGAATGTATACAAAGTGTTGGAGTTTTGAAAATATTTCATGGAAAGTGTAGGTGCATTTGAAAAGATGTTTGTATTTGAAGATGAGCAAGCAACTAAGAACGTTCCTACCTTACTCAAAAATCTTTTGTTCTTCTTTTCCTTTAGATGTTGCTTTCTTACCATTAATTGATAAGAAGCTTTATATTTGGATGTAAAGGGACAGACGTGGGTCATCGTATAGTCATGATAGAAATGTTATGAGGTATCTTAGCATTTCTCTTTAGGGGACTAAGATCATTTGTAAGGAAACATTTAAAGCATCATCGAGGGACTATGATCTTGTATTTTTTGATTGTTTTTACTAAGATATCTCACATGCATAACATGACCATGTTTCATAAGGCAACAAGTAGAGTTAACCCTAGGGGTGCATGTGTGAATAGTGTTTGTATTTCATGCTTGGTTTATCTTGGATTAGTGTTTGCTAAGATTGATTTTATCTTCCCATGCAAATCCTAATTACTAGAATTTATATGAAAGCGATAAAGTTTGAAAATGTAAATATCCTACGCTATTACAATCAATTGGGGATGGGGTGTGCAAATTTATAAATGGGGATTGCAAGAAATTAAAGTCCTAATTATCTATTACAACCATATTGAAATGATGTACAAGAAATGTAAAATAGATTTATTTTGTTTTGGTTAAGAGAAGAAATAAATTTGCTTAAGAAAATATTTTTTAGTCTTTTTGTTTTAAAGGAAATAAAATAAAGCATGTGAATATAGAGTATTTTTTGGTGTTTTTGATTAATGAAAATAAAAGTGATGACAAAAATAATAAGAGGAAAAAGAATCAGAGTCAGCGCATTGCTGAAAGGATAGAAGTAAGGAGCAGAAGTTCTGACTCTGGTGCGCTGCAAATCAGAAAGAAAATGTTAGCAGCAATGGGAAAGGCCAGAAGTTCTGGATCCGGGCGCACTAAAGTTATGTGGTTGCTGGGAACAAAGGAAATCCTAGAAGTTCTGATACAATTGGGAACCTAGAAGTTCTAGCGTTATTGAAAGGTCATAAGTTTTGGTTGCTAAGGGAGCCTGGAAGTTCTAGTGCAGTTGGAAACCTAGAAGTTCTAGTGTTACTGGCAAGCTAGAAGTTTTGGTGATGGGTCCATGAGGTGTCAATGCTGTTGGATGGGAATATCTAGAAGTTCTGGTCCAGGATTAATGTTTGACAAATAATGGGGAAAAACGTCAATAAATAAACATAAAAAGGTGTTTCTGGGACTAGAACTCAAGACCCTTAACACTAATGTCTTATGCGCTCACTCACTACCACTGGGGTGGCTATACATCCGATATTAGAAACAAAAACATAAAAATATATTACAAGGTAAGTTCTGATGGTGAACCTCATCTTCTTCTCCACACCAGCCAGAGCATCTGCAACTTAGTTATTTCTCCACAAAAATGAAAAATGCAAACATAACAGTTATGGAAGATTTCATCATGGTTTCAGAAATATAAAGCATCAAAATTGTAAATCAGAAGCAAACATAAATTTGGCTAATCCTAAATCTGAAACCTAATTTCCTCAAGAAGTTCTGATATGAAATTCTCTATGCTTAGGCAAAATACATGAAATTCATAAATATGTACAGAATCAGAGTCATGATGTCTACATTGTATCTTTGGAAATGCAAACCTAACAATGCCTAAGCAATGAGATAAAAGTCAGAAGAAACTAACATTGCAGCTGGAAATTGTTCTGGGAATTAGAGCCTGGTTCAAGTTGCTGTGATGTTCTGATCAACTTTCTCAAGTTCTCAAAAAGATGAAGCAACTCTTAGCTTGAGTTATGAATGATTGGAAAGTTATGGTGCAGTAAAGGTGCAAAATTCTGGTTTCTTGAAACGGAAAACTGGTGAATGCTGTTTTACAGTTTGAAAACAGAGGTTGGGAAAGCTACTATGTGTATTCTAGAAACTCTATGGATGATTTGATTCAGAAACACACAAGAAAAATTAGAGTTTGAATGCAGAAATCATAAAACTAGCAGGCTTTGTGTTTATGCTTGCAGTTTCGATTTCTTGGGAAATTTCAGCAAGGTTTCAAGGCTTTTTCTTAAATCTCCCCCCTTTAAGAGTTGCAAATGAAGTTCAATTTATAGGAAAAGGATTTAGAAGCTTGGAGAAGTCAAGAGTACAACCATCATGTGTTATTGTGCTGACTTGTTCTTGAAGCAAGTATGGTTCAAGGCAAAATAGAGTGGTTAGCAGCTTTTAGTTGTGCCTAATCTCATTTTGTAGGCATGATTTGTGGAGAAGTACATTCATAAGCAAAAGTAAGGCATGGGCCCAACATAAACTTTGTACAAAAGTTTACTTTCCAAGGATAACAATGGTACTATCAGGCCATACGTAGGAAGATCATTTGGATAAAGACTCAAAAGTGGTGTGAGCATTAAATGATGATGAGATTTATCAAACCAGAAATCCTACAACATGAGATTATGAATTATAGCTTGAAACCAGATTAGAAGTTCAGCACAAACGTAACTTAAATTAAGAAGAAATGTCCAACTTCTGATCTTTCAATCTCCTTGCTCCAGCATGATCTGAAGGAGTTCTCAGACTTTTCAGAAAGCTTGTAGCGTGTTTTGTAACCCCTTTTTGAATTACTTTTGCAAACTCTGATCGTACCTACGTGAGAATTGGCTCAGAAGTACTAACCAAATTCTGACTTGAAAATGCTCAGAATTTACTAAGTGCCTTAGTTTCATGGGCGTGTCTTCGGGAATTTATAACTTGAAAACCCAACATTTTTATGAGAAGTTCTATTCTGCAATGTTTTAGATCTCGTTGAGATCTACGACTCTTGTGTCAGAAGTACCTCCTGAATCAGCTTGCATTATGATGAAAATTTGGCCAGAAGTTCTGAACTTATCATACTTCTTAACACTTAGAAAAATTTCTAAGTATTTAGAATTTTGACTTTTCCAAAGTAATTTTGACTTTTGATTTTCTTGACGAAACAAACTTCATATTCTAACATGTCTTGATGAAATACGATTCTTGAAACTTGATTTTGATCCAAAAGTCAAAGTTTGACTCTTCAGTGTGCATTTTGACCATTTTGCCCTTGTGCCAATTCCAAATTTGAATTGATGTATCAGTGCTGCAAACTTGAGTCATGGGAGATCCTGTGAGAAAATCTTGATAAATGAGAGGGCAAATTTTGGGGTGCAACACAATAATTCATGAAACTAATAAAACGAGCGTGCGAAGGTGGAAAAGGGAAAAACATCTAAAACCCTAAAAAATTCTAAGTAAGAAAAATGTTTTTGGTGTTTCTTATTTAGAAAAAAAATAATTTAATTATGAAACCTAATTCTAATTAATTTTAAGTTAATGAAATATGAACAAAGTGATTTAGTTAATTAATTTTATTTGTGAAAATTAAATTAATTAATAAAAAAAACTAAATCTAATCCTTTTTTGATCTTATGATTTTTTGATTTTTAATAAAAAAAAGAAATTAATTGAAATAAAAAGAAAAAAAATAATTAAAGCAAAACAAAAATAAAATGGGCCACGCTGTAAAGAAATTTGGGGGGTGCGTTTCAAAAAATCCCAGGCCCATTAGCAAGAGGGCCCAGGTGCCTGGAAGATCCTGTGGAGACTTCTTCTTCGGGTGCACCATGGAGCTGTATGTATTGAGGCGTGGGATCTGGAATTCTTGAGATTGGATGGCTCAGATGTTATATACACCATACGTGCACTGGGCTTCGCTTGTACCTGATCTGAAATGAGAAATATGAAAAAAAATAAAACGCCTTGCGCCTAGATCGAACCCAGGTCCTACCGAACAAGTGTCTTATGTACATGTGTGTTGCCACTGGGGTGGCATGATTCTCTGGTAGTATAACGCAGACAAATGAATATAATATAAAATCAATTATATTTTCCATTTTAAAACGCGTGCGCCTAGATGGACTTGAATGGACCAATTAGGTGATGCATCTAGGCTAACAGAGTCAGCACGCCGAAGTCAACCTTCTGATTGTCTTCTCCAGCTAAACCAAAATGCAAACCTGCAAAAATGGATCAAATAATAAAAACAAAATATCCAGGTCCACTAGTTTGGACCTTGCGAATATGATGGTGAGGTCCATTTGGTCTAAAAGTGGCTGGATTGAGAGATTCAAAGCTCTTTTGAGATCCCTCCCTAATAATGGCACAATCTCATCCCTCCATCTAAACTTACATGTAGCATGTTAGAAAGCTTCATACAATGCATATGAATGAGACAAGCATGTTTACAAGGATTTAAATTATGTAAACTTTGAGAAAATGAAACCTACCAATCTTACCAATCGGAGTTGATGTAAAGGAAGCTTCTGAGGTTGATTCACAAAGGGTAGCGATTGGTACTGGCTCCTGGTAAGTCCAGGAAGACGATGAATGGCTTAGATTGGCTTGAGAAATGATGAGGAATGATATTGATACTAACCCAATTCTTTTGAAATTTTGGAAAATTTTGGAGAGCTTTGTTATGTAGTGTTTTCGTCCCTTTGCTTCTGATTTTGTTTCATTATATAGAGGGAGTAAGAGAGCCAACAAGTATAGAAATAAATAAACTCATAAAGCCATGGCTTAACCTAGAATAAACATATTGAAAACTTGCCAAACTTGATGTATTCTTCCCTTTTTGTACTTGCACGAATCTTGACATGTTGCTTTCTTGTATTTGGGCCACAATGCTGACCAAAAGCCAGGCTCATGCGCACTAACCCATAGTTTTATAATTTTATTCAATTTATTTTGAATTTATTGAAATAAAAACAAAACAAAATAATAATAAGGTATAGGGAAAAGTATGATTGAATTTAGGAGTCTCTTCTAAAGTCATGAGCATGTATGAAGCTTAAAAGTTAGGCCATAGGTTCAAAATCTCAAATTTGCTCATTTTGTATTTTATGAATTTCCTAAAACTTTCCCAACTTGTGAAATTAATAACTTGATCAATTTTCATCTTCTGAAGGTGATCTTTGACTTTTTGAAAATCTCAATATGTCCTCTAGACTTTCTCTTTTAATCATTTTTGAATTTGAAGACATTATCTTGATGTAAATTGCCTTAACAAAAAGTTCCTTTTGTTGACTTTTGAAAATGACCTATAATGCATTAACTCATATCTTTCAAATGATGTATTTTTTGGACATGAGCATAGAATCAAAGTTGTAGAGAATTGAATTTTCTTCAAAATGGGATTTGGTTGGGGAAAAGTTGATGAAGCATGTGAAAGTTATGCTTGGTCAAAGTTCACTTGACTTCTCCTAATGAAACTCTAATTTGACAATTCTTGACTTTTGATGATTTGAGGGATTTCCTTGAGGAATCATGATCAACCATTGATCAAATGATGAATATCACTTTAAAATGTTGATGTTGACAAAAAATCTTGAAGTTTGACTGTAAATTGACCATAGTTGACTTTTTGACTAATACAGTTGATTTTCAATCATCTGAGCCATTTACTGAGCAAACTTGTGATGCAAGACTAGAAATTTGACATGAACATTGTTGAATACCTATGATGAACCATGGAAACCACATGAGACCTTTTCCACTCAATATTTCTTGAGAAACTCAAAACCCTAGTTGTAGGCCTTTGGCTTAGGAGGAGCATTTGACTGGTCACCCCTTGAGATTCTTGAGTATTTGAGGAGCCTTGAAAGAATGCTTTGAAGAAAAATGGGAGGGTAAATTTTGGGGTACAACAAAAGGGAAACCTCCATTCTCCATCTTTTGAGGTCCTTGAAGCTCTGGTACTAGTTTGTTGGAAATAAGGCCTTTTATGTTTAGCAAAAGTGTGTGGGAATATTAGAGGCTAGAATAGAAACTTGATAAGTAGGAGAATTATTTATGGAGGAGAGAATTTTGTATTTTTTTTGATACAAATGTGTGGGATTACTTCTCTATTTATACCACTCTAAGGAGAACTCTAGACACACTAATTCTAGAGAGTTATCAACTCTAGAGATCCAATAAGTATTCTAAAAAATATTACAACCATAAGAAATATCTAGACACTCCAAAAACTACAAGAATTCTCTAGAAACATTACTCAAAATTACTTAAGCCTAAAATAACTAAGCCCAAAAAACCAAATAACAAAGTTAGGCCCAAATCAACACTTTTGCAGGTTATATGTCAAAAATTAGAAGTTTTCTTGTAGTGTTCCACTAACCCCAATGTTGATGCTAACTCCTGCGTTGATATTTTTTTGTTTGACCAACTATAGCGGTAAAAATTTGAGACTAAGCCATTAATTGACTTAAGTCACAAAGTGAAAATATCCACCACACTTTATTTTATCCAAAGGAAATGAGAAAAGAATGAACAAAACCCAAATGAGAAAGAGATCAAGGTAAGGGGGTTGGTTATGCAAAGGGAAAGTATTAACACCCTAAAAATCTACGGTACTCCACATGAACCTCTTTGAAAATATGTGTATTTTGGCTATAAAGAAATATTTATAAAAATGAGATTAGGGAGATGAGAAAAAGAAATATTTTTTACAATTTTTAATTTGATAAATATTCCAATGAGATCTAGGCCTACATACCAACAATGTGCAATTTTGATATCAAAACCCATGTAGTTCGGGTAAAAAAGACCAAAATTGGTTTATTATGATTTATTTTAATGTAAAAGACATTTTGTCTAATCTGAGTGGAAAACCAATAAACTATGACAATCATGGTAAAAAGAGAACTTGCTTCAACTTAAATATGGAGAAACTTATAGCATGGACCAACTCAGCAGTGCAAGTCTCATCATACAAGTGGAAAGTTACTTCAATATTACCATGTTTGTTAAAGTGGTGAGGTTTGCAAATACTCAAAGAAATATTCGTATCTTAAAATTTTTGAAAAGGTTAAAAGAAAAAGTGCACTAAGGCATAAAAAGTTTGAATGAGGTTAATGACTTTTAGTCTTTCAAAAAGATGTTAAAGCATGATTAAATTTATTAAGGTTTGATTAAGAAAAAGGTTTTGAAAATGCATGGACCTAAGCCCAAGTTTATTATGAAAGCGGTTCAAGTTTAAAAGTAAGAAATGTTTTGAAAAGGAGGGAGAAGATTTTGAAATTAAAGAAGATGTGAGAAGATGAAGAGACTATTATATGTACACAAAGTAAAAGCTAAGGTAAGGAAAGGTATAACAAAACAAGAAGCCAACACTTGACATAGAGAGGTCAATATAGAATTCCCATTCTTTGGATTAAATCCACAACATAGAATAGACCAAGAGCATACCAATCATCCATGTGAAAATAAATTACAAACAAAGAAGTATCAAAGAAACCCAAGGTATGAAAATCTAAACAAGGTCTTTAATATTGAGCAATGTGCCATATAGATCACTTAAGACCAACATAACAACACCTGCACACAGAAGATTTCCCAATACACATGCGATATAACAATAAGACACCACAAGGTCCAAAGGTCTCAAGGTCTCCAAGTAACAAGGATTCTAATCCTAAGTCCAAGAGGTGCACAACTCCAATATGCCAATATTAGTAACCAATAGTCCACAAAGAGCCTTAAGTCTTTTAATGTTCAAGTTGGTTATTAAGTGTATTAAAAATAAAAAGAAAGCTCAAGTGAGCAAAGATAAAAGAACTCAAAGTAAATTGTCAAGTAAGCAAAGATAAAATGATGTAAAATAAATGCTCAAGTGAGCAAAGAAAATAAAATAGCATGAGATGTAAATGCTAAAAATAAGGGTGCATAAAAGTAAAGGCAATAAAAAATAAAAAGCATAAAGATAAAAGGCATAAAGTAAAGTTAATTTTAGTGGTTAGTAAGTTAATTGTCAATAGTCACAAAGTATGATCAATGATGATTGAATGATGATATTGGACCAAAGAATAATAAAAACTCATTAGAGGATTGATAGAATCAAAGCCTCCTAACAACAAGCTTCATAGGTATAGATACAAAGATAATCAATAAACCATACTTGGACTTTCAAATATAAAGTTTGAGCCACAATTGATCATTTTCTGATTCGGGACAAATTTAGTGCTATGTTAAGCAGCCGTAAGTGGAATTATATAGAATTTGCACCTATCTGAGGTCGATCAATAGAAATGTATGTACCATACATGTTAGAGACATGGTAGAAACCATTCTCCTAAAACATGTAGCACAAATAAAAACAAAAGGTAATCAATACCTAAGTCATGAAAGATAATTATTCAACTATCCATAAGCTTAGGTGAACTTAAAGTTCAAATGTCTTATCCAAATTGATCAAACGTAGAATAAAAGAAAGGTGATGGAGGAGACGAGTTCCATAATAAATGGTCAATGATGATTGAAGATTGAGCTTAAGTCAAAGTTGATCAAGACTTGTTAGAGGATTGATAAAATCAAAGCCTCCTAACAGCATGCTTCAAAGTTTTTGAGCCATATCCCAATAATCAATCATCCTTGGATATTCAAACATAAATTTTGGGCCACTAATGATCATTTAAAGGAAAAAGGAAATAGATGAGATATAATGTCAAGGTAGAACCAATGCCTCAGATGAAACCAAAAGGGGATTCAACTATCCTTAACATCATTCATCCATTTTGGCGGATTTGGTGTTTCAACCTATCAACACCCAAGAACCAATGAGGTTGAGGAAATGGACCCAAAGTATGATCAAGTATCCATAAGTCAGAATCAATCACAAAAAAGGAAATAAAAATGTAAATAAACAATTAAAAACAATTTAAAAATGTTTAATTAAATGTAATTAATTGATGAAATACACAAAGAGTATCAAAACACCAAATTATAACTTCAAAAAATTACCAGAGGTCAAACATGAGTCAACAAATGTCAACAAATGCAAAAAATTAATCAAAATAAACCAAAAATCAAAAAACCAGAAATAAAAGTCAAAAGAGGTCACCAATAGTTGTCAAACCAATTAAAATAAAGCAAACAATTAAAAAATAATAAATAAAAAACATCAAAATAAAAATATGAAAAAATATTCACAAAGTCAGAAATAATTCAAGGTATTTTTGTGTAATTTTTCATAAATTTTGTATAAAAAGTAAAGGAGTTATGAATCTTTGAAATTAAAATCAATTTAAAAACAAATTTGTAAAATAAAGTAAATCAGAAATAACATGGAGCGTTAGATCTGGTTCATTAAAACACGATGGCACATCAAACGGACCAGAGGTGATGATGTATGGTGAGCATGAGTCAATGCGCACACATCAGAGTCACAAAAGTCACACCAATAAAAACATTTCAAATGGAACTCTATCATTGGTTGAGGATGCCACATTGGTCATCTTCAACCTCCAGACGCCTGCAACTAGGGCAAGATCAAGATTCTTGAATCTATAAATTTAGACGCTCATAGTGGTATCATCTGATGCGTCTCTTCAAGACGATCTCAGCCATATCCTAGAGCCAAATTTATATAAACCACAACTTAGTTGTTTTGGAAATTAGCAAAGATAAAATATAAAATGAGTTTTGGAATTACAAGTTCAAATTACCATGAAAATTCAAACCAGAAGAAGTATAAGCTTCAGAGAAGAAGAGACTACATCCTAACAATTTATTTGAGACAATTTGGTTGAGTAATCTACCTGAATGAAGTTCACTTCAAATGCCTCTGAAACTGAACTTCTATAGCTTGATTATATGCTCGAATGGCTTGGTTTTTGTTGGGAAAAGTTTGTATGATGATCAAGAATGAAGAATCATAAGAGAGTTATGAGAAAGAAGGCTTAAAATGTTTAAATGGATTTTCGAATTTCAAGCTTTGAGTGTGACTTTGGAAGGGTGATTTTGGCTATCCAAGCTTGAAGAAATAAAAGTAATATGTTGATCTATTTATTGTAGAGTGAATGGTTATGAGAGTTTGAAGAATTTGTGAGAAAATCATGCAAACCAAACTAACCCGATGATTGCAAAAAGTGTGACTCCATGTGCATCAAAAATCACTCTAATGCTGCATTTTAATGCTTAAACCGGTCCAAGCAAGTTTGTTAATCATTCTTAAGTGGAAAATGCACATCAATTTTATCATTTTAATTATTATTAATCATTAATCAATTTGCAATCTGACTTGGTGAGAAGCTTCAATTTCAAGGTTCCATCTTTAAATCCATGGGGAAACTTGCTCATGAGGCTTTATGATCTCATTCTTGTTGCATTTTAAAGACCTCATCACAATCTTTACAGTGTGCCAAGAAAGTATTCATTTGGACATTTGAGCTAAAATTTGTGTCATTTTGAAATCAGAAAAAATCAACCGTTTCTTGACACTTAGAAAAATTCTAAATATGGAGCTTCAAGATAATCTATAATGTTTTGCCAAATTACATGAGCTTCCACTCAAAATTAGCTCTTGATCATTGAAGATGAAATGAAATAGACTCTTTAAATGGAATTATGGAATAAAAATCACTCAAAAATCATAATAAATGATGGAGTTATGGTCCATGGAAGGTGATGAAAACTTGAGGAATCCACAAATGACCTCTTTTAGAACATAGTTTGGTTCTACATCCTTGTAAGAGTTTTGATGATAACAAACAAATGATATATATAAAGAAAAAATATGCTCTTTAATAATTTATTTAAACATGCAGATAAATTATGATGAAAGAAACATAGAAAATGAGAGAGTTACATTTTGAGGCTCTGTTTAGACACAACATGCTTAGAAGCAAATTCGTGTAACACACTAAAATGAAGAAGTTCTAAATGTTACAACCTCTGAATGCACCAACGCTGCAAGCAAAACTATGGTATTCTGGAAGAACAAAACACATATTCTCATATGTTTTAAAGATTCAGCACTTGAGCTACACTCTGATAGTAAATACTCTGATATGCAAAATAAGCTCCAACGTATCATCCAAGTTCTAATAGAAACTTTGAGGATCTAAAGTCTCAATGATAATATTCTTTTTCTGATATGATCCCAAGAAAGCAAAGTTCTGATGCATTACAACTAATTTATTACAAATCAAAAAGTAACGACTGAACAAAGACAAGATCTATATTTTTGTAAAGTGAATTAACAACACTTTATCAACCTTCCAAAAGCATCTTCTCATGTCTCTCATGCATCGCCTATTTAAAGAAGACTTGAAGAAGAAATCAAGAGAACACAACTACGCACTGAAAGATGATTTTTTTTACCCAGTTCCATCTTTTGCTTTACACTTGTGTATACATCACTATTGTGATATATTTTTGTCAAGAAACATTATTGTACACATTCTTAATTGATTTACGTTGTAATTCCTTAAGAAAACCGAGTTGTGGTTTAGACTCAAGAAGACATTGACAGTAGTCATTGTGTTTGTCTAATCAAGTTTTGATTAATGGATTAAGAACTCGTTTGAGAGAGGAGAAATTACGTTGGTGTATGGACTGGAGTAGTTTGAGTTCAAATGAACCAGGATAACCAATGTGTCTACTATTTTATTTTTGAAAACCCCAATTCAAACCCCCTATTTCTTGTGTTTTTCCATTCTTCAATTGGCATCAGAGCGCGTGATTCTGGGTGCAAACACTTAACCGTGTCAAAAAAAGATCCTAGCAAGAAAAACACTATGGTGGGACCAAGTTAGATCATCAACAATTATAATCATGATGAGAAAGATAGAATCAACGACAAACCTCCAATCTTTGATGGTGAGAACTTTGATTACTAGAAAAACCAAATCAAAAGTTTATTTCTAGCTCATGACGCTGATCTTTGGGATATGATGTTGATGGATACATTCATCCAGTTGACGAAAGCGGTTAGAAGATTGACAGAAAAAGAATGATAGATCAAAAAAAGAAAGAACTCAGAAACTATCAGAAGGCCAGAAAAATCCTCTTGAGCACTATCTCGTACACTGAGTATGAGAAGATCACAAACAGAGAATCAGCTAAAAACATGTTTGACTCTTTGAGAATGACGCATGAAGGAAACATGCAAGTCAAAGAAACCAAAGCTCTTGTATGCATTCAGAAGTATGAGGCCTTCAAAATAGAAGAAGATGAAACAGTTGAAACAATGTTCTCAAGGTTTCAAATTTTAGTTGTTGGGCTGAAAGTTCTGGACAAAGGGTACTCAACAGCAGATCATGTAAAGAAAATCATCAGAAGCTTACCCAAGAAATGGAGACCCGTGGTCATAACCTTAAAACTAACCAAAGATCTGAAAATATCTCTTAAAGAACTTATCAGCTCCTTGAGAAGTCATGAGATAAAACTAGAAGAAGATGAACCCCAGAAGCAAGGTAAGTCTCTCACTCTTAAATCTAATAAAAAATATGAACCTAAAGTTTTCCAGGAAAAAGAAGAAAACTCTGGTGGATCCTCGTAAGAAGAAGACGAACTACCTCTTCTCTCCAGAAGAGTCAATCATATATGGAAGCATAGACAGAGGAAGTTTAGAAACCCCTAGAATAACAGGAAATCACTATGAATCATCTTCTGGATACAAAAAGTCTAGCAACAAAGACATTGTAAGCTACGAATGCAATGATCCAGGTCACTACAAAAGCGACTGCCCAAATCTTCAGAAAGAAAAGCCTAAAAATAAGTTCTCCAAAGAAAATAAGAAAAGTCTTATGGCAACGTGGGATGACTTAGAATCTTCAGATGTTGAAATAGAATCACAAGATGAACGAGCTAATATAGCCTTAATGGCCAATGTATCAGGTGACACTGGATCATCGGAATTAGAGTCAGACCCAGAGGTAGAACATGTATTCTCTAAATTTTCTAGATCTCAATTAGAAGAAAGTCTGTCAGAAATTCTTGAAAGATATCAGCAACTTCGAGTCAAAAACAAGAACCTTAAAAAGGGTATAGTATCTGACTCTAAAGAAACTAAGAAACTAAAAATAGAAAACTATGAGCTAAAAGAAACCATTTCCAAACTTGAAAATGAAGACTATGTTATTAAAAATAAATTACAAAAATCTCAGAAAGAAACCGTTTCAGAAGTTTAGAATAGTTCTGATAAAATCATAAAAGAATATGATCATTGCTTTCAAAAATTTCTAGCTAAAAACATAGATAAGAGCAAGATATCTTCAATGATCTATGGAGTTAGCAGAATCGATAGAAAGGGTATAGGATATGTGAAACCAAGGAGAGAAGAAACATCTCAACCAAAGAAAGTTGATGATATAGGTATAAAACACACACCTTTCTATTCACACTCTACATATGGACATGCACATGATATAAAATATACTAGTAATGCTTTCTCTGCAAACACGGTTGAAACTCTAACAAACAAGGACCCAAAAGATTTGGGTACCAAAGGATAAAATCATCTATGTTGCAAATGTATTTAACACTAAGGTTTAAACACCAGTCTTGGTACCTGGACTCTGGATGCTCTCAACACATGATGGGAAGAAAGCATATGTTCCAAAGCCTGGTGTTGTAGCTGGTTTTTAAATCAGAGTCGCCACCCTTAATTTTTATCCTAAGGAAGGGAGTATATATGAATAACCCTAAAAAAGTTCAGAGATTCTAGGTGTGACTCGGTTCTAGATGAGGGGAAGGTGTTAGGCACCCCCTTATCTACCTTGTTAAAAAGGATACTAGGTTTAGAAGCACAATTTGAGGAAATAGGGTTTTAATTTTTATTAGGGGAAATTGCCACGATTTTTGATTGTATGTGTACGTATCCTCTTAGGAGGAATCCGAGTCACATTTCGTAGTTCGCAGTTGGTTTGTATTTTTTATGGATTAAGAATTATATTTGAATTTCCCGCATACTCAATCTAGGTGTATGAATAGCAGAGATATTAGACGGAATACACAGTCGATTCAAATATACTTATAACCCCTTTTGAAGATTAATTGTTAGATTAATTTGATTTACGAAAATAATTTGTGGTTGGTTATATATTTTTTAGTATATTAATTATGAAATTTTATATTTAAATGCATGATCAAAAGAAATAATTTAATACAATAAATAAAATATATTAGAATGTGTGAAAATATTTGTTAGAACAAAGTTTGGTTCTAATCATGTCTTAGAGTTTTGATGATAACAATGAAATAAATTTTGTAAAATATATTGTATACTCTGATGTGCATGTTCTCTAATTCAGATGATGTTCTGACTCATGCATCTCAAAAGAGAAACATCATTCTACGCAAGTCTGAAGCAAACTCTGAAGGAAGTACTCCAAGGAAAACTCTGATGAAAAGCAATCTTAAGCAACCTCTGAAAAAGCTAGCTGAAGCAAAGATTTGAAAGAAGCACGCTGAAGGCAACATTTGATAATGCAAGCTGAAGAAAACTCTAATGAACATAAATTGAAGAAAACTCTGATAGAAGAAAAGATAAAGCAAACTCTGAAGTGGCAACACTGCAAGCAAACTCTTAAACTTCCAGAGACAAGCTATGACAGTACCATTGGTCATTTAATGCTAAGACGGCTAACACACTCAAGTGGTACTACGCACGAGAACATTGGAAACATAAAGTCCAAGCTAACACGCATCATTAATGCATACACTCTCTTCAAGGCAGTAACGGTCAAGACTGGAAGCTATATATAGAAGATCATTTGTTTCAAAGAAAGGTTACTGATCCACAAAAAACATACTAAAGCTGACTGTTTTCATTCTTGTAAACTAATAGTATATAATGGGTAATTCTTAAGTATTGGGCAATAATCTTATTGATAAATCACAATTTGTGATACAGCTTATTAGAAGCAGTCTGATTCACTACTGTTAAGAGATAATTTTTGTAAGTGTTCCTTGAGAGACCAGTTGGGTCAGATTTCTCAAGAGGGCTAGGACTAGTTGAGTCTTAGAGGTGTTAGTCACTTGCAGTTGACTTGTGAATTGTATTGTTAGTCACAACAGTTTGGTTGTGCATTTGTAATCACTTTTATTATAGTGGATTAAGTCCTCGTTGAGAGAGGCGAAATCACCTTGGCGGGTAGACTGGAGTAGTTTGAGTTTCAAATGAACCAGGATAAAAATACTTGTGTCCTTCCATTATTATTGCGCAAGAAAAAGGAAAAACTTATTCAACCCCCCCCCCCCCCCCCCCCCTTCTAAGTGTTTTCTCACCCGTCAATTGGCATCAGAGCTCTAGTTTTGGGTGCAAACACCTAACAGTGTTAGAAAAAGATCCAGGAGGAAAACACTATGGCAACTGAACAAAACAACAACAACTGCACCAAACCTCCTATGTTTGATGGAGAAGACTTTGAATACTGGAAGGATAGACTAGAAAGTTTCTTTCTAGGGCATGATGCTGATCTATGGGATATGGTCCTAAATGGTTACACACATCCAGAAGACAAAGACAAACAATATTGACAGAAAGAACATGGATAAACAACAGAAATTAGATTTCAAGAATCACCATAGATCCAGAAACATCTTTCTGAATGCTATCTCTAAAACGGAATATGAGAAAATCAACAAAAGAGATACAACACATGACATGTTTGAGTCTCTCAAAATGACTCATGAAGGAAATGATCAAGTAAAAGAGACAAAATCTATGGCTCTCATCCAGAAGTATGAATCCTTCAAAATGGAAGAAAATGAGTCCGTTGAAGCTATGTTCTCAAGATTCCAAACTCTGATCGTTGGGCTGAGAGTTCTGAATAAAGGATACACCAAGGCAGACTATGTTAAGAAAATTATCAGAAGTTTACCCAGAAGATGGGCACCTATGGTTATTACATTCAAAGTGTCAAAGGATTTGAATGATGTATCCCTTGAAGAACTTATCAGTGCATTAAGAAGTCACGAGATAGAACTTGATGAACACGAGCCTCAGAAGAAAGGTAAGTCTGTCGCCCTTAAATCTATTAAAAAATGTGAAACTAACGCTTTTCAGGCAGAAGAAGGATACTCTGAAGATTCTGCATCAGAAGAAGATGAGTTATCTCTGCTCTCTAGAAGGATCAACCAGATGTGGAAGCACAGACAAAAGAAGTTCAAAAACTACAAAAGGCCAGAAGATAAACTTGAATCTTCTGGACATAAGAAGTCAAGCAGGAGAGATATAGTCGGTTGTGAATGTAAAGAACCAGGACACTACAAAAGTGATTGTACTAAGCTATAGAGAAAAAGACCAAAGAAAAGGTTTGGAAGAAAGAAAGACATGATGGCCACCTGGGATGATTCAGCATCTTCTGAAGCTGAATCTGACTCAGAAGATGAACACGCTAACCTAGCGTTTATGGCTACCACAATAGATGTCGATGACTCAGACTCTGATTCAGAACCGAAAGAGGTATTCTCTGAATTTTCTAGAGCTGAACTTGCTGAAAGCTTATCCGAACTTCTTGAAAAATACAGTCAACTCAAAATCAAATACAAGAAACTTAAAAAGAATCTTGCATATGATTTTGAGAAACTTGAAACAGAAAACTCTGAACTTAAAGAAAACATTTTTAAACTCAAAGAGGAAGTTCAAAAAGTTCAAAAGATTTCTATTTTAGATTCTGCTTCGAGTTCAAGAGATATTCTTAAAGAATATGACTCTAGTTTTCAAATGTTTCTTGCTAAAAGCATAGATAGAAGCAGAATGGATTCAATGATCTATGGTGTTAGTGGAAATAACAGAAGAGGTATTGGATATGAAACTCCCAAAGGGAAAGAAACATATAAACCTAAGCCTGTTGAGGAAATGGTTATCACATATAAACCACTACACAAACAATTTAGTTTTGAGCACACACATGATATCAAATACACTTCTCACTCTGAAAATTCTTATGCAAAATCAAAGTTCAACCAGAACTTTAGAAACTCTAACCAAAAAGGACCCAAAAAGACATGGGTACCTAAGGAGAAAATAATATATGTTGCAGATGTCCTTAACAGCTCAGTTGAAACACCAGTCATAGTACCTGGACTCTGGATGCTCGCGACATATGACGGGAAGAAAGTCTATGTTCCAAAGTATGAAACTTAAATCTGGAGGAGATGTCAAATTTGGAGAAAATCAGAAAGGAAAGATTATTGGTTATGGAACCATTGGAAACATTAACCTTTCTTCTATAACTAATGTTCTGTTGGTAGAAGGATTAGCACATAACTTGCTGTCCATAAGTCAATTAAGTGACAACGGTTATGACATAATCTTTAATCAAAAATCCTGTAGAGCTGTTAGTCAAAAAGATGGATCAATCCTTTTCACTGGCAAGAGAAAGAACAACATCTATAAAATTGATCTTTCTGGCCTTAAAACTCAGAATATGAAATGCCTTATGTCTGTTAGCGATGAG
The DNA here is from genome assembly GCA_948472305.1 of Vicia faba. Lineage (NCBI taxonomy): Eukaryota > Viridiplantae > Streptophyta > Magnoliopsida > Fabales > Fabaceae > Vicia > Vicia faba. Next base: position 1,245,955,918 of record OX451741.1, read on the forward strand.
CAATGGGTCTGGCACAGAAGATTGAGGCATGTTAGCATGAGAAGAATATCTCAAATTAACAAACTCAATCTGGTCAGGGGACTTCAAAATCTGAAGTTCAACTCAGAAGCTCTGTGCGAAGCATGTTAGAAAGGAAAAATTTCAAAACCTTCTTTTAAGTCAAAAAATGTTGTTTCTTCCTTTAGGCCATTGGAACTTCTTCACATTGATCTATTTGGACCAATTAAAATTGCATCCATCAGAGGCAAGAAGTAAGGATTGGTCATTATTGATGACTACAACAGATGGACATGGGTTAAGTTTTTAAAACACAAGGATGAGTCACATTTTGTATTCTTCGACTTCTGCAACCAAGTGCAAAATGAAAAAGAGTTTAGAATCATAAAAGTTAGAAGTGATCATGGAGGAGCGTTTTAAAATCATTATTTTGAAAAGTGTTTTTAAAGAAAATGGCATTTCTCATGATTTCTCTTGTCCTAGAACTCCCCAACAAAATGGATTTGTAGAACGAAAGAATAGAACTTTGCAAGAAATGGCCAGAACCATGATTAATGAAACCAATATGGCAAAACACTTCTGGACAGAAGAAGTAAACACATCATGTGATATTCAAAATAGAGTCTCTATAAGACCTATTCTCGAAAAGACTCCTTATGAATTATGGAAAAACAGAAAACCCAACATTTCATATTTCCATCCTTTTGGATGTACTTGCTATATTCTGAATACTAAAGATAATCTGAACAAGTTTGATTCTAAGGCACACAAGTGTTTTCTTCTTGGATATTCTGAACGCTCAAAAGGCTATAGGGTACACAACAAAGAAACTATGATTGTTGAAGAATCAATCAAAGTCAGATTTGATGATAATCTTGGCCACAAAAGCCAAAGCAGAATGAAAATCCTACAGGTACAGAAGATCATCTTACAAACTCTAAAGAGTCAAAAGTAAAGGACAACTCAGAAGACCCTCCTATTGAAAATGCTCTGGACAATCTAAGAATTTCTGAACAAACCTCACAAAATAGATTCCCCAAAAGCACATCAGCACATCCAGAAAATGTGATTATTGGAAAGAAAGAAGATCCCATCAGAACAAGATCCTCTTTCAGAAACAATGAAGAATCACTGTTTGGTTTGGTCTCTCTTATTGAACCAACCTGAATAGAGGAAGTTCTTCAACACAACGATTGGATCCTAGCTATGTAAGAAGAACTAAATCAATTCTCAAGAAATGATGTGTGGGATCTAGTTCCAAAACCTAAAGGATTCAATATCATAGGAACAAAATGGGTATTTAGAAACAAGTTGAATGAGCAAGGAGAGGTTGTCAGAAACAAGGCACGACTGGTTGCACAAGGTTATAGTCAACAAGAAGGAATTTATTATAATGAAACCTTTGCCCCAGTCGCCAGGTTAGAATCAATTAGATTATTAGTTTCTTTTGCTGTTCAACACAACATATCATTATATCAAATGGACGTTAAAAGTGCATTTTTAAATGGTTACATAGAAGAAGAAGTTTATGTCCACCAACCTCCGGGTTTTGATGACTCAAAATATCTAGAACATGTTTTTAAACTGAAAAAGTCTCTGCATGGTCTGAAACAAGCTCCTAGAGCTTGGTATGAACGTCTAAGTAACTTTCTTTTAGAAAATAAGTTTACCAGAGGGAAAGTGGACACTACCTTATTCCGAAAAACATTTAAAAATTACATTTTAATCTGCCAAATATATGTAGATAATATTATTTTTGGAACTTCTAATGTCTATCTTGGAAGAGAATTTGCTGAGTCTATGCAGGCTGAATTTGAGATGAGCATGATGGGAGAACTAAAATTCTTTCTGGGAATTCAAATAAATCAAACTCCAGAAGGTACTTACATACATCAAACAAAGTATGTTAAAGAACTTCTGAAGAAATTCCAGCTATCAGAAAGTAAAGAAGCAAAGACACCAATGCATCCTACATGCATTCTGGGAAAAGATGAGGTAAGTAAGAAAGTAGATCAAAAACTCTACAGAGGTATGATTAGATCTCTTCTCTATCTGACTGCATCTAGACCAGATATATTATTCAGTGTATGTTTACGTGCAAGATTCTAATCAGATCCTAGAGAATCTCACTTAACTGCTGTTAAGTGAATTCTGAGGTATCTGAAAGGTACTACTAACCTTGGAATGTGTTACAGAAGATCCAAAGAGTTTAAACTAGTAGGTTATTGTGATGCTGACTTTGCTGGAGATAGAATAGAATGAAAAAGCACCTCTGGAAGCTGTCAGTTTCGGGGTGATAAGATTATCTCATGGTACAGCAAGAAGCAAGCCACTATTGCACTATCAACAACTGAAGCATAATATATATCTGTTGCTGGATGTTGCACTCATATGATCTAGATGAAGAGCCAACTGGAAGATTATCATCTCTATGAAAGTAAGATTCCTATCTTCTGTGATAATACCTCTGCTATTTGTCTTTCAAAAAATCCCATCTTACATTCTAAGGCAAAACATATAGAAATTAAACATCATTTCATAAGGGACTACATTCAGAAAGGAATCCTAAGTTTAAACTTCATAGACACAGACCATCGATGGGCTGATATTTTCACTAAACCCCTTTCTGAAGATAAATTTAAATTCATTCTGAAAAACATCAGTATGGAATTTTGTCCTGAATGAAATTTTGTTTTCTATATGTGTTTTCAGAATGTTCTGAAATGAATGTTCTAATTAACTACTCTTCAGAAGTGAGAAGAGGAGTAAAATCAGAAACCATCCATAATATTCTGAAATGTGTCTAAAGTTTCATTACACGAATGGTTCAGAAGTTCATTACATTAAACCAGCTATCACACGCTACCCTCAGTAGTTAAACGCGTGTTTCATCTCTGAAAGGTCACGCATGCGTGCGCTGCTATTGAGATGCCGTTCCTAGGTAACTATTCAGATTTGATCAAATCTCACGCCTCCCCTCAATGTCAAATTTCATTAATTGCTAGTAATTTTTTTTAATTCAATTGTTCTAAATTCTTTACTGGTTTTATTACTCTAATTTTTTAAAAAACTATAAATACCTTGCAAAATTCCCTTTTTTACTTTTTACTCTCTCTCGTCAATCTTAGTTTTAATTTATTTTTCCAATTTTTTTTGTTGTTTTTTGTTTTGCACTTCTATCTTTTGAATCTTCAATATACAAATATTTTGAATCTCTTTATTTTTTTTCTTTTTGATTATGACCAAAAGGGGGAGAATATATGATTTTGATCTGATCCATGATAACAATTATGGGACTAAGTCTCAAACATTCCTAACAAAATAAAAAGTTCTTTTCTGTTTAAGAGATATGTAGGTACCTCAAGACTCTGAAAGACTAAGCTCTAAACATCATCTGGAACAGATCTGCTAAAGAAACTCTGAAGAAAAGATCAGGAGCTCTTAAAGAAACTCTGAAAGAAAAATGTCTCAAAGCTTTGAAGAACAATCTCAGGAAGTTTCCCCTATGCTTTTAAATTCTTTGATTTTTTTTTCAGAAGAAGAAATATCTATCTCAGGGGGAGATTATCAATATCAGGGGAGAGATTCTCACTCTTGCACAATTTTTTTTAAATCAAAATCTGAATTGTTTGGTCATCATCAAAAAGGGGGAGATTGTTAGAACAAATTTTGGTTCTAATCATGTCTTAGAGTTTTGATGATAACAATGAAATAAATTTTTTAAAATATATTGTATACTCTGATGTGCATGTTCTCTAATTCAGATGATGTTCTTACTCATGCATCTCAAAAGAGAAACATCATTCTACGCAAGTCTAAAGCAAACTCTGAAGGAAGCACTCCAAGGCAAACTCTGATGAAAATCAATCTTAAGCAACCTCTAAAAAAGCTAGATGAAGCAAAGATTTGAAAGAAGCAAACTGAAAGCAACATCTGATAATGCAAGCTGAAGCAAACTATGATGAACATAAATTGAAGAAAACTCTGATAGAAGAAAAGATAAAGAAAACTCTGAAGTGGCAACGCTGCAAGCAAACTCTTAAACTTCCAGAGACAAGCTCTGACAGTACAGTTGGTCATGTAATGCTAAGACGGCTAACGCACTCAAGTGGTACTACGCACGAGAACATTGGAAATATAAAGACCAAGCTAACATGTATCATTAATGCATACACTCTCTTCAAGGCAGTAACGGCCAAGACTCGAAGCTATATATAGAAGATCATTTGTTTCAAAGAAAGGTTACTGATCCACGAAAAACATACTAAAGCTCACTGTTTTCATTCTTGTAAACTAATAGTATATAGTGGGTAATTCTTAAGTATTGGGCAATAATCTTAGTGATAAATCACAGTTTGTGATACAGCTTATTAGAAGTAGTCTGATTCACTACTATTAAGAGATAATTGTTATAAGTGTTCCTTGAGAGACCAGTTGTGTCAGATTTCTTAAGAGGGCCAGGACTAGTTGAGTCTTAGAGGTGTTAGTCACTTGCAGTTGGCTTGTGCATTGTATTGTTAGTCACAACAGTTTGGTTGTGTATTTGTAATCAGTTTGATTATAGTGGATTAAGTCCTTGTTGAGAGAGGCGAAATCACCTTGGCGGGTGGACTGGAGTAGTTTGAGTTTCAAAACGAACCAGGATAAAAATGCCCGTGTCCTTCCATTATTATTGCGCGAGAAAAAGGAAAAACTCATTTACCCCCCCCCCCTTCTAAGTGTTTTCTCACCCTTCAATATTATGATTTATAAAATAATAGTTACTTTAATATTATAATATATAAATATATATAAAAAAATAAAAAAATAAAAAAATTATAATAAAATAGTTTTTAAAAAAAACACAGGGGGTGCAAATTATGTAAGGTAGTAAAATGGGGAGGTGTTAATAGCATGGGCCTGAATTCAGATATTGAATTCAGGCCCAAAAGGAATGGGTGTGTGTTTTTATATCTACGCAATAAAAAGGGCGGTGTATAAGTGTTGTACCCCAAAATTTTCCCTCTCATGTTTTCAAAGATTTTCTCTTACATGGGTGATTACAAACACTTGCTTAAAGAAAATAAGAATTTTGAAGATAAACAAGGTATCTTCGATTGGAATTGAAACAAGGTATCTTCGATTGGCATTGGGACAAAGTATCTTCGATTGGCATCTGGACAAGGTGCTTCAATCGGGTGTCCAAAATCCTTCGACACAAACTTGGATCACAAGACTTCGACTGAGCATTGGCTGTTTCATGCCTGATTCGATTGACAAGGAAATGACTTTCTCTGTGCGTGCCTTCAGCACACAAGGCCAAGACTTCTTCAGATTTTCCTTCAATCCACTAGGAAAAAAGCTTCCTTCGACCCACAAGGCAAATACCTCCTTCATGCCTGATTCAATTCACTAGGCAATGGCCTCTTTTATGCTTGCTTTGGCCTCCCTCATGCTAGCATCCAAAGGCATGGGCTTTCTTTGTGCTAGTTTCGACTGGGCGATGGCTCCCATTGAAACAGTTTCGATTCCATAGATAAAATCCTTAACACATAGTTTTCCACCTTTCGACACCTAGTGAGTCTTATTCGAAGGACACACAAATGATGCCTTCGAAGGACATGCATTTGGTCCAGTCGAAAGACATACAATGGTTGGAAACAATTTTTGCTTGCTGGCTAAAGTCTTGCATACTGCAAGGCCCAAGCCTTCTGCACAATCACATTCATCACAAAAGAAGCTTCGACTGGCCAGAAAAGAGCTTTCGATTGGGTTAGTTAAAAAGTTTTAGATCAAGCTACTAAGGCAAATAGTGGCTCAATCGAAAGCCACAATGATGAGGCCTGGGGAAATTTGAAGTAAGGTGCGGCGGTTTCTGTAAAGACACCTATCAAAATCACAAAGAAATACATCAAAGTTGTCAAAGTCGAAACAAACTTTGCAGGCTCCTCCAAGTCCAAACGAATACGAGCTCTCCTCCAAGCCTGAAGCATGCCCAAAAGTAACGCACCAAGTCCACTGGTCCTTGGTAAAATTATGGATCATAACCCTTCAATTACAATTTAAATTGGTTTTACATGCATGTTTATATTATTATTGATCTGTCATGCGAATATAAGTGTTATAAGTACATGGTGCTATTTTAAGGCTTTGAACCATCCATGATTCGAACTAGGTGATACATGGATCTTTTGCGAATTTTAACCCCAGATTTGGATTCAGGGGACGGTCATACGTAGGGTAGGGTCTTTAGATTTGTTTCGAGCCAACATTTGATCAAATTTGAAAGTGTGTGAGTAGGGGAAGGACCTGGGGTCGATACCCAGGTCCTGCATTTTGTTTTCTTTTCTAACTATTTCCTTGCAGATTTGGCGCTTTAAGTCCAAACGCACACACCATATTCCATCATATCAGATGCATCTTATCTAGATCCAACGCCATGAGTGCACAACCTCATCATGGACCCTCAAGAGCCAGTGACACTGGATCCATACAGGACCTTGGGCTAACTGCAATATGGGCCTAACAATTTCAAAACGCACCCCCCGTTTTGCTTTGGCAATCAGGCCGAATCCATTTCATTTTTTATTTACTTATTTAATTATTTTCCATGCTTTACTTTAAAATCTTTTTTTAATCATAAAATCAGAAAAGAAAATCACAAAAAAAAAATAGATTTAGGGTTTTTCCAATTAAACTTAATTTTTGCAAATTAATTAAATTAATTATTTTGAATTTACTTTGTTATTTAACAATAATTAGAATTAGGTTATCTCATTTAAATTTTTATCAATAAAAATGCAAAAAATAGTAGAATTAGTTTTCTCTTATTTGATTTAGAATTAACTCTAATTAACAATCATCCACTTTTATTTATTTAATTAGGATTAGATATAGTTTTTCTTATTCAATTTAATTTAAGTATTTCTTAAAATAAACAAAAAAAAAACAACAACAAAAAGAATTTTTTATTTTACTTAGAACCTTTTTTAGGGATTAGGTGTTCCTTTCGATTCGCGCGCATTATTATGTTTTTATTTTTTTCCAAATTATTGTAACTGCTCACAGTATGGAATAGCTTAACTAGAACTTTGCTTTTACTGCTTTATTTCCACAAAAGTTTGGACATGTAAATACCCCCTCCCCGAAGCATTATAATAGTGTAGATTAAAATTCCCGTAATTTAAATTCCTGCAATATTTAAACTGCTTAGATGTATGCATAATAGGATTGTATGATAAGATTAATAATCGAACATAGAAAACCTAACCTCTAAGACTAAAATAACTGAACATGACACACCTTGCACATATACACCTCTAGGGTACGCTCACTTTGATTGCCTTTCAGAAAACAAAACAGTCATGTCCCTCGAAAATGGGGACGCTTTAGCAAAGACCCTTATATCAAAAGATCATAGTTCCTCGATGACCCTACAATGTTGCCTTTCGGTAAATGATCTAGTCCCTTAAACAAAATTGCTAAAGCGTCTTCATATGTTGCCTTTATGACTGTACGTCCCTTCGAATGTCCCTCAAACATCCAACGACTAGGGCTACCTACTCACTAATAGTAGGATAACACTGTCTAAAGGATAGGAGGAAAAGAACAAACTTTTTCGAGTATAGGTAGATAGTTCATAGATGCTTGCTCAAAGACAAAACTTTCACACTTACACGAGTTATCAACACTCTTGAGGAATGATACAAGAGTTATCATAAAGTGAATCGCCGCACCAAGGTACTTTCAAAATACTTTTCGAAAACACACAAAAGCACATGGTATTTTTCAAAATAAGCTAAGCATCTAAGAGCCCGTAGATAACCACGGATGGAAAGGGTGCTAACACCTTCCCTTTCCATAATCTACCCCCCTTACTCAGAAAACTCTCGAAAAGATCTTTTCCTGTTCTTTTCACCCTTGCCTTAATTTGGGTAAAATAAAAGTCGGCGGAAACTCTTGCTTACTGCAAAATTTGTGAATACAAACACAAAACCAGTATAACAGTCGGTTCTGCCACCGTATCACAGAACTGGAGACTCTGCTGGTGATTTAATATAAAGTGAGGTTACCTTAGAGCTTAGGTTATATTTAACTTGTTTTCCTTGTATGCTTTATTTGCTTTATCTTTAAGGGTTTTTTCTTGGGTTTACTTGTAAAGATCATACACCCAGATCTGGGGAACCTTTTAGGTAAGTAGAAATAGATCGTGGGGACTATACGGGGTACACCTACATAGTTGAAGTGATAGCTACGTTGATGTGACACATTTGTTGGTACCGGTAGCCCTTGATTAGTCAAGGAGAATACGGGGCCGCTGTGTGGTGTCATGAAGCATCAACTGACCTTAGAACCTTTAATTGAACCAACTTGGCCATTTGGAGGTAGTGAGATAGCCGACTTTGGTGCAGTCCAAAGTTGGTTGATACTTGATACTAAAATCATTGAGATCTGACTTATAGGATATTTCGGTCGCCAATAAAGAGGCTTGCGCTGAAACAATGCTCGGTGAAGAAAGATCAGTGATATTGAGGTTCCCTAGAACCCGATTACTATTAATAGGACAGGTTGAGCCAACTATACTTCAAGAGGGTACTTACCTATGGAATCCATGCAAGCCTAAACCTAAGGATCTGTTTGTGTGATTGTATATATTTTATTTATACATAACATCATAACATCATAACATGGCATATCACACTAACCATTTCAATGACTTTTAGGACTTGTCTTTGTGTCTGTTTTGTAGGACATGACTCCCACTCGCAGAAATATTATCCAAGTCAACCTTGTAAGGGTATCTCCTTAACTCAAGGAATTGGAATCCAGGGTTCCTGAGAATTCCCCATTCACTAAAAGACATGGTCGACTCCTCAGTTTGGTCACCTCAAGCCCTGATGAAGACATGGTGAAAGTTCTCTTTTAATTCTTTGACCCGTTACATCACTGCTTTACATTTCCCGACTACCAGTTGGTGCCTACCATGGAAGAGTTTTCTCAGTTATTGGGTGTTCCTATTCTTAATCAATTACCGTTCAACGGTATGGAAAGAGACCCAGAGGCAGAGGAGATTGCTCAAGCCCTATATTTACAACGGTCCGACGTCGTGGCAAATTGAGAAACAAGAAGCGATATCAAAGGGTTTCTAGCCAAGTTATTGTTTGAAAAAGCTCAATATTTTTGGGATACTTTGGACTTACAAGCCTTTGAGGAGGTATTGGACCTTCTCATCTATGGGATGGTACTGTTTCCTAATCCAGACCAACTCATAGTCGTCAATGCAGTCAAAATCTTCATGTCTCATAATCCGGTGCCCACTTTACTTGGAGACATTCTGCACTCTTTTCACACTCGCACTATAAAGAGAAGAGGGACTCTCATGTGTTGCACTCCTCTGTTGGCTAGGTGGTTTATTTCGCACCTACCTCGGTCTATTGTAAAGAACGAACAAGGCTTAAGATGGTCCAATAGGTTGATGTCTCTCACGCATTCGGATATTCATTAGTGTTCTTGATCGTGGAAGACGTTACCATCATTGATCGCTGATCGCTGTGTGGAGTTCCCTAATGTCCCTCTCCTAGGCATTAGGGGAGGAATCACTTATAACCCTTGTTTGGCGTTGTGACAGTTTGGGTATGCTAGTAGGGATGGTCCTCATGATGTATTGGTTCAAGGAATTGTATTCAACTACGAGGAAGATGTTCAAGGGTACCATCAGAGGTTCATCCGAGCTTGGGGCATGGTAAACATGGTGGATAGCAAGACACTGGGGCATAAGAACTCCATCCCTTTGGAGCCTTATCTTAAGTGGGCGTGAGTTTGTGCTCAAAATCTCATGATGCCTTACTCCGCCATTTTACCCATCATCATGGAACCCATTGCATATTCAGATATACCCCATAACATTATCCATCCTGGCTTGTCGACTACTCTCGAGGAATTGCAAAGGTCTTTGATTCAACTCAAAGAGGAACGAGAACCTTTGAAGCCCAGTTCCACGCAAGTGAGAAAAAGGTTTTGGAGCTTACCAGACAACTGCAGAAGAACAAAGTTTGAATGCCTATATTGCACCAAAGAGGATGCACTCATGGGAAGCTTGAGTCCTGTTTGATTTTGGAGTTTTGTTTATCTTTGTTTCTTCCATTGTAAGCCCAAGAAGCATCATTGTAATCAAAGAAATGGCTCTTGAAAACATTGCATAAACATTATCATGCATTTCATTACATAAACAGGTATTTCAAGACAGGTTTCTTATCTTTTCGCTATTTATTTCAGCAAAAGAAATGGCTCTTGAACAAACAGTTTAGGACCTCCAAGCTCAAAACGCTCAGTTTCAGCAAATTTTCCTGGCTCTAGCCAAGGGGCAGGAAGATCTAAAAGCTCTGATTGTCAAAGAGAAGACCAAGAAGCCAAATAAACCAAAGAAACCAACTGGTGTTTTGAATTTGGGTAGAAGATTCAGAGGACAAGCTAAGGGAGCTCTAGATTTCGCAACCCTGTCAAATGAGGGGGATAATCAAGAAGATAATCCAACGGAAGAAAACAATAATCCAGGGTCGGAGGAAGATGAAGCTGACTATTCTGAGGAGCAGAATCCTCCTGCTGATGATAAATACAAACATCTGGAGGATCGTCTCAATGCTATGGAGATCCAGAGGGTACCCGGGTTGGATTTTGAAGAGCTAGGACTGGTCTCAGGGGTAGTCATCCCACAGAAATTCAAGGTCCCTACATTTGCTAAGTACGACAGTGTCTCCTATCTTAAGCTGCATTTAAGGTCGTATGTCAGGAAGATTCAACCCCACACTACTGATAGGAATCTGTGGGTACACTTCTTCCAGAAAAGTTTGGTAGGGACTCAGCTGGAATGGTTCTATCAACTGGAAAGAGCCAATGTTCGTAATTGGGAAGATATGGCGGCTGCTTTCTACAAGAAGTACCAATATAACGCTGACCTCTCCCCAACTTATACACAATTGCAAAGTATGTCTATAGGTTCCGACGAAGGTTTTAAAGATTATGCCCAAAAATGGAGAGACCTTGTGGGAAGAGTCCAACCTCTGTTGTCTGATAGGGAGCTGGTGGACATGTTCTTGGGTACGTTGTCTGGTCCGTTCTTTAACCATTTGATTGGAAGCTCGTCTTCTGGGTTCACTGAGCTGATACTGACTGGTGAATGGGTAGAAGCTGGCATCAAAAGTGGTAAAATCCAGAGAGATGCATCCTCCATTATTGTAAAGAAACCTTTCACTGGAAAGAAGCAGGTCAGTGCTACTTATGGCCAAAGAAATCACAACAAAACTGAATGTTGTCCGACGGTAGGGGCTATTATGATTTCCAATCTTACATCAAACTATCAACGAAACAATTAGCGCATACCAGATGCGCCCAGAAGACAGTTTATTCAGATCAACATGACCCTATCCCAGGTTTTGCCACACCTGCTGAAGTCCAATTTGGTGATCCTAATGGAGGCCCCTAAGAATCCTAATACTGCATCTCCCTGCTACAACCAAAATGCTCGATGTGCCTACCATTCCGAAACTCCGGGGCATGATACAAATGACTGTTGACCTTTAAAGAATAAGGTACATGATCTCATTGAGCGAAGGAGATTGAGTTTGACCTTCCAGAGACACCTAATATAATAATTGCGCCAATGCCCAAACATGGCCAAGGTGTCAATGCTGTTGATGATGATCGGTTTGTTTCCTCCATGGATGAATTAACTACTCCTCTTCTAACTGTTAAAGAGAATCTATTGCGAGCCGGTTTAGTTCCAGGCTGTGGTGAAGGTTACCACTTATGTATGTCTCTACCAGATGGTTACTTGTTATTGAAAATGGGTGTCCAGCGCCTGATAGTTAACAAAGATATAATGTTCGAGAAATTTCCCTTTGTAAGAAGTTTTTGTGAAGACGTCTCGATAATTACCATTTCCGACAATCCTCCGAGGGTCTCCACCAAAAGGTCCGTCAAGATTACATCCATTCCCAAGTTTTCTCCCTTGATCATCACCCTACTGGGGCCAATACCATATTCCTCTGATAAAGTTGTTCCCTGGAATTATGGGGCTGACGTCTATTACTACAGCGTCAAGCAAGACCTATTGGCTGTCAAAGATAAAGTTGCTGAAGATACTGATCCTGACATCGATAATATCGTTGGGACCAGTAAAATAAAGAGAAGTGGAAGATTTTTCTCTCCCGAGATCTCTCCATAAACCGTTGCTACTCCTGTGATTATTCCTGATGCTACTCTTGTCAATACTCCCATTTCTACTCCTACTGTTATCCCTGCTACTGAGTCGGCCGAGACTCGGGGCAAAGAAGCATTAGTTGAGCCTGTCTAGACGAAGGCGCACCTAGAAATCATTCCTAAGGCTTCTATAAAGGAAATGGAAGAGATATTAAAGATAATCAAGAAAAGTAATTATAATGTGGTGGAACAATTGGGGCAGACCCCTTCGCAAATCTCAATGCTGGCCTTACTTTTGTGCTGTGAAGCCCATTCTAAGGCTTTAGTAAAATTCCTAAAGTCTGCCCATGTGCCTCAAGAAACCTCCGTTGATCAATTCGAGAATTGCGTGGCTAGTTTAACAGCTGACAATGGCCTGGGATTCTCTGATACATATTTAACTCCCAAGGGAAGGAAATACAATGATGCCCTACATGTCTCCATTGAGTGCATGGGCACTACATTAGCCCATGTTCTGGTGGATACAGGTTTGTTACTGAATGTCTTGCCCAAGAATTCTCTGGACAGGTTAGATTGCGAAGGACTCACATTGAAGCCCAGTAACATTATGGTGAGGGCCTTCGATGGTTCTAAAAGAATGGTGCACGGGGAGGTGAACATCCCTATAAAATTTGGTACTCATACTTTTGACTCAACCTTCTATGTGATGGACATCCGCCCGTCTTATTCCTGTTTACTAGGTCGACCTTGGATCCATGGGGATGGTGCTCTTACTTCTACCCTGCATCATATGCTGAAGTACCCAGTCAATGGGAAAATTATCACAGTCTATGGGGAGGAGGAATACATGGTGAGCCACCCGAACTCTTTCAGGTATGTTGAAATGGACGGAGAGTTCATCGAGACCCCTTGTCAGAACTTTGAGGAGGTGCCACAAACAGTTGCTGCGACCAAGACTGCTGCCAGTGTTCCAAAGACTACTAGACCTCCGCTGAAGGTGGCTTCTCTAAGGGAAGCCAAAGCAGTAGTTGAAGAAGGTGGGTGTACCATTTGGGGCAAACTTCCAGACATTCGCTACAAATCTGGCAAAGTTTGGTTTGTGTTTTACTTCAGGAGCCCAGAAAGTTGTTCGTCATGCCCGTGTCTGGGGACCACCGTTACGGATCAACAGCCATATAGTCAATGCTCTATAGGACAGTGATAGCGACCGCGACATGGACAAGTGGATCTTCCCAACTATCAGCGGAGGACTCAACAATTTGGAGGCCAACGAATTTGTGCCTATTACTTTTATTCAAGAGTAATTGTCTTTTTGTTTTTGTCAGGATATGTAATATTTGAACAATTGAAACTTTAAAGCCTTGTGTCTTACCCGAGGAACAATTGTTTATTTGTGAGGGTTATTGATTCATATTCATATGCCATTAATAAATCAATGGACGTTTGTTGTACCCCAATTTTGCCCCTAAGATCCCTTCATCATACCATGTTGATTCATTCACAACAAGATCAGACTAGGATTCTTGATTCCCCTCCCTACATTTAGTTTTGCCCTTGAGGGATTACCAAACACCTTGACTTATGTTCCTTTTGTGATCATGAATATTTTTTTGATTTCTTCACTTAACTAATAAAATACAATGTTGGTTTGTCTTGCTTGTTATCCATATAGGTAAAGGCAATAAGATTTAAGAAGTTACCCTATGGGTTTATGATTTTATTTCCATGCTCTAGTCAATAGAGCTGGAGAAGTTCAAACCTCACCATTGGATTAGTTTTGGAAGAATTGGCATGACAATTTTGTTTTGGTTCATCACATTTCAAGGTTATTAGATTTGACTCAAAAGTACAAAAGGTTGGTTGAAGAAGTTGTCATGTTGGACAAGGCCTTGTTCCTATTGGTCACAAGAGCATATTTCTCTCAATTATCAAGATATGGAAGTGGTTTTTGTGGCTAAGAGTTCTCATTATTATCCTCAACAACTTCTATTCACAAAGCAAGAATGTTGGTACAAGAAGTTTGTTCAAGCTTGTCCAAGTTCCTCAAAGCATTTTCTTGATCTAAGAGCTAGGGTTTTGAACTTCAAAGGGGTATATATTGCTCACTTTTTGGTATTTTTGAGTGATTCCAAAGACATCCTTCTCTTAAAAGGTTTATCAACAAATCACTTTAAAAGTTCCAAGGAGTTTTCATGAGGAAGAGACTTGAGGAGGAAGCAAGATTACAAGTCCTCTAGATGAATCCCCATTTTCCCATGTGTGACTTTAAATGGTCATAACTTGGTCAATTTCCATAAACTTGTGTCCATTCTTTTTCCACAATGATCTTGAAGATATGAACTTTTTGCCTTCTTTTATGTGCAAAATGGGAAAATGGATGGAAGTTGCCTTAAAGATGCAAAAGATTATAGGCCATTTCATGATTTTTTGCCAACTTCAACAAGTTATAACTTGCTCAAATTTTGAATATTTTGAATGATTCAAGTTTCAAAATTACATTCAAGATATCTACTTCATGCCATCTTTTTTGGTCAAGAGAAAATTCCAAGTGGAAGGCCATGTTTGGATGCAAGACATTATAGGTCATTTTTGAAGAAGAATTTGAAATATTTCTAAGTATGGAAAGTCAACCCTTTTTCTCCAACTTTGACTCAATGCAACTTTCAGCTCAAGCATCCATTTAACTCCATTATTTTTCCATTGCAAAGCTTGTAACCTCATCTTTCTAAAGCATCAAGAATCATCCCTTAAGACCCCTTGAGCTGAGAATGCCATTGTTTCAAAAGTGGTAACTTGGAATTGAAGTTTCCTTGCAAGTCAGAATTTGAATTTCATGTTACAACCTCTAAACCTCAAATTAACACGCGTTTGGGTCTAAACATGATTAGCCAACTTTCCCAAGTGGATTAGTGCATCAAAATGCAAGAATTGGATGAGTTTTTGTGAAGTTTGGATCACACTTCATTCGTGCATCAGGTTTGCACGGATTCCCTCCAAAACGCATCATTTACTCTTCCTTTTGATCCCATTTGCTTCTCCTATTAATACATGTACTATCCCATTCATTTTTCCAAGCTTGGATAGCCAGAATTACCCTGCCAAACTTGTTCAATAACTCAAAATTCAGTAACTTCAAAATCCATTCTCAAGCCTTTTTCAATCCAATTTTTCCATCAATTCACCTTCCTTGATCTTCCCTGAAGCTAACCACATAATTACATTCAAGAATCGTCCCCTATACTGCTCCATAGAAGTCTAGTTTCAGAGCTCTGCAACTCAACTTCAATAGGTAGATTCCTTCATCAATTCTTCAAAACTCTGATATCATTGTGTTGCTCTCATTGCCTTGGTTCTAGTCACAACACTTACCTTTTATTGGAAACACGTTTTGACCATGAAATTTCAAATCCCTTTTCAAAACTTTCCTTCCAAATTACTTGAGCTACAATTTATGTAAATTTGGCACGAGGGTGTGGTTGTCTTCATCTTGAAGAGACGAAGCGAATGGCATAGGTCCGAGCTTCTGATTTTATAGTTTAAGAGTCCTGCAATTCGTGATGGCTGGAGGTTGAAGATGACCAACGTGTCATCTTCCAACCAATGAAGGCGCACCATCTTTTTTTCTTTCAAATTCTGATTTAATTAATGATTCTGTACATTATTCACTAATGACCATGATATGCACAACGTTCCAGATCCCTTGGATTTGATTACTAACGCGTTTTGACTTTCATCCAATGGTCCACATATTTTACTTTTATTTTCTTTTTCTGATTTTTATATTTTAATTGTTTTAAATTTCAAAAAATCATAGAAAATTCATTTTTAGTCCAAAAAATCCAAAATAATTATGAAAAATATTTTTGATTATTCTCCTTCTGATTTTTATTTTTTCACAATTTAATTTTGTGCTTTGGTATTTTTTTAAAAAATTTTACACTTTATTTGATTTGTTTAAAATGTTAAAAATACTTTTATACATTTTTAAATTCTAAAAAAATTATGGAATGATCCAATGATATTGTGACAAATATTGGTGACCTTATTTTATTTTTGTTTCTGACTTTACTATTTTTTTTAATCATTTTTTGTTTATTTTACCCATTTATTTTAATTTTAAAAATAGTTTCTTACTTTAAAAAATTACCAAAAAATTTGTAAAATTATTTGAGCCTTTTTCTGATTTTTCTATGGTCTCACTTTTCATTTCTTGATTAATTTGAACATAGTTGATATTTTACTCTTTATTTTCTATTTTTAAACATTATTTTTAAACTCTTTTGTGTATATAAAAATGTGATATTATTTTGTGACTATTTTGGATCGTGAACTTTATTAACATCATTGGATCCATGGTGTTAAGTTTAACTCCATAAAAATGGATGAATGCTTTTAATAATAGTTTGATTAAAATTTAATTCAAATGTGGTTTGTATATTTTTTCCCATCCCTCTTCATCTCATCCCTTTCTTATTGCACTAGATGTTGTTGGAGCATGATCTCTATATCATGTCTCAAAATAAATGGTGCATAGATTGCTATTGACCGACCTCAAAATAGGTGCGATTTCTATATAAGTACACTTACGATTGCTTAACATAGCGCTAAATTTTGTCCCGATTCGAATAAATGATCATTCGTGGCCCAAACTTATGATTGCAAACCCAAGTATGTTAATTTGATCTCTTTGATCCAATAACCTTGAGATTCATTATGTGGAGGCTTTGGTTTTACAAATCCTCTAATAAATCTACAACACTTTTGGTCAACGCAGATCACTTAAACATCGTTGATCATTAAATGGTACTTGTGAGAATTTCAAATGGATGATATACTTAACAAAAAGCAAATGCAACTTATTGTGTGGAGGCTTTGGTTCTACCAATCCTCTAATGAGTTCCAAATGCAAGCTTTAAGATGATCATCCAACTAACCACTAATTATTGACTTGTCTTACCTTATGCTTTTATTCTTCTTTATGTTTTATGTACCATTTACTTTTAGCATTTACATTTCATGCCATTTTCATCTTTGCTCATTTGAGCATTTACTTTCTTGCCATTTTTACTTTGCTCACTTGAGCTTTTCTTTTCCTTTCTTAAGATACTTAATAATTAACATAAACCCTAAAAAAATCTTTAATGGTATTTGGACTATTTGGTTACTATCCTTGGCATTATGGAGCATGGGACTTTTCTTGGACTTAGGATTAGAAACCTTGGCCTATCTTGGAGACCTTGTGATCTTATCTGATTATTCTGTCTGAAGTTCTTGAGGTTTACCTCAAGACATTGGGTTGCTTGTTTGTTTTTGTGTGCAGGTTTTTGTGATTACACCCCTTGTTTGTAATATGGAATTCACCTGTATACAACCGTTACCCTGCCCAATTTTTGTGAAGACTTAATACACTTGAAGTTTGGTTCTCTCAAGAGGTCTAGTATTTTTTGCTTGATTGGTTCCAATCCGAGGAATGGGAATTCTATCTTGGCTCATAATGCAAAGTATTGGCTTCTTGTTAGTTAGATGGTTCTTATCCCCAACTTTTACCTTATGCTTTAGGATAGTCCCTTCTTCTCCTCCTATCTTCTTTAATTTCAAAAAATCTTCTTCCCCCTTTTTGAAAACTCTTCTTATTTTTGAACTTGAACCACTTTCATAATAAACTTGGACTTATGTCCATGCATTTTTAAAACATTTTTCATAAATAAACTCCAATCAAGTTAATAATACCTTGACATTTTTGTGAGAAGACTAAAAGTCAAACAATCTCATTTAAAACCATTTTGCCACTTTGGCTTATATCTATAAACTTTTCTCAAAAAGATTGAACTCTTGTCAATCCTTGTAGTGATGCAAACAACTATACTTCTACAATATGTAGTGAAGAGAGATATTTTCCACTTGGGTGTTGAGTGAGGCATTGTTGATTTTAAAGTCCAAGCCACATCCTCCACTTTGAGATGATGCAGATTCTCCTTTCTCATGATTGTGGGTAGTAGGCATGTTTTCCACACGGACAATGACGATGATGTTTTATCTCATAAAATTAACCAACACATTTGTGTTTTAAATTTTTGAAAGAGGAACTACGTGTACCCTGATCCCCTATTGCACGAAAAGGTGGTATGTAGGCACTAAAGGTTCGCAACCGCGGCGGGTGCAAAAACTATAAAAATAAATATATTTCTTTCCTCACCTCCACCATCCATTTTTTATATACAACATTTTTTTATATAGCCAAAATATACAGATTTTACAAAGAGGCTTCTGTGGAGTACCATAGATGTTTAGGGTGCTAATACCTTCCCTTCGCATAACCAACCCCCTTACCTTGAATCTTTCCTCTTCTTTTTGGGTTATTCGCTCTTTTCCCATTCCTTGGGAAACAATAAAGCGCGGTGGTGATTTTTTATTTTGATTTCTATAAAGTCTAGTCAATCCAATGGATTAGACTTAAACATTTCTACCGCTACAGAAAAATGGCGACTGCACTGGGGAAGGATTGACCTCTTGCTGGTCCATCCCTAAGTGGGTTAAGCTTATCTTTGTTTATATCTGTATATGTGATATTACTGTTTTTTATGTTATATGTTGTATATATGTTTCTCTGGATTTTCCTGGTTTTCAGG
Organism: Vicia faba; assembly: GCA_948472305.1. Taxonomy (NCBI): domain Eukaryota; kingdom Viridiplantae; phylum Streptophyta; class Magnoliopsida; order Fabales; family Fabaceae; genus Vicia; species Vicia faba. Next base: position 1,245,974,721 of record OX451741.1, read on the forward strand.
ATGCTTGGAGATTACTCATAAGTCCTATACCCGGACTTGGGCAAACTTTAAGATAGGACGGGCGGTATAGTCATGTTAACTTTGAGGGAGTAATCCCAAAAAAGGAGGCATGATATCCCCCACTCAGTGGAGGCCCCTTTGAATGTAGTGTCGTTTACCGAGTAATCGGGAAGACGTACTGCTTTCGACCTGGAAGCCTGCTGAAACTGAGGACCATAGAATACCAAACCCATCTTGGCCTTTTAGGTGTAGTGCGGAAGCTATGACAGAGTAATATGGAAATAGTTGTCACGCGATACTACGCTCGGACGAGTCTTTCTTGAGAATATTACTAATTACCAAGTTAATCAGGAAGTTGGTAATATCTGAAGGAAGGATGTAGACTCTGGGAACCTCTAGAACCTTGTTCGGCAGGTGATAACTTTTATACCAATACCTTATGGGTAGTACCTTCGACCTCATGCTCGTGACGTTGAACCTATGAACCCTATATGTGTGATCTTGTGTGTGATTGTTGCATCATGCATCCATGCACTCATAAGCATCTTTTGAAGAAACCATATTTCAAGGGATTTAAAGGTTGACTATTTGTGAATCTCTCAGGTACTTTTTAACCATGGATTCTGGAAAGAGAAAGACTGAAAAATACAGTTTCAAGGATCCCAAGATAGATGAGTTAATCCGTCTAATTCCCGAGATCGAGTGTTCTGCAGACTTTCGGAAGAAGTATGGATCCATTATTCCTCTCATGAAGCTGAAGATGAAGGAGGGTATTCTCTCAACATTGGTCCAGTTCTATGATCCGATGTATCATTGCTTTACTTTTCCCGACTATCAGTTGATGCCTACACTGGAGGAGTATTCTTATCTATTGGATTTACCTGTTACCGATCGTGTTCCTTTCACCGGTTTGGAGGGTGAGCCAAAACCACATGAGATTGCTGCTTTGATTCATCTGGGGAAGTCTGAGGTGGAAGCCCATATGACTAGCAAAGGAGGGATTAAAGGATTACCAGCTCATTTTTTATTGGAGAAAGCTCGTTACTTTGCCAGAATGAAGAGTACAGTTTCTTTTGAGGCCATCTTTGCTCTGCTTACTTAAGGGTTGTTCTTATTTCCTAATGTGGACAAGTTTGTTGACATTAACGCTATCAGGATCTTCATGATGGGAAACCCAGTTCCTACATTGTTGGGTGATGCTTATTACTCTACTCATCTTCGTAATTCTTATCATGGGGGGATAATTATCTGTCGCACGCCTCTGTTATACCGGTGGTTTATCTCTCATATGCCCCAGTCTGATGCTTTTTGGGATGTCAACAAGGAACCCCGTTGGGCTCCTAAGATCATGGCACTTACTCACTAGGACATTTATTAGTATCATCGAGCTTACCAGGATATAGAGATTATTGACAGTTGTGGTAGTTTCCCCAATGTACCTCTTCTTGGTACAAAGGAAGGAATTAACTATAACCCTGTTCTTGCACCGAGACAACTTGGTTATCCGATGAGGGATAAACCAAATAGTATTCATTTAAGTAGTTTCTTTATAAAGGAAGGAGAAGACCATAGGGAAGCTAGGGAGTAGATTGCGAAGGCCTGGCGTCACATTCATAAGAAGAGTAGAAAGGATTTGGGACCTAGGGGTGTTGTGTCTTTAGAGCCATATCTTCAGTGGGTCCGATTAAGAGCCGTTCAGTTAAATATGCCATGTACCCGGGAGACACCCATGTGTAATCTATTTGTGAAGACCACTCCTCCCTTATTAGATGATCTGGAAGAGCTGCAACTTGCTTTGGTTAGGATGCAACAGGAAAAAGATGCTTGGAAGAACAAGTTCCAAACTTTAGAGAGTTCCTACAAAGCAGACCTGAAGGAGAAAGACAACTTGATTGAGATCCTCGAGAGTCGAGCGGTAGAGTCTATGGAGAGGAAAGAGGATTTATTTTCTCCTAAGCCTCAATCACGTGCTGATCACTCACTTCCTGATTCAAATGATTGGAAGGAGGTTGCCATCAAACATATGAAAGAAAACCAGAGGTTGAAGGCTCAAGTTGCCAGGCTCACGGGGAAGCGCCAACGTACAGAGTGATCTCCATAAGTTCTATTTATCAGGGTTTTAGATTTTATTTTCATCTTGTACTTGGGATCATTGAAACTTGTAATCCATTTTGGAGTTATTATAATAATATTTTTTTTCCAGTATTTCGAAAGCGTTATTTCTTTGATGTTTGAAAAATGTCTATAAAACTTTAAATCCCTTGAAATATTAAACAACAAAGTAAAAATAATCATGTGCGTTACATATCATGCATCATATTGGGCATATTTCTTGAATTTGTTATGCATATCCAAGTGTCTTACCAAGCTTCTTTACTTTGTTCAGCAAGCTGACTCACCACTACAACACTCAGGCTAATTTTAGAAAGAAGATGGACAACTTAGAACAAGAAAATCACGAGCTACATGAGGAAGTTTATGCTTTGAAGGCCGGCTTGGCCAATCTGACTACTCTTATGAAAGCTCTGGTGGATGCTCAGAATCAGCCACAGAGTGTTCAACTTCAACCAACAAGGGCAACTACTGAAGCTCCAACTATTCCCGTATCTGTTACTCTAGCTGTTGTTCAGAATCTCATTCCCCAAGGATATCCATGGGGAATGCCAGAGAATTTGCACTTGAAGGTTTCAATCTTGCTCCTCAAGATACTCTAGTGGTTCAGACTATTGTTACTCTGGCTCCTCCTGTGGTGCATGGTATTCCGGCTGCACCTCCTTCAGTAAATATGGTTCCGTTTGTTAATGATGATGTGTGTCGTCCTTTCCCTCCACCGAGTGAAGACTTGGTTCTTTATGACAAAATGGATGATTTTCAAGAGCAGTTTGACAAGATGCAAAGAGAGATGAAGGCCCTCCGGGGAAAATAGATATTAGGGCAGAATGTGAATGAGCTATGTTTGGTCCCGAATGTTAAGATACCTGCTAAGTTTAAGGTCCCGGAGTTTGAGAAGTATAAGAGCAACACTTGCCCCCGTTCTCATCTGGTAATGTACGTGAGGAGAATGTCTACCCATACTGATGATCAGCGTCTGCTGATTCACTTTTTTCAGGATAGTTTGACCGGTGCTGCGTTAAAGTGGTATATGAGTTTGGACAGCGCCAATATCCATACTTTTAATGATTTGGGAGAAGCATTCATCAAACAATACAAGTACAACGTGGACATGGCGCCTGACCGTGATCAACTCAGGGCCATGGTTTAGAAAGACAGGGAATCGTTCAAAGAGTATGCGTAGAGATGGCGTGAGGTAGCCACCCAAGTGATTCCTCCCATGGAAGAGAAGGAGATGACTAAGATTTTCTTAAAGATGTTGGGTGCTTTCTACTACGAGAGGATGGTAGCAAGTGTGCCAAGTGACTTTACTAAGATAGTAGGAATGGGTATCCACTTAGAAGAGGCTGTAAGAGAAGGCCATTTGACGAAGATTGAAGGATCTGGAGGTGTGAAGAAGCCATCTTATGGGTTTACCAAGAAGAAAGAAGGAGATGCAAATTTTTTCATACAAGAGAGGAGGGTAAACACTCCTAGAAGGAATTATCAGCGTCATCAGCAAGTCACCTTAGTTACTCCCGTTTTGAATGCCGCTCCAACTACCGTTTCTTATCAGAGGCCGTCCCAACAGGGGAATCAAGGGTATAATCAGAGAAGGGAGAGTTATAACCCTATTCCCATGAGCTATACATAGTTACTACCGGCATTAATTTAGAAGAATTTGGTTCAAACCCGACCACCTCCCGCCGTACCATCACCATTACCTTGGTATTACAAGGCAGACCAAACATGTGCTTTTCATCAGGGAGAACCATGGCATAATGTTGAGAATTGTTATCCTTTGAAGACTAAGGTGCAGAAGTTGGTAAATTTTGGTGTTCTATCTTTCAAGGACGTGGGACCTAATGTGAAAGACAATCCTCTACCCAAGCATGGGGGAGTAAATGTTGTGAATATGGTGGTCGGTTGTCCAGGCGACTTCCAGATTTTTGATATTAATCTGGTTAGAGGAGATTTGGTGAAAATGCATGCAGACCTCTATGAATTTAGCTACTATACGCATGACCATTCCGGTTGTGCTATTTGCAGTATAAACATACAGGGTTGTGATAAGATAAAGGCTGATTTATAGGAGATGATGGATGAGGGCCTAATCTATATAATCAGGCCTAGGGCAGAGTATGAAGAGGAAGTGAACATGGTTTCTGGATGTCCCAGTGAATTCAGAATTTTTAATGTTGAGTATATGAATGAGGACCTCGTACAGTTGCACGCTACTTTCTGCCATAAGACAGGTCAGGTGGAACACTAATATGGATCTTGCCTAGTTTGCTGTTGAGACCCCCGAGGATGTTCAATCGTGAAGAAGGGTGTTCAGTTGTTGTTAGACAATGGAACTATCAAGATCACAGGTCAGAGGGATGATTACCATGAAGTTGATATGGTTGAGGTTTGTTTAATGGAAGAAAAGTCAGACGAAGAGTATGCCTCTGCAGATGAGTATTTCTCTTCAGATGAAGATTTGTTTTCCAGAAATGACTTATTAATGACTGATTATGTTGAAGAAGGGGTAAACGTCATTGTGCCTTGTTTTGGTGCATCCGCCCATTTTGAAGTTGAGTATCATAGCAAGCCAGCTGTTACCCCATTGGTGATTAGTTTGCCAGGTCCTATCCCCTACAAATCAGATAAGGCTATGCCTTACAAATACAATGCTATAATCTTAGAAAATGTAGTGGAAGTTTCCATCCTGCCAATGCCTGATGTTGGAAATATAGCTGAAAATAGTAGGGTGACCCGTAGAGGTCGTGTGTTTGCGCCAGTTGTTTGAAGAGATGTTGATGCTGGAAAGAAAGTTGCTAAGGATGATGAACCTAAGAAGGCTACGGGTGAGACTAGTGGAGCTACGTTAGAGAAATAAGTGGATGATATGTTGAAGATAATTAAGATGAGCGACTACAAAATTGTAGATCAGCTACTGCAGACTCCTTCAAAAATATCTATTTAAGCTTTATTGATGAACTCCTCTGCTCATAGAGAATCCTTGATGAGGGTACTGGACCAAGCTTTTGTGGAGAATGATATGCCGATAGATCAATTCAGCAGCGTAATAGGAAACATTACTTCATGTAACAACTTGAGTTTCTGCGATGATGAATTACCAGATGAAGGGAGGAATCACAACCTGGCCCTCCACATCTCTATGAACTGCAAGAACGATTCACTATCCAATGTGCTAATTGATAATGGATCCGCGTTGAATATTATATCGAGGAGTACCCTTATGAAGTTGAAATATCAAGGAACGCCTATGCGCCGTAGTGGTATCATTGTGAAAGCGTTTGATGGGTCAAGGAAATCTGTCATCGGTGAAGTGGACTTACCTATCCATATAGGGCCACATTTGTTTCAGATAACTTTCCAGGTCATGGACATTGTTCCCGCTTATAGTTGTTTGCTAGGACGGTCGTGGATACATGAAGCAGGGGCTGTCACTTCAACTTTACACCAGAAGCTAAAGTTTGTACGTGAAAGGAAAGTAGTGATCATAAATGTGGAACATGCTTTGTTGATATCTCATTTGTCCTCTTTCAGCATTGTAGAAGAGAATGAAGCTTCTGTTGGAACCCATTTCCAAGCCTTATCCATTGACAACATAAGAGGAAATGAGAATTCCATGGTTTCGCTGAAGGATGCACAGCAGGTTGTGCGTAATGGTCATAGTGAAGTTTGGGGACGAATTGTGGATCCACCTGTTGACAAGAACAAAGCTGGCTTAGGGTTCTCTTCGAAGAATGACAAAGGGAAGGACATGAAGCAGAAGTCTGCTGCAGGCAGGTATCAAGACATTTTCCATAGCGGGGGCTATCTTCATTCGATTGTTTCCAGGATTAACGCCATTGTGGAAGATGAAGCAGAGCAGGAAATGCCGAATTATGTGATGCACAGAGTTAGGGTTCAAAACTGGATCACCATTGATGTTCCCTCTTGCATACATGTTTCAAAGTAATTTTATTTGTTAATATTCTTTTTGAAAAATCTTTCACTCTTCCCCAAGGTGGAACTATTAATGTTGTAGGGCTTATCTGTTTGCTGTGACTTTTAAGATCAATAATAAAAGTTATCTTTGCTTCCCGAATTATGTCTTTATTTTCGGCTTTTTCTTGGAAAATGGTAATCAGAAAAAAAAAACCTTTCAAAATAAATAATAACTGAAATTCAATCTGCATGATCACTTGTTATATGTGTCCGTTTCTAAAAGCAATCATAAATCATATGTGCAGATTAATTAAAAAACCCGTTGAATACAATGACCCTGCACCCTTCCCAACTTTGAATGTCCTGTGTATGGGGATGAAGAAGAAGACTATGATGAGATTCCAGAAGAGGTCTCACGGTTGCTTGAGCTCGAGGAAAATACCATTCAGCCATATAAAGAGCCATTGGAAATAATCAATTTGGGTTCAGAAAAAGATCCAAAGGAAGTCAAGATTGGAGCATTGCTGCATCCCGATGTGAAGAGAAGGTTGATTGAGTTGTTGAAAGAGTATGTGGATATTTTTGCTTGGTCTTACCAAGATATGCCTGGTCTAGATACAGGTATCGTCGAGCTCCGTTTGCCGTTGAAGCCAGAATGTCCGCCAATCAAACAGAAGTTGAGAAGAACTCACCCAGATATGGAAGTAAAAATCAAAGATGAGGTTCTAAAGCAGATTAATGCTGGTTTTCTTGTGACGTCAGTGTATCCTCAATGGATTGCCAATATTGTCCCAGTATCGAAAAAATACGGAAAAGTCAGCATGTGCGTAGATTACAGAGATCTAAATAAAACTAGTCCAAGAGATGATTTTCTGTTACCACACATTGATATGTTAGTGGATAACACAACAAAATTAAAAGTATTCTCATTCATGGAAGGATTTTCCGGGTATAATCAAATAAGAATGGCTCCAGAGGACATGGAAAAAACAATATTTATCACACCCTGGGGAACATTCGGTTACAGAGTGATGCCCTTCGGGTAAAAGAACGCTGGTGCAACGTACCAGAGGGCTATGAAAACCCTATTCCATGATCTGATGCACAAGGAAATTGAAGTATATGTTGATGATATGATCGCCAAATCCCATACTGAAGAAGGGCATATAGAAGATTTGTTGAAATTGTTTTAGCATTTGAGGAAGTATCGTCTCCCCTTGAATCCAAATAAATGCACCTTCGGTGTTCTATCAGGGAAATTGTTGGGTTTTATTGTTAGCCAGCAAGGAATTGAATTTGACCCTTATAAAGTCAAAGCAATTCAAGTAATGCCAGCACCAAGAACTGAAAAGTAAGTCAGAGGTTTCCTCGGGCGTTTGAATTATATTTCCAGATTCATTTCCCACATGACTGCAACATGTGAACCGATCTTTAAGTTGTTAAAGAAAGATCAAGGTTGTGTGTGGACGGATGACTGCCAAAGGGCATTTGAAAGTATTAAAGAATATCTGCTTGAACCTCCTATCTTGCTCCCTCCTGTAGAAGGAAGACCGTTGATTATGTATCTGACAGTGTTAGATAAATCCATGGGTTGTATTCTGGGACAACAGGATGAAACAAGGAAGAAGGAGTTCGCCATTTATTATCTCAGTAAAAAATTCACTGATTGTGAGTCGCGGTATTCCATGCTGGAATAAACATGTTGTGCTTTGGCCTGGGTAGCAAAGCGTTTGCGGCTGTATATGTTAAGTCACACTACTTGGTTGATCTCCAAAATGGATCCAATCAAGTACATTTTTGAAAAGCCTGCTCTTACTGGGAGAATTTCCCGCTGGAAGATGTTGTTATCTGAATATGATATCGAATACCGCACTCAAAAGGATATTAAAAGTAGTGTATTAGCAGATTGTCTTTCTCACCAACCAGTGGATGATCACCAGTCTGTAGAATATGAATTCCCCGATGAGGATGTGATGTTCCTGAAAGTGAAAGATTGTTGTGAACCATTTCCTGAGGAAGGTCCTGACCCTGAATCTCGTTGGATTATGATATTTGATGGAGCTGTGAATGCTTATGGTAAAGGAATGGGTGTCGTGATTGTCACTCCTCATGGATCACACATTCCTTTTACTACAAGGTTAACATTCGATTGTACTAACAATATGGCAGAATACGAGGGTTGCATCATGGGTCTCGAAGAAGCTATTGATCTCAGAATTAAAATTCTAGATGTGTATGGTGATTCAGCTTTGGTAATAAATCAGATTAAAGGAGAATAGGATACTCGTCACCTTGGCTTGATCCCTTACAAATATTATGCTAGAATATTATTACCCTTCTTCAATAAAGTTTAATTCCATCACATTCTTAGAGATGAAAATCAAATGGTGGATGCTCTGGCAACTCTGGCTTCTATGTACCAAGTGAATACTTGGAATGATATACCCCGAATTACGGTTCAACGACTGGATAGGCCCGCTCATGTGTTTACAACAGAGGAGGTAGCAGATGAAAAACCTTGGTATTATGATATCAAGCATTTTCTTCAGACTCAGGAATACCTGAGTGGTGCAGTGAAGAAAGATAGAAATACATTGAGAAGATTGGCAGGCAGTTTCTTCCTCAGTGAAAATGTGTTATACAAGAGAAATTATGACATGGTCTTGCTCAGATGCATGGATAGACACAAAGCAGACATGTTTATGCATGAGATTCATGAAGGTTCATTTGGCACTCATGCCAATGGACATTCGATGGCTAAAAAGATGCTAAGGGCAGGTTATTATTGGCTGACAATGGAACGTGATTGTTACAAATTTGCAAAGAAGTGTCATAAATTCCAAATTTATACGGACAAGGTCCATGTGCCTCCGACACTTCTCAATGTGATTTCCTCCCCGTGGCCTTTCTCTATGTGGGGTATTGACATGATTGGGATGATAGAACCCAAAGCTTCGAATGGACACCATTTCATCTTGGTAGCAATTGATTACTTCACCAAATGGGTGGAGGCTGCTTGAGATGCCAATGTTACTAAGCAGGTGGTTGTGCACTTCATTAAGAATAACCTTATATGTCGGTATGGTGTACCGAGCAGAATCATCACTGACAGCTTAGTTGAAAACCCGCAAGGGCAGCTTAGGCAAAAGTTAGGGATTTTCTTGGCAAGTAACTACGTTAGACAAGACTGGATCATTGAAGCAACAATCTTATCGGATCCTCACCATACTTCAACAGAAGCTGCTGCTCAGGACTTCAAAAGTTGGTAGAGGGGATAGTGGTCATTGTATCTCAATGTATCTTTTCCATTATATATATATATTACCATTTTCCAAATTTTGTAATCATCTATGGAGTCTCTCCATTCGCAGATTACCATTCTATTAATGAAATTTGAGCTTTCACCCAATTCTTCGTATTCTTTATTTTATTTAGCTTGCAAAGACTCCATTTGTTATTGATAATAACTTTCAAAGCAAAAAAAAAAGATTAAGTAACAAAATTGATTTTTCTAAAAGGATTTTTACAATCTGCTCTTACTTTGAGATTTGTGATGAAACAATGACAACAAAAATGGTGATCCCAGAAATGGACAAACTGCAGTTGTATTGAGAAGTTTTTGTTCCCCTCGGGAAGGTTTACTCGGGATGTTTTCGCCATGTTGGGTCTATGATTTCGGTACCCTCGGTCAAGTTTGGACTCATTTCTCCTCTTTTCTAATTTTTCATGAGCAAAGTTTCAATCCACATTTTCTCCAGTGAAGCTTTCGTTTGGCCTAATAGAAGTTCTTTTTCCAGAGAAGTTGGTATCATACTCGTTCTTGAAGAACGCAGGTCTCTAGTTTCTCTAAGTGAAGGACGAATTGTGAATGTGGTGTTAACCTCGCTAGTGAAGTAGGCCTGAATTCCCCAGTGAATGTTTTGATGTTTTGATGTCAGTCCGCTTTACTTGAGACTGGTCTTGCAATCTCCAGTAGGAATGTTACTTTTGAAAAACACTTGTTTCCCCGGTGAAGCCTGAAGAAGGATGTTCTTTTCTTGTATCTGTACTATTTTATCACTTCGATTTGTCTACCTCCGGATTATGTTTCTCCCCAATAGGGTTAAAGCAGGAACTAGGTTTTGTTTCCTCAGCTGGAATTTAGTTTTCTTGGAATGATCATCTTGGATGAAGTTTAGCTGAGTGTTGTTAGTACCCGAGGCGGTTTTTCCTGGTTGCTCCCAATGTTGTGTATCTGTTTCGTCAGCATACGCACGATAACACTCATACATTCATACATACATCATGCATAGCTAAAATTGGCATATCATTTTTCATCGACATTTGTTAATATTTTTGTTGACATATTACCTCGTTTTCAAGAGTTACGTTATCCTCTCTTCGATAGAGTGTTGGCCTTAAGCAGAAAGTGTATATTCTTTCAACTTCCCCACTGAGTTATCCCTCGTGGAAGATTTTTGCTTTAGCTTTCTTGCACAGCTCCTTGTTTGGATGCATTTAGTTTTCGGGTTGACTATTTCATTCCACTTTATTTCTGGTTTGAATCTGAGGTTCCACGACAATATTATTTACTTTGGATTTCTGAAAGCTTCGAGTTTTGGTTCGTGCATTTATTTTGCACAAGAATATATCCTCACCAAGAATATCATGGCATCTCCCCAGGAAGCCATACCTCTTTCCCCAGGAAGCCATATTTATATCCCCAGAAAGTCATTTCTTTTTGCAATTCTTCATAACAGCAAGTAGTAAGTCTCTTTATTTGAGCAACTTGTACTTCCCCGTAAAAGTCAACATAACTTTTTTTGCTATCTCCTCTATGAGTGAATAGTTCACAGTTTGTCGTAAGATCACGCCAACAGATGGCAAGACTTTCAATATCATAGAAACAGTTCATTGCAAAATCTTTGCAAGTGGAAGTCTCTTTATTTGAGACAGCTTATATATTATCATTTCCAGGCGGAGCACCTTGGTTAAAAAAGAAGTTGAGACCCGTTCTAGGTGAAACGCCATAATATTGGGGAAACTTGTTATCTTTTTGCTACCCTCAGTGAATGTTGGTAGTTCATCGTTAGTGAACGGCGGTGATATGAAATTATCTTTCTACCTTCAGTGAAAGTTGGTAGACCATCGGCAGTGAACGTTGATGTTTGTTATCTTTTTGCTACCCTCAGTGAAAGATGGTAGTTCATTGTCAGTGAACGACAGTGATATAATATTCTCTTTATACCTTCAGTGAAAGTTGGTAGACCATCAGCAGTGAACGTCGATGTTTGTTATCTTTTTGCTACCCTCGGTGAATGTTGGTAGTTCATCGTCAGTGAACGACGGTGATATGATATTCTCTTTCTACCTTTAGTGAAATTTGGTAGACCATCGGCAGTGAACATCAATGTTTGTTATCTTTTTTCTACCCTTAGTGAACGTTGGTAGTTCATCATCAGTGAACGGTGGTGATATGATATTCTCTTTCTACCTTCAATGAAAGTTGGTAGACTATCGGCAGTGAAAGTCGATGTTTGTTATCTTTTTGCTACCCTCAGTGAATGTTGGTAGTTCATTGTCAGTGAACGGTGGTGACATGATATTCTCTTTCTACCTTCAGTGAAAGTTGGTAGACCATCGGCAGTGAACGTCGATGTTTGTTATCTTTTTGCTACCCTCAGTGAACTTTGGTAGTTCATCGTTAGTGAACGGCGGTGATATGATATTCTCTTTCTACCTTCAGTGAAAGTTGGTAGACCATCGGCAGTGAATGTCGATGTTTTTTTATCTTTTTTTGTACCCTCAGTGAATATTGGTAGTTCATCGTCAGTGAACGGTGGTGCCATGATATTCTCTTTCTACCTTCAGTGAAAGTTGGTAGACCATCGGCAATGAACGTCGATGTTTGTTATCATTTTGCTATCCTCAGTGAACGTTGGTAGTTCATCGTCAGTGAACGGCGGCGATATGATATTCTGTTTCTACCTTCAATGAAAGTTGGTAGACCATCGACAGTGAACATCGATGTTTGTTATCTTTTTTCTACCCTCAGTGAACATTGGTAGTTCATCGTCAGTGAACGGCGGTGCCATGATATTCTCTTTCTACCTTCATTGAAAGTTGGTAGACCATCGACAGTGAACGTCGATGTTTGTTATCGTTTTGCTATCCTCAGTGAATGTTGGTAGTTCATCGTCTGTGAATGGCGGTGCCATGATATATTCTCCCTCTACCTTCAGTGAAAGTTGGTAGACCATCGGCAGTAAACGTCGATGTTTGTTATCTTTCTCCATGCCTTCAGTAAACGTTGGTAGCTTTGCCTTCGATAGAAGTTGGTGTATCCTTTGACCATTCTACCATCCTATTTGATTCAGGTCTTTTGATCCACCAGTGATTTGTTTTCCTAGTTGGGTCGCTCTCTTGTTTCTTTATTATTGTTACATCCCCAGTGGTGTTTTGCGTCTCTTTGGTCTTGTTCATATGCATTAATGATCATAAACATTTACATGGCATCTTAGGGCCACAAATAGGGTTTGTTTTATATTTAAGTATCTTCGATCGCGTTGACACGAAGATTTTTAACCTTCGTATCTCTGGATAGAAGAAACTTAAATAAGGGTAAATGTTGTACCCTAATTTCCCCCCTAAGATCCCTTCATCATACCATGTTGATTCATTCACAACAAGATCACACTAGGATTCTTGATTCCCCTCCCTACATTTAGTTTTGCCATTTTGAGGGATTACCAAACACCTTGACTTATGTTCCTTTTGTGATCATGAATATTGTTCTGATTTCTTCACTTAACTAATAAAATGCAATGTTGGTTTGTCTTACTTGTTATCCATATAGGTAAAGGCAATAAGATTTAACAAGTTACCCCATGGGTTCATGAGTTTATTTCCATGCCCTAGTCAATAGAGCCGGAGAAGTTCAAACCTCGCCATTGGATTAGTTTTGGAAGAATTGACATGACAAGGTTGTTTTGGTTCATCACATTTCAAGGTTATTAGATTTGACTCAAAAGTACAAAGGGTTGATTGAAGAAGTTGTCATGTTAGACAAGGCCTTGATCCTATTGGTCACAAGAACATATTTCTCTCAATTCTCAAGATATGTAAGTGGTTTTTGTGGCTAAGAGTTCTCATTATCATCCTCAATAACTTCTATTCACAAAGCAAAAGCAAGAATGTTGGTACAAGAAGTTTGTTCAAGCTTGTCCAAGTTCCTCAAAGCATTTTCTTGATCTAAGAGCTACGGTTTTGAACTTCAAAGGGGTATATGTTGCTCACCTTTTGGTATTTTTGAGTGATTCCAAAGACATCCTTCTATTCAAAGGGTTATCAACAAATCACTTTAAAAGTTCCAAGGGGTTTTCATGAGGAAGAGACTTGAGGAGGAAGCAAGATTACAAGTCCTCTAGATGAATTCCCAATTTCCCATGTGTGACTTCAAATGGTCATAACTTGGTCAATTTCCATCACCTTGAGTCCATTCTTTTTCCATAATGATCTTGAAGATGTGAAATTTATTCCTTCTTTTATGTACAAAATGGAAAAATGGATGGAAGTTGCCTTAAAGATGCAAAAGATTATAGGTCATTTCATGATTTTTCGCCAACTTCAACAAGTCATAACTTGCTCAAGTTTTGGAGATTTTGAATGATTCAAGTTTCAAAATGACATTAAAGAGATCTACTTCATGCCATATTTTTGGTCAAGAGCAAATTCCAAGTGGAAGGCCATGTTTGGATGCAAGACATTATAGGTCATTTTTGAAGAAGAATTTGAAATACTTCTAAGTATGGAAAGTCAACCCTTTTTCTCCAACTTTGACTCAATGCAACTTTCAGCTCAAGCATCCATTTAACTCCATTATTTTTCCAATGAAAAGCTTGTAACCTCATCTTTCTAAAGCATCAAGAATCATGCCTTAAGACCCCTTGTGCTGAGAATGCCATTGTTTCAAAAGTGGTAATTTGGAATTGAAGTTTCCTTGCAAGTCAGAATTTGAATTTCATGTTACAATCTCTAAACCTAAAATTAACAAGCGTTTTGGGTCTAAACATGATTAGCCATCTTTCCCAAGTGGATTAGTGCATCAAAACGCAAGAAATGGATGAGTTTTGGTGAAGTTTGGATCACACTTCACTCGTGCATCATGTTTGCATGAATTCCCTCCCAAACGCATCATTCACTCTTCCTTTTGATCCCATTTGCTTCTCCTATTAATACATGTACTATCCTATTCATTTTTCCAAGCTTGGATAACCAGAATCACCCTGCCAAACTTGTTCCATAACTCAGAATTCAGTAACTTCAAAATCTATTCTCGAGCCTTTTTCAATCCAATTATTCCATCAATTCACCTTCCTTGATCTTCCCTGAAGCTAACCACATAATTACATTCAAGAATCGTGCCCTATACTGCTCCATAGAAGTCCAGTTTCAGAGCTCTGCAACTCAACGACAATAGGTAGATTCCTTCATCAATTCTTCAAAACTCTGATATCATTGTGTTGCTCTCATTGCCTTGGTTCTAGTCGCAACACTTACCTTTTACTGGAAACACATTTTGACCATGAAATTTCAAATCCCTTTTCAAAACATTCCTTCCAAATTACTTAAGCTACAGTTTATATAAATTTGGCGCGAGGGTGTGGTTGTCTTCGTCTTGAAGAGACGAAGCGAATGGGATAGGTCTGAGCTTCTGATTTTACAGTTTGAGAGACCTGCAATTCGTGATGGCTGGAGGTTGAAGATGACCAACGTGTCATCTTCCAACCAATGAAGGCGCGCCATCTGTTTTTTTTCAAATTCGGATTTAATTAATGATTTTGTACATTATTCACTAATGACCATGATATGCACAACGCGCTAGATCTCTTGGATTTGATTACTAATGCATTTTGAATTTCATCCAATGGTCCACATATTTTACTTTTATTTTCTTTTTCTGATTTTTATATTTTAATTGTTTTAAATTTCAAAAAATCATAGAAAATTCATTTTTAGTCCAAAAAATCAAAAAAATTATGAAAAATATTTTTGATTATTCTCTTTCTGATTTTTATTTTTTCACAATTTAATTTTGTGTTTTGGTATTTTTAATAAATATTACACTTTATTTGATTTGTTTAAAATGTTAAAAATACTTGTATACATTTTAAAATTCTGAAAATTTTTTGGAATGATCCAATGATATTGTGACAAATATTGGTGACCTTATTTTATTTTTGTTTCTGACTTTACTATTTTGTATCATTTTTTGTTTATTTTACCCATTTATTTTAATTTTTAAAATAGTTTCTGACTTTAAAAAATTACCAAAAATTTGTAAAATTATTTGAGCCTTTTTCTGATTTTTCTATGGTCTCACTTTTCATTTCTTGATTAATTTGAACCTAGTTGATATTTTTCTCTTTATTTTCTATTTTTAAACATTATTTTTAAACCCTTTTGTGTACATAAAAATGTGATATTATATTGTGGCTATTTTCTGGCTGATCTTGGGTTAGATTTTGGATCTTGAACTTTATTAACATCATTGGATCCATTGAGTTTAACTCCACAAAATTGGATGAATGATTTTAATAATAGTTTGATTAAAATTTAATACAAATGTGGTTTGTATATTTTTTCTCATCCCTCTTCATCTCATCCCTTTCTTATTGCACTAGATGTTGTTGGAACATGATCTCTATATCATGTCTCAAAACAAATGGTGCATAGATTGCTATTGACCAGCCTCAAAATAGGTGCGACTTCTATATAAGTCCACTTACGATTGCTTAACATAGCGCTAAATTTTGTCCCGATTCGAATAAATGATCATTCGTGGCCCAAAATTATGATTGCAAGCCCAAGTATGTTAATTTGATCTCTTTGATCCAATAACCTTGAGATTCATTGTGTGGAGGCTTTGGTTTTACCAATCCTCTAATGGATCTACAACACCTTTGGTCAACGCGGATCACTTAAACATCGTTGATCATTAAATGGTACTTGTGAGAATTCCAAATGGATGATATACTTGACAAAAAGCAAATGCAACTTGTTGTATGTAGGCTTTGGTTCTACCAATCCTCTAATGAGTTCCAAATGCAAGCTTCAAGATGGTCATCCAACTAACCACTAATTATGGACTTTTCTTACCTTATGCTTTTATTCCTTTTTATGTTTTATGTACCATTTACTTTTAGCATTTACATTTCATACCATTTTCATCTTTGCTCATTTGAGCATTTACTTTCTTGCCATTTTTACTTTGCTCACTTGAGCTTTTCTTTTCCTTTCCTAAGATACTTAATAATCAACATAAACCCTAAAAAATCTTTAATGGTATTTGGACTATTTTGTTATTATCCTTGGCATTATGGAGCATGGGACTTTTCTTGGACTTAGTATTAGAAACCTTAGCCTATCTTAGAGACCTTGTGATCTTATCTGATTATTCTGTCTGAAGTTCTTGAGTTTTACCTCAAGACGTTGGGTTGCTTATTTGTTTTTGTGTGCAGGTTTTTATGATTACACCTCTTGTTTGTAATCTGGAATTCACCCATATACAGCCGTTACTCTGCCCAATTTTTGTGAAGACTTAATACAATTGAAGTTTGGTTCTCTCAAGAGGTATAGTTTTTGTTTGCTTGATTGGTTCCAATCCAAGGAATGAGAATTCTATCTTGGCTCATAATGTCAAGTATTGGCTTCTTGTTGGTTAGATGGTTCTTATCCCCAACTTTTACCTTATGCTTTAGGATAGTCCCTTCTTCTCCTCCCATCTTCTTTAATTTCAAAAAATCTTCTTCCACCTTTTTGAAAACTTTTCTTGTTTTTGAACTTGAACCACTTTCATAATAAACTTGGACTTATGTCCATGCATTTTTAAAACATTTTTCATAAATAAACTCCAATCAACTTAATAATACCTTGACATTTTTGTGAGAAGACTAAAAGTAAATCAATCTCATTTAAAACCATTTTTCCACTTTGGCTTTTATCTTTAAACTTTTCTCAAAAAGGTTGAACTCTTGTCAATCCTTGTAATGATGCAAACAACTTTACTTCTACAATATGTAGTGAAGAGAGATATTTTCCACTTGGGTGTTGAGTGAGGCATTGTTGATTTTAAAATCCAAGCCATATCCTCCACTTTGAGATGATGCAAATTCTCCTTTCTCATAATTGTGGGTAGTAGGCATGTTTTCCACACGGAAAATGACGATGATGTTTTATCTCATAAAATTAACCAACACATTTATGTTTTAAATTTTTGAAAGAGGAACTACGTGTACCTTGATCCCCTATTACATAAAAAGGTGGTACGTAGGCACTAAAGGTTTGCAACCGCGGCGGTTGAAAAAACTATAAAAATAAATATATTTCTTTCCTCACCTCCACCATCCATTTTTTATATACAACATTTTTTTATATAGCCAAAATATACAGATTTTACAAAGAGGCTCTTGCGAGTACCGTAGATGTTTAGGGTGCTAATACCTTCCCTTCGCATAACCAACCCCCTTACCTTGAATCTTTCCTCTCCTTTTTGGGTTATTCGCTCTTTTCCCATTCCTTTGGAAATAATAAAGCGCGGTGGCGATTTTTTATATTGATTTGTATAAAGTCTAGTCAATCCAATGGCTTAGACTTAAACATTTCTACCGCTAAAACGTTTTGCATACAAATTTTACACTCTCTGTTTTTCGTTTTCTACTTTTTACTTTATCAAAAAATATACAGCTATGCTCTTATACACACCCACATATCAAACTGCAGATCCACATCCACTCTGGATCCCATTGATAACGGTTTTGCAATTACCAATTATGACTTAGAAAATCTGATCTACCAAGCCGAGGACGAAGGTGAGGAAGATTGTGAAGTACCAGGAGAACTTGCCAGACTGTTACAACAGGAAGAAAGGGCAATACCGCCTCATGAATAGCCGGTTAAGACAATAAACTTGGGTACTGAAGAAGACAAGAAAGAAGTCAAAATAGCCGCCGATCTAGAGCATAGTGTCAAGGAGCAGTTAATACAGATGGTACAAGACTATGTTGAGGTTTTAGCCTGATCATACGAAGAAATGCCAGAATTTGACAATGATATTGTGATCCATCGCCTACCGACAAAATAGGACTTCCCTCCGGTGAAATAGAAGGTTCGACGTATGCGGCTAGAGATGTCAGAAAAGGTCAAAGCCGAAGTCATGAAATAGTTCAATACCGGTTTCTTAGCTGTTACCTCTTATCCATAATGGGTTTCCAATGTTGTTCCAGTACCTAAGAAGGACGGTAAGGTACGTATGTGTGTGGATTACAGAGACTTGAACAGCGCAAGCCCCAAGGATGACTTCCCGCTTCCCCATATCGATGTTTTGGTTGACAACACTGCACAACATAAGGTATTCTCCTTCATGGGTGGTTTCTCCGGATACAATCAGATCAAAATGGCGCATGAGGACATGGAGAAAATAACCTCTGTCACACAGTGGGGCACTTTATTTTACAAAATAATGCCATTTGGGTTAAAGAACACCGGGGCAACCTATCAGCGTGCTATGATAGCTTTGTTTCATGATATGATTGATCAAGAGATAGAGGTCTATGTTGATGATATGATAGCTAGGTCTCAGACTGAAGAGGAGCACCTTGATCACATGCATAAGCTATTTGAAAGGCTGAAGAAATACAAACTGAGGTTGAACCCGAATAAGTGCACCTTTGGAGTAAGATCCGGTAAGCTCTTAGGCTTTGTTGTCAGTGGAAAATGTATTAAAGTAGACCCTGTAAAGGTTAAAGCCATACGAGAAATGACAACTCCTTGCGCTGAGAAGGAGGTCAGGGGATTCTTGGGACGTTTAAACTACATTGCCAGGTTCATTTCCCATCTGACCGCTACTTGTGAGTCAATCTTCAAATTACTGAAGAAAGATCAAGCAGTTAAGTGGAATGACGATTGCCATAATGCCTTTGACAAAATCAAGGAATATCTTCAAGAGCCTCTAATCTTGATGCCTCCTGTTGAAGGAAGACCTTTGATCATATACTTAACAATATTAGAGAACTCAATGGGGTGTGTGCTGGAGCAGCATGACGAGTCAGGGCGAAAAGAGCATGCAATATACTACCTTAGTAAAAAGTTTACCGACTGTGAAACAAGATACTCACTGCTCGAGAAAACTTGCTGCGCTTTGGCATGGGCTTCTCACCGACTAAGATAATATATATGTTAACTCACACTACCTTGTTGATATCTAAAATAGACCCTATCAAGTACATCTTTAAGAAGCCCGCTCTCTCCGAAAGAATAGCAAGATGGAAAATGATCCTGAATGAATATGGCATTCAGTATACAACCCAGAAAGCAATTAAGGGAAGTGTATTGGCTGATCATTTGGCTCATCAGGCTGTGGATGACTACCAATCCATGAACTTTGAGTTCCCAGACGAGAACGTCATGTTAATAACTAATTGTGAAGAACCTGGATCGGATGAAGGACTTGAAAAAGGATCCCGATGGACTATGGTTTTTGACGGAGTTTCAAACGCTCTTGGCAATGGAATCGGTGCTATGGTCATATCTCTTAAAGGTTGTCATACTCCTTGCACTTCTAATCTATGTTTCAATTATACCAACAATATGGCTGAGTATGAAGCATGTATTATGGGTCTCAAAGCTGCTATCGACTTGAGGATCAAATTCTTGAGTGTATTTGGAGACTCGGCCTTAGTAATAAGTCAAATTAAAGGAGAATGGGATACAAAGCATCCTAATCTTATCCCTTACAAAGAGCATGTGCTGACATTGATTCTATACTTTGAATAAATTACAGTGATACGGTGGGAGAACTGACTTGAGTTTTGCGTTTGTATTCGCACTTGTTCGGTTTAGCAAGAGTCGCCACCGACTTTTTATTTTATCCTAAGGAAAGGTTAAAAAGAACAGAAAAAAACCTTTGAGATATTTTCTTGGGTTCGGGGAGTAGATTATAGAAAGGGAAGGTATTAGCACCCTTTCTATCCATGGTTATCCATGGGCTCTTAGTTACTTGCTTAGATCACTTGCCTTTGCTTTTCAATTGTTTGAAATGGTGCTTTGTGTGTGTGGTTTTGAAAATGTTTTGAAAAAGGTGCCTTGTCTAGGAAACCCTTGTAACAATTCTTTACTCGAATGTTTTACAAAGGTGTTTGTCTTTTTGAAAAGATGTTTCAATGTTTTTTTGAAAGTTGTTTTTGAAAGTTGTGTTGTGGAGTGTGTTTTGAAAGTAGGAAACTGTGTTTTGCAAGCTTGATCAAGTAACTAAGAGTTTGTCTACCCTATTTTACTCAAAGATATTTCCTTATATTTTTAACCCTTTTAACAGTATTGTTCCACCATTGTATTTGGTGGACAATCTTGTGTTAGGATGTTAACGGGACGGGCGCGGGTCATCGCATAGACCATGAATGCAATAGTGCCAAGTGTCTTTGGCAATTTGCTTGAGGGGATATGATCATTTTGTTTAGGCAACTTTGAAAGCGTCATCGAGGGACTATGATCATTTGATTTGTTTTTGTTTTGCCAAAGTACTTGACATGCAAACATGGCCCATTTTTGAAGGCAACAAGCGGGATTAACCTAGGGGTGCAAGTGTGATTTGTGTGTTGACTTTCATGCATTTATCTTTGTGTTTAGGTCAAACTATTTGTTGGTTTTATTTACATACAAACCCTAGGTCTATCATGGCATAATTTGAAAGCTTTTAAATGCGGAAATTTAAAGTCCTAAATTATTACAACATGATTATGGGGATGGGGATACAAATATTTACAAATAGGGATGAGACTTATTGGAATAATAGTGTCCAAATATTATTTACAACCAAATCGAATCGCATTCTCAATGTAAAATTATAGCAAAGTATAAGAATCAAAGAGAAATAAAAGTATTATGCAATGTATGTGATTATTTACAAATGATGCAAATATTAACCTAATGTATTTATTAAGTATTTATATTATTTAGTGTTAATGTTATTTTAGTGTTTTTTTGTTAAATTATATAAAAGTTTTAATTAAAAGGAAATATTTAACCTTAAAAACAAATTAACTATTTATATATATTTTTTTAAAATGTTTTCATATATACAAATTTTAAGTGTAAAAAAAAAGTATTGGTGAAATTTATACAACAAAGTAATGTATTATTTTGATCAAAGAAAAAGAAAAAAAAGTGATATATAAAAAAAGATTTGTTTTGTAAGTATATATAAAAAAAAGGTTGAATGGGCCTAAGGAGGAAATGCTTGGCCCAAACAAGAACAAACATATTCAAAGGAAAAGGGGGGGGGGTGTACGCCAGTTTTCAGTTGGGCTTAAGGGCTTTTGTTGGGGACAGGCCCAAAATGTGTTTAGCAATGTTTTGTTTAGGGTTTGAAATGCTTGGCTCAGAATAGGGTTACAGAGGCTTAGAACGGCGTCGCTTCTCCATCGTCTTCTTCGTCCTTCTCGTTCTCAAACGAAGGCCAATGATACTCCTCCTCTCGTCTCAGCTGCCAGACGCTACCTCCATCTCCCTCTCTCCATGGTTGAGCAAGGCAGTGATGAGAAAAGGTATTCTCTTCAGACGCGCTTTAGGGTTTCAAGTTTTTATCTTGCATGCTATATTTTTGTATGTTCCGATTTTTATGTGTTACATGTTCATGTGAGGTGTGTAAAAAGGGAGAAGAAATTACTACCTTTGGAGAGGAGACAGAGGAGGATGGAGGCACTTCTCAGGTGGCCGGAGGCGGAGGGAGTATGTGATGCTAGCTTTGTGGCCTTCCTGGTACTTTGTATCTTGCTTCTTATGTTTTATGATGATGCTTTACTTCTGAAAACGCTTGTATAATTTCTTTTCCTCTTCTGATTGCTTGCTTCTGAGTTTTGCTTATCTGTAATGATTTTGATTCTGAGTTTGATGATGTTGTCTGATCCTGTGATGAGCTTGGCTCTGAGGATGCTTGCTTATTGTTGTTATGTTGCTTTGATGATGTTGATGAGGTTGCCTTAGTGTTTTTGCTAGCTTCAGTTGCTTTTCCTCTCTCTGGCTTTGTTACTCGATGATGAACTTTAGTTCTGAGAGTTTGGATTTGTTTTCTCAATGATGCGGATATTGAAACTGAGAGTTGTTTGCTTATGATTTGAGATGCTTGGATTTCTGTATGTTTTGATATTTGGATTGGCTTGGTGGTTTTAGCAGGCTTCAAGGTTTTGTTGGTACATGTTTATTGTTTGTTATGCTATCTGGTCTTTAGGCTGGCTGGGCTTTGAAAAGCTTATCCGTTTGTTTTGATAGGCTTAAGGTAGTTAGAGCAGGCTTTGAAAATGAACAAGTTTTTAGGCTTGTTGTTCAGGAAGGCTGGGGTTTATGCAGGCTTCCTTGAGTTTTTGCAGGCTTGGAGAAAAGACAGGCTTCAAGGCTTGTTCTTTAGGCTATGCAGGGCTTTGAAAGGCTTGTATGTTTGAAACAGGTTTAAGGCTGAGTTTTTGTTTACAGTTTGTAGCATATGCAGGTTGATATGTTTTATGCAGGTTTGTGGAGGTTTGAGTTGGTTCAGGCTTGCTTTGTAACAGGTTTAAAGCTTGAGGCAGTTGGAAGCTTATTTGGAAGTTACAGGCTTGAGAGCTTGTGTTATATTTTTCTTTATGTTTTTCTGCCTCCTCCCTTACTGTCCTGATACTCTTTGTTTTATATCTCTTTGTCTTAAGCCTGCAAAACTGTAAGCCTCTCTACTTCTCTCTCTCTTTCTCTCTCCACAGAAAAAAGCATTGTTTATTGCTTAACTGTCTTTTTCTGAAAAAGTGTTTGGCTGGGAAATGATGATAATGTTTGAATATTGCTTGCATATTGTCTTTCCTCTGCATATTGTACTTTCCAGATTTCCTGCATTGCTTTGATATCTTCTTTGGACAGTTTTGACAGCTTTGATAGTTTTTGGATAGTTTGGTTGACATTTTGAATATGTGCAACTTGGTTTTGGCATTTCAGTTTGGTTTGCCTTTTTAGTTTGCAATTTGGTTTGCATAGAGGGCGAACAAACTGATTCCGGCCAACACTTTTAATGATGAGTTTTAATTGTCTGTCTGCCTTTTTAATTCATCTGTGTTGACTTCTTTTTCTGTTTTTGCAGGTAAACACTAGTCGGGAAAAGGAAGCAGCGGTAGAGGATGAAGACCTCAAGAAACTTTAGGATGTAGTTTTATTTTATTTTAATCATTTGTAATAAACATTATTATAAATACTGTAAAGGAAATTACCGTATTTAAATAACACTTGTACCAATAATTAAAAATAAATAAAAGTCTTTTTGCAAGATAATTCCCTGTTTCACTGTTTATTTATTTATTTAAGTCTCTTGAATTAAAACGACTGGAAATGCATTCCAATTATTTTAACTTAGATAAAATAAATAATTAATAAACACTGTAGTCTTGCAACTTCGCATTAACCAATAATTAACACGGCGTTCCAATTAAACATAAGCAATGCACAGTTAATCAAACAAACGTCCATATGCCTTTCCTTTACTGATTAAACCAAACACTACAAATTTTCAACCAGAAGCCTCAGCTTCTAACCCAGAGGTTCAGGTTTTTGAGAAACAAAACAGAAATCTTGAGCAGGCGTCAAAGCAGTGTAACAGCCAATTAAGACACTGTGGATTCAAATTCTTCTGAAAATGCGCGTGCAAACCCTAATTCTTGATTTATTGTCAAAGAAACGTCTGCCTGATCAAACCCTGAGCCAAACTCAAACAAACCCTAGCAATCTGCTTGAACTGATTCAAAAGTTAATGGAAACCCTAATTTTGTCTGACTGATGAGAAAAAACTGTTTGACCGATTCTTAAGCCAATCTGAAAAATCAGGAAAAGCCCGAAGCTGTGATTTCTTGTGAAAAAGAGGAGGGCAAATTTTGGGGTACAACAGTTGCCCCTGTTCAATCTTCTTGCACCTGAAGAGTTAGATTGGCAATTTTGCCGTTCGCGACTCGAAGGTAAAAGGAGATTGGACACTAGAGTGCCCAAAAATTTGCACTCGTCAAAGCGTAGTTTGAGGGAATGGGCTTAAAGATGCCATTTGGTGATGGGCTTAAAGATGCCATCTGGAGATGTGACAGGGGGATGGGCTTAGAGATGCCATCTGGAAATTGCTGGTAGGAGGATGGGCTTAGAGATGCCATCTGGAAATGTTTGTTGAACCATATGTTGTTGATGAGTGAGCGAGTATCAGAAAGGTATCCATGTTTGGAACATCTCTGAGTTGGGGGTCTGAATAAGCAATAGATTGACATCCGTGTTGGGGAAGCGTCTGTAAACTGTTTCCAGAGGTCTTGAATCTGAACAAGCAATAGATTAACATCCATATCTGGAGAACCCGTAAACTGTTTTCAGTAGTTGCATCTGAACAAGCGATAGATTAACATCCGTGTTTGGAGAATCCGTAAATTGTTTTCAGAAGTCTTGGATCTGAACAAGCGATAGGTTAACATCCGTGTTTGGAGAATCCGTAAACTGTTTTCAGAAGTTGAAGAATCTGAACAAGCGATAGGTTAACATCCGTGTCTGGAGAACCTGTAAACTGTTTTCAGAAGTCTTGAAATTGAATAAGCAATAGATCAACATCCATGTTGGGAAGCGTCCGTAAACTGTTTTCAAAAGCTGAGTCTGAACAAGCGATAGATTAACATCCGTGTTTGGAGAATCCATAAACTGTTTTCAGAAGTCTTGAAATGGAGAAGGAACCGGTGTAGGGTTGCCTGATGATGAGTCCGTGTAAAACTGAATCTGAATTTGAGAAGGAACCGGTGTAGGGTTGCCTGATGATGAGTCCGTGTAAAACTGCATCTGAATTGAGGAGGATAGCCTTTTATTCCTATCCTGAAAAAGACAAAATGTTAGCTAAACATAGAGTTATGTTTCATGATATGTATGATGCAATGGATTGAACTTCATCAATATTTATGATATGAATGTAATGAGTGTGCATGTAAGCTGATGAGTTGTCTTGTTGAGGATAGATGAATCCTGGATAACCGGAGATAATAGAATCTTGACTGCTGTCGGGGAAAGTGAATCCTTGACTGCTGCAGGGGATTGCAAGAATCTTTTGATCGTTGAAAATGAGAAGTCCTGGGACCACCGTTGGGGAATCAGGAGCTTGGGTTGTATGCCAATCTACTGGGGATTCCTGTCTTGAGGAGATCTTCACTGGGGAATATCTGAATATCCTATGAGGAACTGAGAATGAGAGTCTTCATTCTGCTTGGCGATTAATAGTTGGAAGTTTTAGCTCCGTTGGGGATTTCGAGAATCTTTTGATTGCTGCAGGTATTGATCTGGGATCTTGAAAAGGTTGGTCGGTGAGATAGTTGTCCTTGCTGGTTTCAGGTATTGATCTACAATCAGTCGTCCACAGATAGTTTTCCTGGCTTGCTACAGGTATTAATCTGGAACTTGGGTTATACGCCACTTTGAGAATGAGAATCTTCATTCTGTTGGGGGTCAGAAATTGGGAGTATACCAATCTTCTAAGGTTTTAAGGATGAGAGTCTTCATTCTGTTAACGGTCAGAAATTGGGAGTATACCAATCTTCTGAGGTTTTAAGGATGAGAATCTTCATTCTGTTAACCATTAACTGCTATCTGGTCGATCTCCAGGCTTTCACAGAAACTTGTATTGTTATCTGGTCGTAATCCAGGTTTCACAATAACTTGTTGGGGATTAAACTATTATCCGGTCGAATCCGGGCTTCACAGCTTGCTTCTTAGGAGATACCACTATCTGGTCGTAATCCAGGCTTCGCGGTAGTCTGATACTGTAACTGGGATCTGAATGAGTGACAAAATGGCTACCGTGTTTGGAGCGTATCTGAAACTGTATCTTGGAGTTGAGATCTGTATGAGTAGCAGAATGACTTCCGTGTCTGGAGTGTATCTGAAACTGTAACTGGGATCTGAATGAGTGACAGAATGGCTACCGTGTTTGGAGCGTATCTGAAACTGTATCTTGGAGTTGAGATCTGTATGAGTAGCAGAATGACTTCCGTGTCTGGAGTGTATCTGAAACTGTAACTGGGATCTGAATGAGTGACAGAATGGCTACCGTGTCTGGAGCGTATCTGAAACTGTATCTTAGAGCTGAGATCTGTATGCGTAGCAGAATGACTTCTGTGTCTGGAGTGTATCTGAAACTGTAACTGGGATCTGAATGAGTGACAAAATGGCTATCGTGTCTGGAGCGTATCTGAAACTGTATCTTGGAGCTGAGATCTGTATGAGTAGCAGAATGACTTCCATGTCTGGAGTGTATCTGAAACTGTAACTGGGATCCGAATGAGTGACAGAATGGCTACCGTGTCTGGAGCGTATCTGAAACTGTATCTTGGAGCTGAGATCTGTATGAGTAGTAGAATGACTTCCGTGTCTGGAGTGTATCTGAAACTATAACTGGGATCTGAATGAGTGACAGAATGGCTACCATGTTTGGAGCGTATCTGAAACTGTATCTTGGAGCTAAGATCTGTATGAGTAGCAGAATGACTTCCGTGTCTAGAGTGTATCTGAAACTGTAACTGGGATCTGAATGAGTGACAGAATGGCTACCGTGTCTGGAGCGTATCTGAAACTGTACCTTGGAGCTGAGATCTGTATGAGTAGCATAATGACTTCCGTGTCTGGAGTGTATCTGAAACTGTAACTGGGATCTGAATGGGTGACAGAATGGCTACCGTGTCTGGAGCGTATCTGAAACTGTACCTTGGAGCTGAGATCTGTATGAGTAGCAGAATGACTTCCGTGTCTGGAGTGTATTTGAAACTGTAACTGGGATCTGAATGAGTGACAGAATGGCTACCGTGTTTGGAGCGTATCTGAAACTGTATCTTGGAGCTGAGATCTGTATGAGTAGCAGAATGACTTCCGTGTCTGGAGTGTATCTGAAACTGTAACTGGGATCTGAATGAGTGACAGAATGGCTACCGTGTCTGGAGCGTATCTGAAACTGTACCTTGGAGCTGAGATCTGTATGAGTAGCAGAATGACTTCCGTGTCTGGAGTGTATCTGAAACTGTAACTGGGATCTGAATGAGTGACAAAATGGCTACCGTGTTTGGAGCGTATCTGAAACTGTATCTTGGAGCTGAGATCTGTATGAGTAGAAGAATGACTTCCGTGTCTGGAGTGTATCTGAAACTGTAACTGGGATCTGAATGAGTGACAGAATGGCTACCGTGTTTGGAGCGTATCTGAAACTGAATCTTCCAACAGGTGATGAAGGAGTTTGTGATGTTGATCGTAACTTCCAGCAGGTGATGAAGGAAATTTTGAACGACCTTGAGATTGACATTCGAATGCCCCAAGTGATGATGAAGGAGACTTGCCCCAAGTTCACTGAACTTTTGAGAGATTTGTTGAAATCTTGACTGGACTGCCCCAGGTTAACTGAACTTTGAAAGATCTGTTGAAACCTTGACTGGACTGCCCAGGTGTGCTGGATAGTGACATGTCATGCCCCTTTGTTGATAGGAGATTTGTCAATAGAAGTGTCATCCTTTTTTAAGTGATTTTACTCATTGAGAGAGTTTTCGTTCCTCCGAACATTCGCTGTATGAATTTCTTTGCTGTTAAACAAATAACCATGTGCAAACAATGATATTCAAATAATGCAAAGTTTATGCTTGTCTCGAAGTTTTGAAAAATGCGTTTTTTAGCAGAAAACTTTTTATAAGACAAATTCAACACAAGACTTAGGGAAAAGCCTTAAAGGAGCCAGGATACCTTTTGTAACAGTATGCTTTCGAACTAACCCATGCTTCAGTTAGGAGTTTTGAAGGGTTGTAACGTGGCTTGGTTCACGGTTTAAGAAACAAAGGATAAAGGCTCAAAGTATATTTGTACCCACCCGCTCTTTGTGATGTTCTTCAATCCTAAGCTCAGTTAATTGTGCGTCGAACTCTATTCAAGTTTGGAACGACTCTTTTTGGTGATGGTTCACACAAGTTGAATTTGGAAGGCAGTCCTCATCTCCTTTTTCTTTTGCAACATTTTTTCATGTTTTTGAGGATTTATAATGACCTCTTTCTTTTGATTCGTTATCCCTAACTTTTGTCTGACTATTCCTGTTTTCGAGATTACAGTCAGCGGGATGCCCCGACTTTCTTAAGCCTCCTTTATAGGTTTTGGCTTAGTGGGATTTTCTCTTTTTAGAGATTGAATGCCTATGAGATAAAGAACCATCACTTCTTTTTTTTTTTTGATGTCGTTCGTTGTATTAGGAACTGAGAGTTTGCGACTTCAATGCGTATCTTTTTTGAATTAACTGAGAGACTACCCTGCCCCGGGTTTAAATCAAAGGTTTCAAATTGTTTAGAATAGAAAACTCCTACTTCTTTGGCTCGAAGGGGTTGACTAGGGATTATCTTCCTTATAACTCCAGTGTTTGGGAATTGAAAGAAATTCCTGTACATCATCAGCAAGGTCTGTTCAAAAGCATACTGTATGAGATCATGGTATTGTTTCGTCATCCTCCCTCTAAAGGCTTGCAGCTTTTTATCAAGAGTTAAATATCATAAGGAAAACATAAGAGTAGTGAAAATGAATGGATGAATTCAAGACAAACATATGCAATGCATTAATGAAACAGAGTTTGACATCAACAGATAATTGTTTGAATCACAAAAGAAATTACAACTTTGAAAATTCAAGTGGAACAAAATTATCTCAGTTCGAGCTTTGTCATTTCAGGTGGAGAAACCTTTAACGGAAGATTTTCATCTCGCCATCTGGCATGAATCTCAGCACCCCGTTGTCAATCAGATCTTGAATCTTGTTCTTCAAGGCCCAACAGTCGTCGGTGTCATGTCCCGGACTATAGGAGTGGTATACACAAAATGTGTCAGGATGATAGCTAGGAGCAGAGGTATTGGGCTTCCGAATAGGATCCCTCAAAGCAGTCAGATTGACCTCCAACAAGCGTTCCAGTATTAGAGATGACGGTATGTCAGTCTTAGTGAACTGTCTTCCCGACGTATTTTGCTTACGCCGATTACCCCGTTGACGCTGGCGAGGTTGTTGATGAGCTTGTGACCCTGAAGCAAGTAGAGGAGCCTTTCCCTTATCTTCTTATCTCAAAGGGGGTTGAATGATGACTTGCTCTTCAACCTCATATGTTTGCCCCACTTGGTTGTCCCGAAGCAGTTGGTTGACGAGAACTCTGAGCTCCTCTTGTCTTTGAGCCAAGTCCTGGATGAGAGCCATCTGGCCCACCAGTTATCCCATCATCTGGATCCTCATTGTTGCCAGCTCAAACTGAAGTTCCTCCAACTGATCACTCCTGGCATTGCTTGAATTCCCCTGGACCAAGCCCCTTGTGAGGAGAGCTTTCACTTCTTCTTGCCCCAAGGACAGGTTCAAGAACATTTCCTGAAGTTGAGCATTTTGATCCTGGATATCCTTGACAGTCCTCTCTAGAGCCATCTCTACTGAAATAAACAGTAGGAGAATAAGGAAACCTGAAAAGGAAGAACTGTTATAATGCAATGCATGATATGTGAATGCATGTTTTCAAGAATCTCTTGGGGTAAACACAAGAGAATGTTAGAGGTTGAACTTCGATCTTTGATTGGAGAACTTCGCAATGGTGGATGTCTTTCCACGAGAATCAAGTTCACCATGTCAAGTGGGTCATATCCCCTGATTCAAGTTGTTGCACTTGATCTTTGATGGCATTTGTTTAGAGGAGAAACTTCTTGCCCCTTGGTAGACGTCTGGTTCAACGTGACCCTGCATCAAAAGACCCTCGAGATCCTTGAAATGGTTATTGAAAATGCTATGGTATGATGTTATGATGTTATGTACATGCATGCAAAAGCAAGTAAGTGTATATACAGGTAATCATATTCACACAGAGCAAACAAGTCCTTAGGTTTAGGCTTGCATGGGGTTTGTAGGTAAGTACCCTCTTGAAGTTAGTTGGCTCATCCTGTCCTAAAATAGAAACCGGGTTCTAAGGAGCTCAATATCACCAGATTATTTTTTGTGTTCATTGTTTTGGTTTAGCCACTTAACTGGAGACCAAAATATTCCAAGAAAACAACCCTCAATGAGTGTAGTATCGAGTATCTACCAACTTCGGACTGCACCAAAGTCGGTCATCTCACCACCCCTAAAAAAGGCTAAGATGGTCAAGTAAGGTTCTAGAGTTCGTTAGTGCTTCATGACATCACTCAGCGGCCCCGTACTCTCCTTGATTGAACTCAAGGGTTACCGGTACTCACAAATATGTCACACTAACATAGCTACTGCTTCAACGATATCGGTATACCCCGCACAGTTCCCTCACAGTTTATTGCTATTTACCTAAAAAGGTGCCCCCAAATCCGGGTGTAGGATTTACAACAAACCCAAACAAGGAACCCAAAAAGTAAAGCAAACAAAGCAATCAAAGCAAGTATGTAAAGGTGATCTAAAACCCTAAGGTAACCCCACTTTTAATTTACTCCCCAGCAGAGTCGCCAGTTCTGTGATACGCTGGGAGAACTGACTTGAGTTTTGCGTTTGTATTCGCATTTGTTCGGTTTAGCAAGAGTCGCCACCGACTTTTTATTTTATCCTAAGGAAAGGTCAAAAAGCACATAAAAAAACCTTTGAGATGTTTTCTTGGGTTCGGGGAGTAGATTATAGAAAGGGAAGGTATTAGCACCCTTTCTCTCCATGGTTATCCATGGGCTCTTAGTTACTTGCTTAGATCACTTGCCTTTGCTTTTCAATTGTTTGAAATGGTGCTTTGTGTGTGTGGTTTTGAAAATGTTTTGAAAAAGGTGCCTTGTCTAGGTAACCCTTGTAACAATTCTTTACTCGAATGTTTTACAAAGGTGTTTGTCTTTTTGAAAAGATGTTTCAATGTTTTTTTGAAAGTTGTTTTTGAAAGTTGTGTTGTGGAGTGTGTTTTGAAAGTAGGCAAGTGTGTTTTGCAAGCTTGATCAAGTAACTAAGAGTTTGTCTACCCTATTTTACTCAAAGATCTTTCCTTATGTTTTTAACCCTTTTAACAGTATTGTTCCACCATTGTATTTGGTGGACAATCTTGTGTTAGGATGTTAACGGGACGGGCGCGGGTCATCACATAGACCATGAATGCAATAGTGCCAAGTGTCTTTGGCAATTTGCTTGAGGGGCTATGATCATTTTGTTTAGGCAAATTCGAAAGCGTCATCGAGGGACTATGATCATTTGATTTGTTTTTGTTTTGCCAAAGTACTTGACATGCAAACATGGCCCATTTTTGAAGGCAACAAGCGGGATTAACCTAGGGGTGCAAGTGTGATTTGTGTATTGACTTTCATGCATTTATCTTTGTGTTTAGGTCAAACTATTTGTTGGTTTTATTTACATACAAACCCTAGGTCTATCATGGCATAATTTGAAAGCTTTTAAATGCGGAAATTTAAAGTCCTAAATTATTACAACATGATTATGGGGATGGGGATACAAATATTTACAAATGGGGATGATACTTATTAGAATAATAGTGTCCAAATATTATTTACAACCAAATCTAATCGCATTCTCAATATAAAAGTATAGCAAAGTATAAGAATCAAAGAGAAATAAAAGTATTATGCAATGTATGTGATTATTTACAAATGATGCAAATATTAACCTAATGTATTTATTAAGTATTTATATTATTTAGTGTTAATGTTATTTTTGTGTTTTTTTGTTAAATTATATAAAAGTTTTAATTAAAAGGAAATATTTAACCTTAAAAACAAATTAACTATTTATATATTTTTTTTAAAATGTTTTCATATATACAAATTTTAAGTGTAAAAAAAAAAGTATTGGTGAAATTTATACAACAAAGTAATGTATTATTTTGATCAAAGAAAAAGAAAATAAAGTGATATATAAAAAAATATTTGTTTTGTAAGTATATATAAAAAAAGGTTGAATGGGCCTCAGGAGGAAATGCTTGGCCCAAACAAGAACAAACAAATTCAAAGGAAAAGGGGGGGGGGGGTGTACGCCAGTTTTCAGTTGGGCTTAAGGGCTTTTGTTGGGGACAGGCCCAAAACATGTTTAGCAATGTTTTGTTTAGGTTTTGAAATGCTTGGCTCAGAATAGGGTTACAGAGGCTTAGAACGGCGCCGCTTCTCCATCGTCTTCTTCGTCCTTCTCGTTCTCAAACGAAGGCCAATGATACTCCTCCTCTCGCCTCAACTTCCAGACGCTACCTCCATCTCCCTCTCTCCATGGTTGAGCAAGGCAGTGATGAGAAAAGGTATTCTCTTCAGACGCGCTTTAGGGTTTCAAGTTTTTATCTTGCATGCTTTATTTTTGTATGTTCTGATTTTTATGTGTTACATGTTCATGTGAGGTGTGTAAAAAGGGAGAAGAAATTACTACCTTTGGAGAGGAGACAGAGGAGGACGGCGGAGCTTCTCAGGTGGCCGGAGGCGGAGGGAGTATGTGATGCTAGCTTTGTGGCCTTCCTGGTACTTTGTATCTTGCTTCTTATGTTTTATGATGATGCTTTGCTTTTGAAAACGCTTGTATAATTTCTTTTCCTCTTCTGATTGCTTGCTTCTGAGTTTTGCTTATCTGTAATGATTTTGATTCTGAGTTTGATGATGCTGTCTGATCCTGTGATGAGCTTGGCTCTGAGGATGCTTTCTTATTGTTGTTCTGTTGCTTTGATGATGTTGATGAGGTTGCCTTAGTGTTTTTGCTAGCTTCAGTTGCTTTTCCTCTCTCTGGCTTTGTTACTCGATGATGAACTTTAGTTCTGAGAGTTTGGATTTGTTTTCTCAATGATGCGGATATTGAAACTAAGAGTTGTTTGCTTATGATTTGAGATGCTTGTATTTCTTTATGTTTTGATATTTGGACTAGCTTCGTGGTTTTAGCAGGCTTCAAGGTTTTGTTGGTACAGGTTTATTGTTTGTTATGCTATCTGGTCTTTAGGCTTGCTGGGCTTTGAAAAGCTTATCAGTTTGTTTTGACAGGCTTAAGGTAGTTAGAGCAGGCTTTGAAAATGAACAAGTTTTTAGGCTTGTTGTTCAGGCAGGCTGGGGTTTATGCAGGCTTCCTTGAGTTTGTGCAGGCTTGGAGAAAAGGCAGGCTTCAAGGCTTGTTCTTTAGGCTATGCAGGGCTTTGAAAGGCTTGTATGTTTGAAACAGGTTTAAGGCTGAGTTTTTGTTTACAGTTTGTAGCCTATGCAGGTTGATATGTTTTATGCAGGTTTGTGGAGGTTTGAGTTGGTTAAGGCTTGCTTTGTAACAGGTTTAAAGCTTGAGGCAGTTGGAAGCTTATTTGGAAGTTACAGGCTTGAGAGCTTGTGTTATATTTTTCTTTATGTTTTTCTGCCTCCTCCCTTACTGTCCTGATACTCTTTGTTTTATATCTCTTTGTCTTAAGCCTGCAAAACTGAAAGCCTCTCTACTTCTCTCTCTCTTTCTCTCTCCATAGAAAAAAGCATTGTTTATTGCTTAACTGTCCTTTTCTGAAAAAGTGTTTGGCTGGGAAATGACGATAATGTTTGAATATTCCTTGCATATTGTCTTTCCTCTGCATATTGTACTTTCCAGATTTCCTGCATTGCTTTGATATCTTCTTTGGACAGTTTTGACAGCTTTGACAGTTTTTGGACAGTTTGGTTGACATTTTGAATTTGTGCAACTTGGTTTTGGCATTTCAGTTTGGTTTGCCTTTTCAGTTTGCAATTTGGTTTGAAATTATGCACCTTGTTTTGGCATATTCAGTAGCTTGTCCCTTTTCATGTAGCTTGTTTGGCATTTCTTTATGCAGCCTTGTATTAATTCATATGCTTGCAAACTGTATTTTCTTTCCCTCTTTGTGAACCAAGAGTCCTCTTGCGATTTGCAGAGAGGGCGAACAAACTGATTCTGGCCAACACTTTTAATGATGAGTTTTAATTGTCTGTCTGCCTTTTTAATTCATCTGTGTTGACTTCTTTTTCTGTTTTTGCAGGTAAACACCAGTCAGGCAAAGGAAGCAGCGATAGAGGATGAAGACCTTAAGAAACATTAGGATGTAGTTTTATTTTATTTTAATCATTTGTAATAAACATTATTATAAATACTGTAAAGGAAATTACCGTATTTAAATAACACTTGTACCAATAATTAAAAATAAATAAAAGTCTTTTTGTCAGATAATTCCCTGTTTCACTGTTTATTTATTTATTTAAGTCTCTTGAATTAAAACGACTGGAAATGCATTCCAATTATTTTAACTTAGATAAAATAAATAATTAATAAACATTATAGTCTTGCAATTTCGCATTAACCAATAATAAACCCGGTGTTCCAATTAAACATAAGCAATGCACAGTTAATCAAACAAACGTCCATATGCCTTTCCTTTACTGATTAAACCAAACACTGCAAATTTTCAACCAGAAGCCTCAGCTTCTAACCCAGAGGTTCAGGTTTTTAAGAAACAAAACTGAAATCTTAAGCAGGCGTCAAAGCAGTGTAACAGCCAATTAAGACACTGTGGATTCAAATTCTTCTGAAAATGCGCGTGCAAACCCTAATTCTTGATTTATTGTCAAAGAAACATCTGCCTGATCAAACCCTGAGCCAAACTCAAACAAACCCTAGCAATCTGCTTGAACTGATTCAAAAGTTAATGGAAACCCTAATTTTGTCTGACTGATGAGAAAAAACTGTTTGACCGATTCTTAAGCCAATCTGAAAAATCAGGAAAAGCCCGAAGCTGTGATTTCTTGTGAAAAAGAGGAGGGCAAATTTTGGGGTACAACAATTACCTTTGAGCATTTTCCACGAGAGGAAAATCAACTAGCGGATACACTAGCTATGATGTCATCCATGTTCAAAGTAAGGTGGGATAATGAAGCTCCCCAGATCACTATTGAGAGAATGGATGAACCAGCATACTGTCACGAGATTGGTACTGAAGTAGTAGCGGACAAGCCTTGGTTCCATGAAGTTAAAAATTTTATCAAAGCCTAAGAGTATCCTGAGGGAGCTTCAGTCAATGATAAGAAGTTTCTAAGAAGGTTATCTGCCAAGTTCTTCCTCAGTAATGGAATCCTCTACAAGCGCAACCATGACTCTACCTTGCTTCGGTGTGTAAACAAGAGTGATGCATAAAATATTATGGATGATTTGCACAAAGGTACCTTTGGCACCCATTCTAGAAGGAACACGATGGCTAAAAAGATCTTACGGGCAAGATACTACTGGTCCATTATGGAAGCAGACTGTTATCAACATTCACGAACTTGTCACAAGTGCCAGATCTATGGTGATAAAGTACATGTGCCTCCGGTTCTTCTAAACTTCTTGACTGCTCCCGTGCCATTAGAAATGTGGGGCACCGATATGATTGAAGAAAATAGACCTACAACTTCTAATGGGAACCACTTCATCCTGGTTTCCATTGATTACTTCACAAAGTGGGTCGAGGAAGCCTCATTTTCTTCTGTTACCAAGAACGTTGTGGCCCGATTCATCAAACATAACCTTATCTGTCAGTATGGTATTCCAGAGAGAATCATTACGGATAATGGTACCAATCTCAATAAAGCTATGATCACCGAGCTCTGCACGCAATTCAAGATCCAGCATCATAACTCCTCTCCTTACCAGCCAAAGATGAATGGCGTTGATGAAGCTGCTAATAAAAACATCAAAAAGATCATACAAAAGATGAAGGTGACATACAAAGACTGGCATGAGATGTTACCATTTGCTCTTTATGGTTACCTCACCACCGTGCACACATCAACAGGGGCAACTCATTTCTCTCTGGTATACGGTATGAAATTGTCCTGCCCATAGAAGTCCTGATCCCTTCCTTGAGAATCATGAAGGATGAAGGGCTGAGTGAAGACGAATGGGTCCGGACTCGACTTGAAAAATTAAACCTGATTGATGAGAAGAGGCTTGCGGCTGTCTGCCATGGTCAGATGTACCAAAAACGTATGATTAAAGCTTTTAACAAGAAGATCAGACGTCAGGTATATCAGGCTGATGACCTAGTAATTAAGCGCATCAAACTGCCACAAGGTGATCCCATGGGCAAATGGATCCCACATACGAAGGGCCATTTGTGATCAAGAACATATTTTCTTGTGGAGCCATGATCTTGACAACTATGGAAGGTGACGACCTTCTGCACCATGTAAATGCGGACATAGTTAAAAGATACTACGCATGAACAAAGACCCGCTAGGTTGACTGGCCTATGCAAAAATAAGGGCATTCCGGCGAACAAAAAGGATTCGGGCAAAAATTAGGGATATACATGGAAAAAAATCTGTACACCCGGCAAGTCGAAAACCTGAAAATGCATATATCACAATCTTATTTATTTTGAGATCGTCATGCAATTCATACATCATGACATCACATGAAATTGATTTTACCTTTTGAGGTTAAATTAGCAGACAGACAAACACTATCAACTTATGCAGCAGGTCAAAGATTAATGCCTGAAACCAGACGTGGAAGCTATCTACATGACCAAGTGGTATGAACTCCTGAAGCAAGAAGGGTTTACCAATAAATACAATAGGCCACAAATTAATGCCCGAAACCAGATGGGGAAGCTATCTACACGACCAAGTGGTATGAACTCCCGAAGCAAGACAGGTTTACCAACAAATATAGCAAGCCACAAATTAATGCCTGAAACCAGACGGGGAACTATTTATGTGACCAATGTTGGCAAGTCCCAGATTAATACCTATAACAAGCTAGGATAACTATCTATGGACGACCAATTGTAGATTAATACTTGTAACAAGCCAGGAAAACTATCTACATGAGCAGATTGAAGATTAATACCTGTAACAAGCCTGGAAAACTATCTTTCTTTCTCAGGTCAGAGATTAATACCTGAAACCAGACATGAGAACTATCTCAATGACCGACAAAAAAAGTTCCAGATTAATACCTTAACAAGCCAGGACAACTATCTGTGGGCGACCAATTGTAGATTAATACCTGAAACCAGACAGGAAAACTATCTACATGAACAGATTGAAGATTAATACCTGTAACAAGCCAGGAAAAATATCTTTCTTTCTCATATAAGAGATTAATACCTGAAACCAGACAGGACAACTATCTCAAATGACCGACAATTTTCAAGTTCCAGATTAATACTTTAAACCAGACAGGATAACTATCTGGGAACAGCTGATTTGTAGATTAACACCTGAAACCAGACATGAAAACTATCTACATGACCAGACGAAGCAATCATACACGGGTTTCTTGTCATGATCTCCAAATGAAGTATAACACGGACTCATCCTGAATCAATCTTACACGGGTTCCTTCTCACCATCCAGATGCAGTCTGACATGGACTCATCCAGAAACAGCCCTACACATGCTCTTTCTAATACATTTTCAGGTAATAGTTAATCCCATTATCCCCAGCACGTTACTATGAAGCCTGGATTTCAACCAGAAAACAACAAACTTTCACCTCTCCAGAGATAACCCCTTAGTAGAGTCTTAGACAACTGAAGCTCCTAGACTCTATTCCCTACAGAGTTTTCCTCAAGCAGGAGAACAACAGAAACCCACATTCCCCAGCGGAGTCCTACTCATATAGCAGGAACAGGGATCCCCATGCAGAGACCTCTTATGAAGTCAACATCTACTTTGGATGGAATCTTTAATCCCATCTCTGACAATTCTCAGTCATCTCCTCCAAATGGAATCTGTAAGCCCATTCCCTACACAATCAACCATCATATCACCGAGTACAAACTTCTGGGCACTCTAGTGTTCAATCATCTTCCACCTTCAAATCACGAAAGGAAAACAAGCCAATCTAAATCTTCAGGTTTAAAAAGATTGAACAAGGGCAGCTGTTGTACCCTAAAATTTTTCCCTCTCATGTTTTCCAAGATTTTTTCTTACATGGGTGATTACAAACACTTGCTTAAAGAAAATAAGAATTTTGAAGATAAACAAGGTATCTTCGATTGGAATTGAAATAAGGTATCTTCGATTGGAATTGGGATAAGGTATCTTCGATTGGCATACAGACAAGTGTTGTACCCAAATTTTTGCCCCTAAGATCCCTTCGTCATACCACATTGTTTCAATCAACACAAAATCACATTAGGGATTTTGGTTCTTCTCCCTATCTTTAGTTGTGCTCTTTGAGAAGTTACCAAGCACCTTGATTTGTTTGCTTTTGTGATCATATATATTGTACTTTGATTTTTCTCTCTAATTAATAAAATGCAATATTGGTTTGTATTACTTGTTGATAATGTAGGTAAAAGCAATGAGGTTTATCAAGTTGCTTCATGGGTTCATGAGTTTATTTCCATTCCCTAGTCAAAAGCTTGAGAGATTCAAACCTCCCCATTGAAGTTGTTTTGAAGTTGATATGAAATTGTTTTTGGTGGCCATAGGTCCTCATCATCATCCTCAACAATTTCTATTCACAAAGGAAGAATATTGGCACAAAAAGTTTGTTCAAACTTGGCAAAGTTCCACCAAGCATTCTCTTGATCTAGAGGCTAGGGTTTTGGACTTCAAAGAGGCATATCTTGCTCATCTTTTGTAATTTTTGAGTGGTTCCAAAAAACATTCTTCTCTTTAAAGAGTTACCAACAAATCACTTCAAAAGTTCCAAAGAGTTTTCATGTGGAAGGAACTTGGTGAAGAAGAAAGATCACAAGTCATCCAGTTGAATCCCTAATTTTCCATATGTGACTTCAAATTGTCATTACTTGGTCAATTTTTATCACCTTGATCCCATTCTTTTTCCATGATGATCTTAAGGATGTGCACTTCATGCCTTCTTTTATGTGCAAAGTAATAAAATGGATGGAAGTTTCCTTAAGAATGCAAAAGATTATAGGTCATTTCATGATTTTTGGCCAACTTGAACAAGTCATAACTTGCTCAATTGTTGGAGATTTTGAGTGGTTAAAATTGAAAAATGTCATTCAAGAGATCTACTTCATTCCATCTTTTTGGGTAAAGAGAAAATTCTAAGTGGGAAGCCATGTTTGGATGCAAGAGATTATAGGTCATTTCTAAAGAAGAATTTGAAATATTTCTAAGTATGGAAAGTCAACTCTTTTTCTCCAACTTTGACTCCATGTAGTTTTCAGCTCAAGCCTCCAATTGATTCCATTCTTTTTCCATTGCAAAGTTTGTTACCTCATCTTTCCAAAGCATCAAGAATCATGCCTTAAGACTCCCTGAGATGGAAATGCCATTGTTTCAAAAGTGGTAACTTGGAATTGAAGTTTCCCTGTAAGTCAGAATTTGAATTTCATATTACAACATCTAAACCCCAAATTAGCACGCGTTTTGGGTCTAAACATGATTAGCCAACTTTCCCAAGTGGATTAGTGCATCAAAACGCAAGAATTGGTTGAGTTTTGGTGAAGTTTGGATCACACTTCACTCGTGCATCAGGTTTGCACGAATTCCATCCAAAACGCATCATTCATTCTTCCTTTTGATCCCATTTGCTTCTCCTATAAATACATGTACTATCCCATTCATTTTCTCAAGCTTAGATAGCCAGAATCACCCTACCAAACTTGCTTCACAACTCAGAATTCAGCTACTTCGAATCCTATTCTCAAGCCTTTTTCAATCCATTTTCTCCATCAATTCACCTTCCTTGATCTTTCCTGAAGCTAACCATACCATTACATTAAAGAATTGTGCCCTATATTGCTCCATAGAAGTCCAGTTTCAGAGCTCTGCAACTCAACTTCAATAGGTAGATTCCTTCATCAATTCTTCAAAACTTTGGCACCATTGTGTTGCTCTCATTGCCATGGTACTAGCCACAACACTTACTTTTATCTGGAAACACATTTTGACCATGAATTTTCAAATCCCCTTTCAAAACTTTCTTTCCAAATTGCTTGAGTTACAGTTTATATAAAAATGGTGCGAGGGTATGGTTATCTTCGTCTTGAAGAGACAAAACGAATGGCATAGGTCTGAGCTTCTGATTTTACAGTTTGAGAGAGCTGCAATTCGTGAGACTGGAGGTTGAAGATGACCAACGTGTCACCTTCTAACCAATGAAAGCGTGCCATTTGTATTTTTTGAATTTTCAATTTTACATTTGATTCAGTGCTTTATTCAGTAAAGACCATGATATGCACAGCGCACCAGATCTCTTGGATTTGATTACTAACGCGTTTTGACTCTCATCCAATGGTCCACATCTTTTTCTTTTATTTTCTTTTTCTGATTTTTATATTTTAATTGTTTTAAATTTTAAAAAATCATAGAAAATTCATTTTTAGTCCAAAAAATCCAAAACAATTATGAAAAATATTTTTGATTATTCTCTTTCTGATTTTTATTTTTTCACAATTTAATTTTGTGTTTTGAAATTTTTTATGAATTTTGCACTTATTTGATTTATTTAAAATACTTAAAAATACTTTTACACATTTTTAAATTCTGAAAAAAATATGGAATGATCCAATGACATTGTGAAAAATATTGGTGACTTTATTTTATTTTTGTTTCTGACTTTACTATTTTTTACTATTTTTTGTTTATTTTACCCATTTATTTTAATTTTTAAAAATAGTTTCTGACTTTTAAAAAATTCCAAAAAAATTGTATAATTACTTGACCTATTTTCTGATTTTTCTATGGTCTTATCTTTCATTTCTTGATTAATTTGAATATAATTGACTTTTTTCCCCATTATTTTCCTTTTTTTAAAAACATTTTTTAATCCCTTTAATGCATATATTAAATATATTATTATTTTGTGAATATTTTCTGGCTGTCTTGGGTTGATTTTTTGATCATGGCTTTATTAACATCATTGGATCCATGGTGTTGAGTCTAACTCCACAAAAAATGGATGAATGATTTTAATAATAGTATGATTAAATATTATTTCAAATATGGTTTTCTTTTTTACCCTAATTCCCCTTCATCTCATCCCCTTCTTATTGCACTAAGTGTTGTTGGAGCATGATCTCTATATCATGTCTCAAAACAAATGGTGCATAGATTTCTATTGACCGGCCTCAAAATAGGTGCGACTTCTATATAAGTCCACTTACGATTGCTTAACATAGCGCTAAATTTTGACCCGATTCGAATAAATGATCATTCGTGGCCCAAACTTATGATTGCAAGCCCAAGTATGTTAATTTGATCTCTTTGATCCAATAACCTTGAGATTCATTGTGTGGAGGCTTTGGTTCTACCAATCCTCTAATGGATCTACAACACCTTTGGTCAACGCGGATCACTTAAACATCGTTGATCATTAAATAGTACTTGTGAGAATTCCAAATGGATGATATACTTGACAAAAAGAAAATGCAACTTGTTGTATGGAGGCTTTGGTTCTACCAATCCACTAATGAGTTCCAAATGCAAGCTTCAAGATGGTCATCCAACTAACCACTAATTATTGACTTGTTTATTTTATGCTTTATTCTTTTTATGCTTTATGTACTATTTATTTTTTAGCATTTTACATTTCATGACATTTTTTATCTTTGCTCATTTGAGCATTTATTTTTTCTTGTCATTTTTTACTTTGCTCACTTGAGCTTTTCTTTTCTTTTCTTTTCCTAAGATACTTAGTAATCAACATAAACCCTAAAAAACTATTAATGGTACTTGGACTATTTGGTTACTATGCTTCGTATTACGGAGCAGTGGACTTTTCTGGACTTAGGATTAGAAATCTTGGTTACTATGCCTTATCTCTTAAAATTAACCAACACACTTATGTTTCAAATCTTTTAAAAGTGGAACTACGTGTACCCTGATCCCCTATTGCACGAAAGGTGGTACGTAGGCACTAAAGGTTC